>CM024585.1:30140017-30740017 GCA_014182565.1 Eucalyptus marginata
ACCGGATGTTGGGGATTAAATTATGAGAGGGTTCTATTTTAAGAATACTCAGCCTATTTTTCTGTTGAACTCCATTATTTGAATACGTTAGATAGCATATAAATGGGAAGAAACATATAGGTAATGATCATTGAATATATTAAGAAATATAACCGTGGAATTACGTCCTCCTTCCACTTCTTCACTTTGCATATCTCTTCAATCCCTTTCATCTAGAAGTAAACCCTTCAGTTAACAGCTGTTACATGGTTCGGGTTAAATTTCAAGTTATTTGCTGAAAGGTCGACAATTGAAGTCGCTTGATAAATGACAAGGGGAAGAAGAAAATCAAGCACGCACGAGGTGTGAACAACGATAGAGACATAATCAAAATTCGGCCACCTCGACTTGGACAGTGACTTGTCCTGCAAGAATGTTCATTGCCTAAGACGGTCGTGAAAGATTGAACTTTTACCGTAGAAAACGACTACATGGCATGGCATTCATGTCATTGTCTCCACCGAGTCGCCTACGAAATTTTGCCATAGAACGAACCGAACAACGGGAAACAGGGGGAAATAAAGCGAACCAAACAGAAATGAGACGCGAGAGAGAGGGAGGAGGAGAAGCTCACACAAATACGCGACCCTCGGATTCTCCTTCTCGACCTCGTTGGCCACACGGAGGATCGGCACGATGGCAGCGAGGGAAGAGGGCACCAGCTCACTGTCCACGGCGGGGGTGTCTTCGTTCGGCAAGTCGACCATCGTCGTCTTCGCCCTCGTCACCTCTTCGACAGCAACTGCAGCAGGCTGAAGCCCGGCTCTGGCTTACTCCCCCCTGAGGTGGTGGCGGTTCGGGTCTCCCACAGGAGCCGGCCAGCGTCCAGCGACTGGCCGCCTTCGTCGCCCCCGGCTTACGTGGGTCTCGAAGAGTGATGATGGACTGCACCCATCGCCATTTCTTTCGCCGCTTATATACGCACAGGAAGAGACACAGAGAGAGAGATACTTTGGGAGGTGAGTGGGGAAAAGGAGTTGCTCTGGGAGGAAGGACAGAATGAGAGAAATGTGTTGCGCGGGGAGGACTGTTCGGGTTTTTCGTTTGAGTGCTTTGTGCTTATGCCGAGTCGAGTGAGGAAATGCGTCTCTTTTTGCTTTGTCGCGCGCGAAAGTGCGACTGCGAACGAGGAAGGAAACGCTCCCCCGATTTCAGTTTTCGGTTTATTTCGGTTGTGTTCTCTCTTCTTGTCCCTGGGCTCCCTCGTGTGTCTGGTTTGGGCCTGGGCATTGGATTTAGAGCCTCCAGGCCCATTTTTCCTCGGCAGCAAGAGGGGATATGAAAATGACCTCCGCAGGACTCATTCGATTGATGAGTAGATAGTTGGAAAAACGACACAAATGGCTCTTGATAAGTCAAACCAGCCTGGTCACTCTACCTTAGCATGTTGCGCTGTTATCGAATTTGATTGCTCGAGTAGCTTGAAGATGAAACGTAATTTGAAACCTCACATGTCTTCTAAAGAAGCCAACAGTTGTGTGAATCATTTGGTATTGGAAATGCCATTATTGAGCATAGACTGCATTTTCCAATGCTGTAGGCTTGTTTGTACAATTCTCGATTAATGCTGCGATCACCATAATCTCACTAATCACATTGTCTACTCGGATTCTGCGTTGTTTGCTTTTGCCTCCGTTTCTAGTCCAAGTTTACATGTTGAGCACTACAATTACAAATCAACAATCGAAGGTGAACCTACAAGTTCTTTGTGGCAACCTTGCTGTTCTTTCTCCGATCTCCAAACAACATGCTAAGCCAAATATCCGAGGACAGACCATCCCCATTAGTGCGTTGCGCAAAGGCTCCTCGACCATCGAGGCAATGTAATCCCCAAAGGGGAATACTAATCGATTCCTCTTCAATTGGAACACGAGCAATTACCAAGCTGATGGCATGTTCTTCCATGCAAGAGGCCTTCCATCTCCAACTGTGTTTGAGTAGCTATAGCGCCCTCACCAATCTAGAAGGCCTTGCCGCGCTTGTGAAGCTAGCATGCATCCCTCACGTCCCATATCATACAGTTCACAGAAAGTTTAAGAGAATTTGTTTAAAAAAAGTTGTTCTGTAGAAACAAGTTGTCTCTTTTGACCACTCTAGACCCCAAACTCCAGATTGACGGCACGCCAATTTCGCCCAACATCTTCTAGAATATGTTTCCCCTTGAGTTTGAATTTGAATGCCAGGTTGGGGGACTTGACTCACAAGAAAACTTAATTCTTAAAGGAAAAGGGGGCATAATCACATTCTGAGCAAAAGGGAGATTCTTTGGTCCAGCTGTTAGTATATATACGTGTTTCCGTTGTACTCATTAAAGAAGGGGCATCGTTTTTCGGTTCTTAGTGCGCTGCGTTAACGTTTCTTCTTTCTTACGTTCTTTGTTAAAGAAATAAAAAAAAGAATAAAAATCTGTTTGGTAACGTCAACTTACTTTTTTATTCCCCAAAATATAAAAGTAGTCGGGAAATAGATTTGGAGCAAAGCAAAACAAAAAAAAAGTAACTTCTGTTCCAGGGGAACAATTCGAGAAATAAAGCCAATTTTTTTCTTTTACTTTTTTCTTTTGTTCTTCTTGCTTGTTGCGACCCCTAGGTGGCGGCCGCCAACGGCGGACCACCTCCGGCCGGCCGCAACCAACGTCGGCCGACCACCGGCCGCCGCCCGACCGGCAAAGCAACCATCATCGCCGCCACCGCCCGGGATCGTTGTCGCCGCCGCCCACAACCCACCACCCACCTCGACGGCCGACGACCACCACCGACCGCCCGATTGCCGCCATCGCCACCACCGCCACACGACCGCCGCCGCCGATCGTCATCGCCAACCACCGCCCACGCCCCCCACCGGCCGCCCCTCTCGCGGCCGATGGGGCGTGGGTGGTGGTTGGCGGTGACGACGGACTGAGGTCGTATGGGCAATGCGGCGGACAAAGTGTGTTGGCGATCCATGAACAAGAATAAAATGAATAAATACAAAAAATAAAAATTGTACCAAATGCATTTCTATTTTTTTCTATTCTCTATTTCGAGAATAGAAATTTTGTCTAATTACCAAATATCTTATTTTACTCGAAATTATTTCTCGAATAGAAATAGAAAAAAAGTATTTTTAAAAAGAAACTATTCTCCGAAGTAAAAGCGTTACCATGCACACCCTTGGACTTGGAGAACCGTCCTGAATATGTTTGGTCTTGACGCTCCGCATCAAAGCCAGAATCATGGCAGAACCCAATTCTTGGTCACCTGGCATTTCCTTCTCGGAATTTGTCAAAGCAGCGCAAAAGCAAATACCATGCCCACGTGGAACTTCCTTCCAGTTCCTGTGGCATGCGGTCAACTAATCTCCTACGTCCTGTCAGCAATGCTCACCATGAAATGGGTACCCTATTCAACATAGAGCACTTAAGAGGAAGAAAAATAAGATCGACTGGTGACTTAGGATGCATGATAAACCAAAATTTCTATTCCGTAAATAATTTTTCTATTCCAGACTTAATTTTGGAATAGAAATACGTTTGATAAAATTATTTCATTTTTCTATTTCTGAAATAGATTTTTGTTTCAGAAATAGATTTGGAATAGAAATTAGAAATAATTTTTTTTTTACTTTTCTATTTTTGGAACAAAAATGAAAAATAAAAATTCTTCTCATCGTTTGTTCTTACTATGAATCGGTCGTCCATCCGTCGCCATCGATCACCGTCCGCCGATCGCCGCCGCCCACCGCCAGGCCACTTGCCGCCACCTGGTCACCGGGCATTTGTTGATTGCCGCCGACCACCATCGGTCACCGCCGTCCGAAAGGGAAAAATTTTGTGTCGTTATCAAACGGGTAATTTTGCTTAGAAACTCATATAAAAATAGAAATAAAAAAATCTTTTTCTCTTTCAAGGATCAATTTCTAACCAAAATAATTATAATTTGCGCCCTTACCTTCCACATATCACCTGAAGCACTCTCGGACCGTACTTTTACTCAATTTTAAGAACAAAGTGATGCCGAAATATAAATAGAGCATTGACACAAAAGGGTCCAGATCCCACAATACTGAAACAGTTAATCTTGGACTTAAGCAGGCTATACCCAAAATATGCAAACAAAATGGGTGCACTCAACACATGTGGAATGCTCCAAAAATATCCAAGATACAACTCAAACCACTATCTCATAGGGCGGAGACGAGGTTTAGTTTTATGAGTATTTTAAGAACTATTCTTATCTAACTAATCAGCGCTTGATAGATTATCTAACTCCGAGTAAATTAATGGCAAATAAGGGCAAGCATATGCTGGTGGAATTAGTCAAAGTAACCCAAAAACAGAGTAGAGGTTAAAATTTTTTAATTTTTTTTTGGTGAAGGATAATAGTATATTGAGCTTTAAACCAATAAATACACAAGATTCGGCGCAACAAAACTTGCACTCAACAAGACAACAAGTCAGAGTGAGTGGAATGCGTTTGGTACGATTTTCGCAATAGCAGATTGATCATAAGGTGTTTCTCGAAATTACAACAGATGTGTTTGACATGCGGAGAGGTTAGATTAGTGTCATATCCCACATTATTTTATTCTTTTTGTCCTCAATTCTATCGAGCAATATTTACGAGATGAATAGGTAGTGCAATGTTTACCTGTAGTAGAAGCGGTAATGTCCTGTATCTTCTTCTAATAGCAAACGTCTGCTGTAAATTTTGTAGCTGAGAGCATTAAAACAACGTAAATGAGAGAAATTTACTGGTAGATGATTAAGCATGGTTTCTTGTTATTCTAACTACTTGGTGACCAATCGTTACCCCAATCTGAAGGACGAGATTAAGAGCAACATTCTAATATTGACCCGACACCAGGCTTCTTTAATTGCCTATAGCAGCCTATTACTTAGCATCAACCATGAGCAAATGCCTTATTTTAGTTTATACAAAAATGATCCAGTAATGGTTCATATCAGAGAGAAGCGGAAGATAGATACTGTGAAAAGTGCATGAAAGTCATACATGTGCGACTAGGCCATCGTACTTGATACAGTCAAATTGCTTTCGTCCAGTAGCTTTTAGATAGTTTCGCAAGTACCATTTGTCCATAGTCCCATTCTCTAAATAAGACTGAAGTGAGGAAGTAGTGTTAGGGTAATAGGAGACAGGTTGCTTTACACGTTTTTAAAAGGTTTCACAAATCAGTCTCATCAATTAGCAAGAACATGGAGGCATGATTTTAATTTTTCACCATTGTCTTCTCTTACTGTACCTTCTAAAATTAGAAGTGATCAAAACACAAAGACCATATAAAAGCTATTATCATGATCTCTCCCTCTCACTTATACTATATAATTACATGAGACACAGGTTTGTATTCTTAGGTGAGTCTAAAAGATTACACAAGTGTGATGATTATAACTCAAATCTTAAACGAGAAAGACGAGCATGCCTGTTCCTTGAAATAACTTTCGCAATAGCAGATTGATCACAAGCAAGCTTAGGCTGCTGTTAGACTCACCAACCTAAAAGATCGAGCCGAAGTGCTTTTCTCAAGACGACATTCAGTTTCATGCCGAAACATAAGGTTCCATTTAAGTACATCGGATTCTTTGAACAATTAGATCATCCACGGTGCTTTAAGTATGAGGGGGCTATTCCAACAAGACATGCACTTTACACGCATACATCAAGCTTAAGTACACCGGATTCTTTGAACAATTTGATCATCCACAATGCTTTAAATATGAGGAGGCTATTCCAACAAGACATGCACTTTACACACATACATCAAGCTTACTAGAAACTTTTCCGCACATTTCACATACGTTGATAATCTAAAATTAATTGATGTTCTTCAGTTACTCTTCTGAACAAAACAAAAGACATGCTATCTTCTAGCTCAGGAGGGAAATGAGTCCCGCAGAAAGAAACTGAGAAGGTAAATTCTCATAAATAATCATTTGCGAGGAGTGCAGAGAAACTTATGTCTTTCCACATACTAACAAGAGAAACACAATCCGACCCGTGCTAGGCTGCTAGCAGAAGAATTATGTCCTTCCAAAGGAGAGAAAAGGAGGGGAGTCAAGTGACAAGCAAACATGAGAGTTAGTGTAGTCAGTTCCTTGTTGCTGTAGTCACACTCATATTGCAAGTACCCATAATCCTTTAGATTTACCATATCTATGGGAATGGATACTTTCTCGAAAAGTGTAAATAAATCCAATTTCATTCTTAAAGTCTCGAGAGTGAAACTATTGCCAAGGGAATTAAAGATTTTGGCCACTAATCACTGAGATTTGCAAGAACTATCTCAAATTCAATCACCTGTCAAAAAGTTAAAAACAGATGTAATTTGATCACTCCAAATCCCATGCATCTGCACTGTGATAATCCGTCACGCACTTCACTTTCCGGGCACAAAGTTGGTGGCGCAAGCCCAGGCATTGTTGTTGGCAGGGTCACCAAGGTGATCAGCCAGGTTCTCCAATGGGCCTTTCTCTATCACAATGGCCTGGATGAAGAACCCAGACATGGAGAACATGGCCGACCTCCCATTTGTTTATCTCCTTCACCTTCAGCCCTGCGAAAGCCTCCATCCGTGAGGCCCAACGGATCGAAGTTGCAGGTAGATCGGTCGGTCAGCTCTTCAAGTGGGCCCCCTGCGAAACTGTATCCTTCCACTGCACCCATTAGGATTACCTATGTGGCCCAGATGGCCAAGATGTTGTGCATCGATCAGGCTCGTGTTCCCCAAATAGTCCAACCCGCCCTCACTGAATATCTGTACACCAGCCTTAAACCAAACCGCCTCGCCAAACTTGACCCCATTGCAGGACAAGCGCTCGGGGAAGATGTACCCAAGGACGCTGAGCATGGCGCACCTCGCATGGATGACCTCGAGCTCGCGGTTCTTGCCAGAGGTCTCTGGATCAGCTCAAGCACACCTTTGAGCCGTGCGAACTGCGAACATGTGAATCTTAGGAGGAGATGTCGTCTTATGAGGATTGAGAAATGTAAATCCCATTCCAGCAAATCAATCTTCTTTTCTTGCTGCTCAACAAATGAAAATACCAACAGAAGCAACAGACGGATGAAAAGAATATAATACTGAATGGAGTACCTCAACACTTGAGAGTCAGAATTAGAGAGAAATGAGCAACATATCTTTCGAGAATTATGTCCAACTGCAGTAATTAAGAAGTCAATCACTTACATTACAGTTTTTGAGTATCCCTCAGATTAAACTTAATCATTGATCCATCCCTTTGGCAGTGAACATCAAAAAATATTGAGCATCAGTGATTTCTCTTCCTTGCCTATCTTATGAGCATGGTCGCTCATAAGAAAACCCAGCTTGAGTGCCTCCCTTCCTTCTTCAAGGACTCTTTTTCTTATAGCCGTTGGCAAACTAGCACCCCGGAGAGTGGCATCGCTGGTCTCTTTCTCACCTTCAGTTTCTTTTCAGCATTGGATCCATCATCTGCCACATTGGGTGCGTTTATTTGTGTTTTGCTCAAAAATTTTCCGGAGAACAGAAATAGAAAAAATTATTTCTATTCCTAACAATTTTTACCGAAAAACGCATTTGATAAACTTTGTTCCGAGAATAAAAAATACGAAAACACGTTTGGTAAATTTGTGTTTTTTTTTTTTTTTTTTGTTTCTTTTAATTTTTTAATATTTTTATTTTATTTTTCCTTTTTTTCTTTCTTTTTCTTTTGTCTTTTTTCTTTTTTTGGCCGGCAGCCGCCGACCTCGACACGTCAACTCGCGGTGGCCCCGGCGGTGGCCCCGTGGCTAGGCGAGCTTGGGATCACAGGACCTGGCAGCCCGAGCTCGCTAAGCCTCGCCCCCGCACCCGGCGAGGTTCGGCCTTGCCTTGGTTGGGCAAGCTGGGCTCGCCCCGATTCGGCAAGCTCCGAGCTTGCCCAGCCAAGGCGAGGCCGAACCTCGCCAGGGGCCGGCAACGCTCCGGCGGCCTCGCCGGCCCTCGACGGCCGATCACTGGCCATGGCCGAGGCCATTGACCGGCCAAAGAAAAAGAAAAAGAAAAAAAAAAAAAAAAAAAAAAAAAGAAGAGAAAGAAAATTTGTTTTAAAAATTGTCCGTAAACAAGAAAACACGTTTTTCTTGTTTCTTTGTTTTTGTTTTTGTTCCAAATGTGTTCCTTAACAAAAATGCAAACAAACGCGTTTTTGTTCTTTTTTTGTTCCCTGAAACAAAAAAACAGAAATTTTGTTTATAAACAAAAAACACAAACACAAACAAACAGGGCCATTGTCACCACTTCAGTCTGCATTCTCTACCAGTTTCAGTTGCATCTATCTACTCAAAATCTCCTGGACTGCCACTTCCCCACCACTTATTTGAGGTGACAGACAAGCCATTCGATGGAAATCCACACTTGAATTCATCCGAGACCACCAAGACTTTTTATCAAGCTTCCACTAATTACACTTTGGATCTGCCCGCTTTGACCATGCTTACTTTCCGGCTGCTGCGAGCTACAAGGCAGTACCATTCCCTGCACTTTCGATGTATTGCTGCTACTTTGGTGATCAGACTTGCTGCATCAACAATACATTAATATAAATACATTTTTAAATGAATATCCACGAAAATTGCATCTCCAGAATATGCGTTGTGATTCAGAACGATAATCAATCTAAGGTGGGTATATTGTACATGGGTAATCTGGGCTTGCTTCAGAATAAAATATGGATCAAGTTGCCAAACCAATACCTACCTTTGTTTCCTTATCTTCGACATTAAAGCAAGGTCTCAGATTCTATATCTAGCAGCTAAACTCCCAACTTGTTTTACATCCACTGACAAAGAATCTGCGACACAAGCCAGAATTGCATCATCAGCATGTGCATAGAGGCAACGCCTGCCTGGTACGGCCATGATCACCATACATATATATGTGTATACACATATATGTGTATACATATATATAGAGAGAGAGAAAGAGAGAGAGAGAGATGGCAGAACGGGATACGACAATACAACAGACTGAAAGGGCCATGATGTATAAACAGTGTGCAACAGTACAGTCTGTAAGGCAAGTAACATTGTGCAACAACACCATTCAGTTGCATAAACACCCCAAAAGTCCTCTGCTCTACTTCCATCTATAAATGACATAAAATAAAACCGGTTGAGCTGAAAACTTTAAAAGGAGTGTTTGATGTTGACAATTAGAGAAAAATACCAACTTATTTATCAAGTCGAAAATCTCTCCAACTCTAGATGGGACTAGAAGTTTTTTTTTTTTTTGGTAAGGTAAGAATATATTGACTTTAACCAAAACTATACAGAAGGGGGTTCCCGGCACCAAAACTTGCACTCATAACGACAACAAGTCAAAAGGAGTGGAAGGGTGCCAGGAAAGAAAACCAACAGCTGCCAACCCAGAGGCATCAACACAGCACCCAGCAGGAACCAGCCAACAACAGGCAACAAAACAGCCAAAACAGCGGCAAGAACCAGCCACCCAGCAGCAACAACAAAAGGAAAGAGAAAAAGAAAAACAGACAGCAACCAGGGCTCCTCACAGAAGCGACAGAACCCCCGGAGGCTGAACTGGCCTCAACATTTCTACGCCCACAAGCAGCAAGTCTCCGAAGAACAGGCATCAACCCGCATTTCCAAACAACGACAATACAAGAAGCTCCAAAGACTGGAAGGCAGATCAGAAAGCCCGCAGCAGCAACAATCAGCAACCACCAAGGACAGAACTGGCTCCAACCTTCGCTCGATCTCCAGCAACAGCTCTCACAGGGACAGCAACCTCCGTAGACTGAACTGGCCCCCACCTTTGCTACGCCCATCCAAACACAGCACCAGCCAAAAAACCACCCAGGAATAGGCTTGATCAGGCCCCACCTCCACAAGAACAGAACGGGCCAGGAACGGCAAACAACCACCAACGAATTACAAGGGAGAATTTGACACCATAGGAGCGAAAATGGAAGGGTCGATGCCCCAATAGTGCTGAAACCTCCTATTCCTAGCAATGTCTGCAACGTTGCTGAAAGTCAAGGACTAGAACTTTTCATAGGACCAGGAAAATCAAAATACCATTTCCTCAGCTCTTTGACCTGAGCTATAGGAAATTAGTTGCATTCTTAGGACAATTGCGAAATATTCCCAGATGCGTTTATTTGATGCATCCAGCTCTAGCACGTACTCAAATTCATTGTTTTAGAATTCACTATCAACAAATTTTTGGCTTTTTATGCTCAAGTCATTGGAACATCTTTGCATTTTCACATACATGTTGTTAGAATATTTAAATATTAGTTTTCATCTAATATTATAAACTTTTGGGTTAGACTTTCTATATGGTATCAAAGGGAGTTCAAATTTTTCCAAACCCTCTATTTGCCTCCCCAATTAGGCCCAAGTCCACACTACGTATGAGGGAGGACTGTTAAAATATTTAGATATTAAACTACACAGTTATCTAACTGCTAAAGTTTCCGGGTTGGACAAAAAAAAAATTCCATCAAAAAATACTTCGCATGTATTTCCTTTTTCAGTCAAAAATTACAATTGAGATAGAATCGAAAAGATTTCTCCTAATACAGCGAGATATTGAATAATACCATTTGCGACTAAACCATATTCCAATCATCATCACCACTTCCATAGTTTTGAAGTAGTGACCGTAGGCCAATGCTCACACTTGGAGCATCTTTCTTTACCACAACAATTGGCACAGAGGAAGTAGCTGTCGTCAAAAAATCTGTTGGCTTGTCTGAAAATTTCTCAGAAAGTTTCCTCTTTTTGAGAGTATTGCTCATTGATTCATCATTACTAGTTGAAGGTCAAGTCAAATCTTCCTCCTCCTTAAAATCTTCATCTTCGATCCTACGAACAAAATCTTTGGATGTATGGAGTACAATTGATTTGAGAAGCACTTCATCCTCTTCCTCCAGCTTATTTTCCTTTGCTGCAGATGTACCTTGTAAAACCTCCAATATTGCATCTACATCCACAGTCGCATGTCTAGACTTCATTGATTTCAATTCATCGAGTCTAGCGAGAATATCTATCTCTCTCTTGCTATCATGTATCTTATTCTCCAAGCACTTCATCGCATCGCCCAACTCTTTGGCCTCCCTCCTCCTTTTCTCATTCTCCATTACCTCATCCTGCTTACGCAGGGCTCGAAATTTCTCATCACTCCTAACTCCACATTGTAAACCGAATTCTGCAGATCGGTTTTGATTGTGAGCTCAGCAGAGCAGTTGGTGCATTTGAAGTAAAATCTGAATATCTGAATTCCCAAAATACGTCTCGCTTATGACGAGCTCCTTCCTGGAATTGAACTCGGTCCCCTCGTAGATTTATTTGCCGCAGGCGTTGCATCCGATGCTCATCGAAAGCATCATCCGAACCTTAATCTGCCCACTTTTGGGCCTCCCAAACCTAGGCAGCTCCAAGGGGTCGAAGCCAGGCGGGTAATATTTGTTCAACACCTTTCGTTCTCCCATTTCTTCTTCTCTCAACTCCAAACCAAGACAACGAACGCTGACGCCATAAAATCTCTGCCCCTCTCTCTGATCGACTAATTTTTAAACAAAACGGTCGAATTTATTTCACAACCAGAATGGTGTCGAACCCACAATTTCTCGATCTACTAACCTCGATTAAGGTTCTATGCTTGGATCAAACCTTAAACCCCACGAAACTATCCGAAACAAACTGAAGAGCAGGAGAAAAAGGAGCAAACGAAAACTAACAGAGTCTGCTAAGGCGCGTAGGAGATGACGAGCGTCTAAGGAAAAAAAGGGAAAAATCAGTCGAAGCTTCACTCACCTCGCGATGCCGCCTCTTGCTCAGTATATTCAATCTCGCCGGAGATCAAACGGCGGCGCAAGGATGTTCCAAGGGTGGCCGGAGGTCGGTGGTGGCGTGGCGTCTCAGGTGATCGGATTCAGGGGGGGATGACGGAGTTAAGGGGAAAATACAGAGAGAGAAAAAGCGGGCCGGAGAAATTTCAATTTTTGGAATTTTTTCTTTTTGTGACCGACCAACTGCCGACACTCCCTTTCACTTACGCTAATTGGGATCACACCAACCCGTCTAAACCCCGGTTATAAAATGCAACGAAGACACGAACTCGATTGAGAGAAAAAACGCACGCCAACCGCGCTGTTCATGAGGTATTTTTGGATATTAGTATTTAGTAATTTCTCTGTTTAATTAGTAATTTTCAGTTAATAACTTCCTCCTCTAACAAGTAAATATGCAGATAATGATGTGGCTCGAAATTAATATCATAGGTGGAAACCTTAATTTTTACAAAATTGCAATGACATTTTTAGCTCGATAACAGAGGTCTTGAAATTTCATCCTTTTTTTAAACTCGTGATATCAAATAAATTACACATAAATGAATTTAAATAATAATGTAAAATGACTTTTTGAGCTGTTTAAAGATTCATCGTATAACTTATTACATGAATATCGTTCTTGAGCTTCTAACTTATTTATAAATAAATCTAATTAACATATCAATGAGTTATTTTGAGGATATATTACAATCTATGAATTAATGTATGTAACAATTCAAATAACTTGAAAAAATTGCTAGTGTGGAAAATATGAGCATCCGGAGTCCGGAATTTATTGACAGTGATTCGAGAAAACAAGATTATGGACTCTTAAATTACGTAAAGATTCACAGAAGGTCTAATGCACCCAACCGCAATACATAAGACAAATTTGAACAAAATAGTAAAAGCAAAATGTATAATACATACCTTCTTGATATTACAAAGTTCAAAAATCAAATTCAGCAGAACAAAAAATCTTGCTGAAATACAGCATTTGACAGGGAAAGAGAAGCGGTGTCAAGGTGACAGTATAGACAATGGAGGGGAAAAATCACATCTGAAGACAGTAGCGAGGGACGTGAGCTATCTGAGATCCCATCCTAATGATTAATGAGGGGGCGTTATGCCTTCTCTTTCCTTCCGGCCAGAATCATCGAAATCTGAAGGCCTCTGCTGAATGCTTGGTTGAAGAGGAGCCGGATTTGGAACTCCGAAACGAAGGGGAACCATGACAGAACCGCGATCGGCATGAACAGCAACAACCCCATTGTGTATTCGTACGCCCTCGCCAGCTCCTTCAACGAATCCCAGAGTCCTAACCCTTTAAGCAACGGCCTGGATGCTTGCCCAATCTGTCGAGAGCAAGAGAAGATCGATCTCGTTAGTTTTGCGGTCCTATAGAAAGCGCATGGAGAGGTCACGCAGCATGAAAATTTACGCAGGACTAATCACGATATGAACGTGAGGAGTGCTTTGTGCAAAATTAGGTAGTTGTGACTTGGGCAGGTCGAGAACAACCCACTTGAAACATGAAGCTTCTTTTAAGATTGCACTAGTCCAGACTTACCAGAATGAGAGCCCAGCCGGAAGGTAAAAACGCAAGGATGGCAGCAAATATATCAGATACAACGAGTCCACACACGACGAATAAGACTGTCATAACCGACACGAATCCAAGGAAAAGAAGTGCTTTCAGGATCCTAAACATGAGCTGGAAGTCCGTACCGAACCTTCGTCTTCCCATGGATACCATCTGAAAACATTAAGGCAGTAATAATTTGCAAAGGAGAACACGTTTGTTGCAGTTTGATTTAAATAGGGTAACAGAAAAGCAGCAGAAAGTAAAAATGATCAACTGGACTTTACTCCTAATAATGCGTGTGGCAAACATGCAGATCTAGGAACAAAACCTCCATATATCATATCTACGTACCTTTAAAACTAGCAGAGTGGTTAGCAACACCACCCAAGAACTTCCATAAATCTACAGAAGTAAAGAAGTGCCTTAGAGAATGATCCTGTGAGAACAAATCAGCAACAGAAGGAGGAAAGAGAAAATTGCAGTGAAATTTATAGATTACCAGTATACTCTTGCTGTGGCGAACTATTTGAAGATGGTACACAATCCCATACTGGTAAATAAAGAAGCGAAATGCAAGTATTATCTCAAGGATTCTTCCCCTTATGTTTGTATGCTTCAGGTGTTGCTGTTCTTCCTCCCACCACGATTCCCAACTTTTATCATGTTGTATCCCAATTCCACCACGATTACCCATCCACCTCTTCCAGTCTGCCCAATCATCTACAGTCTTTTGCCAGTCAAAACCAGATGGATTGAATATGAACGGTGCAAACAACCATGAACCAACCAAGAACCACATGGAGAAAGTGATGAACAAGTAGAGATTTGAAGCGCGGTACGACTCCCCATAAACTTCATAGACAATCAACAGTACAAACAGCTCCAGCCCTTTCACAAAGTGACTCCGTGAATAAAGCCTGTAATTATCACCGAATTTTTCATGAAAAACAACAAACCCACGACCCGTTGCTCGATATTTGGATCCCCCATGTAAGAGTGTTCTTCCATAAAAATGAGCCTTTGTTCCAAGTTGAAATGTGAAAAACACAGAAGCTAGCTGCAGTTGCATAATGACAAAATCACCAAGGGCAGTCCGAAACCCTTTTTCCAGGCCAGTTTCCATGACCATGGGCAGCACCAGTAATAATCCTAACTGAAAGACAGACTGGCTAGCCAAGGCCTCTTCGAGAGCCTTTGTGTGACGTATACTAGGATTCTGAAGGATCTCGCTTTCCAACCCACTCATAACCATGTACAACCGTCCATACAAGAAAACATACACCGTAAGCACGGTAACCTGAATGAAACAAGTCCAAAACGGTAAAAAAGAAAGCTACCATGAGTAATCAATGCAAAATTCAGAAGAAACAGAACGAGATAAAAGTCTTGTTGCCTACCAACCAACATAATTCCCCCCCTTCCTATCTCCATCCATGGAATAAATTACAGCCCAGAAAATGAAGCACAATTCCAAATCTTGGAACTGTTTTAGCCAAACTGATATTTTTGTAACATTTCATTAACGAAGTAAAAATGACATATTCATGGATCACCCAACAGAACTAGACATCCAAGGAGGAACTGTGACCCCTTTGTTAAGGGACCACCCATTAATTGTACCGACTCTCAGAAAGACAGACTGGACCTAGAATTACCCCCAAGATTCACAAGATTTAACTGCTTTGATTACCAAGCATTTTACCATGTGACAGGAAACTGCAATTACAAATTATGAACCAAAAGTTCCATCATTCTTTTAATACCAAATTAGAAAGAACTAGGAGAGTTGCTGCAAGACGAGTAGAGAGGAGTGGTTGATTTACCATACTACTGAAGTAGAAACCGACAGTCGTAAAATAGAATGACAGCATTCTGTAGAAGTCAAATCGCCGCCCGAGCCGATAAACATCCCGACTAAGCGTCTGCTCACCATTTCCATTTGCAACCTTTGCCTCAAAAAGGGATATCTGGTTCATCCCTACATCTCGCCCTTTTCCCACTTGGATATACTCATGATGTGTAATAAATCCCCCACGGAGAGTTGAATTAAACCCTGCAGCGAGAAATGGTCAGATTCTGTCCCTGTGAAATATCATATAAATATGCTAGGGTTACCAGAAAAAATATCCTCGCTCAAGTTGATTGTTTTTGAAGCTTTGCTTATGCCCCCCCGTGTTATGTGGAATATCCTGTCAAATATATCAGGATGGCCATAATGGAAACGGACCCTGCAACAAGAGAATGAGAAACACAATTGCTTTTAGATCATTATTGGAACAAGCTAATCCGAACTCTCAGTTATTGAATCAGAGTCTCGCCGCTAATGCAGAGATAAGTTATTGCTTGAAGCATGAGAGCACAAAGAAATGGATTTGTAGTTACCACAAACATCAGATCAGTACATAGTATAAAACTCAGACTCTATACATACCTATTTTCTTCCTTCCTTCTTTCTTTTGTTTAAGATATTAACAAGGAACCTATGCTCTTCCTTCTTTCTTTTGTTTAAGTTACAAACAAGGAGTAGGGAACATTAGTCCATTAACTGCACGCTTTCCAGGATACTTCCGTAGCCAATTTTTGCATTGATTAGCCTCCTGATATATCTTATCATGCCCTAAAAATATAGGTTCCAACAGCTCCTACACTTAAGGGGTACAAAGGATGTTGTGTGACAGAATCAATCCCACCTAAATGCTTCAAAAGCATAGAGAAAGAGAGATTGTTGAATCTACTAGAAATAAAGGAAGGCGAAGATTTTAAGTGACATTATACTAAAATAATGGTGAAGTGTTTGTTAGATTAATGGTCATACAGTACAATGTTCACAGTTATATCCCACGAAAGCAGCTCTGACATTAGAGTTATGTGGGATGCTATAAGATACAAGAAAAAGTCCACATGTCCATATGCAGACATTCTACAATGTGAATCTCCCTTTAAATCAAGAAAACTCTTTGCTTCACATGCATAGGTAATAAACAATTCCTTCCATAATGAAATGTCTGCCAACACTTATTTCTGAATATGTATTTAGCTGCATTAGTCCTTATTTCATTGTTGTAAGTAATAATTGATAATCGATAGGGCTAATTAATAAGATTCGTCAACTTTATGAATATATATGAGACTTCTTTCCTGTGCATGGCAGTGGCAAAAGATAATCTGCAAGCACTTCTAGAAATTTTTTCGTAAGAGCCTAAAATGAAGAAAAGTAGTAGTTCATTTGCTTTTTGAGAAAAATAATGTACTTACCAAATTGGAAGGTGTCAAATAATATTCGAAACATGAGAAGAATAAAAGAAAATTTTCATTTTACTAGTTGCAAGAGACACCGATATTGTACCGTAATTTTTGTTTAAAATTGTTGAATTTACAATTCAATCATGCAAATCACCAAAACTACCATACTGTGGTTTTTGAAACTCCGTATTTGCTAAAATAATACTAACAGACATTGGCTCGAAACAATCCAAAAAAACTAAAGATTTGTAATCATAATGATTCCCATCGTTTTCAATGACCAGGCTTTTGATCCAAAAGTTCTTTCTGCTAGACTAATGCAATGCCCTAGCCGCATTGTGATTTTTTGTTACTTTGCCGGTTGTTCATGCCGTGCCTTTCGAGTTTTCTGTTTGCCTTCTTTTAGGCGTTGCCTTGTGGGGTTTTTTTTTACATCATGGCATACTGCCACTCATTATGTTTATTCATTTTGAGTGTAAGTTTTGGTGCCGTGATTTTTTGTACTTTTGTCCTTTTCTCTTTATATTATTACCTCTTACCAAAAAAAAAAAAAAATGCCCTAGCCGCAATTGTGGAAGTCAGTGAAAGTTTTTGAGCTTCTCTAAGAAACAAAGAAGAATTCACACAAGTCCACTGAGATTGCTCTCTCATCAGCAAATGAAGTAAGCACGTAGGTGCCATTGGAAAGAGTAAGTGAATCAGGCTCAAGAAGGAACAAATAACATAGTCTTACACAAAAATTTAGGTTTTATGAAAAAATCTGCCTTTCGCCTAAAGATAAATCTTAAGAAAAGAAAAATCAATGTATCTGGAGATGCGGACTCCGGTGACTACAAAGATTAAGTTGACAGAAATGCATGAAGCCACAAATTCTTGGCTTACCTTAGGGGATTTGCCAATATTCGCTGGCCGATAGTGACAAAGCTGGTCTCCTGATTGGACATGAACCAAGCTAGCGATGAAACACTGTAAAAAAAGTGAAAGTAATTATCTAACCATTCGGATTGGACAAATCTGCTCTGATCTCTTTCAAACCAGATCCTTTGAACTCGATAAAGCAGCAAATAACAGAATATTTCTGCACATATATGTATTCCAATGTTCACCTTCCAGTAAAAATGTGCTCCCGCAGGCCCAAAATAGTAGGTTTTCTCTGCCCGCGACGCTCCTTTGAAAATTCCTCCAATACATTTCTAATCTTGAAAGCTTCTTCAAAGTAGTTATCCTAGAAGTAAGGAAAGCAAAAAAAATCTGAGATACTTTATCCTCCTGCCTATTCCATGAAAAGACATAATAAAGCTACCTGATTCATGTCTATAGTCTGCAGTGCCTCCCCACGAGTAAAGATGATAGCATGATTTTGATTTTCTGGTTTTCCTTCACCAATTTCCGTCGGAGGGCCTGGAAGCTTGATACGGTATATTTCCTACAAATTAAATAGATTATCCCTTTCCAGAAAAAGGTCCACAGATATCCCACCAATCAAGATTGCACCACATCCTTGTTTCTCAGAAATGTGGCCACCATATTTAAATTTGTACCCTCACATTAGAAGAGACGAGTAAATGTTATAATTCATGTACTTCTTAAAGGTCAATATCGTTATCGGATTGATTGATGTATTGAATACTGATATAATCCCCATTAATACATCCAAGATAGTTGCTTCTTTAAGGTAGACCAATAGCTCCCAATAGGAACTCCTCTCAAATAATTGACAGACGGAATTCCACATAGGCTTGACAAAGAGCTGATATTTCACTAACTTTTCTTCGCGATAGAAGTAACTGATCAGACAAATTCATACTTCTGAGATAAAAAGTAAACTGATGCATTTCAGATACTCTAAAGTTGCTTGACACATCATTATGCATCCCAAAACTAGTTAATTTACAAGGTGACTAGTTGCGTATTTTAATTGTTAAACATGTTCAGGCTATGCAAAAGGTTTATCATTGACATTCAGTCAAATTGACATACATCACCACTGAAGAAAAATTACCAGAAGTCAATTACTGGGCTTAGCACTTCCAAAATTTGCAAACAAGACCGCTTCAATATAGCTCTAGTAGTAGATAGCCTTAGTTTGATCCAGCTATAATTCCCAAGGTTTCAGTGATAAACGGACAGAAAGTAGATGGAAGACAGTAGAGTAGCTTTCCCAAATCTCCAAAATTAGAGTCGGTGCAAACGGTAGGCAGGAATTAGTCCTTCAGCCCCATGACAGCATTATGTGAAGAAAACGGTAAGGTAAAACCATCACATTTTGAAATTAGAAAGAATTAACCATTGAGAGAAGAATATAAGAGCTTGATAACAGATATTTTGGGGGTATAAGACTGTTATAAATGAAAATTTCCAATTGTTATAATAAGCAGGATTTTCAGTTGAAGAACAATAAATCAACTTTGGAAGTACCAATAAACTCAGGAAGAAGAAAATAGGAAAATGCAAACTTCTGATGAAAATGGATGTTGATTGAAGGGTCTGGAAATTTTTCAAACACTCTGATTTAAAAGTGTTAGATAATCCTACTTAAAGATATTGTTTTTTTTTTAAAGATATTGTTTAACAATACATAGAATTAACAAAGAAGGAGCCTCACACACGATATAAGACCTAGGGCAGAACATGTTAGAAATTTTCACCCAAAAGCTCAAGCTGTTAGGTTGGGAAATAGCACATACATATGAAGCCCAGACAAACCCTATAAACAAAAGACATAGAATGCTTTGACAGAAAGTGCAGGAACGTGCCAACAGTATTCGCCATATATTTGCATATTAGCTTTGGATGTGTCTCAAATTATTGTTTAAATTAACACCCTACAGCCACTTGCACAGACTAAGAAAATTATACAGCGTTCTGACTAGAAAACCATAGATGTAGAATCAAACGATAGCCAAAGCAAGAAGCAAAGATTAGAGGAGTGATCTAGATTATACCCAATAAGCGGATCAATCTCTACCCCACTTGATACCTAATATTCAACCATGAAGAAGACTAAATTCTAACATACCTCATCAAGTGTACCACCTCCCTTCACAAGAACAGAGTAACAACACTTCTGAGATTTCCCATTCACTGTGTCCTCTCTTTCGTCTATGTAGGCAACCCGTAGAGAAGGATACCTAGAATATTTTCAGTATCATTGATATCCATCAGCCACTTTGGAACTTTCTGTTGATTACTATTGAAGTAACATCCTTAAAACTTACATCGACATGAGGTTCAACACGTTACTGTAACAGCTTCTCTCTTTAAGCTCACCAGACTTCTTTTGATTCCCATAAAGTTGGCAAGAGACAACAAAGGTGAACTTCAAATCGGCCAGAGCTTGTGCAAATTCTGTGTTTGCCTTCTCAATCTCATCATCTAGAGCTGCAACAGAGACACTGAGTCTTGATTAGTATCTGGATGCCACTTCTTATAGCAACTTTCAAACAAAAACAAATCAAAAGCTGTAAATCTGCATTTCTTTCTTTCATGTTAAATGACTAACCGTTATCTCCAGCTAAATCAAGATGGCATTGAAGTTCTAGAGCTTGCCTGTAGTACATCATCCCTCTCACTAGCAGTAAATGCACATAGTAAGAACGGTAGCAAAGCGAGGATAAATATGACTTTCAAGCGTAGTATATGCTTCCAGATAAATAAATTCTCAACCTGTCCTAGCCAGAGTCTGTCCTCTGTAAGAGACCCAAAAACGTTGCTCCTGTTCAAACTTGTCCTTCTCTTCATTTCCAGATTTTGAATCTTTTATCCGTTCATTAAAATTGGTCCACTCATCTAGATTGCATGGCACAAGGCATCAGTCATATAATATCAAATGAACAAGTGAATTATAACATACCCAAGGGCAAACTTGCCTGGATAGATCTTCTGCAGGTAGAACAAAGTTGTGATTCCATCCTCATTTTCCTTATTAAGCTCGTCCGTGGAATAGATGACATCTTCTTTGTAATATGGAGTCAAGACACTGACCAAGACGTAAAAGCAGAGGAGAGCCCAAAAGAAAATGATAAATAGGTATCTATTAAACAATCATCTGGGACACACGCACATATATATCGCGCGCCCATGCATATATACAGAAAAATGGTAAAATGGAGCTTGGAGGTTGAGGAGCTTCGATCCCTATAATCTTTACATAAATTAGAGAAAATATCATAATGCCACCAAGTCGAACCTAGGATATCTCTTTATTACCATGAGTAATTAATTAAACTGGATGTGTTTTGATAAAATAGCTAATAAAAGTAAATAGATCCATTTAATTTTTATTTGATTCCTCAATCAGTAGTCATACATGATTGAAATGTTAGCATCACCATCTATTAAAAAATTGTATATGGTCATATCTAGTCTTTTCAAGTCATCAATTTATCTCTAAATATCTGTAAGCACGACCATGATTTCACCTCAAAACAACTACACATTTTTAGAAGATATGAAATTAAAAATGTCATGATTCCTTTTTAACTATGCCAATGAGAAGCACAAAAACTGCATGAATAGTGATTGATTTCCAACTTTCTTTTTAATCTATAATGGCAGCAGTGTTAATATACTGCATAAAAACTCCGTCTATTGCAAAAGCAAATCATTCTATCATCATTTATTATCAATGAGACTAAATTGTTAACTTAATGCGATTTCCAGCAACTGAATTGAACAAACAAGGTTGTCTCTTTCGATGAAGCGTAGTATCTATTCATGTAAAAACAGACCTAAAGGGCAGCATTCTGCGCACGGTCGGAGCACCTGGCATTTTCATGAATAAAGAATTAGCAAAGAAAGTGATGCGCCGACGAGCTTCCAAGTTTGAAGGCACGTTGATGGCAGATTCCTTGACTGTTAGAAGCAAATGGAGCCGAACGACCTAGAAGTCAAAGAATTAGATTTTACTTACTGCGTAATTATTTGTGGTTTCTCAGACAAAAATGAGTCAAGCACACCTTTTCTCTGTAGTTTTTCTGTCGTACAAAGCCAATGTTGATCTTCTCAAACCTCTGCTCCTGTCTATCATTTTTCGTATGGTGGGGGGTATGAATATCCAGGATCCTACAAGCAGCACAGTCAAGGACACAAACGTTTTGCATCAACATAAACAAGCATGTTTGTCAGAACTTACCCATGCCCATTCTCCATGACATCCTCGGTAATTATCTCCATGATGTCTTGGAGGATATTGATTATCTGGGATTTGTACACTGTTGGGTCGTCATGCTCACTTAGCTGCCAAAATAACAAAAGAAGTTGAGAACTGAGATATTGTTGAAACTGAGCCAATTGGAGGGAAGAAGAGAAAATGATTCAACGGTCAGTCCTCCAAGATTAATTTTATATTCATGTATGTATTGAGATTTAAACTGAAGCTAGATATAGGCGACAAAAACACTTACCAAGATGGTCAAGAATTTCTCCAATTTAGTACTGAGCAAAGGCAATTCGCTTGTTTTAAATGCATTCAAAAATCTGCGCTCTCGTATGCTTGTGTCTACTTCATAACAGATTTCCCATAAGATTCTGTAAAAATTGAGAAAAGTATGGTTTCTCAATAGCCTTAACAGAAGAAAAATTGCCACCAGTATGATACGATATATTAAATATGGAGTTACATGCTAAAGTATATGTAAGTTTTCTCGCTTACATTCTGTCAGCTTCATTTTCCAGAAGGCCATTTATGATGTCCCGGAGAGTCTCATAACATTCAATCACTGCTGAATGCATGTAAGGATCATTCTTTATCCTCTTAAACAATTCATCATCCACCTTGCCCTTAAAATCTTTTGCCATGTCTAATGCTATGGGAATCTTATGTATGAAAGAATAATGACAAGAAGCCTGGATTAGAGCAAATATATGAGTAGAAATCAACTTGTGAAACTATGCATACCTTGCTAGCAAGCAAGAAAGGAGGCCATTGCACAACAGAGATATCACTTGAAGAAGATGGTACGAGGAGCAAATCTCTGTCTCTGGATTAATCAGCCAATGGAAGTGTCAGAATATCTGTTTGAGGCACAAGACTGAAGCTAAAATTGAGGAAGTGGAATTCCTAATTACACCTGTCGCTAATTAGGTCTTCCTCTCTCATAGTCTGAATAAATTTGTTCCACATTCTTGAAAAGTTTGCAATATTTCTCCTCAGTATGGAATCATCCTGCCATGGAAAAGTAGAAACGCATCATAAACATGATTTTGTAAGAAATGCCACCCCTACATCTGTGAAGTGGCCAACAAAAAAGAAACTTATTGAATAAAGATTCTACGAATAAATATGGAATATTAGATCAACCAACAATTGGATATACCTGTTGCCACCTTCTGGCTTTCTTAGCTTCCGAAGATGATGATGATAATGATGGCAAAAGATTTTCACTAAAAGCTTTGGGCACGGTGTCAAATCTGGACCGCAACATCCCTAGTGTTCGTATCTTGAGAAAAGCAAGAAGGTATTATAAGCAAGGAGAAGTATATAGTATCCTTCAGAATAAACCTAAGAGCTAAACTGTCTGTGTCACGAAAATTTGAAACGCTTCAGGCAATCTATATATGCAGGAAGAAAGAATTGTCACTCACCTCACCTAAATGGCTAAAAGCACCATGAATGCCACCAAAAAGACTAGAGAATATGGCATACCAAATTTGTGTATCCATAAAATAGACCTGAGAACATATCAGACAGGACACAGTGTCATCAAATACGGCATACCGCAAGATGGGAATTGTGACAAAACTACCCAGTCTGCTTACAAGAACTATAGGGGCCCATATTGCAATAACAACTCCAATGTTATGCGTCACTGTAGCTGCAGATGAATATTAGCACAGGCTTTTTTCCCTGGTTAGAAAATACTAGAAACATCACAAGAGTAAAGAAAACTTACAATGAGGAAAAAACTCGTGCCATTGATAATTATCCAGATGCATCTCCAAGATTAATTGTGTTGGTCCAACAAGTGGTAGAATCTACGCGCAAAAAACACATGTTTAAATCTCTTAAAGAGAAAGTGGAGAGCAGAATGCCGCAGAGTAGCTACATCTCCTGAACCACTGAAGCTAACAACATCCACAATCACAAAAGCTCGACAAACAACGACCCCACAATCAACTAATTGGATAAAATTCCCCTTAATTCTATGGACATGCTCAAAACTATCTTGACAGAGTATCGAGGCAACACTCAGTTATTCTGCCAACAACGCAAGCCTTGAAACAAGACTTGGAACCTCTTTCAGCAAGCAACTAATATGAATTTCTAGATGACACATTAAAGTTTATATAGCTTTGAGCAAGACTTGCTGATTAGTTAACACACTCGTGTACTTACATCTCCCTGTATGTGATTATTCAAGATTTATTCATCACCTATTCTGCCATTTATGTCGTCCTTCAAGTCAAAATGTCATATTAAATTTGTAATCACTTATTCTCAAGGTAAGCAGCATCATACGTGAAGACAAGATTGCCAGTACTTCCATCAGGTGGGTATCTCTCCAATCTTTGACCTCTTTAAGGTGATCATTTGGGTATTCTACACTAAACTTCTAACATTAGAAAGGTTAAATGATGTGATAAGAGAATTGATTCTAGCTCAACCGCAACAATTTTCTTCAAGCAAGTTTCACTGTTCAATTTTACTGAGATAACAAAGCCCGGAGTTATAAGATATATAAATAAGAAAAGCAAACCCCACATAATCCAAACAACTATAACTTGATAAAAGATGATTACACCTCAACATAGTAGCTGAAAGCCAGCTTGCAGACAAGCAGCATGATCCAAAACATGGTGTACCTAAGACACAAACAAAACGATGTACGATTAGCAAAGTCACTCATATAAAATATAAAGCAGCACATATCTTTTTACTTAGGGTGATGAGTCTATGTCCGAATACTGCACTTAAGCACAGACTCGAGAACCAGCCACGAAGATTCATCCTTGAAAATAAGAAAAAGAAGACAGTGCTGACATAGCATACATTGTTTTCCAAATTAAAACAAATCAAAGCATAAATACACAACATATTAATCAGTGCAATTATCTTCTTACTTCAGCAGTGAAAATATGTCCTCATGCATGCCTCTCCCCACATAAAGCTTTGGCTGCATAGTATGAACATACATTTCAGGGGAAGAAAACAAGATAATGCAAACAAGCGATTAAGGCCCTTAGTAGAGAAGTGGTAGTCTAATCCATCTACTTGCCTGAGCCCACCACATAAGAGCAGTAATAGGGAACATACTTGAACGCTCCATGGTCCTCCTTAAGTGAGGAACGAAGAAAAGTATAGCAGCTAAGACATTTGGAATCATATAAATTGCAATGGCATAATAAAAGAATGACTGGTTCCTCCAATCTCGACCCCAGGTGCTGAAAAATTTCAGGATTCCTGTTGGATACTGCACTAAACTAGAGTAACTAATTGGCAGAACCACAGCCCAAACAGCTGCCATTACAAATTTCAGAATGTATCGGAGAATCTGCGTAAATCTCATGCTTTTCCAGGCATTTAGACTTAGAATTATATCCAGACTTGCTGCAGAAGAGGAAAGGAAAAAGGCAGTGTCAGTAATGATTTTATGCTAAGTGGCTCTTATAAAATTTGCCGATACAGATGCAAGTAGTCATAACGGGTCCAGGATAACATATTACACAGTAACTATAGAGATATATTATAACAAGGTCTTTCCTAAGGATTGCCTCTAAGATTGACAAATGAAACTTGACATAGCTAGAAATGCCTTCTCCTTATCACAACGATTGGATTTGCTGCATTCTCCATAAAGAAGGTTGCAAGGGTAAGCAAACACTCTCCTTCCTAAGGCTCATCCGGTTTTGGAAAGTCCTAATGATATGTCGATTGCAATATAATGAATTTTCCAGAATGTTGCACATGCAACAACACAAGCACAAGCTTTCTTTTTATAAGATATTAATATTTGTTGACTCATAATTTCCAAATAGACTTGCCTGCATAATACAATCTTGGGAAAATTCCAAATAAGGACCCGAAGTGGATCAATTTTCTCAAATAAGGATCCGAAATGAACTTTGTGTCAGATAAAGACCTAAAGTGGACCCATTGTCTCAAATAAGGACCCGAAGTGGTTGAATTAATTCCAAATAAGGACCTAAGCTTGCTGGTCAGCCAAATATTCGCTAGCTATCAAGCATGCAACATTTCGGACGACCGGAGTTTGGGCAATTTTGTCCAAAAAAAATCTAGGGAAAAAAAAAAACCTAGGTTTTTAACGGTCTCCCCATTCCTTTTTACCCATCCTCTGCAAAGTCAAAGATTGAAGTTCGCCCCATTCCTTGTACCCATCCTCCGCAAAGTCGAAGACCCAAATTCTCTACCAGTTGAGACACGAACTCATATGCTTCTTTCTTTGTTTGTGGAGACCCAAACCAGATGCTTCTTTCTTTGTTTGTGAAGACCCAAATTCTCCGCCCGTTGAGCAAGGCGAGGAGCGACGATAATCGAGTCACGACAATGACCAGGCAGCAATTTGGTTGAGGAGTAACGGAGGAGAAGAAAGAAGAAAACGTAAATATCTAAATGAATAACCTAAACTTAATTAATTTAGGATTTTCCCTTTTTTTCCAATCACAAAATTCTGACAAAATTGCCCCTATTTTAATCACCGGAAAATGTCTGCCGGCGAGCTAAGGTCCTCAATAGAGATTAACTTGATCACTTCGGGTCCTTATTTGACACATAATTCACTTTGGGTTCTTATTTGAAACAATGGGTCTACTTTGGGTCCTTATTTAACACAAAGTTTACTTTGGGTCCTTATTTGAAAAAATAGATCCACTTCAGGTCCTTATTTGGAATTTTCCCTACAATCTTTCATAAAGAAGTGGACCATTATCTTTTTTTTTTATATTACTCTGGTATACCTTCTTGAATTCTGCTCGATGACTTTGATGGGTTGATGGAATGGAGATTCTCTCAAATGTTACACAATTACGTGCGTATTCTCGCCATCTTTTCTCATTTCTTACACTACCTATCACAAACTTTCACTTACAGACATATCAATCCCTCTTATATATTGGGCTTATTCTGTTTCTCTCTTGATTATTTTAATTCTTCTGTTTCTCATGCAGTTTTGTTGGAGATGATAGAGATTGGCGAGGCATCAAACGGGAAATTACTCTGCAAATGGTCAAAGGTACTCCCATTCTTTTCTATATACTTTATATTCTGCAAAAATAAGTTTGATATGAATCGGCTCCTAAAACTTTGTGTCAATGAAAAATTTACATTCTAAATCATAAAGAACATGATTTGAGGTAATGTATGATGCCTAGTGGAGATGCCAAAGCATGTCTATAGTACGCACCGACATTAATCATGACAACATATTGTCCCCTTTTGAATGTATGAAGAATGACATTATCCCTTTTCTCAATTTGAGAAATATGAATTTGAATATGATATTTTTTTTCTGGCAAAGGAAATGTTGGTATTTTTTTCACTTACTACTACAAAAGATAGGATATTAAAATTACTTTGCCTCATTAAAAAGCCAGTCGCATTTGACTAGTGATTTCCGATTTAAGTGTTCTTACTTTTTGCATAGTGAACCTATGCTCTACTCCAAAACAACATTATTGCAAAAGAAGAGAAAGATTTGTGTGCCTCATTTTTTTTTCTACTTATTTGTATTTAACTAACAAGTTTCTGATTCTTTTTCAATTTACTAAGTTGTGGCTTGTACAAATGGATGGGCTTGATAACCTCATACATGATGAGAAAAGAGATGAGAGTTTGTCTGAACTTTTCCTTCCCGTGTTCGCCTTCCCCTGATATTAATTTTTTTATGCTCATTTACATCCTTAAATATATATCTTCTTTAATCTTATTCATTTAATTATCACTCCATTTGTTTCTAATATTTTTTCTTTTTGCAAATGCCCACTCCTGCGTTGCTGAGAGAATCGAGATATATATGTTTTGTCGATGTCCATATGTGATGTAGACATATCTTTATCGGTATGTACCTACTTTACAGGATAAATGAATTATTAGGTCTTCGTATTTAAGAATTTGTTCTGCTCCCACCTTTTTCCTCAATAATAAGATTACCTCTAACTACGTCTTGGACATATTATAAAGATATAGTAATGAGTTCTACACATTTCTATTTAACTTGGGTCAATTTTTATATTGGTCATTTTCTTGATATTTAAATTAAACATGATTTGTATCATGTCATGGTTATCCCGCACAAAGTGCTGGCTAATGTCTAGTCTAATTTTATATGTAGCGTAAATTAGCACATCGAGTCTACAATAATAATGGGGAAAGATACATAAAGTACAGACATCACCATACCCCTCAGAAAGTTCAGGAAAGCATGAGTTATGAAGATGGTCAAAACTTGTCTGAAAACATGCTCGTCGAACAAAGCAGTGATGGACCCAGTCCATGCAACAATTACCATGGCCTGAACCAAGAAAATGGAGCTCGGTTAATTTCTTGCAGAGAAAGTCTACAACATAATGCTGCTCAGCATCAAGGCTACCTGGAATGCCAATATGAAGAATATCCACATCCGATCAAAACTTCTGTAGAGGTGCAAAAAGGTACGAACTTCCACAAAATTAGTTTTGGGTTGCGTCTTCCTGGCAGTATGCTGACTGACATGCTGCAATAATATAAGTACATACATCAGCATGAGTTCTTTCTTTTTATTGATCAGGATCAACATGGGTTCACAGACATTCCAATCAGAGAAAAAGATCAATTTGTAGTATTTCGTTGTGCTCCATCCCCTGATTGTTCGATTTCCTCATATAATTTGATAAACCATGAAAGTTCTAGATGTTTTCTTTTAGAAAAACGTCGTGATTTGGATAAGCTTGGTTAGCCATTATATCCATGTACGTTGTCAAAGAAACTAGCTTACTATTCGCACTACTAAGACTGCTTCTGATAGCTACAGTGCCGAAAAAGCAAAAGTCACAGACGTATAGTGCACAAAGAAGTGCAAAATGGGCTCAGACTCTATAATTTCGAAATTCACTACATCACTGGAGAGAAGAAGCTACTAAAATCTATTTAGAGTTTCATCACTACCAATTCGATAAAAAACAAAGGCATTCGAATCAAACAAGCTGTAATATTCTGACGATGCTATGTTTCCCTTTTGAAATTGGGAGTTTAAAACACAACCAATGCTTAAGGAGTCAACAGTGCCTATTGATGAATGCTCATAAACTAGAGTAGAGATCCAATCACTTTCCTGAACTATAATTTTCAAATTCACCCAGTCAATGGAGAGAAGGAGCTACTAAAATCTGTGTAGAGATTTTCTTGATGCCAATTTGATCAAATATACAGGGATTCCTATCAGACATGCATTTTAAATTCTAACAATGCTGTGTTGCCCTTTTGGAAACGGGAAAGACACAGAACCAGTGGTTAAAGGAGTTAACCAATGCTTATTGCTGAATGACCATAATCTGGCCTAGAGATGTAATCACTTTCCTGAGCTAACCTTTTAAGAAATGGAAACGGGGAAAATCCAATGACAAAGGTATCGATGGCACTGCTAAACAAAGCCAAGGTTCCAGAAAAGGAAATTTCTTTGAAAGCTTGACTGCTCGGCCAATTATCATTGTGTTGTCTAACAGGTTAATCAGATTGGAAAGTGGTTTCTGGTAACATTTTCCTTGTTTATCACAAAATTGAGTGGCATCCAATCTCCCATGGCCATAAGTTGGACACAGAATTGATGCAAAGAGCTGCGCACGCATGCACACACGCACGCACACACACAGAGGGAGAACAAGGAATACCTCATTTGCAGGTTGAGAATCGTCTCGTCGCACAAAGAAATCAGCTGTCCTTTTCAACGGCCACCCTAGATCAAAACACCTGTCGGACCTGAGGAAATTGAAATGTGAATTAACTGACTTGCTTCTGCCAGAGTCATAAAGTTATTTATGCTCAAAAGATCTTACCAGAAGTACTCGTTTAGGTCATCATAATTTCTCCATCTCGAATGGCTTGCCTTGCCTCCTCTGTTTCTCTTTACTTCCTTTAACCATGTTACTCAATTTTCAGATCTCGACATGGCAAACAAGAACTCAAGGCATCAACTGAAAAGGAGCATACCGTGTGAAGGACATCGTAGAAAGGTTTTATTACATTCCTCAAAAATGACTCATCATCAGGTGCTGCCGATTGATATGCATCTCCACTAACTGGATGAACATTGCCTTCCAAGATGCCATAAACTTCATCCGCCATCTTGTTCCATTGGACAAAAGGAGGTTAATATCACATAACCAACAAGCGAAAAAAAAATTACTAGTAAAAGCATCATATACAAGAAAGCTAGGCTTGACTTTCAAGTGTAACACTTTTCAACAGAAGAATCAACTCCAGTGAGAAAAGTTATGCCTTGTCTTTACTCCATAGGAAAAGCTACTTGGTTTCTTTGCTGATCAAAATGTAAGATCTGCCGCGTTCTTCTCCAGTAGTAGGTTATACATCAATTCAAAGATGTGATCAACAAGTAGAAAATTGATGATATGTTAATTAGAATGCAATTAAAATACAAACAAAAATTTCCAAGGTTGTAGTTTTGCTCTTGACAGGTTCATTTCAATACGTTTGGTTGATTAAGCAGATTTTGCTTCAGCAAGGAAGAGATTATCGAAGTTGGGCACAATGATGGACAAGCACCACATTGAATGACCCGATTATCCCAAAGAAAATTGTCTAGTAGTTAGATGGAACATAATCAGCTTTTACTCTAGCTGATTAAGCAGATTTCTTCCTTTAATAGCAAATCTCTATATATGTTTGAGATGACTTCTATTCATCAAGTAAACATAATACGTGCCTTTTGATGGCTAGAAAGGATATAGATATTGAGATAACCATAGTACGCACCCTGTGAAAGATATAGCATAGACATTCAGGCATAAATCGAACATTTGAAGCTTCCCCCCATATTAGAAGATAGAGCGCGATGTAGATAAGTCGCAACTGTTGTCCGTCACGATGTTGGGGAAACCTGGAGGAAAATTTGTGGTTTGCCAAAACATTGAGCGGACTTGTAAATCAGTTATCTCATGGCATATCAGATGGTGATTGTTCCTTCTCAATTTTCAAATGAAAGATTTATGTGATAGTAGGGCAGAAAAGCTTACTCAAGATTTTGCTTCTGATGAAGATAATTACACCAAGATCGATAGTTCTTGAGAATTTTTTCCATCAGCTGGTCAACAGTGTGATCATTTAACTGCAGGAGGCATATGTCCAAGATTCAATCACACCTCATTTTTAAGTGAACTCTGCTATTTCTATATAAACCTATGCAGAAAAATGATGTACATACCTCAGGGAAATTTTCATCATCATATCTATCCCTTATGTCCATGTTGGCAAGTAAAAGAATTAAATGCTCCCTCTGATTTGCCACATTTCCTTTCTTCAGCAACAAGATGAGAATCCATATTTAGTCAGATGATGTATAATTTCCTTCATTAGAGATTCCAGAAAGCAAAGCTGACCTACGAAACTAATTAGAAAGGCCAAAAAGTGATAAAACTCTATTCACTTTTGAGAACTCACGGAAGGCTAAGTCCACTACGTAGTGTTGACTAGGTTACATAGGTAAAAATGCACCTTTCCACATGAGACATGTTATTACTTCGTGTATTCAAAACACAAGTACTAGAAAAGCCATAAGATCCTTGACATCATAGTTAGCCAAAATCAAATTTAAAGCCCAATTTCACCACTGTCATTTGCAATATCAACATCAATAACCTAGACCAAACTAGGATGTCGAGGTTCATACGTCTCAAGGGATACAATTAGCAAGACAATTTTGTCAGAAGCAAACGGTAATGTGTAACATTAGATTGGTAATTCTCGCATACAAGTTTGTGAAACCACTTATCATGATTCAACTGCAAAGGAATGGGCCAGATAATTCAGGTGATTCAAGTTCTTAGCAATGTTTTCAAACCAATCTGGTGTGAAACCGAGAGGCTGGCAATTTGCAATATAGCCAGCGAGACCATCTGAACCGTTCAGTTTAATTAAACTGAGTCAAATATGTGATATAGTGAAGTAATCCCACCATTGATTTAGGTCAGAGGGCGTGCACTTTTAGCTCTTAGAGATCATGGATTCAGTCTCCGCAACAACAGTGGGCATTCTTTCTCTGAAGGGGTTCAGATTTTTTGGTCTAAAATTATCCACACAAATAAGTTGCTCGTGCAGCTGGATAAGATCTGGGCTCAGATCAATGGCAGGGCGCGGTTCAAACCCCAGCTCAGCCACATGCCCTTTACCTTCCAAAAGTACTCGAGCCTCACCCATCATCTAGTGACCAGTTCAAACAGACCAATCTGGTCCGGTTTCACAAAAATTGGTAGTAGGCAAAACTTGCTGCATGGAAAGGTTGTTAGACACCATCTAATTATGATATTCTACTATTTCCAACATTACTTGAGCACCAACAAAAATTTTCTTTATCATTGTGAATGGTGCATAAGCCACCTCTTCTGTTGTAAAATACAAACAAGTAAGAGTACTTTCAGCGCACTATGGGGTCAGATTATGCACAGCCCTAAAATCAGCTTGCTAAAGGAGGACCCGAAGCAATATCAAGGCACAATAGTGGATTCAAATTATAATAGGACATTCAAGACAAATTTTACCTGGAACCCAAAAACAGATGAAAGCCAATCAAGTATATCAGTGTTGGACTGGCTGCTCTCCTTTGGCATTACCAAATTATCATCCTCAACATTTGGCCCTCCATGAACTTGGAGCATTGGAAGATTGTTCACATTGCGTATGGCCTGAAGGGCAGCCTTAATCTAGACTTTTCATAAAACTTGATGAGTAATACAGCCCACTGTTGAGAAAATCCAATGCAAACCTTTCATAAATTGAAAATTTACCTCAGGAAGTTGCATAATTGCAGGTTCAACCCCAATTGCATGTAATGGCAAAATATTATAGTGTACGGACTGCTCTCTTTTTCTCTCAACTTCTTCAGCATACCTTTTTGTCTGTACAGCAAAAGCCAATTGCAGATACCATTATTCGGTGCTTGCCACAGAGAAGAACACAAAGATGAACGCAGGCTAGGAAACTAAAACTCTTTCACTGGAACCTGATCATCAAGCTTTGAGGGCTGCACCACGGTTTTCAGAACATCATATAATACTGTGGCAATCTGATATATCTTTGCCATTTCTTCCCTTCAAGAGTTAATAGCAAAAAGAAGAATCAATAAAGTGAAGAGATTCTTTGACAGTCAATCAAATAACAGTAGAGCCTTACGGCTTTTTGGTGTATTGGGCATCTCTGATATTTTTTTCATAGAACATCTGGTAATACATCTGGATTTCTCTAGGATCATTTTTGGCAAGCTGAAAATGTGCCTCTTCTTCTTCCTACAGAATTAGAATGTCAGACATTAAACATTTTGCATACAAGTTATGACCCAGTCCATCCGCTGGTTTTCCCCCACCAAGGCTAAATTCTGTGACATATTGTGCACATAATACAAACAGGGAAATCGGAAGAAAATAATATAAACAATTTTCCTTGCAAACTATAACAAGAAATGGTAACAGATGACAAGAATGTACTATCATTATTGTTAAGTTACTTTATTAAGTTTCCTTTATTATCAGAGTTTTATTTCCTTTTTTTGCTTCACATAAGGATATTATTGTTATATACAATTTATATTCAATATAAATACAACGGGTGTAGGGTTTCTATAACTACAGAAAACTACAACCCTCTCTTTGTTTCTTTTACGTTCTCCTTCTCCTCCTTCTCTCTATTCTTTCTCTCTTCCTTCTTTCTCTCTTTCTATTTGCTGCGGGTTCTCTAATCAGCTTTGTGACAATTATCAACAGCCAATATGCCTAACAGCATTGGAGCAACAGCAGGGCCATGGAAAAATAAATGACATTTCAAGCTACCAAGAATAGTGACATCTAGATGCTCTTTACATTTAAATGCCTTGTTAGGATGATACCCCTACATCCTCCTTTTTTCTAACCTTCAACTCGGATGATAAATGGCACCAATATATGAGGTCATTTATAAGTCGGCATCCCATGAAGTTGGCCTTCCAGTTGCAAGATTTTGGTTAAATATATCCAATATCATATGACTTGTCAGGATTTCCAAGAAGACTTCAAGTGAGAAGACATAGAAGTACATAACATTTCAGAAAAAAAAAAATTGATCTCAAAGGATCAAGCACCAAATAATGCTGATAAACTCTGGTCTCAGTAGTTCAATCCCCTGATTCAGAGATCAACTAACTATAAGTCGAGCAACTTTAACGTCAGATCAAGTCATTGAGTCTGTAATGCTTTGGACAAGAGTGGCCGAGGGACCAAAAATGGTGCAACTGTGGGTTATGATTGTTGGACAAGTGGTCAAGGAGGTTTCCAGACGGAAATTATAGCCCTCGAGCACCGATCGCTACTCTATGTATATGCAGTTTCAGGGGGCTTTCTATAGTCTATGGTCCCTCGAAGAACCAACCCTCAAGAATTGGAAGCTGTTAGATCCCTAATGAATAGATCTTGGTTGTTCATTGAAAACCCATTAAGAGTTTATGCATTACAGCACAATGTATGGGAATTACGACATAATACACTTGGGCATGACCGTGGACAGTTCCTCAAGGGGACCATGGAAGCCCCCACAATTTCAGATATGGCTTGGTTAACTCTAATACTGCACAATACTTGAAAATAAGTCTTGGGGAGTGTATCAGTAACGGTTGCAATGCAACAGCTTCATTTCTAAATCTGTCACACTCAATAATGAAGATATTCAAAGGACAATAATCACAAAGGACTATATTGATGCGGGAGATTAAGAGACCTAATTCATTCTTTGAAAGACCATTTTCCCAAGCAGAAGATATGAGGATGATAAAGCTTTATAAAACCTCACAAAGGACTGTATTGATGTGGAATTTTATCATGGGGCTCTCAATACTATATGAATATCATAATCACTTTCCATGGAAACATAAGCAATGCTAAAGCTCCACCAAAGGTCTGTTATTTTTATTTTTTATTTTTTCAATTCTGAAATGTGATTCTAGGTAACAATAAAGAAAAAATACAACCTGAAGCTTAGGAAAATTGTAACGGTCAATTGGTTTTCTCTGCAAAAACAATTGGTACATCTGCTTATTCAGTAGTTGCTGACATTTATCACATTGTTGGATCTTTTGCCTAGGATATCTTGGGCCATGCCCTACTGTAATAAATGCAATCAGAAGCTGCAGGGCATCGCAGTCGGTTTTGACAGAGACCATGGAACTCAGTGCCATCTTGTGTAACATGGAATATCTAGTTGGAGAAAACAGAAAGGTTTTCCATAGCTGATGCTATTGCTGACGAGTCAGCTGTGGAGTGATACTCTGCTTGATTGTATAGCTTCTTTTTTATTTTCTGATACTGTCCTACGTATATACATCCAGTCTAATAGGATATCCTTGTTTATGTCTGAGTCCACTTAAACAATCTACAACTGCAAATTCATGGTAATATCGCTCAACATGATTTTCTCACATCTTGATAGCTTAGTAAATGTGGAAATGAAGTCTCCGGCCATCAGATCTAACAACCACAGTCACATTTGTTAGTTTAGCTACCACAGCTTGAAAAGACAAAATGCTTCACTGCTAGTGACGTGATGTATAAATGAACTTCATTGATGTTTCATCATTCAGCAATGCCGCCATAACAGGCCAAGGGACCTCGTGAACTAGGAAAGATACCTTCTCAAGCCTGTGTAAGAGATAGGTCTTAAACTGGCGAACACCCCGTCCAGCTGATGTTGGATCCATCGTATGAGCCCTCTCGAATGCATGAAAGCGACCTAATAGGAGAGATAAAGCAAGGAAAAGGAGAAGTTTTGCTACAGATTAGGAAGAGAACCATGTTTGAAGTCCAACTGATGCAATTTCAACCTTGCCACGCAACATCATAATATTTGTAAAGAAGACACTAAGAATAAGGTAGACCACTGAGAAAGATTAATGAGCATGCAGGAAAAGCATATAGTATCTGCTCCACTCTTACAATTGATAAGACCCAGCTTCCAATGACGGACAGAAATGAACAGCATAGACAGAATTTTCCTAAAAGAAAGATGACACCATTGCTGTTCTCTCATTAACAAACCGTTAGCGCTTCCACAGCGACTCAAACCAAGTCATGTTACAGCTTCACATTAGTTATCTATCCAACAATTACAATGTTCATATCGACTGTATGCTTTAGACACTTATCGTGGCTACTTTGGTGTTTGAATAGTAATCATCTGTGGCTCTAACATAGAATTCCCTGTTTTGATGGTAAAGAGAATTGGACAGGTAGCGCGCGCGCGCGCGAAGAGCTATTGTCGTTAATTATGTTTAAGCAAACTATAATGTCACTTGACCTATAATTGTAACAAGGATTCCTTTTTATGAGCTCATATGAAGACATATCTTGAGCATAGACTTTGAAATGACTTTCTTCCAAACTTATCGAACTTATATTAGATAGATTTAGCTAGAAAATCAGATATTACATAAGAAACTAGACACTAGATGTTAGATTAAATTATGAGAGAGTTCTATTTTAAGAATACTCAGCCCATTTTCTCTATCAAACGCCATTGTTTGAATACATTAGATAGCATATAAATGGGAACAACCATACAGCTAATAATCATTGAGTATATTATGAAATATAACCGTGGAATTACGTCCTTCTTCCACTTCTTCACTTTGCATATCTATTTAATCCCTTTCATTTAATTCATGTCATCCAAACCCATTAAAATTTGGAAAGTAAACTCTTCAGTTAACAGCTGCTACATGTTTTTTTTTTCCAAAGCTAACAATGCCCATAAACTAATACTCTCTTAGGTTAAATTTCAAGTTATTTACCGGAAAGGTCGACGATTGAAGTCGCTTGATAAATGACGAGGGAAGAAGAAAATCAAGCACGCACGAGGTGTGAACAACGATAGAGACATAATCAAAATTCGACAACCACGACTTAGACAGTGACTTGTCCTGCAAGAGTGTTCATTGTCTAAGTCGGTCGTGAGAAAAGATTAAACTTTTACCGTCGAGAAACAACTACATGGCATGGCATTCTTGTCATTGACTCCACCGAGTCGCCTATGAAAATTTTGGCCATCGAACGAACCGAACAACGGGAAACAGGGGATCAAAGGACCAGAAAGAGAGAGGAGGAGGAGCTTACACAAATACGCGACCCTCGGGTTCTCCTCCTCGACCTCGTTGGCCACGCGGAGGATTGGCGCGATGGCGGCAAGTGAAGAGGGCACCAGCTCGCTGTCCACGGCGGAGGTGTCCTCTTTCGGCAAGTCGGCCATCATCGTGGGCGCCCTCGTCATCTTCTTCGACTGCGACCGGGGCGGTGGGCCGGAGCCCACCTCCGGCTTGCTTCCGCTCGAGCTCGCCATCCGCAGCAGCGGCGGCGGCGGCGGTTCCCCCCACAGACAGGCCCCCTCTTCTCTAGTATAACCCGGCTCCTGCTCCTCCGGTGGCAGCGGTACTTCGGGTCTCTACGGTGCCAGCCAGCGTCCAGCGATCGGGCATCGTCGTCGTCGTCGCCCTCAGCTTGCGCGGGTCTCGAAGAGAGATGTGGACTGCACCCATCGCCATCTCTTCCGCGCACTTATGTACGCGCAGAGGGGAAGGGGGAGAGAGATACTTTTGGGTGGTGAGTGGGGAAAAGGGAGTTGCTCCTGGAGCAAGGAAAGAATGAGAGAAATGTGTCGCACAGGGAGGACTGTTGGTTTTCGTTTGAGTGCTTTGTGCTTTGTGCTTATGCCGAGTCGAGTGAAAAATGCGGCTCTTTCTGCTTTGTCGCGCGCGAAAGTGCGACTGCGAACGGGGAAGGAAACGCTCCCCCGATTTCAATTTTCGGTTTATGTCGGTTTTGTTCTCTCTTCTTGTCCTTGGGCTCCCTCGTTTGTTGGGCTTGGGCTTGGGCCTGAGCAGTGAGCAGTGGATTTGGAGCCTCGAGGCCCATTCTCCTCAGAGAAGAAAATGACCTCAGCAGAACTCGTTCAATAATTTCAGTTCATAAGTAAACAGTTGGGAAAATGACATAGATGGTCCTTGAATTTTGGCATGACATGTAATATCATCACAACATTTATATATATTCAATATGGTTCATGAATTTTTGGTACGTCTTTGATGCAATCCCTAGACTAATATCGAGTTGATAAAATTTGTAGATTTGGCATCCAATTAAGTACATTTGAACGATGGACCAAAAAAAAAAAAAAAGTTCCACGTGAAATATTTAACTCAAATTAGAATATAATGATCATTTTAAGTTGTCTCAATTTGGAAAAATGATTATTTATGTTATCTAATGACGTTAATTATTATATTTTGATTTAAGTTAAATATCGAAAAAATATCACAAATGGTCTCTGAACTTTCATCTAATGTTCAATTTCATCAATGAGCTTTCAATTTGCTCAATTTGGTCTATGAACTTTCATCTAATGTTCAATTTCATCCATAAACTTTCAATTTGCTCAATTTGGTCTCTAAACTTCATCTAATGTTCCATCTAGTCCCTAACTATTTGAAAATTGACCAATTTCCCTTTTTGGTGAAGTCCATAAATAAATAAATAAAATCGATTGATGGGCTTTTGTACATTATTCGAGTAATTTGCATATACAAAAAAGAAATCAAAATGTAAGATTCACCTTTGTTTATTATTACTATCCATTTTTTCCATTTGTTTTTAATATGGAGAAAGGAAAGAAATATTGACATTTATTACTTTGCATAAATGTGGTATTTTTTCAACCAAAAAAAAAAAACCCAATTTTGTTTTTTTTATTTATTTATAAAAAACAGTTTGGTATTAAAAAATGGAAATTGGTCAATTTTCAAATAGTTAGGACTAGATGGAACATTAGATGAAAGTTCATGGACCAAATTGAGCAAATCGAAAGCTCAGGGATGAAATTAAACATTAGATGAAAGTTCAGGGACCAAATTGAGCAAATCGAAAGTTCGGGGATGAAATTGAACATTAGATGAAAGTTCAAGAACCATTTGTGATATTTTCCCAAATTAAAAACCATCTCACAACTCAAGTTTAATAACCAAATCACAACTTTTCACCATCACAATTCAAATGTCAATGGTCAAGTCCATTGATTTTTTTTTTTTTTGTTGGTAGAAAGGGTAATAAATATAATGAGGAAAGGCAAATGTATAGACAATCCCGGCACCAAAACTTACGCTCAGGAAGAGAATCAACCTGAGTGGAAGGATGCTGGAATGTAAAAGAAACAACCGCAACTAAAAACAAATACGCACAAAACAAAACAAGCATGGCAAACAGACAGCCGGCAAGACAACCACAACAAAGGCGGAGAAACCACGCCAAAGAAAGAAAACAAAAAACAACCCCCAGTAAGGCAGGAAAAGCCGAGGGAGCTAACACCCAACCAGGATAGAGCAACAATCGCACCACCGCACCTGAGAATCAACCAGCCAGCTAGAGGTCCCCAAAAGAGAAAATAATGGGTTCAAGATCCCAAGAGCATTGTAGTCTCCTATTTCTAATGGAATTCTCCACACTCCTGAAGGAAAGGGCCTTGTCTTTCACAACTTTGAGTAAATGCTTCTTCATGGCCAAAACAGAAACCGGTTCTCCCCTGAAGAGTATGTTGTTCATGTTCTTCCAAATGATGTGGCAAATCGTACCGAAGGAAAAACGGGTAGTACACTTATAAAAATCCTCCAAGAGTAGAGAGATAGCCCAACTGAGGTTGTCCTCCCAAGATCTGTTGCACCATGGAAGATTACATCTAGTCGCCCAAAAGAAGGCAAGATTAGAAGTAATACTACATCCGAAAAAAAAAAAAAAAAAAAAAAAAAAAAAAAAAAAAAAGGAGATGATCAACAGAGTCCGGCATATCATTACAAAATGAACAAGAAGCAGCCTCAATTCTACCATAAGATAAAAGGAGAGATTGAGTAGGAAACTTACGCCTAGTAATGAACCAAAGGTTGAAGTGATATCGAGGCAGGATGGCATTGTTCCAAATGAAGGTATGCCACCTAACACGGGCTTTCTTCCTCCAAATAGCCTCCCAAGCCGAAGCAACCAAGAACAAGCTCGACGACTCCACTCTCCACAAAAAACGGTCTTGGCATTGAGACAGGGAGGGAAGAGGCGACCCCCAAGCCTCAATCTCCGCCCTGAGAGCCTGGCCGTCATCGGAAAAGAGGTCAGCCACTGTAACCTACCTGGAGAGCCCGGTTCTATAGATAAGTGCATCTGAGAAAAACAAGTTTAAAGGCCCCCAAGGGTGCCAATTGTCAAACTATAGTGACACAGATGATCCATCTCCTATCTTCAATGAAAAGCTCAGCTTAACTTCTGCCCTGATTTGTAAAATCTTTTTCCAAGCCCAAGAGCAGAAGGTCGGCTGCTTTACAACCCAGAAGTTTTTATTCTTTAAGAATATCGAATGGATCCACTTGCACCACAATGACTCCTTATCTGAAAACAAATTTCAAATGTGTTTGAGTATAGCCGCCTTGTTGCACTCCTGGAGTCTATGAATACCAAGACTTCCCTCAGCTTTAGGGAGGCACACCTCCTCCCAGGAGACCTTGGCTCCCCCTCTCCCCAACTCAGGGCCTCTCCACAGGAATTGTCTCAGAATACGTTCAATCTAGTCAAGCATTGAGACAGGCAATAAAAACACACTAGCCCAATAGGCCTGAATGGCATGAAGTACTGACCTGATCAATTGAAGGTGCCTAGCAAAGGAGAGAAACCTGTGGGCCCAGGATTGCACCCTTGTCGTAATACGTTTAACAAGGTCAGCACAATCGGCCTTTCCCAGCCTTCAAGTGATAATCGGGACACCCAGGTAGCAGACTAGCAAAACCCCTTCTTGAAAGCCAAGCTCCAGGAGGATTTGATTTTTAAGGGAAGGCGAGCCACCTGATAGGAAAACCTCGCTTTTCCTTGAATTCGGTGTGTGCCACTCTAGGAGGAAAAAGTTTGAAGGCCTTCCTTAAGGAGCGAAACTGAAGGCATATGACCTTCACAAAAGAGGAAGACATCATCTGCAAAAAACAGGTGCGAAAGAAAAGTAGGTTTGCACCTCCAAAAGAACCTAAACTCCGGTTGCCATAACCTTCTATCAAGAATACTAGAAAGCACCTCCATAACCAATGTGAATATATAAGGAGAAATGGGATCACCTTGCTGCAGGCCACGGCCACTAGGAAAAAAACCATGAAGCTCCCCACTCAACGCGATTAAGAACCGAGGCATGCGGACACATGTCATGATGAGCTGTACGAAGCGGTCAGGAAAGCGAAACGCAAGAAGTACACGCTCAAGGAACCGCCAATCAACGGTATCATAGGCCTTCCTAAAGTCCACTTTAATTGCACACTTAGGAGTATACGGCTGACGATGAAAGCTGGAGAAGAGCTCTTGGGCCAAAAGGATATTATCCCCAATACGCCATCCTTTAACAAACGCACTTTGAGACGGGCTAATACGATCCTTCAACACTGCAGCAATCCTATTCGTCATCATCTTGGTAATCAGCTTGTAAATAGTGTTGCAACAAGCAATACGTCTGTAATCATCTACTAAAGATGCATTAGGAACCGTGGGCACCAAAACCAAAATGGTATTGTTGACCTCCTTCAAAAGTCTCCCAGAGGCAAAGAAGTCCCCAACGGCTGTTGTAACCAGACGCCTTACCATATCCTAGTTCTCCTTGAAAAATTCCGCTATGAACCCATCCGGGCCCGGGGCTTTACCCCGAGCTAAAGAGAAGAGGGTATCTCGAATCTCTAGGTCGGAGACAGGTTGGCCAAGAGAGGAGATCTGGTCATCATTTAGCTGAAAGCGAATGACATCCTAAATCTTGCTGACCACAGGAATGTCTGCATCCAACCGAGGTGAGAGGAGGTCCTAGTAGTACTCCACAAAGTGTCTCTAGACAAGCTGCAAATCATTAATTTGGTTACTCGTGGTATCCAACACAGAAAGAATCTTGTTTCTCAACTGTCGCTTCTTGACATAATAATGGAAAAACTTTGTATTGTGGTCTCCTTTAAACCATCTTATTCTCACTTTCTCGTTTAAAGAATGACTCCTCCGGGTGCGAAGCTCCAAGAAGGTACGCCGTTGACACTTCTCTAAAACCGCAAGCTCATCATTGGTAGGACCTTGAAGAAACCAAGCTGAGTCCGATTCAAAGCATCCCTCGCCTCCAAAGTCCTGATGGAGATATTCCCAACAGAATCCCTGTTAAAGCGCTTGAGATGACTTTTCAGGCTTTTCAGCTTACAAACCAACCTAAACATAGGAACCCCAACAACCGGAGCCTCCCAGACATCCTTAACAATTGTCCCAAAGTCCTGGTGCTTCATCCAGAAATCAAAAAATTTGGAAGGCCTCCTCCTTAAAATCGGGTTCACCACTTTGACCACCATAGGAGAGTGATCCGAAATCCCAAGGGCAAGAAACGAAGCCTTCGAGAAAGAAAATGAAAGCATCCAAGCAGGATTAACCAAAACCCTATCAATCTTCCTCGCCTTTCGAGAAGCCCTAGAAGAAGTAGACCACAAGTAACAAAATCCCACATACCTGAGGTCTTCCAGCTCAGCCTGATCTATACACTGGCCGAAATCATCAAAGGACGGCAACCAAAGGTCCAAGCCTCCTAACCTGTCAGAGGGGTCCTTGATAGCATTGAAGTCACCCATTACCAGCCAAGGAACACTCTGAAAGGTAGAACTCCTACACACGAGGTCCTCCAAGAGAGGTCTTCAAGAAGTGAAAGAGTGCTCAGCATAAACAACAGTAATGCAGCAAAGAGCTCCAGAGTCTAAGAACGTAAGATTCTCGTGGATTGCCTGATCCGAAACCGACATCACACCAAAGGAAACAGCAAAGGGATCCCACCCAATCCATATCCTTCCCCGGAGAATTTGATCATAATTAGCCAACCAGCTCCAGCTCCGCATTAAATTTCCCGAAATAGAAGAGAAAGCATTCTGAGGAACTTTCGTCTCAACTAACCTAATAAAAGCTAACCGATTGGATAAAATGAAACTCCGAACCTCAACTTGTCTAAGAGGGGTAACGAGGCCTCTTATATTCCAGCATCATATATACATATTTACAAAGAGAATGGGAGAGGAGGTTACCTCTTTTTGGAAGAGCTGCGCCTGGTGGAGGGCGGAGCCGCTCAGACCGTCGAAGGGGGAGGAGCTGGAGCCAAGGCTAGTAGCTTGTCCTGCATAGTCTCGGGTCTTCTATTCTCAACAGGAGCCTTCGAAGAGGAACACGACGAAAGAAGATCCTCATTGGAATAAAATCCCAGGGTATCCGAGCCTTCATGGTCCTCCACCGGGCTAGACAAGCCCGTCGCATCGGCCACCAAAGGCCTGGCAGCGTCATCCGAAGAGACAGGGGGGTCAACCGTTTGCCTTTGAAAATTCCTAGGCCCTTTAGAAGTTTTACGGGTATAGATCGAAGCAGGAGGTAAGCCCTCAACAGCCACCGCCTTGAGCTTCAACGAACGCCCTTCCTCACTAGAGTTGACCTGGATGGTCGAGCTTAGATCTACCAGGGTTGGAGTCCTTTTCTTCTTGCCAACCACCAGCTTCCAAGGCTGTTCCGGAGCAGCAAAGTATCGCGAAACAGAAGTAGGGAGCTGGGCAAGATCAGCAGAAGCCTGGGCAGCTTGGTTCCGCCCCTTCAACGCTCCCGGGGTATCCGAGCCTTCATAGTCCTCCACCGGGCTAGACAAGCCCGTCGCATCGGCCACCAAAGGCCTGGCAGCGTCATCCGAAAAGACAGGGGGGTCAACCGTTTGCCTTGGGAAATTCCTAGGCCCTATAGAAGTTTTACGGGTATAGATCGAAGCAGGAGGTAAGCCCTCAACAGCCACCGCCTTGAGCTTCAACGAACGCCCTTCCTCACTAGAGTTGACCTGGATGGTCAAGCTTAGATCTACCAGGATTGGAGTCATTTTCTTCTTGCCAACCACCAGCTTCCAAGGCTGTTCCGGAGCAGCAGAGTCTCGCGAAACAGAAGTAGGGGGCTGGGCAAAATCAGCAGAAGCCTGGGCAGCTTGGTTCTGCCCCTTCAACGCTTCCAGAGAAGGGGTAGGGTTGTCCTAACACTTATGGCCAAAGACTCTGCATTTTGGGCACTCAACCAGTCTCCACTCATAATCCACAACAATAGTCCTCTTGACCCCATCCACATTAACATCAACCGAAGAAACCCTTGGCTGATTTGTGTGGATCTAAACACAGACTCTTGCAAAGGAGATCATCCTCATACTCTCCATGCGTTAGTCCACATAAAGAGGCTTACCAACATAGCTGACAATAGCACTAATCGCCAAGGCAGACCACAGGTCAAGAGGAAGGTTCTTAAGTCTTATCCAAACCGAACAGAGACTTGCTTATCCTTTTTTCCAATTCCATAAGTGGCTTTCACTATTGTAAAATGAGGGGCACCCTAGCCATGATGATTGGTCCCTCCTCCAATATTCTCCTACAGAACGTAGGGTCAGGAACATGAAAAAAGAAAAACCCCTGGTCGTCAGCCAGTACATCAACTAGCTTAGCTCCCCAAGTGTTCTTCATAGTTTGTTCAGTAAGTTGAAATGAAAGTCTCTTCCCTACAAAGTAACCCACCAAGTATTCATTCCATTTTGGATCCGCAGCTTGCAACACTTCTCCGGGCAAGTTAACCACCGGCCTTTCCTCCACAAAGGAAGGAGGGATAAATGTGAGGTCATAGCCCTTAGCAGCCAACCGCGCCACATTGGCTCACGACCAAGCTTGAGGAGGCTTGGAAGAGCTAGCAAGCTTGACCGAGGGCCTCTTCACAAGGGCACATGCATGGCTTCGGCCCCTGGACCTACCTTCGCGAGACGTCCTGGGATCCTGGACATGCGCAGCACCATCCCCACACAGATCAGGACCTCCCCCGGACTGAGAAGGCTGGACCTGATCTCGAATAGGCCGAGAAACTTCAACCCGAGGCAGAGGGCTACGCCCCTTCCCACTTGAATCATCTAAACGGGCCTCAGCCGAGGATGAAGCCATTGATGCAACCAACTCACCAACAGCCCAACACCAACCACTACAGTACAGCCAACAAAAGTGAGTCCATACCAGGGCTAATGAAGGGAGAGGAGAGGTGCTTACAAGTCCCTCCAGCCACCACAAGGCCCGATGAAAGCCCCTGACCCAGCACAAGCAGAAGGACAACACGCGCTAGCCCAGAGGAGCAGCGAATCGGGACTGGAGAAGGGCAGCTTCAATCTTCACTTAGGGGCGAAGACGGAAGAAACTAATCGGTGAAGAGATGGAGGGGCAGCAGAGGAGGAATCCCTCCAAAAATTGGACCAAATGGTCAGCTAAAACACCTGAAGCAAGCGAAGGACTAGGCGCGGTGAACAGGACCAAATCGCCCCTTCTAGAGAGGGAGATGAACAGTATACCGAGAGTCCTTTAACCTCTAACATATCTAAGTCCATTGATTAATCTCTATTAAATCATAACTTTTCACCATTGATTGTGTATATATATATATATCAATCCATTTCATAAACCAATTGACAAATCAGTATATAACATTTCATAAACCATATTTAAAATCAAAAACTTCTCGGGAGTCTTTCCCAAAATGTTTCATAAACCCATTTGCAAGCAATCAGTTTAAACTATAGTCAAAAGATAACATTTTCACATATAAAACACAAATGGTAGTAAATGCTTGATTAAATTTATGCAAGAAATATGCTCGTGCATAACTCATAACATAACTAAACCATTTCACTTTTGAAATATGAGTTTACAAACTCAAAGAAGATATAGTATTACTCACTTGAGAAAAGCCCAAAATCAACCTACAGTGGTTACTTAAGCCGACGCACTTGCAATCCTATCAATTATTCGAAAACCGATATTAAAAACCGAGTAATACACAACTCCGATGAACAACTTGACTAACCACGTTCAATTGTTTAATGTATTGACTTCTAAGTGCTACGAAGAACCTCATTTATGGCATATGTTTGTCTTTTGCCATAACACATATTATCTGTTGCATATAACTTGCACACAAAACTTGGAAATTTCTTTCCAAACAAACCATACTTCGAAATCAAGTTTCGTCAAACCCCAACGCTTCACAACGCCCTAGACTACTATTTTCATGAAAATCATAGCTCCAAATACTCCTTAATCGAACCTTGTAGTTCAAAATTTACATAACTCCAAATTTGTGCCATAACTTCCAAAATTACTTCAATTAGATGGATGATCGGCTTGAATACTTACCAGGTGTAGCGATTTGCGGTTGATTCGGCTAGTCGAGGTGTCCAAATTAGCTATGCATGAAAAATTTTCCTTCTTTTCTCTTCTTCCCCTTATTTCCTTCTTCACGGTCGAGCTTCTCGTTCTTCTTCTTGAGCTTCTCGTTCTTCTTCTTTTGCTTATTCTGTCTACTGCCTTGACTTCACATGAGATAAGTGCAGAAGAATCAATGAAGATGGGCTAACTTTGTCTGTTAAATACATGGGTCTAGGCTTCATGGGCCCATGTATTACATCCACATCATAACGAGAAGCGCACTCTCACGCCGTTGCATGTGGTAGCGTTTGCCAATCAGAGAACCAAAACTAAATATCTCCTACGCATGTCGTTAGGCGATTAGTTTTAATGTGAATACCCTAGAAACTATCTTATCTAGGTTGGTTTTCAATTTTTGACCCCCGAAATCATCTCTCTTGGCGCTAGAACAGGCTTAAAATCGACCAGCTGGTTTTAGAGTCTAGTCGGGAATTGGCCAAGGCGTTTTTTCTCTCGTTTTATTATACATAAAATATGCATGTGCCAAGCATGAATATGATTCTTTCTGTTGGATGACAAAATGTCAAACGTATTCAATTTCAATAAATATTTTCTATCTTAAAAAGGAGTATAATTACTTAGAATTAAGGTAAACCAATTTAATTCTAGGTTCTTCCCCATAACAGACTATACAAATTCCGGCTTTCCATGTACAATTGACCTATTTAAAGCATGGAACTTGAAACCGAACCAGTCAAGGCCTGTTCTCGATTGAACCTAACACCTAACCAGTTAAGGCCAATTCTCAAGTTGAACCAGTCTAATTGCTCACCCCTAGCATGTTGCACTACTACTGAATTTGGTTGCTAGCATAGCTTGAAGATGAAATGCAAGTCGAAACCTCTCATCTTCCAGAGAAGCAAACAATTTTTTGGTATTGGAAATGCCATTACCGACCGAAGACTGCATTTTCCATCGTTGTAGAGTTGTTGGTACATTGCTCGATTTATATTACGATCACCATAATCTCACTAATCACATTATCTACGCGGATTCTGCGTTGTTTGCTTTTGCCTCCGTTTCTGGTCCAGGTTTACATGTTGGGCACAAAAATTACAACACAATAATCGAAGGTGACCCTGCGAGTTCTTTGTGGCAACCTTGCTGTTCTTTCTCCAATCTGCAAACCACATGCTAAGCTAGCCAAATATCCGAGGATAGACCGTCCTCATTCGTCTGTTGCACAATGCCTCAACTATCGAGCCATTGTATTCCCCAGAGGGGGAAAATGTTCTATTCCTCTTCAATTGGAACACGAGCAATTACCAAGCTGAAGGCATGTTCCTCCAATGCAAGAGGTCTTCCATCTCCAACTGTGTTAGAGTAGCTACAGTGCCTTCACCAATCTAGCAGGCCTTGTCGTGCTTGTGAAGCTAGCATGCATCCCTCGCGTCCCATATCATACAGTTCACAGAAGGCTTCTTTAATTGCATATAGCAGCCTACTACTTTCCATCAACCAAGAGCAAATGCCCCATTTTAGTTTAAACAAAATGATCTAGTAATGGTTCATATCAAAGGAGAAGCGGGATATAGGTAATGTGAAAAGTGCATGAAAGTCATACATGCGCGACTGGGCCATCATACTTGATACAGTCAAATTGCTTTTGTCCAGTAGCTTTTACATAGTTCCACGAGTACCATCAGTCCATAGTCCCATTCTCTAAATAAGATTGAAGTCAGGAAATAGTGTTAGGATAATAGGAGACAGGTTGTTTTACACGTTTTAAAAGGTTTCACAAATCAATCTCATCAATTAGCAAGAACATGGAGGACATGGAGGCATGATCTTAATTTTTCACCATTGTCTTCTCTTGCCGTATCTTCAAAAACTAGAAATGATCAAAACAAAAGACCATATAAAAGCTATTATCATGATCTCTCTCTTTCACAGATCAATCTCATCAATTAGTAAGAACATGGAAGACATGGAGGCATGATCTTAATTTTTCACCATTGTCTTCTCTTACTGTATCTTCAAAAACTAGAAATGATCACAACAAAAAAAGACCATATAAAAGCTATTATCCTGATCTCTAAGTCTAAGAGATTACACAGGTGTGGTGATTAAAACTCAAACCTTAAACGAGAGACAAGCATGCCTATTCCATGAAAAACTTTCGCAATAGCAAATTAATTACAAGCAAGCTTAGGCTGCTGTTAGACTCAGCCAACCTAAAAGATCAGACCAAAGTGCTTTCTCGAGCCGATATTCAATTTCATGCCAAAACATGAGGCTCAATTTAAGTACACCGGATTCTTCGAACAACTAGATCATCCCTGGTGCTTTAAATATGAGAAAGCTATTCCAACAAGACATGCGCTTTACACGCATACATCAAGCTTAAGTACACCGGATTCTTTGAACAATTAGATCATCCACAGTGCTTTTAATATGAGGAAGCTATTCCAACAAGGCATGCACTTTTCACGCATACATCACGCTTACTAGAAACTTTTCTCACATTCCACGTACGTTGATAATCTAAAATTAATTGATGTTCTTCAATTACTCTTCTGAACAAAACAGAAGACATGCTGTCTTCTAGCTCAGGAGGGAAATGAGTCCCATAGAAAGGAACTGAGAAGGTAAATTCTCAAAACTGATCATCCGCGAGGAGTGTGGAGAAACTTATGTCCTTCTACATACTAACAAGGGAGACACAATCCGACCTGTGCTAGCAGAAGAATTATGTCCTTCCAAAGGAGATTGAAGGAGGGAAGTCAAGTGACAAGCAAACATGAAAGTTCGTGCAGTCATTTCTTGTCGTTGTAATCACACTCATATTGCAAGTACCCATCATCCTTTAGATTTACCATTTCTATGGGAATGGATACTTTCTCAAAAAGTATCGATAAATCTGATTCCATTCTCAAAGTTTCAAGAGTGAAACTATTGGCAAGGGAATTAAAGATTTTGGCCACTAATCACTTAGATTTGCAAGAACTATCTCAAAATCAATCACCTGTCAAAAAGTTAAAAAATATGTAATTCGATCACTCCAAATCCCACGCCTCTGCACTGTGATAATCCGTCGCGCACTTCACTTTCCGGGCACAAAGTTGGTGGCGCAAGCCCAGGCATTGTTGTTGGCAGGGTCACCAAGGTGATCAGCCAGGTTCTCCAATGGGCCTTTCCCTATCACAATGGCCTGGATGAGAACCCAGACATGGAGAACATGGCCGACCTCCCATTTGTTTATCTCCTTCACCTTCAGCCCTGCGAAAGCCTCCATCCGTGAGGCCCAACGGATCGAAGTTGCAGGTAGATCGGTCGGTCAGCTCTTCGAGTGGGCCCCCCTGCAAACCTGTATCCTTCCACTGCACCCATTAGGATTACCTGTGTGGCCCAGATGGCCAAGATGTTGTGCATCGATCAGGCTCGTGTTCCCCAAATAGTCCAACCTGCCCTCACTGAATATCTGTACACCAGCCTTAAACCAAACCGCCTCGCCAAACTTGACCCCATTGCAGGACAAGCGCTCGGGGAAGATGCACCCAAGGACGCTGAGCATGGCCCACCTCGCATGGATGACCTCGAGCTTGCGGTTCTTGCCAGAGGTCTCCAGATCAGCTCGAGCACACCTTTGAGCCATGCGAACTGCGAACATGTGAATCTTAGGAGAAGATGTCGTCTTACGAGGATTGAGAAATGTAAATCCCATTCCAGCAAATCAATCTTCTTTTCTTGCTGCTCAACAGATGAAAATACCAACAGAAGCAACAGACGGATGAAAAGAATATAATACTGAATGGAGTACCTCAACACTTGAGAGTCAGAATTAGAGAGAAATGAGCAACATTTCTTTCAAGCATTATGTCCAACTGCAGTAATTAAGAAGTCAATCACTTACATTACAGGTTTTGAGTATCCCTCAGATTAAACTTAATCACGGATCCATCCCTTTGGCAGTGAACATCAAAAAATATTGAGCATCAGTGATTTCTCTTCCTTGCCTATCTTATGAGCGTGGTGGCTCATAAAAACACCCAGCTTGAGTGCCTCCCTTCTTCAAGGGCTCTTTTTCTTATAGCCGTTGGCAAACTAGCACCCCGGAGAGTGGCATTGCTGGTCTCTTTCTCACCTTCAGTTTCTTTTCAGCATTGGATCCATCATCTGCCACATTGTCGCCACTTCGGTCTGCATTCTCTACCAGTTTCAGTTGCATCTATCTACTCAAAATCTCCTGGACTGCCACTTCCCCACCACTTATTTGAGGTGACAGACAAGCCATTCAATGGAAATCCACACTTGAATTCATCCAAGACCGCCAAGACTTTTTATCAAGCTTCCACTAATTACACTTTGGATCTGCCCGCTTTGACATTGCTTACTTTCCGGCTGCTGCGAGCTACGAGGCAGTACCATTCCCTGCACTTTCGATGTATTGCTGCTACTTTGGTGATCAGACTTGCTGCATCAACAATAAATTAATATAAATACATTTTTAAATGAATGTCCACAAAAATTGCGTCTCCAGAATATGCGTTGTGATTCAGAACGATAATCAATCTAAGGTGGGTATATTGTACATGGGTAATCTGGGCCTGCTTCAGAATAAAATATGGATCAAGTTGCCAAACCAATACCTACCTTTGTTTCCTTATCTTCGACATTAAAGCAAGGTCTCAGATTCTATATCTAGCAGCTAAATTCCCAACTTGTTTTACATCCACTGACAAAGAATCTGCGACACAAGCCAGAATTGCATCATCAGCATGTGCAGAGAGGCAAAGCCTGCCTGGTACGGCCATGATCACCATACATACATATATATATATATATATAGAGAGAGAGAGAGATGGCAGGACAGGATACGACAATACAACAGACTGAAAGGGCCATGATGTATAAACAGTGTGCAACAGTACAGTCTGTAAGGCAAGTGACATTGTGCAACAGCACCGTTCAGTTGCATAAACACCCCAAAAGTCCTCTGCTCTACTTCCATCTATAAATGACATAACATAAAACCAGTTGAGCTGAACACTTTAAAAGGAGTGTTTGATGTTGACAATTAGAGAAAAATACCAACTTATTTATCAAGTCGAAAATCTTTCCAACTCTAGATGGGACTAGAACTTTTCATAGGACCAGGGAAATCAACATACCATTTCCTCAGCTCTTTGACCTGAGCTATAGGAAATTAGTTGCATTCTTAGGACATGTGCGAAATATTCCCGGATGCGTTTATTTGATGCATCCAGCTCCAGCACGTACTCAAATTCATCGTTTTAGAATTTACTATCAACAAATTTTTGGCTTTTTATGCTCGAGTCATTGGAACATCTTTGCATTTTCACATACACATTGTTAGAATATGTAAATATTAGCTTTCATCTAATATTATAAACTTTTGCGTTAAACTTTCTATATGGTATCAAAGCGAGTTCAAATCTTTCCAAACCCTCTATTTGCCTCTCCAATTAGGCCTAAGTCCACACTACATATGAGGGAGGAGTGTTAAAATATTTAGATATTAAACTACACAGTTATCTAACTGCTAAAGCTTTTGGATTAAACAAAAAAAATACTTCGCATGAATGTCCTTTCAGTCAAAAATTACAATTGAGATAGAATTGAAAAGTTTTCTCCTAATACAGTGAGATATTGAATAATACCATTTGCGACTAAACCATATTCCAATCATCATCACCACTTCCATAGTTTTGAAGTAGTGACCGTAGGCCAATGCTCACACTTGGAGCATCTTTCTTTACCACAACAATTGGCACAGAGGAAGTAGCTGTCGTCAATGAATCTGTTGGCTTGTCTGAAAATTTCTCAGAAAGTTTCCTCTTTTTGAGAGTATTGCTCATTGATTCGTCATTACTAATTGAAGGTCGAGTCAAATCTTCCTCCTCCTTAAAATCTTCATCTTCGATCCTACAAACAAAATCTTTGGATGTATGGAGTACAATTGATTTGAGAAGCGCTTCATCCTCTTCCTCCAGTTTATTTTCCTTTGCTGCAGATGTACCTTGTAAAACCTCCAATATTGCATCTACATCCACAGTTGCATGTCTAGACTTCATTGATTTCAATTCATCAAGTATAGCGAGAATATCTATCTCTCTCTTGGTATCATGTGTCTTATTCTCCAAGCACTTCATCGCATTGCCCGTCTCTTTGGCCTCCCTCCTCCTTTTCTCATTCTCCATTACCTCATCCAGCTTATGCCAGGGCTCGAAATTTCTCATCACTCCAAACTCCACAATGTAAACCGAATTCTGCGGATCGGTTTTGATCGTGAGCTCAGCAGAGCAGTTGGTGCATTTGAAGTAAAATCTGAATATCTGAATCCCCAAATACGTCTCGCTTATGACGACCTCCTTCCTGGAATTGAACTTGGCCCCCTCGTAGATTTATTTCCCGCAGGTGTTGCATCCAATGCTCATCGAAAGCATCATCCGAACCTTAATCTGCTGACTTTTGGGCCTCCCCAACCTAGGCAGCTCCGAGGGGTCGAAGCCCGGCGGGTAATATTTTTTTAAACACCTTTCGTTCTCCCATTTCTTCTTCCCTCAACTCCAAACCAAGACAACGAACGCTGACGCCACAAAATCTCTGCCCCTCTCTCTGATCGACTAATTTTTAGACAAAACGGTCGAATTGATTTCACCACCAGAATGGCGTGTTCTCGATCTACTAACCTCGATTAAGGTTCTATGCTCGGATCAAACCTTAAACCCCACGAAACCATCCGAAACAAGCTGAAGAGCAGGAGAAAAAGGAGGAAACAAAAACTAACAGAGCCTGCTAAGGCGCGTAGGGGATGACGAGCGTCCGTGGAAAAAAAGGGAAAAATCAGTCGAAGCTTCGCTCACCTCGCAATGCCGCCTCTTGCGCAGTACATTCCCTCTCGCCGGAGATCAAACGGCGGCGCAAGGATGTTCCAAGGGTGGCCGGAGGTCGGCGGTGGCGTGGCGTTTCAGGTGATCGGATTCGGGGAGGGATGACGGAGTTGGGGGGAAAATACAGAGAGCAAAAGCGGGCCGGAGAAATTTCAATTTTTGGATATTAGTATTTAGTAATTTCTCTGTTTAATTAGTAATTTTCAATTAATAACTTCCTACTCTAACAAGTAAATATGCAGATAATGATGTGGCTCAAAATTAATAACATATGTGCACGGTGGACACCTTAATTTTACAAAATTGCAATGACATTTTTAGCTCGATAATAGAAATCTTGAAATTCATCCGTTTTTTAAACTCATGATGTGAAATAAATTATTCATAAATAAATTTAAATAACAATGTAAAATGACCTTTTGAATTGTTTAAAGATTCATCATATAACTTATTACATGAATATCATTCTTGAGCATTTAACTTATTTATAAATAAATCTAATTAACATATCAATGAGTTATTTTGAAGATATATTACAATCTATGAATTAATGTATGTGACAATTCGAATAACTTGAAAAAATTGCTAGTGTAGAAAATCTGAACGTCCGTAATTCATTGACAGTGATTCGAGAAAACAAGATTATGAGTTCTTAAATTACGTAAAGATTCACAGAAGGTCTGATGCACTCATCGGCAAAAGATAAGACAAATTTGAACAAAATATTAAAAGCAAAATGTATAATACATGCCTTCTTGATATTACAAAGTGCAAAAAATCGAATTCAGCAGAACAAAAAAATCTTATGCAGCATTTGACAGGGAAAGAGAAGAGGTGTCAAGTTGACAGTATAGACAATGAACGACCTTCTTGTGCAAGTTCATGCAGCACAAAGGAGGGGAAAAATCACATCTGAAGACAGTAGCGAGGGACGTGAACTATCTGAGATCCTATCCTAATGAGGGGGCTTATGCTGTCTTCTCTTTCCTTCCAGCGAGAATCATTGAAATCTGAAGGCCTCTGCTGAATGCTTGGTTGAACAGGAGGCGGGTTTGGAATTCCGAAGTAAGCGGGAACCACGACAAAACGGCAATCGGCATGAACAGTAAAAACCCCATTATGTATTCGTATGCTCTCGCCAGCTCCTTTAATGATTCCCAGAGTCCTAATTTTTTAAGCAATGGCCTGCATGCTTGCCCAATCTGTCCAGAAGAAGAGAAGATCGACCTGCATGCTTGCCCAATCTGTCCAGAAGAAGAGAAGATCGATCTCATTAGTTTCACAGTACTATAAAAAGAATGTGGAGAGGTCACGCTGCTTGAAAATTTTCGTAGGACCAGTCACAATATGAACGTCAGAAGTGCTTTGTGCAAAATTAGGTAGTTTTGACTCGGGCAAGTTGAAAACAAATCACTCGATACATAAAACTTCTTTTAAGATTGCACTAATCCAGACTCACCAGAATAAGAGCCCAGCCGGAAGGTAAAAACGCAAGGACAGCAGCAAATATATCAGATACAGTGAGTTTATGAAAGACGAATAAGACTGTCATGCCCGAAACAAATCCAAGGAAAAGAAGTGCTTTCAGGATCCTAAACATGCGCAGCAAGTCTGAAGGAAATCTTCGTCTTCCAATGGACACCATCTGAAAACATCGAGGCGATATTAAATTGTGAAGGAGAACACGTCTGTTGAAGTTTAATTTTAATAAGATAACAGAGATGCAGCAGATAATAATAATGGCCAGCTGGACTTCACTCATAATAATGCGTGTGGCTAACATGCAGATCTAGGAACAAAACCTCCATGTATCTAATCTGCGTACCTTTAAAACTAGCAGAGTGGTTAGCATCACCACCCAGGAAAGTCCATAAACCTACATAAGTAAAGAAGAGCCTTTAGAATGATCCTGTGAGAATGAATCAGCAACATAATGAGGAAAGAGGGAATTGCGGTGAAATTTATAGAGTACCAGTATACTCTTGCTGTGGTGAACTATTTCAAGATGGTACACAATTCCATACTGGTAAATAAAGAAGCGAAATGCAAGTATCATCTCAAGGATTCTTCCCCTTATGTTTGTATGCTTCAGGTGTTCCTGTTCTTCTTCCCACCATGATTCCCAACTTTTAGCAGGTTGAATCCCAATTCCACCCCAATTTCCCATCCAACTCTTCCAGTCTGCCCAATCATCTACTGTCTTTTGCCAGTCAAAACCAGATGGATTGAATATGAACGGTGCAAACAACCACGAACCAACCAAGAACCACATGGAGAAAGTGATGAGCAAGTAGAGATTTGATTTGCGGTACGACTCCCCATAAACTTCATAGACAATCAACAATATAAACAGCTCCAGCCCTTTCACAAAGTGACTTCTTGAATATAGCCTGTAATTATCACCGAATTTTACATGAAAAACAACAAACCCACGACCCGTTGCTCGATATTTGGATCCTCCATGTAATATTGTTCTTCCATAACAATGAGCCTTTGTTCCAAGTTGAAATGTGAAAAACACGGAAGCTAGCTGCAGCTGCATAATGACAAAATCACTGAGGGCAGTCCAAAACCCTTTTTCCAGGGCAGTTTCCATGACCATGGGCAGCATCAGTGATAATCCTAACTGTAAGACAGACTGGCTAGCCAAGGCCTCTCCAAGGGCCTTTGTCTGACGTATGCTAGGATTCTGAAGAATCTCCATTTCCAACCCACTCATAACCATGTACAACCGTCCATACAAGAAAACATACACCGTAAGCACAGTAACCTGAATGAAACAAGTCCAAAGCAGTAAAAAAGTAAGCTACCATGAGTTATCAATGTCAGATTCAGAAGAAAAAGAATGAGATAGAAGTCCAATTGGCTACCAACAAACATAGTTCCCACCCTCCTCTCTTCATCCATTGGAATTGATAAATTACAGCCCAGAAAAATGAAGTACTATGCCAAATCTTGGAACTGATTTAGCCAAACGGATATTTTTGTACCATTTCATTAACGAAGTGGAAATGACTTACTCATGGATCACCCACCAGAACTAGACACCCAAGGAGGAACTACCCCTTTGTTAAGTGACAACTCCATTGATTGTACTGACTCTCAGAAAGACAGACTGGACCCAGAATAACCCCAAAAATTCACATGATTTAACCGCTTTGATTACTGAGCATTTTACCATATGACAGGAAACTGCAATTACAAATTATGAACCAAAAGTTCCATCATTCTTTTAATACCAAATTAGAAAAGAACTAGGAGAGTTGCTGCAAGACGAGTAGAGAGGAGTGGTTGATTTACCATACTACTGAAGTAGAAACCAACAGTCGTAAAATAGAATGACAGCATTCTGTAGAAGTCAAATCGCCGCCCGAGCCGATAAACATCACGACTAAGCGTCTGCTCACCATTTCCATTTGCAACCTTTGCCTCAAAAAGGGATATCTGGTTCATCCCTACATCTCGCCCTTTTCCCACTTGGATATACTCATGATGTGTAATAAATCCCCCACGGAGAGTTGAATTAAACCCTGCAGCGAGAAATGGTCAGATTCTGTCCCTGTGAAATATCATATAAATATGCTAGGGTTACCAGAAAAAATATCCTCGCTCAAGTTGATTGTTTTTGAAGCTTTGCTTATGCCCCCCCGTGTTATGTGGAATAACCTGTCAAATATATCAGGATGGCCATAATGGAAACGGACCCTGCAACAAGAGAATGAGAAACACAATTGCCTTTAGATCATTATTGGAACAAGCTGATCTGAACTCTCAGTTATTGAATCAGAGTCTCGCTGCGAATGCCGAGATAAATTATTGCTTGAAATGTGAGAGTTAGTGGTTACCACAAACATCAGATCGGTACTTAGTATAAAACTCAGACTCTATTCATACCTTTTTATTTCCTTCCTTCTTTCTTTTGTTTAAGATATTAACAAGGAACCTATGCTCTTCCTTCCTCGTTTCTTTTGTTTGAGTTACTAACAAGGAGTCGGGAACATTAGTCCATTAACTGCACGCTTTCCAGGATACTTTCGTAGCCAATTTTTGCATTGATTAGCCTCCTGATATATCTTATCATGCCCTATAAATACAGGTTCCAATAGCTCCTACACTAAAGTTCTTAAGGGTAGAAAGAACGTTGTACGACAGAATCAATCCCACCTAAATGCTACAAAAGCATAGACAAAGAGAAATTATTGAATCTACTAGAAATAAAGAAACGCAAAGATTTTAAGTGACATTTTACTAAAATAATGGTGAAGTGTTTGTTAGATTAATGGTCATACAGCACAATGTTCACAGTTATATCCCACAAAAGCAACCCTGATATTAGAGTTACGTGGGTTGCTATAAGATACAAGAAAAAGTCCACATGTCCATATGCACTCATTCTACAATGTGAATCCCGCTTTAAATCAAGAAAACTCTTTGCTTCACATGCATAGATAATAAACGATTCCTTCCATATTGAAATGTCTGCCACTACTTATTTCTGAATATGCATGTAGCTGCATTACAGTCCTTAATTGATTGTTGTAAGTAATGACTCATATTTTCGATAGGGCTAAATAATAAGATTCATCAACTTTATCAATATATATATAAGACTTCTTTCCTGTGCATGGCAGTGGCAAAAGATAATCTGCAAGCAATTCTAGAAATTTTCTCGTAAGAGCCTAAAATGAAGATAGTTCATTTGCTTTTCGAGAAAAATAATGGACTTATCAAATTGGAAGGGGTCAAATATTATTTGAACCACCAGAAGAATAAAAGAAAATTTTCATTTTACTGGTTGCTAGAGACACCGATATCGTACTGTAATTTTTGTTTAAAGATGTTGAATTTACAATACAATCATGCAAATTACCAAACCTACCATACTGTGGTTTTTGAAACTCCATATTTGCTAATATTATACTCGCAGACAGTGGCTCAAAACAATCCAAAAAACTAAAGATTATAATCATAAATGATTCCCATCGTTTTCAATGACCAGGCTTCTGATCCAAAAGTTCTTTCTGCTAGACTAATGCAATGCCCTAGCTGCAATTGTGGAAGTCAGTGGAAGTTTTGAGGTTCTCTAAGAAACAAAGAAGAATTCACACAAGTCCACTGAGATGTCTCTCTCATCAGCAAATGAAGTAAATATGTAAGGCCATCAAAAAGAGTATGTGAATGTTCATGTTCAGGCGCAAGAAGGAGCAAATGACATAGTCCCACACAAAAATTCAGGTTTCATGAGAAAATCTGCCTTTCGCCCAAAGATAAAAGAAAAATCAATGTGTCCGGAGTGCAGACTCCAGTGACTACAAAGATTGAGTTGACAGAAATACATGAAGCCACAAATTCTTGGCTTACCTTAGGGGATTTGCCAAGATTCGCTGGCCAATAGTGACAAAGCTGGTCTCCTGATTGGACATGAACCAAGCTAGCGATGAAACACTGTAAAAAAAGTGAAAAAATAATGATCTAACCATTCGCATTGGACAAATCTGCTCTGATCTCTTTCAAACCAGATCCTTTGAACTAGATAAAGCAGCCAATAACAGAAGATTTCTGCACATATTAGTATTCCAAGGTTCACCTTCCGGTAAAAATGTGCTCCCGCAGGCCCAAAATAGTAGGTTTTCTCTGCCCACGACGCAGCTTTGGAAATTCCTCCAATACATTTCTAATCTTGAAAGCTTCTTCAAAGTAGTTATCCTAGAAGTAAGGAAAGAAAAAAAATTCTGAGATACTTCATCCTCCTGCATATTCCATGAAAAGACATAATAAAGCTACCTGATTCATGTCTATAGTCTGCAGTGCCTCCCCACGAGTAAAGATGATAGCATGATTTTGATTTTCTGGTTTTCCTTCACCAATTTCCGTCGGAGGGCCTGGAAGCTTGATACGGTATATTTCCTACAAATTGAATAGATTATCCATTTGCAGAAAATGGTCCACAGAAATATCAGCGATCAAGATTGCACGGCATTCTTGTTACTCGGAAATGTGGCCACCATAGTGAAATTTGTATCCTCACATTAGAAGAGATGAGTAAATGTTATAATTCATGTATTTCTTAAAGGTCAATAGCATTATCGGACTGATTGACGTATTGAATACTGATATAATCCCCATTAATACATCCAAGGCAGTTGCTTCTATAAGGTAGACCAATAGCTCCCAATAGCAACTCCTCTCAAATAATTAACAGACAGAATTCCACATAGGCTTGACAAAGAGCTTATATTTCACTAAATTTTCTTCACGATAGAAGTAACTGATCAGATAAATTCATCCTTCTGAGATAAAAAGTAAACTAGTGCATTTCAAACACTCTAAAGTTGCTTGACACATTATCATGCATCCCAAAACTAGTTGATTTACAAGGTGACTAGTTGCATATTTCAATTGTCGAACATGTTCAGGCTGCGAAAAGGGTTTATCATTGACATTCAGTCAAATCTACATACACCACCGTCAGAGAAAAATTACCATAAGTCAATTACTGGGCTTAGCATTTCCAAAATTTGCAAACAAGACCGCTTCAATTTAGCGCTAGTAGTTCCCAAGGTTCAGTGATAAACGGACAGAAAGTAGATGGAAGACCGTAGAGAAGCTTTCCAAAATCTCCAAAATTAGAGGCGGTGCAAAAGGTAGACAGGAATTAGTCCTTCAGCCCCGTGAAAGTATTATGTGAAGAAAACAGTAAGGTAAAACCATCACATTTTGAAATTAGAAAGAATTAACCATTGAGAGAAGAATATAAGAGCTATAAGAGCTTGATAACAGATAATTTGGGGGTATAAGACTGTTATGAATGAAATTTTCCAATTGTGAGAATGAGCAGGATTTTTAGTTGAAGAACAATAAATCAACTTTCGAAGTACCAATAAACTCAGGAAGAAGAAAATATGAAAATGCCAACTTCTGATGAAAATGGATGTTGATTGAAGGGTCTGGAAAATTTTTCAAACACTCTAATTTAAAAGTGTTAGATAATCCTACTTAAAGATATATATATTAAGATATTGTTTAGCAATACATATAATTGAAAAAGCCACCAAAAACCCTAAATTTTGCCCACAATGATAAATTTATCCAAAACTTTTTTTTGTGAAATAAAAAATCCCAAACTTTCCCAACTGTGACACATTTATCCCAAACTCTGTGGCCAAAGGCATTTTCGTATTTTAATTTTTTTTCTTTCCTTTTTCTTGTCTTTTTTTTTCTTCTTTCCCCTTATTCTCTCTTCCCCTGCCACCCATGGCGGAGGGAAGCCAGAGTCAGGGGAGGACCACCATCATCGTCATTGGGCGAGGGTCACCCTTGCCTGGGCGGGCAAGGGTGGCCCTCACCTAGATCACGACAAGAACAGCCCTCACCAACCAAAGCGAGGAGAGCCCTCACCAAATCCGGCGAGGGCAACCCTCACCTGCATAGGGCGAGGGCAGCCCCTGCCTGGGCCGGATTTGGCGAGGAATGCCCTCGCCCAACGCTGGCGAGGGCGGCGCTGACCTGAGTCCGGCTTCCCTCCGCCAGCCATGGCGGAGGGAAGAGAGCAAAAGAAAAAAGGAAAAAAAGAAAAGAAAAAGAAAAAAATTATAAAAAGTAAAAGAAGAAAATGCCTTCGGGGTAAATGTGTCACACAGATACAAGTTTTGGGTTTTTGGTATCATGAAAAAAAATTTGAGATATATGTGTCACAGTTGGCAAAGTTTGAAATTTTTTGTGTCGCAAAATGAAATTTAGGTGAATTTATCACACTGGGTAAAATTTGGTGTTTTTGGTGGATTTTTCCCTACATATAATTAACAAAAAAGGAGCCCCACACGCGATATAAGACCTAGGGCAGAACATGTTAGAAATTTACACCCAAAAGCTCAAGCTGTTAAGTTGGGAAAGAGGACGTATATATGAAGTCGAAACAGACCCTATAAACAAAGACGTAGAATGCGACAGAAAGTGCAGGAACGTGCCGATAGTATTCGCCATATATTTGCATGTTAGCTTTAGATGTGCCTCAAATTATTGTGTAAATTAATACCCTACAGCCACCTGCACAGACTTAGAAAATTATACAGCGTTCTGACTAGAAAACCAAAGATGTAGAATCAAACGATAGCCAAAGCAAGAAGCAAAGATTAGAGGAGTCATCTAGATTATACCCAATAAGCAGATTGATTTCTACCCCACTTGATACCTAATATTCAACCATGAGGAAGACTAAATTCTAACTTACCTCATCAAGTGTATCACCTCCCTTCACAAGAACAGAGTAACAACACTTCTGAGATCTCCCTTTCACCGTCTCCTCTCTTTCGTCTATGTAAGCAACCCGTAGAGAAGGATACCTAGAATATTTTAGTATCATTGATATCCATCAGCCACTTTGGAACTTTCTCTTGATTACTATTGAAGTGACATCCTTAAAACTTACATCAACATGAGGTTCAACACGTTACTGTAACAGCTTCTCTCTCTAGCATCACTAGACTTCTTTTGATTCCCATAAAGTTGGCAAGAGACAACATAGGTGAACTTCAAATCAGCCAGAGCCTGTGCATGTTCTGTGATTGCCTCATCATTTAGAGCTGCAACAGAGACATTGAGTCTTGATTAGTATCTGGATGCCACTTCTTGTAGCAACTTTCAAACAAGGACAAATCAAAAGCTGTAAATCTGCATTTCTTTCTTTCATGTTAGATGACTAACCGTTATCTCCAGCTAATTCAAGATGGCATTGAAGTTCTAGAGCTTCCCTGTAGTACATCATCCCTCTCACTAGCAGCAAATGCACATAGTAAGAACAGTCGCAAAGCAAGAATAAATATGACTTACAAGCATAGTATATGCTTCCAGATATATAAATTCTCAACCTGTCCTAGCCAGAGTCTGCCCTCTGTAAGAGACCCAAAAACGTGTCTCCCGTTCCATTTTCTCCTTCTCTACTTTTCCAGATTTTGGATCTTTTATCCGTTCATTAAAATTGGTCCAATCATCTAGATTGCATGGCACAAGGCATCAGTCAAATTGCATCAAGTGAACAAGTGAATTATAACATACCAAAGGGCAAACTTGCCTGGATAGATCTTCTGCAGGTAGAACAAAGTTGTGATTCCATCCTCATTTTCCTTATTAAGCTCGTCCGTGGAATAGATGACATCTTCTTTGTAATATGGAGTCAAGACACTGACCAAGACGTAAAAGCAGAGGAGAGCCCAAAAGAAAATGATAAATAGGTATCTATTAAACAACCATCTGGGACACACGCACATATATATCGCGCGCCCATGCATATATACAGAAAAATGGTAAAATGGAGCTTGGAGGTTGAGGAGCTTCGATCCCTATAATCTTTACATAAATTAGAGAAAATATCATAATGCCACCAAGTCGAACCTAGGATATCTCTTTATTACCATGAGTAATTAATTAAACTGGATGTGTTTTGACAAAATAGCTAAGAAAAGTAAATAGATCCATTTAATTTTTATTTGATTTCTCAATCAGTAGTCATACATGATTGAAATGTTAGCATCACCATCTATTAAAAAATTGTATATGGTCATATCTAGTCTTTTCAAGTCATCAATTTATCTCTAAATATCTGTAAGCACGACCATGATTTCACCTCAAAACAACTACACATTTTTAGAAGATATGAAATTAAAAATGTCATGATTCTTTTTTAACTATGCCAATGAGAAGCACAAAAACTGCACGAATAGTGATTGGATTTCCAACTTTCTTTTTTAATCTATAATGGCAGCAGTGTTAATATACTGCATAAAAACTCCGTCTATTGCAAAAGCAAATCATTCTATCATCATTTATTATCAATGAGACTAAATTGTTAACTTAATGCGATTTCCAGCAACTGAATTGAACAAACAAGGTTGTCTCTTTCGATGAAGCATAGTATCTATTCATGGAAAAACAGACCTGAAGGGCAGCATTTTGCGCACTGTCGGAGCACCTGGCATTTTCATGAATAAAGAATTAGCAAAGAAAGTGATGCGCCGACGAGCTTCCAAGTTTGAAGGCACGTTGATGGCAGATTCCTTGACTGTTAGAAGCAAATGGAGCCGAACGACCTAGAAGTCAAAGAATTAGATTTTACTTACTACGTAATTATTTGTGGTTTCTCAGACAAAAATGAGTCAAGCACACCTTTTCTCTGTAGTTTTTCTGTTGTACAAAGCCTATGTTGATCTTCTCAAACCTCTGCTCCTTTCTATCATTTTTCGTATGGTGGGGGGTATCAATATCCAGGATCCTACAAGCAGCACAGTCAAGGACAAACGTTTTGCATCAACATAAACAAGCATGTTTGTCAGAACTTACCCATGCCCATTCTCCATGACATCCTCGGTAATTATCTCCATGATGTCTTGGAGGATATTGATTATCTGGGATTTGTACACTGTTGGGTCCTCATGCTCACTTAGCTGCCAAAATAACAAATGATGTTAAGAAGTGAGATATTCTTGAAACTGAGCCAATTGGAGGGAAGAAGAGAAAATTATTCAACGGTCAGTCCTCCAAGAATAATTTTATATTCATGTATTTATTGAGATTAAAAAACTGAAGTTAGATATGGGGGACAAAAACACTTACCAAGATGGTCAAGAATTTCTCCAACTTAGTACTGAGCAAAGGCAATTCACTTGTTTTAAATTCATGCAAAAATTTGCGCTCTTGTATGCTCATATCTACTCCATAACAGATTTCCCTTATGATTCTGTAAAAATTGAGAAAAGCACGGTTTCTCAATAGCCTTAACAGAAGAAAAATTGCCACCAGTATGATACGACATATTTAATATGGAGTTACAGGCTAAAGTAAATGTAAGTTTTCTCAATTACACTCTGTCAGCTTCAGTTTCCAGGAGGCCATATATGATGTCCCGGAGAGTCTCATAACATTCAATCACTGCTGACTGCATATAAGGATCGTTCTTTATCCTCTTAAACAAGTCATCATCCTCCTTGCCCTTAAAATCTTTTGCCATGTCCAATGCTATCGGAATCTTTTGTATGAAAGAATAATGACAAGAAGCCTGAATTAGAGAAAATAGATGAGTAGAAATCAACTTGTGAAACTATGCATACCTTGCTAGCAAGCAAGAAAGGAGGCCATTGCACAACAGACACATCAGTTGAAGAAGATGGTACGAGGAGCAAATCTCTTTCTCTGGATTAATCAGCCAATGGAAGTGTCAGAGTATCCGTTTGACGCAGAAGACTGAAACTAAAATTGAGGAAGTGGAATTAATTCCTAATTATACCTGTCGCTAATTAGGTCTTCCTCTCTCATAGTCTGAATAAATTTGTTCCACATTCTTGAAAAGTTTGCAATATTTTTCCTCATTATGGCGTCATCCTACCATGGAAAAGTAGAAACGCATCATAAACATGATTTTATGAGAAATGCCACCCCTAAATCTATGAAGTGGCCAACAAAAAAGGAACTTATTGAATAAAGATTCTATGAATAAACATGGAACATTAGATCAACCAACAATTGGATATACCTGTTGCCACCTCCTGGGTTTCTTAGCATCCGATGACGATGGCAAAAGATGTTCACTAAAAGCTTTGGGCACGGTGTCAAATCTGGACCGCAACATCCCTAGTGTTCGTATCTTAAGAAAAGCAAGAAGGTATCATAAGCAAGGAGAAGTATATAGTATCCTTAAGCATAAACCTAAGAGCTAAATTGATTGGAAATGCTTCAGGCATTCTATTTTTGCAGGAAGAAAGAATTGTCACTCACCTCGCCTAAATGGCTAAAAGCACCATGAATGCCACCAAAAAGACTAGAGAATATGGCATACCAAATTTGTGTATCCATAAAATAGACCTGAGAACATATCGCACAGGGCATATTGTCATTAAATACGGCATACCGCTAGATCGGGATCATGACAAAACTACCCAGTCTGCTTACAAGAACTATAGGGGCCCATATTGCAATAACAACTCCAACGTTATGTGTCACTGCAGCTGCAGATGAATATTAGCAAAGGCCTTTTCCCCCAGTTAGAAAATACTAGAAACATCGCAAGAGTTAAAAGAAAACTTACAATGTGGAAAAAACTCATGCCATTGATAATTATCCAGATGCATCTCCAAGATTAATTGCATTGGTCCAACAAGTGGTGAAATCTATGCACAAAATACGCATGTTTAAATCTTTTAAAGAGAAAAGTGGAGAGCAGAATGCTGCAGAGTAGCTACATCTCCTGAATTTACTAGAGCTAACAACATCCACAATCACAAACGCTCCACAAACAACGACCCCACAATCAACTAACTGGATAAAATTTCCCTTTATTCTATGGACATGCTCAAAACTATCTTGACACAGTATCAAGGCAACACTCAGTTATTCCACCAACGATGCATGCCTTGAAACAAGACTTGGAACCTCTTTCAGCAAGCAACTAATATGAATTTCTAGATGACACATTAAAGTTTATATAGCTTTGAGCAAGACTGGTGTTTAGTTAACATACTTATGTACTTATATCTCCCTGTATGTGATTATTCAAGATTTATTCATCACCTATTCTGCCATTTATGTCGTCCTTCAAGTCAAAATGTCATACTAAATCTGTGATAACTTATTCTCAAGGAAAGCAGCATCATCTGTGAAGACAAGATTGCCAGTACTTCCATCAGGTGGGTATCTCTCCAATCTGTGACCTATTTAAGGTGATCGTTTGTGTATTATACACTAAACTTCTAACATCAGAAAGGTTAAATGATGTGATAAGAGAATTGATTCTAGCTCAATTGCATCAACTTTCTTCAAGCAAGTTTCACTGTTCAATTTTACCGAGATAACAAAGCCAGGAGTTATAGACCTTATATGATCTTTAAGTAAGAAAAGCAAACCCCACATAATCCAAACAACGATAACTTAATAATAGATGATAACACCTCAACATAGTAGCTGAAAGCCAGCTTGCAGACAAGTAGCATGATCCAAAACATGGTGTACCTAAGGCACAAATAAAACAATTTACGATTAGCAAAGTCACTCATATAAATATAAAGCAGCGTATATCTTTTTACTTAGGGTGATGGGTCTATGTCCGAGTACTGCACTTGAGCAGAAACTCGAGAACTAGCCACAAAGGTTCATCCACGAAAATAAGAAAAAGAAGACAGTGCTGACATAGCAAACATTGTTTTCAAAATTAACACCAATCAAAGCATAAATAAACAACATATTAATCAGAGCAATTATCTTCTTACTTCAGCAGCGAAAATATGTCCTCATGCATGCCTCTCCCCACATAAAGCTCTGGCTGCATAATGTGAACTTAAAATTCAGGGGAAGGAAACAAGATAATGCAAACAGGTGATTAAGGCCCTTAGTAGTGAAGTGGTAGTCTAATCCATCTACTTGCCTGAGCCCACCACATAAGAACAGTAATAGGGAGCATACTTGAATGCTCCATGGTGCTCCTTAATTTAGGAACGAAGAAAAGTATAGCAGCTAAGACATTTGGAATCATATAAATTGAAATGGCATAATAAAAGAATGACTGGCTCCTCCGATTTTGGCCCCTGGTTCTGAGAAATTTCGGGACTTCTCTTGGATACTGCACTAAACTAGAGTAACTAATTGGCAGAACCACAGCCCAAACAGCTGCCATTACAAATTTCAGAATGTATCGGCGAATCTGCGTATATCTCATGGCTTTCCAGGCATTTAGACTTAGAATTATATCCAGACTTGCTGCAGAAGAGGAAAGGAGGAAGGCGTTGTCAGTAATGATTTTATGCTAAGTGGATCTTATAAAATTTGCCAATACATGTGCAAGCAGTCATAACGGGTCCAGGATAACATATTACACACTAGCTATAGAGATATATTATAACAGGGTCTTTCCTAATGATTGCCTTTAAGATTGACAAATAAAACTTGAGATAGCTAGAAATGCCTTCTCCTTATCACAACAATTGGATTCGCTGCATTCTCCGTAAAGAAGGTTGCAAGGCTAAGCAAATATTCTCCCTCCTAAGGCTCGACCGGTTTTGGAAAGTCCTAATGATATGTAGATTTTTCCAGAATTGCAATGTAATGCTTTCTTTTTAAAGATTTCAAATGGACTTGCCCAAATAGAGTAAAAATCTTTCATAAAGAAGTTGACCATTATCTTCTTTTTTCATATCACTCCGATAATACCTTCTTGAATTCTGTTCGATGACTTCGATGGCTTGATGGAATGGAGATTCCATTAAATTTTACTCAATTATGTGAGTATTCTCGCCATCTTTTCTTATTTCTTACACTATCTATTACTAACTTTCGGTTACAGACATATCAATCCCTCTTATATATTGCGCTTATTCTGTTTCTCTCTTGATTCTTTTAATTCTTCCGTTTCTCATGCATTTTTGTTGGAGATGATAGAGACTGGAGAGGCATCAAACAAGAAATTACTCTACAAATGGTCAAAGGTACTCCCATTCTTTTCTGTATACTTTATATTCTGCAAAAATAAATTTGATATGAATCATCTCCTTAAACTTTATGTCAATGAAAATTTACATTCTAAATCATAAAGAATATGATTCGAGGTAATGTATGATGCCCACTGGAGATGCCAAAGCATGTCTATAGAAACAACCGACATTGGTCATGACAATATATTGTCCCCTTTTGGGTATATGAAGCATGACATTTTCCCTTTTCTCAATTTGAGAAATATGAATTTGAATATGATATTTTTTTTTCTGGCAAAGGAAATGTTGGTATTTTTTCACTTACTATCACAAAAGATAGGATATTAAAATCAATTTGTCTCATTAAAATGCCAGTCACATTTGACTAGTTATTTCTGATTTAAGTGTTCTTACTTTTTGCATAGTGAACCCATGCTCTACTCCAAAACAACATTATTGTGAAAGAAGAGAAAGATTTGTGTGCCTCATATTTTTTTTTTTAATTATTTGTATTTAACTAACAAGTTTTTGCTTCTTTTTCAATTTACAAAGTTGTGGCCTGTATAAATAAATGGGTTTGATAACCTCATATACGATGAGAAAAAATGATGAGAGTTTGTCTGAACTTTTCCTTCCCATCTTCGCCTTCCCCTGATATTAAATTTTTATGCTCATTTACGTACTTAAATATATATCTTCTTTAATCTTATTCATTTAATTATCACTCCATTTGTTTCTAATTTTTTTTTCTTTTTGCAAATGCCCACTCCTATGTTGCTGAAAGAATCGAGATATTTATGTTTTGTCGATGTCCACCTGTGATGTGGACGGATCTTTATTGGTATGTATCTACTTTATAGGACAAATGAATTATTAGGTCTTCGTATTTAAGAATTTGTTCTACTCCCACCTTTTTCCTCAGTAATAAGATTGCCTCTAACTACGTCTTGGACATATTATAAAAATATAGTAATGAGTTCTACACATTTCTATTTAACGTAGGTCAACTTTTATATTGGTCATTTTCTTGATATTTCAATTAAACATGATTTTTATCATGTCATGGTTATCCCGCACAAAGCGCTAGCTAATGTCTAGTCTTATTTTATATACGGCATAAATTAGCACATTGAGTCTACGGTAATAATGGGGAAAGATACATAAGGTACAAACATCACCATACCCCTCAGAAAGTTCAGGAAAGCATGAGTTATGAAGATGGTCAAAACTTGTCTGAAAACATTCTCGTCGAAGAGAGCAGTGACAGACCCAGTAAATGCAACAATTACCATGGCCTGAACCAAGAAAATGGAGCTTGGTTAATTTCTTGCAGAGAAAGTCTACAACATTATGCTGCTCAACGTCAAGGCTACCTGGAGTGCCAATATAAGGAATATCCACATCCGATCAAAACTTCTGTAGAGGTGCAAAAAGGTGCGAACTTCCACAAAATTAGTTTTGGGTTGCTTCTTCCGGGTAGGACGCTGGCTGACATGCTGCAATAATATAAGTATATACATCACCATGGGTTCTTTCTTTTTATTGACCAGGATCAACATGGGTTCGTAGACATGCCAATCAGAGAAAAAGATCAATTTGTGGTATTTCGTTGTGCTCCATCCCCTAATTTTTCGATTTCCTCATATAATTTGATAAACCACGAAACTTCTAGATGTTTTCTTTTAGAAAAACGTCGTCATTTGGATAATCTTGGTTAGCCATTATATCCATGTACGTTGTCAAAGAAGCTAGCTTACTATTCGCACTAGTAAGATTGCTCCTGATAGCTACAGTGCTGAAAAAGCAAAAGACTCAGACGTATGGTGCACAAAGAAGTGCAAACTGGGCTCAGACTTTATAATTCGAAATTCACTACATCCCTGGAGAGAAGAAGCTACTGAAATCTATTTATAGCTTCATCACTACCTATTTGATAAAAAATTTAAGGCATTCGAATCAAACAAGCTGTTATATTCTGACAATGCTATGTTCCCCTTTTGAAATTGGGAGTTTAAAACACAGAACCAATGCTTAAAGGAGTCAACACAGTGCCTATTGGTGAATGCCCATAAACTAGAGTAGTGATGCAATCACTTTCCTGAACTATAATTTTCAAATTCACCCAGTCAATGGAGAGAAGGAGCTATTAAAATCTGTGTAGAGATTTTCTTGAAGCCAATTTTATCAATATACAGGGATTCCTATCAGACAAGCATTTTAAATTCTAACAATGCTGTGTTGGCCTTTGGAAACGGGAAGGACACAGAACCACCGCTTAAAGGAGTTAAAGCAATGCTTATTGCTGAATGGCCATAATCTGGCAAAGAGATGTAATCACTTTCCTGAGCTAACCTTTTAAGAAAATGGAAACGGGGAGAAAAATCTGATGAGAAAGGTATCAATGGCACTGCTAAACAAAGCCAAGGTTCCAGAAAAGAAAAATTCTTTGAAAGCTTGACTGCTCGGCCAATTATCATTGTGTTATCTAACAGGTTAACCAAATTGGAAAGTGGTTTCTGGTAACATTTTCCTTGTTTAGCTAGTAAGTCATATATATATATATATATATATATATTAGTGGACAATGAAGAGTCACAAAATTGAGTGGCATCCAATCTCCCATGGCCATAAGTTGGACACAGAATTGACGCAAAGAGCTGCACACAGCATGCATGCATGCACGCAAGCACACACACGCAGAGGGAGAAAAAGGAGTACAGCATTTGCAGTTTGAGGTTCGTCTGGCCCAAAGAAATCAGCTTTCGTATTCAACGGCCATCCTAGATCAAAACACTTGTCGGACCTGAGGAAAGTGAAATGTGAATTAACTGACTTGCATCTACCAGAGTCATAAAGCTATTCATGCTCAAAAGATATTACCAGAAGTACTCGTTTAGGTCATCATAATTTCTCCATCTTGAATGGCTTGCCTTGCCTCCTTTGTTTCTCTTAGCTTCCTTTAACCGTGATACTCAATTTTCAGATCTCAACATGGCAAACAAAAATTTGAGGCATCAACTGACAAGGAACATACCTTGAGAAGGACATCATAGAAAGGGGTTATTACATCCCTCAAAAATGACTCATCATCAGGTGCTGCCAATTTATATGTTTTCCAGTAACTGCATGAACATTACCTTCAAGATGACAGAAACATCATCCGCCATCTTGTTCCATTGGACAAAACGGAGGTTAATATCACATAACCAACAAGGGAAAAAAACTTGCTAGTAAATGCATCATATACAAGAAAGATAGGCTTGACTTTCAATTGCAACACTTTTCAACAGAAGAATCAACTCCATTAAGAAAAGTTATGCCTTGTCTTTACTCCATAGGAAAAGCTACTTGGTTTCTTTGCTGATCAAAATGTAAGATCTGCCGCATTCTTCTCCAGTAGTATGTAATACATCAATTCAAAGATGTGATCGACAAGAAGAAAATCGGTGACATGTTATTAGAATGCGATTGAAATACAAACAAAAATTTCCAAGGTTGCAATTTTGCTCTTGACAGGTTCATTTCAATGGCTGATTAAGCAGATTTTGCTTCAGCAAGGAAGAGATTATCGAAGTTGGGCACGATGATGGATAAGCACCATATTGAACGACCCGATTATCCCAAAGAAAATTGTCTAGTAGTTAGATGGAACATAATCAGCTTTTACTCTAGCTGATTAAGCAGATTTCTTCCTTTAATAGCAAACTCTAAATATGTTTGAGATGACTTCTATTCATAAAAAGTAAACATAATATGTGCCTTTGGATGACTAGAAAGGACATAGATATTGAGATAACCATAGTACGCACCCTGTGAAAGATATAGCAGAGACATTCAGGCATAAATCGAACATTTGAAGCTTCACCCCATATTAGAAGATAGAGCGCGATGTAGATAAGTTGCAACTGTTGCAACCGCTGTAACCGTTGTCTCTCCTGTTGCAACTGTTCACTGTTCTGTTGCGACTGTTGTCTGTCACGATCTGGGGGGGGAAACCTGGAGGAAAAATTGTGGTTTGCCAAAACATTGAGCAGACTTGCAAATCGGTTATCCCATGGCATATCAGACGGTGATTGTTACTTCTCAATTTTCAAATGAAAGATTTATGTGATAGTACAGCAGAACAGCTTACGGGAGATTTTGCTTCAGATGAAGATAATTACACCAAGACCGATAGTTCTTGAGAAGTTTTTCCATCAGCTGCATAACAGTGTCATAATTCAACTGCAGGAGACATATGTCCAAGATTGAATCAGACCTCATTTTTAAGTGAACTCTGCTATTTCTATAAAAACCTGTGCAGATAAATGATGTACATACCTCAGTGAAATCCTTCTCCTTTCTATCCCTTATCTCCATGTTGGCAAGTAAAAGAATTAAATGCTCCCTCTGATTTGCCACATTTCCTTTCTTCAGCAACAAGATGAGGATCCACATTTAGTCAGATGATGTATAATTTCCTTCATTAGAGATTCCAGAAAGCAAAGGTGACCTATGAAACTAATTAGAAAGGTCAAAAAGTAATAAAACTCTATTCACCTTGAGAACCCACGGAAGGCTAAGTCCACTACATAGTGTTGACTAGGCTATATAGGTAAAAATGCACCTTTCCACATGAGACATGTTATTACTTCGTGTATTCAAAACACAAATGCTAGAAAAGCCATAAGATCCTTGACATCGTAGTTAGCCAAAATCAAATTTAAAGCCCAACGTCACCACTGTCATTTGCAATCTCAACGTCAATAACCTAGCCCAAACTAGGGTGTCGAGGTTCATATGTTTCAAGGGATACAATCAACAAGACAATTTTGTCAGAAGCAAACTGTAATGTGTAACAAAATGTTAGAATGGTAATTCTCACATATAAGTTTGTGAAACCAGTCATCATGATTCAACTGCAAAGGAATGGGCCAGATAATTCAGGCAATTCAAGTTCTTAGAAATGTTTTCAAAACCAAACTGTGGTGAACCCGAGAGGTTGGCAATTCGCAATATAGCCAGTCAGATCATCAGAACCGTTCAGTTAAACTGAGTCAAATATGTGATATCGTGAAGTAATCACGCAACTGATTTAGGTCAGAGCAGTGCATGCACTTTTAGCTCTTAGAGATCGAGGATTCAGTCTCCGCAACACCAGTGGGCATTCTTTCTCTGAAGGGGTTCAGCTTTTTTGGTCTAAAATTATCCACACAAATAAGTTGCATGTGCAGCTGGATAAGATCTGGGCTCAAATCAATGGCAGGGCGCGGTTCAAACCCCAGCTCAGCAACATGTCCTTTACTTTCCACATCGTCAAGTGACCAGTTCAAACGGACCAGACCGGTCCGGTTTCCCAAAATTTGGTAGTGGGCCAAACTTGCCACATGGAAAGGTTGTTAGACATCATTTAATTATGATATTGTGTTCTACTATTTCCAGCATTACTTGAGCACCAACAAAAATTTTCTTTATCATTGTGAATGGTGCATAAGCCACCTTTTCTCTTGTACAATATAAACAAGTGAGAGTACTTTCGGCACATGATAGGGTCAGAGATTATGTGCAGCCCTAGAATCAGCTTGCTAAAGGAGGACCCGAAGCAATATCAAGGCACAATAGTGGATTCAAATTATAATAGGACATTCAAGACAAGTTTTACCTGGAACCCAAAAACAGATGAAAGCCAATCAAGTATATCAGTGATGGACTGGCTGCTCTCCTTTGGCATTACCAAATTATCATCCTCAACGTTTGGCCCTCCATGAGCTCGGAGCATTGGAAGATTGTTCACATTGCCTATGGCCTGAAGGGCAGCCTTAATCTAGACTTTTCATAAAACTTGATGAGTAATACAGCCCACTGTTGAGAAAACCCAATGCAAAACCTTTCATAAATTGAAAATTTACCTCAGGAAGTTCCATAATTACAGGTTTAATCCCAATTGCATGTAATGGAAAAATGTTATAGTATCTGGACTGCCCTCTTTTTCTCTCAACTTCTTCAGCATACCTTTTTGTCTGCAGAGCAAAAGCCAATTGCAGAGATTCAGTGCTTGCCACAGAGAAGAACACAAAGATGAACGCAGGCTAGGAAACTAAAACTCTTTCACTGGAACCTGATCATCAAGCTTTGAGGGATGCACCATGGTTGTCAAAACATCATATAATACTGTAGCAATCTGATATATCTTTGCCATTTCTTCCCTTCAAGAGTTAACAGCAAAAAGAAGAATCAATAAAATGAAGAGATTCGTTGGCAGTCAATCAAATAACAGTAGAGCCTTACGCCTTTTTGGTGTATTGGGCATCTTTGATATTGTTTTCATAGAACATCTGGTAATACAACTGGATTTCTCTAGGATCATTTCTGGCAAGCTGAAAATGTGTCTCTTCTTCTTCCTACAGAATTAGAATGTCAGACATTACACAGTTTGCATACAAGTTACAACCCAGTCCCTCTGCTGGTTTTTCCCCACCAAGGCTAAATTCTGTGACATATTGTGCACATAATACAAACAAGAAATAGGAAGAAAATAATATAAACAATTTTCCCTACAAACTATAAGAAGAAATGGTGACTGATGACGAGAATGTAATATCATTATCAACAGCCAATATGCCTAACAGCATTGGAGCAACAGCAGGGCCATAGACAAGTAAAAGACATTTCAAGCTACCAAGAATAGTGACATCTGGATGCTCTTTACATTCAAATGCCTTGTTAGGCTGATACCACTACATCCTCCCTTTTTCTAACCGTCAACTTGAATGATAAATGGCACCAACATATGAGGTTATTTATAAGTCAGCATCCCATGAAATTGGCCTTCCAGTTGCAAGATTTAGCTTAGATATATCCAACATCATATGACTTGTCAGGATTTCCAAGAAAACTTCAAATGAGAAGACATAGAAGTACATAACATTTCAGGAAAAAAATTAAAAAAAAAAAATTATCTCAAAGGATCATGCACCAATTAATGCTGACAAACTTTGGTCTCAGTAGTTCAATCCCCTGATTCAGGGATCAACTAACCATAAGTCGAGCAACTCTGACGTCAGATCAAGTCATTGAGTCCGTAGTGCTTAGGACAAGAGTGGCCTAGGGACTAAAAATGGTGCAACTGTGGGTTATGATTGTTGTACAAGTGGTCAGGGAGGTTTCTAGATGAAAATGATAGCCCTCCAGCACCGATTGCTACTCTATGTATATGCAGTTTCAGGGGGCCTTCTATAGTCTATGGTCCCTCGAAGAACCAATCCTCAAGAATTGGAAGCTGTTAGATCCATAATGAATAGATCTTGGTTGTTCATTGAAAATCCATTAAGAGTTTATGCATGACATCACAATGTATGGGAATTACAGCATAATACACTTGGGCATGACGGTGGACAGGTCCTCAAGGGGAACATCGAAGCCTCAACGACTTCAGATATGGCTTGGTTAACTCAAATACGGCACAGTACTTGAGAATAAGTCTTGGGGAGTGTATCAGTAAGGGTTGCAATGCCACAGCTTCATTTCTAAATCTGTCACATTCAGTAATGAAGATATTCAAAGGGCAAATTCCTGATAGATGTCTGGAGTGATTGATTAACTTTTTCTATTGATCTTTAATGTTTTTCTCTATTGCAAAGCTACTTCTCTCTATCTGAAAAATTAGTACCGGTTTTCACTGGTGTTCTAAATCAAGAAGCCATCAAAAAGCATGGGAGATAAAGAGACCTATTTCGTTCTTTGAAAGACCATTTTCCCAAGCAGAAGATATGAGGATGATAAAGCTTTATAAGACCTCACAAAGGGCAAATATTGATGTGGAATTCTATTATGGGGCTCTCAATAATATATGAATATCGTAATCGCCTTCCATGGAAACATAAGGAATGCTAAAGCTCCATCAAAGGTCTGTTTTTTTTTTTTTTTTTTTTTCAATTCTGAACTGTGATTAACAATAAAGAAAAAAAACAATAAAGAAAAAATACAGTTGGTACATCTGCTTATTCAGTGGTTGCTGACATTTATCACATTGTTGGATCTTTTGGCAGGGATATCGTGAGTCATGCCCTACTGTAATAAATGCAATCAGAAGCTGGAAGGGATATCAGTCGGTTTTGACAGAGACCGTGGAACTCTGTGCCATCGTGCATAACATGGAAGATCTAGTTGGAGAAAACAGAAAGGTTTTCCAAAGCTGATTGATATTGCTGACAAGTCAGCTGTGGAGTGATATTCTGCTTGAATTTGTGATCTCTTATTATTATATGTCTAAATTGTATAGCTTCTTTTTTTATTTTCCGATACTGTCCTATGTATACGTCCAGTCTAATAGGATACTCCTTGTTTATGTCTGAGTCAACTTAAACAATCTACAACTGCAAATCCATGGTAATATCGCTCGACATGATTTTCTCACATCTTGATACTTAGTAAATGTGAAAATGCAGTCTCCGGCCATCAGATCTAACAAGCACAGTCACTTTTGTTAGTTTAGCCGTCACAGCATGAAAAGACAAAATGCATCACTGCTAGTGACATGATGTGTAAATGAACTGCTTTGATGTTTCATATTCAGCAATGCCGCCACAACAGGCCAAGAGGCCTTGTGAACTAGGAAAGATACCTTCTCAAGCCTGTGTAAGAGATAAGTCTTAAACTGGCGAACACCCCGTCCAGCTGCTGTTGGGTCCATCATATGAGCCTTCTCGAATGCATGAAAGCGACCTAATAGGAGAGATAATGCAAGGAAAAGGAGAATTTTTGCTGCAGATTAGGAAGAGAATCATGTTTGGAGTCCAACTGATGCAATTTCAACCTCACCATGCAACATCATAATATTTGTAAAGAAGGCACTAATAATAAGGTAGACCACTGAGAAAGATTAATGAGCATGTAGGAAAAGCATTTAATATCCACTCCACTTTTGCGCTGATAAGACCCAGCTTCCAAGTTCCAACAACGGACGGAAGTGAACAGCATAGACAGAATTTTCATAAAAGAAACATGACACAATTGCTGTTCTCTTATTAACTAACCATTAGGGCTTCCACAGTGACTCAAACCAAGTCATGTTACAACTTCACAATTATTTCTCCATCAATTACATTGTTTATATCAACCATATGCTTTAGACACTCATCGTTGCTACTTTGGTGTTTGAATAGTAATCATCCGTGGCTCTAACATAGAATTCCCTATTTTGATGGTAAAGAAAATTGGAAGGGTAGCGCACACGCAAAGAGCTATTGTCGTTGATTATGTTTAAGCAAGCTACAATGTCACTTGACCTATAATTGCAACGAGGATTCCTTTTTATGGGCTCTTAAGAAGACATATCTTGAGCATAGAATGGCTTTCCTCCAAACTTATCGAACTTATATTAGATAGATTCAGCCAGAAAATCAGATATCAGATAAGAAACTAGACAATAGATGTTAGACTAAATTACGAGAGAGTTCTATTCTGAGAATACTCAGCCCATTTTCTCTATCAAACGTCATTGTTTGAATGCATTAGGTAGCATATAAATGGGAACAAACATACAGCTAATAATCGTTGAGTATATTATGAAATATAACCGTGGAATTACGTCCTTCTTCCACTTCTTCACTTTGCATATCTATTTAATCCCTTTCATCTAATTCACGTCATGCAAACCCATTAAATTTTGGTAAGTAAACTCTTCAGTTAACAGCTGTTACATGTTTGTTTTCTTTTCCAAAGCTAACAATGCCCATAACTAATACTCTCTCGGGTTAAATTTCAAGTTATTTACCGGAAATGTCGACGATTGAAGTCGCTTGATAAATGACGAGGGAAGAAGAAAATCAAGCACGCACGAGGTGTGAACAACGATAGAGACATAATCAAAATTCGACAACCACGACTTAGACAGTGACTTGTCCTGCAAGAGTGTTCATTGTCTAAGTCGGTCGTGAGAAAAGATTAAACTTTTACCGTCGAGAAACAACTACATGGCATGGCATTCTTGTCATTGACTCCACCGAGTCGCCTATGAAAATTTTGGCCATCGAACGAACCGAACAACGGGAAACAGGGGATCAAAGGACCAGAAAGAGAGAGGAGGAGGAGCTTACACAAATACGCGACCCTCGGGTTCTCCTTCTCGACCTCGTTGGCCACGCGGAGGATTGGCGCGATGGCGGCAAGTGAAGAGGGCACCAGCTCGCTGTCCACGGCGGATGTGTCCTCGTTCGGCAAGTCGGCCATCATCAGCGGCCCCATGGACGGCTTCTTCGACAGCGATCGGGGTAGGCCGGAGCCCGCCCCCGGCTTGCTCCCGCTCGAGCTCGCCATCCGCAGCAGCGGCGGCGGCGGCGGTTCCCCACACAGACAGGCCCCCTCTTCTCTAGTATCACCCGGCTCCTGCTCCTCCGGTGGCGGCGGTGGTTCGTGTCTCTACAGTGCCAGCCAGCGTCCAGCGATCGGGCGTCGTCGTCGTCGTCGTCGTCGCCCTCGGCTTGCGCGGGTCTCGAAGAGAGATGTGGACTGCACCCATCGCCATCTTTTCCGCGCACTTATATACGCGCAGAGGGAAGGGGGAGAGAGATACTTTGGGTGGTGAGTGGGGAAAAGGGAGTTGCTCTGGGAGGAAGGAAAGAATGAGAGAATGCGTGCGCGGGGAGGACTGTTCCGGTTCCGTCGCCAGAGTGCTTTTGCTTTTTCCCGCGGCCATAAACAAATGGCGATTATCCAGAGACCGAGGCTTTGCTTTACCGGAAGGAAGGTGGCGGAGAGAGAAAGAGAGACGGACAGCGCCCCCCACCCCCATGGCTTTTGTTTGCGCTTTTGTCGAGGCGAGTGAGGATATGCAGGTTCTTTTGCTTTGTCGCGCGCGCGAAAGTCGCGACTGCGAACGAGGATGGAAACGCCGTTCTGCTTTTTGTTCCCCCCCAAGGTTTTAAATTTTCGGTTTATTTCGGTTGTGTTCTCTCTTCTTGTCCGTGGCCTGTCTCGGGTGTTGGGTTTGGGCCCGAGCCTCGAGGCCCTTTTTTCCTCATACATGAGATGACCCCGGCAGAACCCGTGCAAATTGTTTTTTTGTCGAAAATCTCATTCAATTCATAAGTACATGATTAGGAATGACACACGAATAATTGTTGAATCATAGCCCAGCGCGCGATGCCATCTCTAAAGTTTTAATTTGTTCAATACAATCCGTGAAATTTTGGTACGTGTTTAATTGAATCCCCAAACTATTGCTCAGCATTATCCTTTTTTGAATTCAAGTTAAGGGAATTTGTAGATTTGGCTTCCAATCTAGTATGTTTAAACGATGGACCAAAAAAAAAAGTTACACATGGATTATCCATGTCGGTTATTCAACTCGAATTAGAATATAAAGATCATTTTAAGTTGTTCAACTAGGGAACATGATTATTTATGTTATTTGATGATGCTGATTATTATGTTTTGATTGGAGTTGAATATTTTACATAGATGATCCACACATGACATCATTTTTTACTCTAGCATTCAAACTAACCAAATTGGAAACGCGAATTAATGGAAAAATAATACTGAATGATTGAATATTTATTAAAAAATCATGATCAAATTGAACAAATTAAAAATTTAAGAATGATATTGCACATTTAGCCAAAATTTAGGAGTCATTTGTGAAATTATCCCTACATAGCTCTACTTAAGAATAGGGTCTCCTGTCCAGCTAATTAATCGATGACAGTCGAGCAAGGAGTTGTCGCGATTGATGAGATTAATCCGGTGGTCTAACAAACTTGGACGTCCACACCACAATGAAAAACGCACCCTCACGTTGTTGCATGTGGCAGCATTTGCCAATCACAGAATCAGAACTAAATATATTCACCGCATGTCATTGGGTGATTAGTTTTAAGGTGAATAGCCTAGAAACTACCCTACCAAGGTCGACGACAATTTTGGACCCCGAAATTGACTGTATTGACCCTAAAACCGGCTTGGAAATGACCGGCTAGTTCTATCCAGGAATTAACCGAGGTTTTTTTTCTCTCACTTTATTATATATACAATATGTACGTGCGAAGCATGAATAATATTCTTTTTATTGGATGATAAAATGTCCATCGTATTCAATTTCAATAAATAATTTCTATCTTAAAAAAAGAGTAAACTTACTTAAGATTAAGGGTAAACCAGTTTGATTCTAGTTTCTTCACTGGAACCAACCTTGCAAGTTTCGGGTTCACATGTAGAATCGGCCTATTTAAAGCATAGAATGTGAAAACCGAACCAATCAAGGCTAGTTCTCGGGTTGAAGAAGCCTGATTGCTCACCCCTACCGTGTTGCACTACTACTGGATTTAATTGCTAGCATAGCTTGAAGATGAAATGCAGGTTGAAACCTGACATGTCTTCCAAAGAGGCCAACGGTTGTGCATATTTATTAGGCTTTTGATGTGAATTGTTTGATATTGAAAATGCCATTACCGAACGTAGACTGCTGCTTTTTTCCGATGCCGTACGCTTGTATATACAATGCCCGATCACTAGTACGATCACCATAATCTCGCTAATCACACTATGTTCTCGGATTCTGCGTTGTTTGCTTTTGCCCCCTTTCTGGTCCAATGTTTACATGTTGGGTATACAATTACAACGCACCAATCGAAGGTGACCCTGCGAGTGTTTTGAGGCAACTTTGCTTAAGTTCTTATATCCAATCTACGAACCACATGCTAAGCCAAAAATCCAAGGACAGACCGTCCTCATTCGCCTGTTGCACGATGCCCCGACTATTGCGCCACTGTATTCCCCAGAGGGGGAAGAGAACTGATATATTCCTCTTCAATAGGAACACGAGCAATTACCAAGCTGATGGCATATTCTTCCAATGCAAGAGGTCTTCCATCTCCAACTGTGTTTAAGTAGCCACAGTGCCTTTACCAACCTAGCAGGCCTTACAGTGCATGTGAAGCTAGCGTGCATCTCCATGTGAGGTACATCCCTCGTGCCCCGTATCATGCAACATGCGGAAAAGTTCAGAGAATTCATTTAAAGAAAAGTCGTTCTGTAGAAACATGTCATCTCTTTTGACCAGTCCAGACTCCAGATTGACGGCCCGCCACTTTAGCCAAACATGCTCTGAAACATGTTTCTCCTCGACTCATGATAAAGTGTCATAATCCACGACACGCCATGAACGTCTGATGATTGGGTCACATGCACTTTCTCAAAACTAGGTAAGAGAGAAATATTCTCTTGGTATGAATTTGAATAGCAGAGTCGACTGACTCACAAGAAACCTTAATTCTTAAAGGAAAAAGGGGACATAACCACATTCTGAGGAAAAGGAGATTCTTCCGTCCAGCTGTTAGTATATACATCTGTTTCCGTTGTACTCATTAAAGAAGGGTGCGTTGTTTTCGGATTCTTAGAGTCCGAGAACTGTCCCAAATATGTTTGGTCTTGACACCCTGCATCAAAGCCAGAATCATGGCAGAACCCCATTCTTGGTCGCCTGGCATTTCCTTCTCAGAATTTGTCAGCAACGCAAAAGCAATTACCATGCCCGCATGGAACTTCCTTCCAGTGCCTGTGGCATGCAGTCAACTAATGTCTTACGTCCTGTCAGCAATGCGGAAGAGGAAAACATCAAGAAGAGGCTTTAAGCATCAATATTCGCACGCACACTGGAAAACATCTTCAAAGGGTTATTAACGCAACGCTGCTCCCTAATAAGAAAATGACGTGCAAATTAACATGTTATACTACGGCCGTGTAAACTGACTTGTGGGACTAAAACCAAGTCTGTGGTAAGCATGAATGCCCCTACCGCAATGACTCAGTGTATTCGCACAAAGAGAGCATCAAAGAGGAATATTATGAGCTCAAACTAAAGGAGAGCCCTCACCTGGACTAAAGAAAACACTACAAGTAAAATGCCTTGTCAATGGAATTTGACCGATTTTCAAGCCCAAGGCATTCTTAAGAAATACAGAATGCAGAAACGTACAGTGAAGAAGACCTGCATGAGGTGTTTTTAAAAAGAGATCGAGAGCATAGCAACATTAAAATTTTCATACTGTTGAGATTGATATATGAGTACGCTAAGGACCTCAAAGGAATTATTAACAGAGGTGGAGCACCCATTAACTGGAAGGAGGGAGAAAAAGTCCAGGTGGAGTACTGCATATGCCTCGTGTTTGAAACTATCCTAAGACACCCGCAAAAAGAATAGTTAATCAGAAAACTGATGGACTAGCAAGCAACCTGGTTTCTTGAACTAGTTGCAGCAGCCGATTGATTGGAGAGGTGTGCAGCTGTTGCACCATAACTTATAAATGTTACTGTTGCATAATCCCCTTGAGTATTTGATGTGATTGGACGTGGCAATTCTCTCATCACCCATAAGAGAAAGGCTGATGGCACTGATGAACCTGGAAACAACCCATAAAATCTACTCAACTCAGCCCAGACACCGGCATCAAAGGAAACATTAATTCTCCAGAAAAATTCAGACAGGGGAAACTCAATCATAGTCCATCAGCCAGATTCTTATACTAGCGGAATATAAAATAAAACAAAGGGAATAGTTCCGCAACTCAATGCTATGTATTCCCCTAGTAAGACGCAACCGATTTTGGTATAACATAGCACCTCATTCTGAGCGTGGGAAAATAAAAATAAATCTGTTGAAGTTATCAATCTGGCCTGCTTTTTGTATCCAGACACTTCAAAGTAAAATTTTCCTCGTTCCCCCTATTCATTCATGCACACCATCAAATTCTGACCCCCACCCCACAACCTCCTCAGGGCTACACAAGAGAGAGAGAGACAGAACTTATACAGGTTGTGTAAAAGCTTCGGCGCCTTGACTTTATTTTAAGTTATTGAGAGAAGGCAAACCAATATTATCTTTATTTACCTCAAGACAGTTGAATTTATCAGAAATGATCCCAATGCTTCCCCCAACTACTATATTTTTCCCAGGGGAGAAAACATTACACAGGAACCAGTCTACCGTGGCTATTAAACAAAATTATATCCTATAAATGCTGGATAGACTTTACTTTCCTAGCAAAAAATGGAAAAGATAGACTTTAAGACAGAGGAAATAAACCTTACCAAAAAAAAAAAAAAAAGACAGGAAATAAAAGTACATTTTCCAGATGCCGGCATAGATTGTACAAGAGTCATAACAGTTTATGCATTGTATCATCTAGTTTCAGGCATCTCTTAAGAGGTAGGTAGGTTAACATAAGGGCATCAAATGTTGTACCTATAAAAAAGTAAACAATCAATAGAAGCGGTTGCTTTACTCCCTTAATATCCCAGAGGCGCAAACTATAGAATAGCTGCAATATAATAGCGGATTGAAGTTAGGAAGCCTGGTTGAGAGAAACAATAAGAAACCTGTATGTATAAGCTCAATACATACTGGAGTTTCTGTAGATAAAGCTACTGAAGCCCTCGATGTAAAAGAAATCACACAGACGGCTGCTAAACCACCCACCTGCATCCATAGACAAAATTTCAGAAAAAGTTAAAGGCAAGGCAGAGGATAGTCTGTGCATATGTGAAGAAAGTAGCAGCCATAAAACTAATTCAATTAAAAATCCAAGAGAGAGCAGAAGTGCCATGTATATGCTCTCCATGAAATGGGTACCTTATTCAACAGAGAGCACTTAAGAGGAAGAAAAGTGTGATCAACTAGTAACTTACCTTCCACATATCACCTGAAGCACTCTCGGACCGTACTTTACTCAATTTTAAGAACAAAGTGATACCTGAAAAGTGAATAGAGCATTGACACAAAAAGGTATAGATCCACAATACCGAAACAGTTAATCTTGAATTTAAACAAGCTACACCCAAAATAAGCAAACAAAATGGGTGCATTCAACACATGTGGAATGCTCCAAAAATATCCACGATACAACTTAAACCACTTACTCATAGGGCGAAAATGAGGCATAGTTTCATGAGTATTTTAAGAACTTTTCTTGTCTAACTGATCAGCATTTCATAGATTATCTAACTCCGAGTAATCTTAGTTATTAATAGCAAACAAAAGCAAGCATACACCGGTGGAATTAGTCAAAGTAACCCCCAAAAAAAGAGTAGAGGTTAAAATGGTTAGGCTCTCATAATCATAAAAATATGTCCTCAAAACATGACTCCCTTGATTACAACAGACGTGTTTGACATGAGGAAAGGTTTAAATTAGTATCATATCCCACATTATTTTATTCTTTTTGTCTTCAATTTCTATCAAGCAATGAATATGAGATGAATTGATAGTGCAATGTATACCTGTAGTCGAAGCTGTAAGGTCCTGTAGCTTCTTCTAATAGCAAGTGTCTGCTTTAAATTTTCTAACTAAAAGCATTAAAACATAGTTTATGACAGAAATTTACTGGTAGATGATTAAGCATGGTTTCCTGTTATTCTAACTACTTGATGACTAATCATTACCCCAATCCTGAATCAGGAGATTAAGAACAGCATTCAAATATTGACCTGACACCAAGGCTTCTTTAAGTGCCTATAGCAGCCTATCGCTTACCATCAGCAAATGGCCTATTTTAGTTTATACAACATGATTTCTAGGAATGGTTCATATCAGAGGAGAAGCGGTAGAGAGGTAATGTGAAAAGGGCATGGGAAAGTCAGAGGAAATTGTTGCTGCCATACATGCATGACTAGCCCATAGTACTCAATACCGTCAAATTGCTTTTGTTCAGTAGCTTTTAGAAAATTCCGCAAGTACCATCAGTCCAAACATAGTCCCATTCTCTAAATAAGATTGAAGTCAGGAAGTAGTGACATATTTAATCACTCATCTCCAACAGGAAGAAAATGATCAAGACCATTTATTCATCGCTTGTCATATGGCATGAATTAAAAGAAAGTAGAAAGTAAGCTTCACCAGAAATTGGTGCCTCACCATAACATACTATAGCTCCCCCAAGTAAAAGAAATGCTACTGCAATAAGCTGTGTATAGATCTGCATGATAATTGCAAGCACTGACAATGAAAAATAGCAATAAAGCAATTGTTTACAATATTTAGTTACTTGAGAGGAAGCCATGTTAAGCAACTCTATTTTTCTGCTCTCCTAATAATCAGCCAGTGATCCCCAGTAGGAGACCACTTCTCCCACAACCCCAAGAGAACACAATGAAAACGCGTCCCCCGCCCCCGCCAAAAAAAAAAAAAAAAAAAAAACCCATAAAAAAAAAAAAAAAAAAAATCCCCTCCCAAAACACCAATGGAACACATTTATTTGTAGACTGCACGACTAGCAAAAAGTACCACCTTGTTAAGTAACTAACTATTAGGATATAGAAAAATTTTCAATTGTCCAATCAGTCATAAACCTATTGTAAGAATGTCATTTCAGTCCTAAACTTTCCAATTTAGTCCTAAACCTTTGCACGAAAATATAGTCCTTCCAATCAATTTTCGCCTAAAATCGTTGACATGGCAGTGTGCCACATAGATGGCTGGTGATGACTAAACCACCATGACAGCTATTTCTGGTGAAAAGTGACTAAGGATTACATTGAAAACCCGCGCAAAAGTTTAGGAAAATTTTAGGACTAAATTGGTATCCGTACAATAAGTCTAGGACTGATTAGGTAATTTACCCCTTACGTGAAAGGACAGAGAGGTAGGGGAGGGAAATAGAAGAGAACATCCTATAGCTCACCATACCCGAGCAATTGACACAGAATCAATAGGATTCTTCCCATTGCCAATCCAGATAATAACAGCAAACGCTATCATTAGGACAAATGCTAGCATGATAACCTGAGGAAGGCAGATCCGAGTAAGGTGGTATCCAATCAACAGATAAATGAAGATCCAGATTAGACAACAAACATTAATGGATAAAGCTCTTTTGTTTGTGAATCATTTTTAGAAAAACTAAAGCAGAAATACATTGGTACTTCATCCTGATTTGAGAAATTACTTCAAATGGAACTTTTTCATACCGCAGCAACAAATTTTGCCGGCCTTCAACTTCAATATTTCTGAATGAGCAACATCTGCAACCGGTTCCCTCATCTGACCAATCTTGTCTGATCGTCGAATTTGCCAACAAGGCCTGCTGCATACTATGCCCTTCATTATCTTCACCATCCCCTTCATCCTTTGCCTGATGGCAAAAGTCGACCCTAAAAATCATTGCCCATAGAAGAAGCATATGCATACCAAACAAATTATTACTGAATCGGATAGAAAGACCGGTGTACGTACACTCTTAAGTGAATCTTACTACCTTATTTCAGGTGTGCTTCCAAATGGACGTGCTTAAATTGTGTTTTATAAGGTGGCAAAAGTAAAATAAAATGTGCTAATTTGAGGCACAAAGGAATTTGACCAAGATATATTTAAGCCAAAAGGCCATCTCAACTCTCTAAGGATTGATATAAAGATCTATACTTATCAAAAAGCTTTTACCAAAAAAATTTGGACAGATAGAGCAAAGTGAAGATTAGACACCAAATTGACACGTATTACTTGGATATCCCTCTACCTTGCACATATGACAAGAATAACTAAAGAGGCAAAAAAATATTCTGCAAAGACACATAGGAAAGATCTGCACAGACCACAAGTATGAACTCATTCTAACATATAAGGCATAATGAGTCTTCGTATATTGTGTTTGCGTTGGAGATGTCTAACCACACTGACAAATCCAGTCATCAAAAAATCATGTGCAGAACAAACATCCTGACAACCTAATGCAATAACAAGATATTCTATATCAAAGTTCCTGGCATTAAACGGCGAGACATATCATAAAAACTCAAAGTTTACTGGCCTAATGCATCTAAAGATACTGAGAAACTCACCAGAAAGACAGAAGCAGAAGGAATGCTGCTAGAAATAGAATGCTCGGATAGGCTGCAGCATTATTTACACTGTTAAGATGGAATGAAAACATCAAGAGAACCTCTGAAAGAGTGCCAGAGGTAATTAATTAAAACCAGAAAATCATACCCATGAAGATAAATCCACATATTTGGGACCAGCAGATCCATCTCTCACAGCTCGCAACTACTGTAAGCACAAAAAACAAGAAATAACCTGCCAAAAGCCATGTCAAGCTACAATTAAAAGTTAAAACATTATCTTCTCTGGAACTACGGAAAAAAAAATTCAAAGTAGGTACATCTTCAATTTAATATTCAAAGCAGAAGAATTCCAAATAGCAAGTGCCCAGTTCTACTGAACCCAGCCAAAATAGCCAAAGCACAAATAGATAGGATCAGGAAAAATATGCTATAGAAAGTAGTCACCTCAATGGTTAACTGCATATAGGCTATTTTCCAATTCGTTACACAATCAAAAAAAAAAAAAAAGGAAGGGGGCTCATAGGTAGGACAACTACTAATATTCATAACCACGACCACACAATTCCTTCCAGAGAAATTGACAAGCACAGGTCCTAATTGGATTTTTTTCATTCAATGGGAGGTCCTTACATAAGAGGGTCCAGAAGTGCTGGAGGACACGCTCAAGGGATTTGTGTCATATATTGACGCAGATCTACAACACATGCCTAGCAAGCAAGCCATGATCAAGTGGTTGGAGCCGGTGTCCATGGCAAAAGTTCTAGGCAATGTAGGCCTGAGGTGAATTGGAGTATCAAGGGATACCGACCGACATTAATCGCCCATCGTTATAATGCATGAAAGGATCAAAAGAAAAGATTAGGGTTGGTATTAGCAATGATGCAATCAATCCTTCTATACAGTAGATCTGCATTGTTTCTATGACAAGTCAATAAATAAATGAGAATATCCCTGTCTAAAAGAATTTGTTCTCCATAAACAGACACAATAACCAGCTTTGTAAAGGTACTAAAAGACATATATATGCATTGAATAGCAATAGAGTACTGGCAGGTGTTGATTATACACTAAGCTTTCGCAAAAAGTTGATGATTGTAGCATGAAACATAATGCCAGGTGTCCATTGATATCCAAATATTCTACACTACCCGATTGATTGTAGAGTGAAGTTCCATTGAGGAGCATGATTAGGCTCAAAAGTTCACTTACACTTCTTGCCTGCCAGACTTAAGTCATATTGGACAGCAGAATTGGGTGCCCAATTGGTTTTATATATAGTAATGTTGGTATTTTTGCAACACAAACAATGAGTGGACTTACCTAAGTTGGATGACCCAATCATCAGGTGAAGTACCTGCAAAGAACAACTTTCCATCTGATATTGCCCGGTAAAGTGAATGAAAATAGCAAGTGCCGTACTGACGTATAGATTCCATAATACAACGATATTTGCAATGCAAAAAAACAGTACAATTAATAGTAAGACTTAAGAGGAGCATAATGACCAAACTCCTACGCTGTTCAGCAAGTTTAGCAGGTCCATTGGAGCTTCTAGCCCTAGAGATATTGGGAAGTGACATAAAGTAATACTTACTTTCTGACGAGTCCATCCAGCTTCCCGATCTCGTAGATGAATCCGCAGAGCCTGGCAATAAAGCATATGTCACATGCCAAACAGGCTCAAGGAGAGAAGAGAGAGAGGTACAGGGAGACAACCAGTTTCAAGATCAGCACGTGCAAATTTCGTGAAAGCACATATTGCAAGTTTATCCTGGATGACATCTATTGATCTAGTCGTCATGACTATATCACTTTATCTGATTCAATTAGTACTTTCTAAAACGATCCAAATCTAACTATGGTCTATGCAGGTCTTCATCTGACAGTACTTATGTTCTAATAAACAACTCCCCACTGCAAAAGATCCAATCCAGACAATATATGACTATAAATATGCTTCATGCAGAAGCATGTGGATCGGTCGGATCGAGAGAGACCAGAAAAGAGTAAATTCTCCAGCACCTGCCTACCCGAGCACAGTGGATATCAAAACTTGCAAGAGAGCCTCGCTTAAAAATAATCTTAACCCGATCCCTCTGTAGACCCATGGACAGTCTTCAGAGGGACTTCTATCCCCTCTTGAGACACGACGAAAAAAGAACACACTTCGAGGTTCCTCGCACACCGTATCGCCATGAGACGAAACTCCTCAACATGCTCGACAACTAAAAAGACACTCCGATAGTCATCCTACCGTTTCTCCCTTAGAGGCAGGCGGCTCCTAATCCTTAGTTCAAACTACAGAGAGCCTGAATTTTAGGTACTCAAACCATCAAAATCCAGCCAGGTGCAGTTACATCGAGAAACGGCTCGAACGGCAGATAACCAAGACAATCACTAAAACCGCCCGAACAGCAGCGCGGCCCAGCGCTCGGGAACAAACAGAGCTCCCCAGACGGACTGAGCACGAGGACCGGGAGGAGCGCGGCGACGGGACCAGACCTGAGAGAAGGCGAGGAGAGCCAGCGCGCCGTCGACGCAGGCCAGAGCGGCAATGACGAGGAGCATCTCCAGGGAAGGGCAGCGATCGGCGCGGCCCCCTAGCTCCGCAAGCATCTTCATCCTTCTCCGCGCCCCCTCCCTCGCTCGCTCGCTTTCCCTTCACGAGCGCCGGGCGTCGCCGCGCGCATGCATCGGAGAACCCCTCGGATCGCCGCCGCCGCCGCCGCCGCAGCCGCCGCCGGAGAGACCCAGGGGAATGCCGAGGCCCGAGGGGCGCCCCGCGCCCGCTCGGGCCGATTCGATCCCGTCCGCAGCGAAGGCGACGAGGCGTACGGACGGGCGGACGGGGACGAGGGATCGCGCCGGGCCGAGGAGGAGAGGAGGAGGAAGAGAGAGGAGGAGGAGGAGGAGTGGCGGTTTTGAACTCTTCTTCCTTCTCGTGCGCAAAAGCGATGTCCGTAATACTAATAAAATAATATAATGACTCCTTTTAGTTTGACCCGGTCGCTGTCAGTGCGGGGCGAAGCGACTCGACTCGCGACCGGGCGGGGGGGCCCGCTCGGGGTCGCCCGCTCCATTACCGCCACCTCGAAAGCAAGGTAACCATCGGGGGTTCGTTCCAGTGGCCACCATTTCATTTTGAAAGGAGGAGGTTGGGGGTTCAAATCCCCACTTTCTCAGGAGGGCTTGGGGTAGGGACGATTTCATTTCAAAAGTGGGTTTCGACTCCCACGTCCGTAAAGAAGCGAGCGAAAGTTTCCAAGAATGAGTGTTAGAGTAGGATTAGCGTAGGGCCGACAAAAAAAAAAAAAAAAAAAAAGCGAGGCGCGTTGGCCAGCGGCTTTCGTCTGGCGAATCAAAAAATCCCATCGTCGACCGCGCGCGCCCGCGTAATCCCGGGTATATTCAGCGTCCGGAATCGGGCTTTGCACATGCGGGGAAATCACTAGTTTACAGTTTATATACAGTCTCGGTGCATTGTTTGATGAGAAATTCGGCGGCCCCACTCGGGGTCGAGGAAGTCCAATATGTCATCTCCATCGTAGACTCGTTTTGAATCAATTATGTCCGACATTTCTTTTCATTGAAAGTGTGGGATCTTTTCGAGTTTTGATGCGGTGATTTATTTTTAGTAAATTAGTGTTGACTTTCACTTCATCTGGTGTGGTGTTCAAATAACGGCTAATTAATTAGCTTTTTCTTTTTTTTTTCATTGTGTCCATCAATTGCCATTCGGAGTAGTTTTCAAACACCAGCAGTACCCTATTAGCTTGTTCTTCATTGAGCTATGATTTAGGATCTATATGTTCCTCAATGGCATAATTATCTGAAAAATTCCAAAGTCATTGTATGTATAATGGCCAATTCAGTCATAATTTAATTGTGCAAATTTAATATTAAACATTTTAAGAATTTATCAATTTAGTCTTAAGCTTTTGGATAATTTGTTAATTTAATCATTTCGACCGATTTTGACTTAGAATCACTAACATGGACATTAATATCCTTTGAAGCGGGATCGACATTGATGTAGATAATTTTTATATTTTTTTATATATATATTTTTTCCTTTGGTTTTTCCCTTTGGCCTATGGCCGGTTTTGGCCATGGCAGCGATTGGCCACGGGAAAAAGGGTTGAGGCCTCGCTAGATCCAACAAGGGCAACCCTTGCCCGTGGCCAATCGCTAGCCATGATTGTACCAACCATAGGCCAAAGGAAAAAAAAAAAGAAAAAAGATTCAAAAAATGCAAAATTTGTTAATGTCAACACTAGGAAGGGGGAGGTTGGGGGTTCAAATCCCCACCTTCTCTCGGGGTTGGGGTGGGGAAGATTTCATTTCGAGTGGGTTTTACTCACGCCGTCGAGAGCGCGAAACAAAAAGTCGAGTGAGTGTTCGAGTAGGTTTAGAGTAGGACCAAAAAAAAAAAAAAAAACACTAGTCACGTCTATGATTTCCAGCAAAAATTGGCTAGAATAATTAAATTAGTAAGTCATCGAAAGGTTTAAAATTAATTTGACAAATCATCAAAAAAATTTGAAAACTAAATTGGTATATTTAGTTAAGTTGTCAAAAGATTTATGACTGAATTAATATAATTAAAACAAATTAAGACTAAAATAATTATAATACAATAGATTTACGATTTTTTAAATAATTTTCTCGCTCCCCGATTACTTTATGATCGGTAAAGCGAGGGGCGAATTCTTTGTACATTATCTGTCCTAATAAAATGGATCGTCGATCGTCCGGGCCGACACTTTTTGCGATTAAGTCCTTTTCTTTCACGTCGGTTGTGATGATATTTTTAGATCGACCCCGACTCGAGGACAAAACCATCTTTACTTTTTAAAACCGACATGCGGTCCCTCGTTGAACACCTGTAAAAAGTGACATCTTTTCATTCTCCAAAAACTATCATTAACTTCCGATGTCCTCGCATTCTTCAGTATCGTAAGCTTCCAATCTGATATGACGACCAAGTACATTGGTCTTTCTTCTCATACCTTGCCGACCAATAATTAGGAGAAAGTACTAAAAAAATCATAAATTTATGATACTAATTCAACGATAAATATTTTAATTGGATTAATTTAATCCTAAATATTTTCTTATCGATACTCATTTGATTCATCCGATCAATTTAGATTAAAAAGGTTGACATGAACATCCATCATTATACATGGCAAAATTAATACACAAATATTTTTAAAAAAAATCAAATTTCTGAACTTTTTCCCTTCCCTTTTCATTATCCTTTCTTTTTGCCGATGGCTTTGTGATGCGTGATAGAGTGAGTGATTCTAGAACGGAATTTTTTTAGAGGGGAATTTTGTGGTTAAGTATATGGAGTAGTGTATACGGTAAAGAAACAAGAAGGAATAAGCAAAGATAGAACGATCTCCTTCCAAGGTATAAAAGCCACGCCACCAACCAAGGATGAGGATCGAGATCTATGAAATTCACCACCAAAGCCTAAAGCTTCCACCAGCCAAGGATAAAGGACTTAAGGATAGGAGAAGCTCACCACCAAAGCCTAAAGATTCCACCCGCCAATGATAAAGGGCTTCTTGGCTCACCACCAAGGAGTGATCTACGCTGCAAGGATAAAGAAACCGAAAGGAGTTATCCACTCTTCGAAGGAGTTCACTCAAGCAGAGGAAAGCTCACCATTTCATCCATAAAATTCGTATATCCCATACATTGGATAGTTTTCCCCTGTTTATAGGAGGATTTTAGCATTAGGAAATATTAAAAACAGACTTTAATGACCTAGGAACTTAAACCTTCGACTCTTGAACTGCATAACAATAAATACACCTAGGAACTTATGAAATGCAATTAGTAGTACGCGAACTTGCATTCTTGAACTTTTAGCTTTCCGTATTCTTGAACCGTTGGCCTTCCGCATTCTTGAACCGCATTTATGAACCTTTAGCCTTCTCAAAATTCGTGCTCCTCCATTGACCATAAATTAATCCTCGTCCTGCAAGAGGTCTAAAATGGCCTCCCATTGCTAGTTATCGACATACCACAAAATATCGATAAGTAATTAATATTATTCATTCAAAATGATCCATCAAAGTACATGTGCCCAATTTCTTTATTGGCTTGGGAAAGATCGATGGTTCGAGTTAGTCGATGGACCGACGTTGGATGCTCCTGCATCACTTTGCCTGGACAAGGGTTGCCCTTGCTAGGCCATGCCTAGGCAAGGGTGAGTGGCAAGGCCCTCCTTGCTAGATTTGGCAAGGTTGACCATTCCCAGCCATGCTTTATGGCAAGTGGCCAGCAATTAGTCACGGGCAAAAAAGAAAAGAGTAAGAAAAGGGGAAGGAAATAAAGAAAAAAAATAAAAATTAGAAATTAGAAACTAAAAATTTATAAAAAAAAAAATGTCTATCTAGCTATTTTCAACCTAGATTGGTTGGATAAATTAAATTGATACTTAATATAAAAATATTTATGATCGAATTGGTTCAATTTATAACGGAATCGATATTAATATAATAAATTTACGACTTTATTTTGGTATATTTTCCATGAATGGAGCAATGCTCTTGAGTCGATGATACAGAGAATGGACCGACTCCGTCTAGATGATGGGGCTAAAAGTACATTTCGACGGATGGGTCGCATTCAAATGGCCAGGTGCAACGCCTTATGTCGTCGATGGGACTAGCATTTGCAATTTGGCATCTCTGAAAAGTAATTCGATCTCGACGGAGAAATAGACGTGGCGAAGAAAAAAAAATCTAGCTCGTCTTTCGGCACGAGGTGGCTGGGACACGCAGACTTCCACGACCACCCCTTCGTGGAATTCAAGAGCTCAAAATCCCCTCTCTCTCGTATCTCCGGCACGGCACCGCGATGGCGACGGGATGTTTCTACCGGGAGTAGTAGTGCTTGGGACGCGCGTCCGCGAAAGTGAAAATTTCGGGATTTTTTTGGGGTCGGCATAAAAAAAGCGACACGTAGATTCTCGTTCGGAGCTTGGTCCGATCCGGTCCAGTGACGTACTTCACAGTTCACACGAGCTTTTTTTGTGTCTCTCTAGCATCGAGAAATGCCTTTGTGCTAAAGTCCCATGTCCCACTTCGTGTACAGCGAGTGCTGGAAATGTTTCGCTGAAAATATCTGCCGACGAAAGATCGTTTTTCGCCAAAGAGGCTGGATCTTTGATTTTTGGAAAATTTTCAAAAAAGGACCTAAAATGTCATCTTTTTCTCAAATAAGGGCCCGAAGTGAATTTTATTTCAAATAAAGACTTGAAATGACTTTGATTGTTTCAAATAAGAACTCGACCCCACCAGGTTGTCGGCCGGTTAAATTTTCCAACTGATCAAAGGTCTTTTCGTCGTTTAGCATATTCCCCTTTTTTTTCTTCTTCTTTTTTTTTTTTTTCTTTTTTCTGGTTCTTCTTCTCGGCCACCGTCGATGCTCACAAAGGGTTGGGTGAGGGTTGCCCTTGGCCACTGGTGAAGAGGAAGAAGAAGAACTAGGAAAAAAAAAAGGAAATGAAAGAAAAAAGGAATAAAAAAAAGAAAAATGACAAATGACAAAAATACCATTAACCATCGGAAAGTCAGGTACTTATTTGAAACAAATATAGCCACGTTCAGGCCCTTATGTGAAACAAACATGGCATTTGGTCCCATTTGAAATAATATCCACTTCAAATCTTTATTTGAGAAAATAATGGCACTTCTGATCCTTATTTGAAATAAGATTTCTTTGGTCCCTTATTTGAAAAAGATGACACTTCAGTCTCCTTTTGGAATTTTCCCTTGATTTTTTTAGAATTGAATCGGGTCATGCCGTGATTCAGACAGGAAGAAATCGGTATGGCTACTTTATGAACTGGAGATAAACAGCAATGAATAAAAATGCCGATGAAGAATCGGTGAAATAAATTGCAGAAAGATTTGACGAGCGTTATTGATTGCCAATACTTTACAATCGATCTTCTTCGGCATAGCAAATTAGCAATGATTATTATTGAAAGTCCGAATGTTAACTACATGCGAGATTCCATAACTCTGCTCTATTCGCTTATTACCCCCAACGTGTTTTTATCTGGCTAGCCCTTCTTCTTCGTATGGTATACCGATTTCCTTCCATTGACAAGGGCTACCTTTCTTGGTCGCCCATTTGAAATAATGGTTAGCAAAAGTCTTGGGGACCAGGCATCTCATCAGTCTATTGTGGCCCAGGCTATATTTGAGCGTCAATACCTACCAAATAAAGGGGTCAAAAAACCTGCCAAATAAAACCAGGCAGAGGTTGAATTTTCCACCAAGACGAGGTCGACAATGGAATGAATCTCGGTCATTAATCGCGTAGTTTCCTGTATGAAACTCGCAACATCCGACAGACGTCATTTTCGCGGGCTAGATATAAGAATTCCCCCCGAAAGAACGTGAACCATGGATCGAGTGATATTTGGCTGGCGATCGGCCATAGGTGAGAGCCGACAGGGGTTGACTTTGTTAGTTGAGTGAGGTTCAAACTGGCGAGTTCGACAGGTTCTGGCACTAGCAAGGGTGAGCCTTGCTCGAGACTAGTGAGGTTGACTCGAGGTGAGCCTCGCTCAACGGTCAAGGTTGACCCTTGCGAGCTCTTGCTCGTGTCTAGTTGTCGGCCATTAAGAAGGCCAGCAACCATGGAGGAGAAAGAAAAAAAAAAAAAAAAAGAGGGAGAACAAAATAATTATGAAATAATTATGAAAAAATAATAAATTTGTCTACGTTGATATTGAATGTGTTGTGTAAAACGGTGGTGTCCACATCAATTGACTATATTAATAAATTTTCAAATGTTTAGGATTAAATTAGTAAATTGAAAAGTTGAAGCTAAATCAGCATGATTGTAATATGCTTAAGATTTTTTTAATAATTTTCTTTTAATAACTTGACGTGCTTTGACAGGATTTATCAGGTCCATTCAGAATGGGACCCACCTTCTCCATGATGGGCCTCGGGTTTGTTTCTAGCCATCGCCATTCGCCACACTGCTATTGGACCAATTGTGGCTTAAGAGGCCCGTCTCTCTACACTATTTTAATTCATGCTCCCCCTTTAAATTGATTTAAATTTGTCTTCTTGTACAAACCCAATCCATTGTAGCAAAAATGAATGAATAGATAATTAAATGATACTAGTTCCTGAATTTTGGGAATGGGCCTGCTCACTTCAGTGGCATGGTCACACTAGCTATCATGTTTTCCTCATGATCACCACTTAAATCCGATCATTCATATATTTTTCAAGCTTTCGATATAGTGGTGTCGGTAACTCAGCGAGCGGACATGAAAAATTCACCAGCAGTGTTTCCAATTAGCCAAGACCACTCATGCAGTGATAGATACCCACGCCACACGCTGTCACGGAAGCAAGTACTAAAAATTGTCAGATGAACTCAAAAGTGATCGTTCGATGATATGTAGTGTGCGCACCCAAATTTTTCTTTGATCAAGTAATTCATTGTCTATGGAGCTTCGGCTAGACAACAAAAATGGACAATCAATTTAAGTTCCGTTCGTTTCGCGGAAAATAATTTACAGGAAAATGTTTTCGGATTTTCCAAAGATTCGTTTAAATGGAAAATGAATTCGAGGAAAATGTTTTTATAAAAGGAAAAAAGTGTTACAAAGTGAAAAACATTTTCCTCACTGATCTCTCTTATCTCATACCTCTATAAATCCTCACTTCCTCCTCCCTTTTCTTCTTCTTCTTTTCTTTTTTATTCGAATTATTTTTAAATTTTATTTTTCTTTGTTAATTCGAATTATTTTTAATTTCCTTTTCTTTTTATTTCTCTTCTTTTTCTTTTTTTCTTTTTCTTTTTCTTTTCTTTGTTTCTTCTTTTTTTTTTTTTGGTAGTCGTTGGCCGTTAAGTGAACCCGAGTTTGTCGATCTCAAGCTCGCGCTTGTCGATCTAGCGGCTCGAGCTTGACGTTGTATTTCGCTAATCGATGACAGGAAAATATTTTTCCTTACCGAACATAGAAAAATATTTTAGAAACATTTTTAGGTTTTAGTCAAACACTTTAGAAAATATTGTTATTTTTCTGAAAAATGACTTATGGAAAAATATTTTCCGGAAATGGTTTATTTTTCGCGAAACGAACGGACTCTTAATGCGCAACGATTGTCCCTCCTTCCCAAACATTCAAGCATCGAACCTCCGTTACTGCCGGACCTGTCCCTCCCCCACAGAACTTCACATGGCCCGTACCGGATTTCCATTCTAGCGGCATGGCACGGGCATAAATCAAACTCTCAACCTTTTCTTTTCTTCTCTTTTTACGTCGCAAAGAAGAAGACGACCAAGAAATTGAACGATGGATGAGCTGGGGCAGGCAACCGCCTCGTCTCCCTCGAACTTTCACGTACGTCGCCAGCCGCTCGGACTACCTAACAAAACGAAACTGCCGTCTTACAACTTACAAGACAATATACCGATGTCGCAGCACGAGCGAGATTGGCCCAGACGAAGGATCGTTGGGTTGGATCAAGAACGTCAAAGATTGGCCAGCGCATAAAAGTAATTTGCATAGGAAAACCGAATCTCCGAGAACAATAGCGGACAGAAAGGACCGAGAGGTGTCAAAGAACTAACGGACGAATGCTATTCCAATCACGCCCTCTGATTTGACAAAGATGCTCATCGACTTTCGACAACCAAGCCTTTGTCGCCACGCCTTTTGAAAGAGCCGTTGGGGAGAGAGAGTGGGGAGAATCCACAGCGTAGAATTTTCTAAGTGTTTCTCCTCTTTCTAGGGGAGAAGCTTTTGAGCGGAATGGGACGAGTCCAACCAAATTGATTCCATCGCCACCTCCCTAAAAGATGGAGCCATCTAGTGTCCAGTAGATTCGATGCCCGGACATCGTTTTCGCTTCGAGTCGACGTGATTAGTGTTCGAGAAAGTAAAAGTTCTCGCGCGAGGGAAGACGATAAAGGAGACGAGTATCTAATGTGAATAAACTTACGGAAATTTAATTGGTTGGAATTGGTAGTTCGTTTTATCACATGTGCTACCTAATCAACTATGTCCAAAACAGTCCAATGGAAATGAAAATGGGAATTGAACATTAACGTCCCAATTAAATTACATATTATGATCTGAAACTTTACAGTGATAGTTGATATGTCAAGTGATGTGATAGACTTTTAAGTAGAAATGGTCGCAAAAATACGTAATGGCTTGTTCCATTATTCAAAGCAACAATTTGATAGATCAATTTTAATATACCAACCTACTAGTGAGGAATTTCAAAAAAGGTGGCACGTATTTATGAATCTCGTGTTCCATTAGAATGAAAAGGGTAAGCTATACCACTTGATGTAAATAAGAGTATCGTTTTGTCAAGCGAGCTTGTGTCAAACTACAATTAAGTCTCGATCAACGTTCTCATACACTCATTGGTTAGTTAGTAAAAATAGAAACAAACACTTACCATTATTGCGATATTAACAACTATTCTTGAAGAAATATATTTGAATTGATTAATCACGAGAACGATAATAATCTGATAAATTATAATTAGTTTTTCTTTAATTCAATATTTAACAAGTGTCTTGCATAAACTTGCTAATCAAATTTTCGTTTTATGAATTTGCAATGCTAGCATCTTAGCCATGTCACGGAAAGATGAATAACCACATGAGCTTACCATTCATCTTGTGTGATGCGGATGAAAAGTCTTTTGTAATTTAAGGCTTCGTTTATTTGTGCAGAAAATAAGTGATATAGAAAACGATTTTTCAAAGCCAATCGTTTATATTGCTTACAAAATTTTTTTAGGTATAAATTATTATCAATAGTAAAAATATTTTCCGATCATTTTAAATGATATAAATGATTATTTTTAAAAAATATTTTTAAATAATTTATTTTTCACGAAATAGTCGGAGTATAAATATTCCGCGAGGAGACTCTTCAATACCATCTCTTTATTAACAAATGGCAACGTGGAAAAACGGAGTAAAGCGATCATCACCGTGGTGAAACGTCGACGTCGTCAAACGGTTGGTGGTCTGGTCTTAGCTGTCCCGTTACTGAACTAATCCTCTTCCCTCCGCCAAATGTCGAATCTGCCCCCGCCCTTTAACCTTCCTCGGCCAGCAAGCACCGCACTCGCGCACTCCTGTCTTTCTTTTTCGAGAAATCCAATGAAGCATCATCGTCCCCACTTCGGTCGTATTTATTAAAGCGCTTCGCTCCCCCTTCGCCAGCCGTCACTCGCCATTCTCCGCCACCGCACAGACAGAGGTACAGCTCGAGAGTCTTCTAGAGAGAGAGAGAGAGAGAGAGAGAGATGGCGGAGGAGATGGCGAAGAAGAAGGCGTGGTCGCTGAAGAAGGCGGTGGCGGCGATGAGCGGCGGCGGCGGCGGCGGCGGCGGCAGGGAGGGGCGGCCGTGGAAGCTGCCCGGGATCAAGTGGAAGGGCGGGAAGAGGAGGAGCCTGAGCCTCGGCTTCCAGGTGGCCGTCATCGACGGGGTCGTCTTCCGGATCGTGTCCGTCGTGGAGGGCGTCGTCCTCGTCTCCACGCTCTGCTTCTTCTACCTCTGCTGCGGCTGCCACTTCTGATCTCCTCCTACTTCCTCTTCACTAATTTGACTGGGTTTTGGTTTCTTCGTCTTACGGAGTTAGAGATTTAGGGAAAGCAATTCGACTCTTCTTTTTTTCGTTCTTTGATTCGGTTGGATTGAATCCTCGTGGAAACTGTAATTGGGTACACATTCTTTGTTAAAAGGTTTCGTTTTGTAATCAATCGAGCAATAATCGCAGCGAAATTATACGACGACGACGACCCGACTTCTTTCTCGCGATCTCTCGAGCTCCTTCGGTCCAGGGGGGAGAGAGAGAGAGAGTGAATGAAGCCATTTATGCCGCGCGTGTTTTTACTGCGAAAGCCCGCCGTCGTTTTCAGTTTTTCTTCGTGCTAGCAACGAAGTGTTCCGACTTTCCGGCGCAAAAGCCGGCGCAAGGGTTTTCGGTTCCCTTGATCAGAGTAAAAAACTAAGGCCGACGCGAGGCTCTTCAGTTCCCCTGATCACAGTAGAAAATTAACGTTCAAGTTACATCGAGCGTGAGGATTGAGCAGGAAAAACATTACTGAGCGGGGTCGTCTGTTGATTACGGCCGTCCTCACCAGTCTGATCATCCTTTAATGTTTCCCTTGAGTAGACCCGTCAAAATTAGTCATAAGTCCGTTTTTTAATCCATATGAGTGTTGAATGGGCTATAATAAGTAAGTGAGTTAATTACATCGAGTAAATAAGTTATAAATTGTGTTAAATGGGTTATAAATGAGTTTACAAATGGGTTTACAATATATCTAAATTTAGCCAGTTTATATAACTCTCTTTCATCTCTCTTGCTCGTGTCATGGCTATGAGTTTTCGTGAATTATGTGAAAAATGGAAATATATTAGTAACATGTGCTGAGTTTGATATGTGCTGGGTATGTGCTGGGTCAAGTATTGGTCAGCAAATTTGCATCGTGTAGATATGAATCAAAATGCATTAAATTTGTTTATTTAGGTTAGAACAATTATAACCCAACCCACCCATTTAACGATCCACTATTGAGCAAGGTTCATAGGACACTTAAGGATTCTTCAGGAACTCTCGCATCTTGTTAGCTGCTTCTATTTACTTCGCCAGCCTATCCTAGCTAGAAGGGGTAACTCAGGAACGAGCAAAACTCAGCCTTTGCTTTTGATTACCTAACTCAATTTAGGTTGAAAATATTCGATTCCCATATTATCCATATTTCCTAAATATTTTCAATTACGTTCAAGTGGACATGCATGTATTTTATACGTAAAAACGGCCGCATTAGCTGAATTTGATTAAATTTTACTTTGGTTGGATTATAAGATGGAGGACTTGATTTGAAAGTTTGTGAAATCAGAACAATTCGACTCGATAATATGACAATCCACAAACTAAATTAGAAATGGCGAGGGATCATACAGATGAAGCGTGTAATCTTTTCAGAATAATATTTGTGCTTGCATTTGCAGAAATCATTCAGTGGTCGGAGATTAAAGGTCGGATTCGTCGATTATTGTAACGGATGTAATCAATTCGAAAAGCCCTATTTCCGTTCGATGAGAAGCAAAGCCGTGCGGTCGGGTTCGGTTCGGTTCGGTTCTCGCACGGTTCCCTCCATCAAGATCAAGCGTGGGCTTGGGCCAAATACGCCCGCCGTAGGCTCAATTGGGCCCGGTCAAGCCCAGCCCACGTGACCGGTAACTGCAAGCCGCAAGTCTGCAACTCGAAATCGATGAATCTCGCTTCTCAAAGAGGACGAAGACGACGACGATGGCAACTCTCTGACTGAGAAAATAGAACTCCGCAAGCGAGAAGGATTAACGCAGAGCAAATATGGCTTCTCCGGCGGCACTCCGATCGCCCCTGTCTTCTTCCCCGTCGCCGTCCTCCCCTCTCCACCGCCTTTCCACCTTCAAATCCCCCACCCCCCCTGCCGCCTCCTCCGGGGCGGCGGTGCCGTCGTCGTCGTCTCCTCTCGACGCCTTCGCCGACGACCCGATCTTCTCTCCCTTCCTCTCCCCGTCCTTCTCCTCCACCACCTTCTCCTCGGCGGCCCTCTCCTCCGGCTCCCCGGCCTCCACCGCCGAGAAGCTCCACTCCGCCATCCGCCTCCTCGAATCCCAGCTCCGCTCCGAGGTCCTCTCCCGCCACCACCACCTCTTCTCCCAGCTCTCCTCCCTCCAGTCCGCCGACCTCTCTCTCTCCTCCGTCCGCTCCAACGTCTCCTCCCTCCAGTCCTCCCTCCGCCGCGTCCGATCCGAGCTCTCCGAACCCCTCTCCTCCATCAACTCCAAGACGGTCCAGCTCTCCAACCTCCACCGATCCACCGATCTCTTGCAGCACACCATCCGGTTCCTCCGCTTGGCCAAGAAGCTCCGGGAATCAGATTCTGCGGATCCGGACAAGCTCGACCTCGGCAAGGCCGCGCAGCTCCACTGCGACATTCTCCGGTTATGCAACGAATACGATCTGACCGGCATCGATGTGGTTGAGGAAGAGTTGAAATGGATCCGCGAGATCGGGGATAAGATTCGGAGCGAGGCCATGAAAGTGTTGGAGAGAGGCATGGAAGGGTTGAACCAGGCGGACGTTGGTACTGGATTGCAGGTGTTTTACAATCTAGGCGAGTTGAAGGCCACTGTGGCGCAGTTGGTGAATAAGTATAAGGGAATGGGAGTGAAGAGTGTTAATGCTGCATTGGATATGAAGATGATATCAACCAGTGGAGGAGGTGTGTATGGTCCGGGAGGGATTAGAGGGAGCGGGACGCCACAGATTGGAGGGGGATTGAAGGCGAGGGATGCGCTTTGGAAGAGGATGGAGGAGTGTATGGAGCAACTGCACTCAGTTGTGGTTGCAGTTTGGCACTTGCAGCGGGTGTTGTCGAAGAAGAGGGATCCATTCACGCATGTATTGCTGCTTGACGACGTCATTCAGGTTAGTGTGTTAGGTTGTGGTGTAGTTTGTATTTGGATGCTCCTTTATGTTCTCTGTTGTGCTATAAGACTTTGAAGACCATACTTTTAATTTAGTCAGCTGAAGCCTTGCATCATCGGCTGGATCAATCTGCTGGTGGGGAGATTTGGTGCAGTGATTCATCTGGGTCGAACAAGTTATGAATTGGATTTTGCATCACTTACCTTCTTGTTCTGGTGCATAATGTCAGTTGTCTAGTTTGCTTAAGGAAATGATCTCTTTGCTTGTAGATAAAAGAGCTTTGTTTCTTAATACCCGAGAAATATGCTAGCTCTCTTGTTCTCTGCAGTTCTCATCCTTTGAACACAATGTCAGTTTGATCCTCCTCCTGCTACGCTATAGTTGCAATTTGGTTTTCCAAATATTACTTCCAAAGCGAAAATCGAGAAAAGCATTTTGACTATCTATCGATTTCTGATAACTATTTGGGGAGGGCATGTTTTGACTTTCCGATAATTTGTAATTTCCTCTGTTCTCTCATTTATACTGTATACCCTTGCTAAAGTTATTTTATTTGCTTAGGACGGCGATGCAATGTTATCAGACCGTGTCTGGGAGGCATTTGTTAAGGCCTTTGCAAGCCAAATGAAATCCGCCTTCACTGGATCAAGTTTTGTGAAAGATATGTTTACGGAGGGATACCCAAAGATGCTTTCCATGGTTGAGAATCTCCTAGAACGGATTTCACGCGACACTGATGTTAAGGGTGTATTGCCGGCTATCACTCCTGAAGTGAAAGATCAAATGGTTTCAGCAATAGAAATATTCCAGACTCAATACCTGGTTCAATGCTTTAAACGTCTTACAGATCTTGTCAACAATGTATTCCCCGTGTCCACTCGTGGAAATCTTCCCTCCAAAGAACATATCTCAAGAGTTGTGTCACGAATACACGAAGAGATTGAAGCTGTCCAGATGGATGGGCGATTAACTCTGCTCGTCTTGCATGAAATTGGTAAGGCATTGCGCCAGCTGGCAGCACGAGCTGAGAACCAGGTAATTTACTGGACATTATATGTTGCACTAAGGTAGATTTCTCTGTTCTTTTGCATGATTCCAGATTTTATTTTTTCAGTGCATTTGTTAGGATGAAATGTCTCTAGAAGCATATATAGAGCTTAGCTTGCCCTTACGGCAGGAGAATAAATGTTAAGTTGATTGTGGATGAGCGATTTTATTCTTTTCTCTTTCAGGTGGCATTGGTTTTCTCTTTTTCTGTTTTTTTTTTTTTTTTTAATTCGTGCCTGCCGCGGCCCGGGGGGTTGGTTGTTAACAATGAGAATATGCACCGAAGGAAATCCAGAAAAGGGAGCTTGGTTGGGGGAATTTGAGGCTCAACAGCTTCATAAACGAATGTTTTTTCCCCTCCTTATTAAAGCTAGTCAACCCTAGGAGAAGTATTTTGCTTGGAGGTTTTGGGTATAGCTGTGATCATGTTATATGGTTTTTCAGTGAGTCAATTAGAATTGAAGCTGGATGGTTTGTCTATTGAAACCATGCTTTAATTTATGTTTCTGTAAATGATCAAGTCTTTTGACCATCATAGATTGGTTAATCATGCTGGAAATGGGATATTGGTTCTTTTGTGACTTGTAAGGGTACTTCTTTGAAAAATTGGTCTTCTTACAATTTGCGAGAACAAAATGCTGCTTTATGCAAAGTTTATCAACACGCCAAAGTCAGTCCGATATTTCAGATGTTGGCCATTCGCATGTGAAGCCTCGTGAGTTGAAGAGCACACTACCTGTTGCTAATAATCATAGACGATATTTGCCTTGGAATATGAACTCCACTACAGTATGTATTCAGCCAGATGCTGCATGCTTCGTATTTAGTAAGAGTTCCGTAAGCCATCAGTATGAAAATGCTTGCTTGAAGATTCTTCTGAGTGGTTTATAGATTGAATTCCAGATGACAATATGGACTTAAGAACAACAGTTTGGCACCGTAAATTTACCTGCTTATTCCACTATTAAACATACCTTGGTTGATCAAATGATCCGACAGGGTAGTCATCTAAATATCGTAGTTGAAACAAGAGTCGATCACTTGAAATATTTAGATCTTTATCTATATGCTAGATGCATTGATAAAGATCTATTTTTCATAGCAAATTACATAGGTCAGTGAGGTGTTTTTTAAAATGGTAGGTGAATATTTATTATTGGGACACTTGTGTTTGTGTGATTCTAGCAGTAAGTTTTGTCATTGATTCTCTTTTTAGGATAAAGGGAGAACACACGATCCTAATTGTGATGTTTAGAGAGAAAAAAAAGTGTTCTGGTATATGCAGGGGAGACAATTGAGTTCACGTAGCCTTTCCCATATACTGTAGTGACAGTTTCGTTGATTTGAATTTGTGACATCTGGGTTAAAATGAAGTAACCTTATGATTCTTGTGTAAAGTAATTCTGAATGGCAGAGGGCAAATTTTGTAATGCAGATATCTACTGGTCCTGAAGCACGTCAAGTGATGGGTCCTGCTACAGCAGCCCAGTTGAAGAACTTCACCATATGTCAGCATTTGCAAGAAATTCACACCCGCATATCATCTATGATCCGGGAATTTCCGCCTGTTGCTGTCAATGAGCTTTCCCCTGCACTGGGTGCAATATATGAGATTGCATGTGATGCAGTGACATCCTTATTTCAAGCAATGCTGGATCGCCTGGAATCTTGCATACTGCAAATTCATGACCAGAACATTGGTGTGCTGGGGATGGATGCTGCTATGGACAATAATGTATCACCCTACATGGAGGAGTTGCAGAAGTGCATTCTTCACTTCCGTACTGAGTTTCTAGTCAGGATGTTGCCTCCAGCTAACACAACAGCTGGAGGGACAGAAATGATATGCACTCGGCTCGTGAGAAACATGGCTTCGCGAGTTTTGATTTTCTTCATTAGACATGCTTCTCTCGTGAGGCCTTTATCAGAATCAGGGAGGCTGAGATTGGCTAGAGACATGGCCGAGCTGGAGCTGTCAGTAAGCCAGAACTTGTTCAAGGTGGAACAACTAGGTGCACCTTACCGAGCCCTTCGAGCATTTAGGCCTCTCATATTCTTGGAAACATCTCAGCTGGGAGGATCTCCCCTTCTTCAGGATCTGCCTGTCAGTGTTATACTTCACCATCTCTACACCCGTGGTCCGGATGACCTGCAGTCCCCGATGCAAAGAAACAAGCTCACGCCATTGCAGTACTCATTGTGGATGGATTCACAAGGAGAGGATCAGATCTGGAAAGGCGTGAAAGCAACTTTGGATGATTATGCTGCGAAAGTAAGGGCAAGAGGGGACAAGGAGTTCAGTCCGGTGTATCCCCTTATGCTTCAAGTGGGGTCATCCTTGACAGAGAATGCTTCTGTGGCTCGGTAACCATGAAAAAGAGCATATAACCTTATTGAAGCTGTTATATTAAGAGCATACCCGGTTCTCTTATTTGGCGATGTTGCATTTGAGATTTTTGGAGAAGGCTTGTAATAGTGCTAGCCCCTAGTGTCAGCCATTAATGTAAATGCAAATGAGGTTCATGAAATTCTTTGGTCAAATTGTCCATAGCTCAGGATAAACTATTTGTCAAATTCGACTGGTATGTCTTTCTACAGGTTGCAGCCATAGCTTTGATCGGATATTTTCCAAGAGACAGGGCTGATTGACTATTGAGTATGGCTGAATCGTTCCTTTCTTCCTTATTGAAACTCTTCCGGTTCGTTCCCTTTCTGTCTCCTGGTCCTTTTCGTACCCACATGTTCTTGCATCACCTCTGCTAATAAGGGTCCACATCAGTTGATGTAATTCGCTACAATAATACTGCCTTGTCTGCATTTCCCTCTTCATCTGCAGCCAAAGAGCAACTAAAATAGTAATCACGCAGCTTTCTGGGGGGCTCCACATTCATTCCATGTCTGAAGCTGCAACATTTGCTGAGGTACCTTAAATAAGAATGCCGCTATATATACATCTAATTTAGGTAAAGCAGGTAGGTTTAGGATTAGACCGTATAAATGAAAATGACGCGCATTTTAGGTTTCGGCAGATTTTATACCACGGGGTTGGCTGTAACATTAACGGGGCTTTCTATAATAATTGATGAGGGCAATGCCAATGGCATTTAAGACAGCCAAAGCCAAGATTGTGGATCTTGATGTGACGTAGGAAAGACAGTACGTATGTCCATTTATACGGTGGGCTGCATAGTATATAGGCTCTCACACACACAATGATTTCGATGGGATGTCCCTAATTTCCCTTCTTAGACAACGATGTGTACACAAAATTTACTAAATGAATCCGACCGGCTTCGTTTGTTTTAGAAGGACTAGGGAGCCACCAGGCGGGGCAGGTCGCTATACTTCGCCATTTAAGTAATCATCACCTCGCTCGTCCCTTTCGGACCTGACATGCATCACTGGCGACTATCTGCACAGGTTAGGGAACGTGAACTGAAGTCGACGGCTTTGTGCGTGTTAGGGAGGTTCATCACTTCAGAAAAAAACTTAAAACAAATCTCTTCTCTGCTATGGACACTGCAATTTCTGTCAAAGGGGGTGGCCATGGGCATGATGTTGCAGAGTCCTGTGCTGGTCAAGTCTTCACACGACTGGAAAAAGAAAATCAAGGTAGATTTGACCTATGTTTTCTTGCTCTGTCTTTGATTGAAATCAAATCAAACCTAAGTTGAATAGTCCTCATAGTTTGTTAGGTTAGATTATGGTGGTATAACCTCTGAAAGTGCAAGGAATTTCATGTTCGAACCACCTACCGGGGCTTTGGCTTGCATTCTAATTGGACCATGAGATTTGTGGGTCATTCCATGAGCTTAGGATTTTACCTATTTTAAATGGGTTTTCTTGTATAATAAAAACGATGGCAACGGAACAATTTCGAAGATTATTGTAGCGATAACATGGCGGAACTCATTATACCCCAACTCTCCAATTGCCACTCTTATTCTTCAAGTTAAATTCTTCTGTAGCTTTTCATTTTCGAAACTGTCAATAGGCGATTGCTGTCCTATCTGACACGCTCGAACCTAGCCACATACCATAGGCGAGCATGAAGCTACAATGGATGCAACAGCAAGAAATCGAACAGAACATGACAAGCTCTTGAATAGTAAGCTGCGTGCCCCATATGCCCAGCTACTTCCTGCATTATAACATTTATTTTATTCGCAAAAATGCGACCCAGCCTACTAATAAATTCAAAATTCTGCCACATTATTTTATGGTTGCTTAGCCTATACCTGAGCAGCCTCAGGAACTGACCCCGGGCGTCAACAATCAAAGCCGGTATACGTTTTCCTTGAAAAAGCCAAACCTCAGCATCTATTTCTTTTAGATAATGCCCAAGACGTATTAGGCCTTATAAAATATCATTTACTAGGTGTCGCAATAAGTTTATGTTAGGCATTCAGACTGACAGCAATTTCATGTCTAGGTCTCACTTCTCTAAATACTTTACTTAGGATGCATCATTTACAGAAATAACTTCATCAAAATAGCTTAATTTTAATGGTCATCATAATTTCTCGGCATCTCACTTGTTTGAATACTTAATTTTAAGTGGGGTGGGGTTGGGGATATGGTTCATGATTTGATATATCAAGTGGTATCATGATAAACAGCAAGCAGATATTTAAATAAAAAAACCACAGACAAATGACTAGAGGGGACAAATCATGTCACTTTAAAAATCATTCTTGGGTTCGGGTCTTTTATCATTTTTATCATGCTATTCTATACTAGATGGATCCTTTTGTAAACTGATAATAATTTCTTCGTATCTTCGGTAACACGCAGACAATTTCGTTGTATCTTGATCATCACTTACCTGTATTCTGTCTTTTCATATGAGAGAGAGAGAGAGAGAGAGAGAGACTTTGGGATTAGTTGCGTGGAAACGGACCCCTAAACTACAAAACCCACTTTTAAATTCAACATCACTTTCAGCATCTTCACACCATTAAGCCGTGGCTTGTTTTTGGGTTTCCCACAGCCCCTCTGATCAAGATAACGACCTCATATTGATAGCATATAACAACTCCTATATAAACATCCTCGGACCCTCCGACAAAAAACAAGGCCAAGGAGGTGATCCTTAAGCTTTTGCCCTTTTCCCTCTTTTATATCTGTTCCTAGGGGAAGAATATGGAAACCCTAAACCTAGCCTCCCTCAAAATATCCAAACACAAAAAGAGGCATCAACGACAGCAGCAACAGCAACAGTTCAACAGCTTGATCAAAGTCCTGAAACCCGAAGTCTACATCATAGATGAATCCGGCTTCAAGAAGCTTGTCCAAGAACTCACTGGGAATGTCAGAAAAAATAAGCATGATGGTCGTCCTCTTATTTGTCCTGAATCTTCAACGAAAGTGATCACAGCCCCAGAGATGAAGGATCATCATCATCCCCGTGAAGGAGATGACTCCTCAGACCAGTACTTATCCAACCAAACATCCTCGCCTATGTCCTCGGACGGTGCCTCGAACCACCAAGTCTTTGATGAAACGTACCCTTTCATGGGGGAGCTGATGACTTTGGAGCACTCGACCTCGAACAGCGACCTCATGGTGGATTCGCTCTCGCCCAGTGGAGCATCTGTTTCGAAAAGCCCAAGCTTTTTGTGCGAGGATCTCGAGTTATGGCTCCAGTATACAGAGAGCATGCCAGCTGCTCCATTCTGCAACGGTTTGGTTCAGTTGGAGCCCGAGGTCAGCATATATGATTATGAGCTATCTGGGCTTTGTGATCTCTAAGAGAGAGAGAGAGACCTTGCGATCTCCATGATCCAATGATCACCTGGAGCTGCTCTATATATAAGAGCTGAACATATATGTTTCAAAGCCAAACTTTAAAACCATACATGGTTTTTGTTGTTGTATAATGAGTAGGAGTCAGAAACCATGCCTGGTTTTTACTGTGCATAGAGGTCCTTGTTCATGCCCTAATAGAAACTTATGTGTGTGTGTATATGGAAGTTCACCTTGTATCTCGGTTGCGCCTACCATAAGTATATACAATGTTCTATATATACAATTTTATTCTTTGTTAATTCTTGTCCCTCATTTCGTGAATCTACAAACTTCCTCGTGCCATGTTCATGGAATCAATGTATAAAGATAGCGTATTTTCTCTTGCGATGTTCGAAAGCATCTGAAGTATATGTTTGAGGGAAAAAAGCATGGCGATGGACTCTAGTTTTTTCCAATTAATTTCCCCTGAAACATAACGAAAGGAGCTAGATCCACCCAGGCCAGAAACTTCCCTTTCTACTTATAATCAGCATGAGTTGATTTCATGGTCATCCACACAGAGTTCTTCATGTGTTAGTGTTACTTCCTTAATGTAATCTAACATATCAGCCCAAGCTTTCCAGTTACTGGGGAAAAAATATTAGAGAACCTGTTTATAGCTCCAACAAAATGATCACTCTTGGTTTGACATGGTTTAAATGATCAGGAGCTTAATCAGAGCCTTTACAGTTGATTATCTTATTGCTAAAGTGCAATCCTCCATGTTCGGCATTTGAATTTTGGAGGGATTGACAACCACACATCCTATTGTATCTCTCTTTAGATATTTTTCTATCTTCTCTCGCATTTTCTGATCCATATATGAATTGGTCATCGCGATCATCATAAGGAAAGTGACCCTGAAAATCTTGCCATCTCATTCATAAAATGTTGGGTATTGAAGAAAAGATTGATGAAAGGGCACGAACCCTCAAATGAATGTAAACACCAAGACGTGTTGTGGTCATGTTCCCTTACTTAGCTGATATAACAGTCACGGTGTCCTCTATTTCTCGAGACTTGACTTGGGTAAAAGCGCGTGTACTGTACTCTGGGTTTCATGGTTCTTCCTTTTCTTTCCCGCTTTTAAACTACGATACACAAGAGAAGGCAGTTTCATGGAAACTCAAGGTCGCTAATCTGGTGCCAGATGGCTTTTTCCTTTCTCCTTCCTTCAGATGTATGAGCTGAGGGTTTGGGATTTCTTTTGGGAGCGACGCGCAGATTAGGGTTTAGTAGGGACATCTAGCGAGATGTTAAGAATATAATAATATTTTTAACGAGCTTTGCATCAAAGATGACTCCGTGGCCCAATGGATAAGGCGCTGGTCTACGGAACCAGAGATTCTGGGTTCGATCCCCAGCGGAGTCGCCTCTCCTTTTTTTTTCTTAAACAACCTTTTTTTTTGGGTTAATAGTTAATACTCTTAAATTGGTATACAAAAAATCTAAATCGGTTTTTTCTTAAACAACCTTTTTTTTTGGGTTAATAGTTAATACTCTTAAATTGGTATATTTGTGATAAATTTACCACAAACTAACTTATTCAACAGCCAAAAACTCTAAATCTGGTAAAATTTAACGGAAACTAACATAGAGTAAATTTGTCACAAGTGTACTAGTTTGGCATAAATTTGTCAAATGTATACCAGTTTAAAGTTTTTGTGGTTAAAAAATTATTTTGAGATAAATTTGTTATAGGCATATCAGTTTTCCAAATTGGTATGCTTTTTTTTTGGTACCCGGGGAACCTCTGTGCGCCGCTTCGCGGCGGAGTAAACCCTGGAGGAGCAGTAGAGTCCCAAATTGGTATACTTGTAATAAATTTATCTCAAACTAACTTATTTAATAACCAAAAACCATAAATTGATACATTTATAACAAATATATCATCAATTAAATTGGATTAATATCACAAAAAATCACAAAAATTGTATAACTATGACAAACAGAAAATAAAATCGCAAATTGGTACATTAGTTAACTGTCACATATCATTCAACTTAGTAACTTAACAGTAAAATTTAACAGAAACTAACATAGGGTAAGTTTATCATAAGTGTACCAGTTTGGGGTAAATTTATCAGTTTGAGATTTTCAGTGATTAAAAAATTAGTTTGGGATACAAGTTCTTCAAGCCTCTCCTTCGGAGAGTTAGTTTTGGTGCCGTTGGAGGGTTTCCATGGCCTTAGCTCCTCTGTCTCCTTTTGTTGGCCTTGCTATTTGGCTGTTTGTTGTTGCTGTGTGCTTGTCCCCTGTCGTTTGGCTGTGTTGGTTGTAGCCGGTTGGCTTCTGTGTTGCTGCTTCGGTAGCTTTGCCGTTCTCCTTTTTTCCTGGCATCCTTCTACTCGATGTGGCTTGTTGCCTTTTGAGTGTAAGTTTTTGGTGCTGGGCTCCCGTGTTGTATAGCTTTAGTTTAAAGTCAATATATTACTTACCTTACCAAAAAAAAAAAAAAAAAAATTTATAATAAATTTGTCATGAGTGTATCAATTTCGGGTTTTTCAAGGTATTAATCTTTTTTATTCCTTTCTATTCATGTATGCTGTATTATGCACTAAATTTCAATCCACACCTTTAGTTTTGACTTCCAAATGATCATTAATTGTCAGGAAATTGTGGTTCAAAAGCCCGTTTCTCAGGAGACCCCCAAAACCAGAAAGCACAACGAGTTGAACCAGAAAATGACTAGAAAAGGACTTAACTGGGCTTGGAAATTGCCAAAAATAGAGCTGACTGTTTCTGGGTAAGAGCTCACTGACTAGCTTTGAATTTCGCAAGACGGTTCAAGCCCCGTCATCTGGAAGGAGAAGTACAGAAAATGACTGGAAAATGACTTAAGAGCTGACTCAAAAGTTTTGAATTTCACAAGGGCGTTTGAGCCTGGTCATCTAAGAAATGAAGGAGAAGTCCAGGAAATGACTAGAAAATGACTTCACTGGGCCTGGAAATTGCCAAAGAAAGAGATGATTGTTTCTGGGTAAGGGCCAACTCACTGGCTTTGAATTTCACAAGAGGGTGCAAGCCTGGTCATTTGCAAAATGAAGAAACTCTTTTTCTGCCTGAGACTCCGAGACAGGAATTTGACCTTCAGCTAACTACTCCTCATCCAACGGCAGTAGATACTGCAGAGACGATCGTAGATTTGCCTATCATCACAAACGCTCACTTGAGTATCAGTAGATGGAAATACCCTCCTCCGTCCAAGATCACCTCGATTCTTTCCAATTCATGTGAAAGAAAACAGGAAGAAGGGAAATACTTCCAAAGCAGAAGAAAGTTCATTTAGCCATTATAGCTCCATAGTTTCCTCGACAAAACATAGTTTAGAAAACATGTTCAAAACTGCTATTTTGGTTTGTTGTCTGGACTCCAGCATTAATTTCTCGTGTTGGTTTTCGAATGATCACCAACGGGTTCTGCAGGAGAAAATTAGACCTTGCTGCATGGTGTGCTTATGCTAAGATGGATATTAACCAATGTCGTCTTGACAATGGAATGCGGACAACCAATGAGGTTTACATGTCGTTTTGGATGCAATTAAAGGTGAAGAGGGAAGATTTCCGTTAGACTCTGGCAAAAGTTGAGATGACAGAATTGCATAATTGAATTAGAAGATGGAAAGTGTCGACATTAGGTCTATTTCAAACAATTCTTGAAGCATAGAGACATCAACCACAATCCTAGCATAACAGGTCTCCCTAGTGAATGAGTTATCGACAAAGAGAAAGCAACCACAATCCTTCTGTATGCTATTGGGGCTTCCTCTGTGGATTTTGCTGGGCTGGAAGGTGGTATAAGCTCCTCAACTGTCTGCTTATGAGCCTGCTATTATGCAGAGATAGCTGAAGATCCAAATCATTGGACCACCACTGCTCTAGTCCATGGGCTTCAAGAAACTTTTGTTTTCCCTTGGACATCACAAACAGCTTCGCTGCTACATGACCATTCTCAGTTGCTGGATCTTCTTTCCCAGCATCCTTGTCACGATCAGTATAATAGCAGCAAATGTAGTCACTATCGTTCACATACAGGTGAGGTACCCATTTTTGCATCCCTGTGCTAGAATTCTTGTTCCCGTAAAAGTATGAAACCCAATTGTTCAATCCTAAAACAGGATTCCTCTCTTCTGCAGCGTCAATTGCATGATTTTCGTCGTTCGAAGCGAACATAGATCTGCACTTCTTCCAGGCATCCCCAGCTTTCTCTCCAATATTTCTTAGGCTCATAGCCAGCGAAAGAGAAGGAGGGTTGAATAAATGTGCATCCACGTAAATGCCCTCTTTAGCCAATGCTTTCCCTACCTGAAGAGCGAACCCTGCTCCTAGAGAATGCCCTGCGACACAAACATTTTTGCTTCCGCACTTTTCAGCGACTGATTTTAACGTCTCCAGTGCTATTGCATACCTTACAGAACCTTTCAAGCTTTCCCAAGCTAGGAACCGGAGGTCATCCTCGACATCCCTACGAATTGTAGGGCTCTTGAGTAATGTCCCTCTGAGTGCCAGAACTGCTTTTGGCACTCCGCTCGGTCTCATGAATATAAAATCTGCTAGCGCTGCAGATCTGTCCCATTCTAGTAGTGCCCCAAAAATGGATCCATCCCGCTCATCGATAAGGGTTTGAACTAGCTTGTATTTGAATGGCAACCACCAATTTGGAGCTAGAGCATTTTCTTCTAACCGGTTCTCTTGTCTGTCTAATTCCAGGAGGTACACTGCCTGTATGAAGCAAGCCATGGCAGTTCTTCTGTAGTTCCCATCCTTCCTGGATGCAAGAAAGATAGTCATGAAGTCAAAACTCCCATAAGAAGATATGATCGCCTATAAGAAATTAACAGGGCTACTTAAGTCTGTAACAGTTTGAAGACTCTAAGAAATGTTCCCTCAAGCTTTGATGAATGTCATCATCCATTGAAGAAATTCAACCAAAGGTACAAAACAAATATGATGCTGACAATACAGATATGATTGTGAATTAAGCTGAAATGAAACTGGTTCAACTTAAGTACTTCAATAATTTGGTGAGTAAATAGCTGGATGCTTCTTCAAATGGAGAGCAGGTTAAATGTCTTTACATCATGAGCAATCGGATGCATAAGTCATTATTAACCGGATCGAACTTTGCCCGATTAAGGAGCAGTGAAATCTCGATAATTTAATGCCACTGCCTATAGCAGAAGAACGTTCAACAACTAAATACTGGGCAATACGAAAGAGATGCTACGGGAAAATGACGCTCAACTATCAAATCGACAACATGGAATTCTACGACCCAAACGCAAGATGCAACCCCATTGCGAATCTCGGTTTCCAGAATGCAGATATATATCAGAACAAACAGGCCATGGTTTGGTTTTGGCACCTCATGTCGAGCAATAGCTTAAAGAATTAGGTAATGGGTCTGATTCAGAAAGCCCCTCCATGAAGTACAACCACCATATGCATTCGACTCAAGAAACTCCACATCGACATCCAACAGGTAAAAAGTTGGAGCTTTAAACCAAGACACGAGGAGGCGAGGGACGGACCAGTTGGAGCTGATGAGGTGCCTCCAGTTGGGTGAAGCGAGATGGCGAGGTCCGGACACGTGAAATGCGTAGGGATGAGCCTGAGCCCGAGACGGGTCGTCGTGGTTCGCCGACATCTCCTCTGCACTTCTTCCTTCTATGTCCCAGGCCCGACACAAATAGTTTTCGACAGCGGAAGCAGATTCTCCGTCTTGTCATACTACTACTGGTATTTGCCTGTTCGCAATCGAAATCGATCCGGCTCAACCCATCACCGTCCACTCCACCTCTTCGCTTTGCATCTTCAGCTCATTCCCATATTCATATGTGTGTGTATATATATATATATATAGAGAGAGAGAGAGAGAGAGAGAGAGAGATTGATGGAGAGTCTGACGAGGACTGGAGGTTCCTCTGTTTGCTTTTGTGAAGCTTTTGGAATCTCATTCGATGCCACCGCTATTTGCCAGTGAGAAAAAAACTGTTTTTTTGAGCGCGCTCTGCCCCCCCCCCCCCCGGGGCCCCCCTTCCTCCAACCAACGGTCGCGATTCCTTCGTGGCGTCTGTCGGCTGACGAGCTAGCTATTGAAATTACGAAACTGGCCATCGGCTGATTGGGCGTAGCAGGGGAAACTGCGGCTCCGGTTGAGGGGGGCATTTTGGGGAAGAAGCAGAGTTCGCTTTGACTTTTTCTTCTTTCTTTTTTTCCTTCTTTCAGCGAGTGAAAAGATGGACAAAGGACCCGCGGGGGATCGGGCAAGCGGCGGAGGGGCATGGGCACGCGGTTCCTTAATCAAAGGGGTCTTCCTCTTCTTGGACTTTCCTTGGACACTAAGTAAACCTTCAGTCCCATATGATTAGATGATAAATTCTGTACTCTTGCCCCCAATTAAAAATTCCCCTTTTTAGGGTCCCTTTATTTCACGGAAAATAACTTCTAAGAAAACGTTTTCCAAATTTTCCATCACATTTCACAGAAAATAAATTAGTGAAAAACGTTTTTTGCTATTGGAAAAAAAACACATTCAAAAGTGAGAAATTTTTTTTTTCCATTTTTTAGAAATGGACAAAATTTTTATAACTTCTCCGCTTTGCTTTCTTTGATTAAACACATTTTCCTTTTATTTTTATGTTTTATTTTTTTTTTCTTTTCCTTCTTCTAGTGACCAGCCACAAGCTAGCTTAAGTCTTGCCATGGGCCAATGAGCTCGAGCTTGCCCGAGGCTAGATCTAGTGAGGGTGAGACTTGAGCTTGCTTTTAATGAAGCTCAGGCTCACCTGCTTGGTAGAGCTCTAGCTTGCCTGGATAAGGTGAGTCACGAGTTCGCCGGCTTCGATGGAGCTTGGGCTTTCTTGGATTAGTTGAGCCGTTGAGCTCGTTGATTTGTGTCTTGGTCGATCACTAAGTGACCGGAGCGAGGTTTGGAGCAATGCATTTTTTTTGTCACGATTTGATTTTTATTTCAGAAGAAACGATTTTGATCACTAAGCTAGAAATAGATTTGAAGAAAAAATCGAATAAAATTTTTAACTAAGAAACCACATAGTTAGAAAGGAAGGATCATAAAGGAAGAAGGAGGAAAGAAGGATGAGGAAAAAATAAAAAGAAAGAAAAATAAAAAAAAAAGATGTATATTTGATTTTTAAAAGTGAAAAATTAAAATTCATTTTTTAAATATATAAAAACTAACATTAATTTTTTTGTAGATTAAAAAAATTAAAATTCGATTTTTTTTTGGTAATTTTTTTCTAAAAAATCAAATAAGATATCAAAAAAATATTTTCTACTTCATTTTTAAGTTTTAGTCGAAGATCGGAAAATATTGTTATTTTATTAGAAAATGATTTCCAGAAAATATTTTCTAAACATAATATTTTTTACAAAACGAATGGATTAGTATTTGGGAAGTTGTTAAATTAAGGTGTGATTTATTATTTAAATATTTTAATACTTATTTTCATGCGTAGATTGAACTTTGCCCTTGGCCTATGCGTGAAAATATGTGATTGAGGAGGCAAATTAGGGTTTGGAAGATTCGAGCTTAGGATCTCCTTGTTTTAAACACCAACTATTTTAAAAATTTAAAATGTTAAATAAACGTGTGTTTTGCTATTTAAATATTCAAACACTTTTTATCTGGAATCAATGGATTTATGCATATTCTATATAAACAAATTGAAAAGAGAGACATTCAAGAGGAGGGTATGGTAACCATCATTAAGATTGGCCATTGCCTTATTGTGTTCATCTTAAGACATTTATTATTTGAATATTGGAATAGTGATTTTTGAATGAGAGAGAGTCTGCCCGAGTTAATGAGTTTTTACAAAATCACAACAACATTTAGAATTTAACATTTCTAGATATTGTAGAGCGCAGAAAACCTTTCCCTATTAATTTTACTTTAGAAAAAGCAAAATCTAAGGCATTCGAACGATAATTGTTGATCCAATCAAGCGCAACCCTTTATTCCAAAATTAATTATTGAAAGTCTTGAGAAAGAGAATCCCTTTGCCGGTCTCCAGTGACACCTCCCTGCATTATTCTTCTTATTTTCCTTTTCCCTTTCCCTTTGTCCACGTGGAAAACATAAATATGTGGAGGAGCCATTTTCTCATGTCGGAATTGATAATTATAAGTGGCCATAATAAATCACTAACGGAAATTCCAAAAAAAAAAAAAAAAAACAGAAAAAAAACTTCCAAGATCCAACTGAATTTGAGCGCCACGGGACTGGAGTCTCCAACGGAGGAAAACCAGAACTCCCGGGACACCGAAATATCGGACATCGGACAGCCATGGCTCTGTACTGTCGCGCGGTTTCTCTTCACCAAGCGCCTTCCTCCGCCGCTCCGCCTCCGCCCCCGCCTCTGATCCCGAAGCAGAGACCTCCTCCTCTCTTCAAGCTCTCGTCTCCCGCCCCGCCGTCGTCGAGCTCCATCTCTCCTTCCTCTTTCAAAGCACTCGCCCAGGCCGAGAGAGCCGACGGCGGCGGCGAGGTCGCGGAAGAGGACCCACCTGCTCCTTCCTCCGGTAATTCTCTTGAACATCGTTTGGGGGGCTTGAATCCTTTAAATGGCGATGACCCTTTTGCTTGGGAATAGTTTAATACGGTCTCTGTTGCAAAGTTGGTTCCTTTTTCCTCTGGGTGTTTTCTTGATCGATTGAAGATATGTGGTCACCGTATCCAATTAGCCAAATCTGTGCTTTTGTTTTCCGTATTGAAAATTGTTTGAAGTCTCCCGGCTGAAACTAGCAATTTGAGAATTCACAATTAGAATCGCTCCGTGTACTTTGTGCATCATCAGTCCTTTGAAATGGGTCTTTTTATCTGAATGGTTTGAACCGTGGAGATTAGAGTATATTCTATTGACTAGTTACCTCCTGTAATTGTTTTCCCTTCTCAAGGATCACCCTCTTCTGCTCGTTCACGACTGGATCTTCTGGAGCAACTAACTGCTTCTAGTTCGAGCACAACAGTGGACGGTGAGTGTAATTTTCCCTTTTAAAGGACATTCAGGAACTGTGCATTTGTTGCGATTATAGGAAGGAGGAACCATTGCTATTGCTGCCAATTTAACTCTGAATTTGTGTATGGTGACTAGGCTACATGAGTGACAGTATAATCGGTAAACTCACCATCCGCGATCAACTTGCGCAATTGGTTGGGGACAGACGAGGAGATTTCAGTGTTCCCTTGGGTAAGAAGAACTTAAAGAAGGCGAGCGAAAAGTTCTTAACCATCTCGCAGAAGAGAAACATCAAAAGACAAGCTTACCTGGACGAAGTGTCTCAGAGGAACGATTCGGTTTTTTTCGCCACTATCGGAGCATTTGTAATTCTTCCGCCTATCATAATTCTAGGGATAGCAATAATAACTGGTTATGTACAGCTTTTTCCGTGAGAATTATAATATATCTCATACACAGCTTGTGGCACCCTACTCAACACGAGGCTGTTGTTAGTTTCAGTTATTTACTGCGTCTACATGTTACGTGTATTGAGATTAGTAGGGTTACCGTGCATGCCGACTTCTCCTGGAGATGCTGTTTAGCTTGATTCCAAAACCAGCTAAGCTTGTTGCAAGAAATTTGGCATGAAGAAATAGAGTTCTTGAGGATCCGTAACTTGAATTTAGGCACTAGTGGATTGCAATGTATAATCATTGCCACTTTCTTTTTGTTTATCGTTTGCAAGAGAGGTTGTGGTTAATTTTTGAATGCGATAATTAAATTTCTTTTGGCATCGAGTGTTGTGTAGGAGAGTCTGTTTGAAGTTCACTAGATTTTGTGTGGAACGCTGTTTTGTATGAGACTTCTGCAGAAACTTCGCACTATAACTCCAAGTGGAAATGGTTCATGACCTAAATGGAATTAGCGGACTTATAAACGGTTCTAAAAGATTTTTTTATTGAATTTCGGAAGCATTCCTGATGAATTATTTAGTGAGCACTTTCGACGGAAATCTCTGCAGTTTCATTTGCTCTTGTTAAAGGACGGAATCTGGAGATTTTGAAGGCATGATTGCCTTCATGATTGGATACTTGATAAAGTAAAAAAGGCACTCAAACCTTTCAGTTTCATTGGAAACTACTCTGCACATCCAATCTCAACTGCAGAAGGGAAGTCAGTGTAGTTACTCTTAATAAACTTTGCACAGCTAATCTGTCGCTTCTCTATCCTATGCCTCACACACTCCCGATGCCATAATTTCAAAGTGCGTGAATAGTGGAGTATAAAACACGGATAAAAAAAAATCAATTTGAATGTTAATAGCAACGCGTTGAGCAATATAAAATTTCAACCAGACTCAATCAACGACTCTTCCTTGACATTGTGTGAGGCTGTCTGGTCAATTGGTCTTGAAGGTTCATTGCCCAAAACTACTCCCTGCTTTTGTATGTACTCCAACTTGTCTTGCAGCAGGTAGAAGAATGAAAAGAAGGAGACCTCAACAGTGAAAAGGATCACCCAGAGCCTTATACTTCTCGATGTCTTTTCGCTGTAAGCTAGTAAACCTGAGAATATGTTGATCACTCCCAGTAGTGAAACTGTGGTTCCGAGTGCCCAGTGACCGAAAAACCATGGAAATCTTCCTTTGGATCTTCTGTGAGTTTGAAACAAACTTACTGAGCACAAAGCTGCACAATCTTGGGTAACATTGATCAAACATAGTAGGGATTGGGCATAAAGTTGTTCTGATCTGTAGTCAAAGTCGCAATCGCTTTTCCAATGCCAAAGAAAACGAAATAGAAAAAGTAGTAGTGATAGTATCTTCACTTGCTTCTTTTGATGAAGTCTTAGTAATGCTTGTTGAGATGAAAACTTACGATGCTTTTCGGAAGGTTTTTATGGTAATTGAAGCACTGCATTCTACATCATCATTTTAAGCCATTTATGGAAGCAAAAACAGAACTAATGTACAAGATGCCAGAACTTGCGTAAAAAATAAAATGCTTCTGCTGGCGTTTCTTATTAAATTGGATTAAATTCGGCAATCATGTTTTCTTTTAAACCCAACGAAAAGATTAGGTAGTAAAAGTATCAACATAAGTTTTAAGTTCCAATGATGATGAAACTGACTGCTTACCTTACTGGGCGCAGAAAACCGGCCAGAGCTTGCAGCCATATGATCCCGTATAATACTAAACCAATTCTTTGGTGATGGTTGTTAAACGAATTGCTGAAGTTCTTGATTGACATGATAGCTCCTGCTGTGGCAAGGAGCACCGAGAGCATCTGTTCAAGAAAGAATCTGTTTAATACCCTCTTTGAAAAATGGGAAAGAGCGGTCATAATTGAACTATACATTCTTTTGGAGACTAATTATTCTTGACAGAATGCCAACTTTGGTTATTATCTGTCTACATCTTTCTCCAATCCATAATTGGGAACCGATGTTGGACAGTACTAAAATATCAAATCCACTGAACAGTATGACCTAGAAATGAGTAATTTGACGACTTCTTTAAACTATCAAGTGATCATCATTCTAAGAACTATTCATTCTGAGTGATAAATGAAGTTCCTCCTTTTCAAATAACGGTAGCGAACAAAAACTACTGGCTTATGGAAATTTTTCTGCTAAGAGTAATCATTTCTTATCATTATCGTAAAGTTGCATTGTGGGGAATCAACTTTTGATGAACGATGTGGAAAGCCTGAGTATGTTATCCTTCTCCAGGTTGGTGGACGTTTATTTAGAAAAAAAAATTTGTGGTATTAGTCTGAAACAGTTGGAATTCAGGAATAGATTTCACAGGATTAGTCATTGAACTTGCCTGCAGAGTAGCATGGGCACGAAAATAAATCTTGAGCTTTCTTCCAGATTCCTCCCCTCTTGACATTCTAATGACCAGAACTCCTAGAGGCATCAGCAACCCTAATGAAACCCAGAGGAGGAATCCGTGCAGCGTGATTTGGAACAACAACCGAGAGCTCACCTGCAAACGCAAGATATTCAGGGAATTCTTTCGAAAATGATTATTCAGAGCGCTGAGGTGGAACAATTTAAGCAGGATCATGTGTTCCTTACCTTATGAGCATCAATGTTGCTGCTCGTATGACTTCCTGCATTTCGTTCTTGAGAGGAGCTGGCGAACATTGGCAGTGAGAAAACCAGCAAAAGCGTGCTCATTCGGGAGCATACCTTATGAGGAACTAGCATCTCTCTACCGGTTGAGACAATGCATAGGGTAGAACAGACTGGGACTGTACACGGTAGATACTGGAGGATTGCACTGATATGAGAGAACCAGAATATTTGTCGGATGGGTTTACCGAGTGAAAGCTAGCTTGGCTTCTTAATTTCCTTCAAGACTATCATAAAACACTGAAATGGCCTCTCTCTCTCTCTCTCTCTCTCTAGAATACCCAGTTGAAAGCAACATACAAGGCTCGTTTATATAGAGAAACGGCTATCATTGTGAGAGAGAGGAGATCCTCCAAAGTACCCAACTCTCACAAACTTTTTGTTGAATACTCAAAGAAAGAGAGATGCCTGTTAAAATAGATGCTAAAAGCAAATCAGGCAGATTGCATGGAGGTACGGGGGCCATGGAAAAGATGACCAAGCCGAGTGGAGAGGGGAACGAAGCAAAGAGAGGTGGTGGTTTTTCAAACAATGCGCTGTGGGGTTCACTCGTGTTCTGTGGCAGGCTTTATGAACGTGGAGCTGCAGGGCAAAAGGGAATGTGGGTGGAGGACAAAACAGAAAATGGGCAAAAGAATGTGAAGTGGAACTTTTCGTGGGCGGAAGATGCTTCGTTTTCTGCTGCATGACATTATCTTGGGTGACCCCAAATAGGGAAATACATTATAATAACAAAGGCCCGGGTTTGAACGGTTCTGTCCATCACTCTAAAAAGCACAAAAGGCCATGCTTGATAAAGTGCTCCTTCCCAGCGTATACACTTTAGGTCCTAGACGTGAAGAAACGAATTTGGCACCGAAAGGGTCGAGGCTGAACATGCCGGTTATGGTTTTTTAAGGATCAACACATTGTTGGGTTCTCCTGTTTTAAGTTGTCAATTAGTAGTAACCAAAGACATTCAGCAAAAGTCGAGGTGCAATCTGGCATGAGGTGTGCAGGTCGTGTTTTGTCTTGCAAACAAGAGCTTCAGCAATCGCGCTTTGCTTTAGTCTGATCAGATGACGAAGTAATAAGATTCATGTACAGGTAGAAGCAGACACGGCGGGAGATCTCACGTCTGGTAACTGGTAAGAAAAGCAGGTGGACCAACAGAAGGCTCGCAGCATGCAACTTTTGGCTAATAGCCCTTGTGCAGATACAGATACACAATGCTGCTTCTGTGGTCCTCTCTCTCTCTCTCTCTCTCTCTCCCCCCATCATCCAATGCCTCACTTGATCAGTCCTTTAGCTAATGGTTTGGATCCTCTTTTGCGTAGGTACATACGCATGCCGATTCCATCGATGCAACCAGTCAATGTACCTCCCACGATCCCGCTTCCCCACCTGAGTTTCCCCGTGTCGTAGTTTCACAGCACGATACACTTTCAAGTTACTGAATCCACAACCGTACTATAATCCCGATCATGCGTATTAGTAACTGGTGAAGTAGGTTGGACACGGCTTAGGCCAAACCGGAGGCATATATGCATGGATTCCCTTAGCGAGGATCGATCGAAACTACTGCGGCAATTGCACTCCGCGATCGCTTTGGTAACATTTAAACATCATTGCCCATAATTGCAGCAGACCAAATCTAGTCCCCACGAGCTAAACCAATTCAAATGTTTGGTGAGTCGTCGCATCTAATGCCAATTTATTGTCCAGCGGACAATCATAAGCCTTGAAAAAAAGGCAGCTGGATTTACATCACCATGGCCTGATTTGGTTAAAAGTTGGTGTTACCGTCATTCATGCAAGAGCAGCTTCATATGGGGATTGCTTCGAGGGGCAAGGCATGAATTCCAAGCCAGGGAGAGAAAAGCAAAGCCAATCCCTTCTTTCTCTTTCCGTCTTGGACCGCAATTTCAACGTTCATTTCTCAATCAGGTAACGCAGGTTGCGACTAATTTTTCTTGCACATTAAGGTTTGTTTTGATTATTTAAACGGCATCCAATGAAATGTTGCTGTGCGCATAGCGAAGTTCATGGCGAATTCGAATTGCCATTTAGCAAAATGGAACTGAAGTTTAAAAAAAAAAAGAAAAAAAGTATCGTTGCATAATTTAGAGATTAAGTTCAAAATAAAGATTACTAAGCCATTGTTAGCTCATGATAAAAGTGCTCTAAATCAAGTGAAATTAGACACCTAGGAGCTCAAGAGCTCTGTCGTGGACCGCCCCACCTGTCAAGTAAATCTGATGGGCTGATAGGACTGTATTCCTTATTTTAACATCTCAACCTCCAATTGATGAGATTTTTTTTTTTTTTATTTCATTCTCCTATGAGAATATCCTTATATTTTACGTTATAAAGTTTAGACGTAGCAATTTAAGGACATACTAGGGTCTAAAAAAATCCTTTTTGGTGGTTGCAAAAATAACTCACCTATGCCATCTTGGTTGAAGAACAAGGTGACTTCCATTACATCAAAGACAAACTTCAAATTAGCAGAATAAAATCCGCGTCCTTAACAAATTCAATTTCTTCATCATATGATTCCCTAGATAATCCTATTTTTAATAAGCACCTGAACCTTGAATTACCCTATGAATCATCAATATGAATCAGCTGGATAAATTTTTTAAAAAGAATTTTTGAATGATTTTGTGATTTTTCATAAGCCGGTCTTGTCTGCCCTCTTCCGTCCGCCCCTCCCTCCAAAAGCGAAAAAAGGCCACCCCAAAAGCATCACATCACGATCTATCCTAACTTAATCACCATCTTATTATCTTATAGATAGGAAATCCTCGGTTCTCATAATGGCATAGCTCTCCATCTCACTATGTTTTCGAAAAATCAATCCCTGTTCATTATGCTCGATGACCATTGAAGGTTGTTGGCATTTTAAGCTATGTATAATAGACTTAGGTGATCTCGCTCCCTTTCTGATAGAGTTGCATAGCTCATATTCCGCACGTCAAATTAATCATTAATCATATGCCTAGAGTTGAATCAAATCTTGTAATTCATTTAAGTTGTGTTTGGTTATCCAAATTTCTAAATAAAATTATATTGAATAAGATAAGATAATAAATTCAATGACATTTTCATATCTTATTTAATGTTTGGTGAATTGCGAATTTAAAATATGATATATTCACATTAATTACATCAATGTAAATGAACACAACAGTTCACAAATGGAGATGATAAGAATATCTCGCTGCACTTTTGCCTACTTTATTTTTATTTTCCTTTTTTGTTATTTTCTCTCTCTTTTTTAATTGTTTTCCTTTTTATTTCTTTTTTCCCATTCCATCATTCTCTAATAAAATTTTATTAAATAGTAAACTATACTAATATATCTAAAATATGTAATAAATATAAATATAAAGATATTTATATTTATATATTGAATTTATATCAAAGATATAATTAAATTTGAATATATAAATAACAAAATGATTAAATTAAAAAAACTAAATTTTTATTTTTTGTTATTTTGAATTTTATACTATAATTCAAAAATTATTTATATTGAAATATAATTTTAATTTTATTAATTTAAGAAGCTTATTATTTGAAAAAATAACTTTTCTATCATGGATAGTAAATTTCTATTCATTTTATTTCATCTCCTTTATAGGATAATTTTATCTGAACTATATCTCTCTAATATCCGAGTTTATTAGATGTAGGATAAATTTTTTTTTCATATCCTAAAACTTTTATCCTAATCGCCAAAGGAAGAAGTAGTCAAACAGTTTTGCTACATTGAAGTCGGTAAGGCCATCATTGCAAGGTCGTATGGGCTCGAGGCCCACACATGTTTGGGCCCAGTCAAGCCCAACACGTCTTCCGGCTCGGCCCAAAACTTCAGCCGAAAGAGGCTTCGTCGTCCATCGCATTTGTTCCAGCGTTTCTCGTCTCCGTCCCTTCCCTCTCTCCCTCTCTCGTTCTTTTCCCTCCCAGGAGTGCTCTGCAACATCATCGCATCGCCATTGAAATCCTTCGGAACGAGACCAATCCGGTCCCTCTGGTCCCTCTGGTCTCTCATCGCTCGAGCGCTTCTTCCCCTCTCTCTCTCTCCTCAACCGCTCGATCATGGCGCCGCGCGTCCGCCCGTCCGCGATCCTCTGATGCGCGGCCGTTGCTCGCTCCTCTGATCAGTAACCCTAAATCACCTTCGCGCCCAGCTCCGTCTCTCTCATGGCGAACGTGTCCGTCGCGGCGGAGTGGCTGCTCCTCTACAACCGCTACTACCGCAAGCCCGAGCTCTACCCGATGCGGTGGAGGCACGTCGACCTCGGCCGCAACAAGGTCGCCTGCGCCTCCTTCGGCGGCCCCATCGCCGTGATCCGCGACGACTCCAAGATCGTCCAGCTCTACGCCGAGTCCGCCCTCCGCAAGCTCCGGATTTTCAACTCCGCCGGCGTCCTGATCGCGGAGACCGTGTGGAAGCACCCCGGGGGGCGGCTGATCGGCATGTCGTGGACCGACGACCAGACGCTGATCTGCCTCGTGCAGGACGGCACGGTCTTCAGGTACAACATCCATGCCGAGCTTCTGGAGCCCAACATTTCGATGGGGAAGGAGTGTTTCGAGCAGAACGTTGTTGACTGCGTATTTTGGGGCAATGGATTGGTGTGTATCACTGATGCGAATCAATTGTTCTGCGTGTCGGATTTTAAGAATCCACAGCCATATAAGCTGTCGGATCCGGGGCTTGAGGATTTGCCGCTATGTGTGGCGGTGATCGAACCGCAGTATGTGATGTCGGGGAATGTGGAGGTTTTAATGGGGGTTCCAGAAGGCGGGTTGGTGGTGGTGGAGGAGGACTCGGTGCAGAGAGTGGAGCAGGTGGGAGGGGAAGTGTTGGGGCCATTGCAGAAGATGGCAGTGTCTGGGGATGGGAAGTGGTTGGCGGCCTTTACGCATGACGGCCAGCTTTTGGTTATGCCCACAGATTTCTCAGAGATCAAGTTTTCTTGCAATTGCGAGGTGGGTTGCTTTTCAAATGGTAATGGTAATGCATAGTGTGAACGTGACTGATGATTACCAGATGGTAATGCATTACTTCTTTTAATAGAATAATAGAATGCTAACAAACCCAGTAATGGAGGTTTTGTTGGTTTTGTAGACTATGCTTGTCGTATATGAAAGATGAGAACTTTTTTAAGCTTGGAACATGTTTTTGTAAATCAGTATGATAATAGTCAAGACAGTTTGGTGTTGCCTGAAGAAGAGCCAAAGTGCAATACTAGCTTAGTGGAGTGCCAGTAATAATTGCACTAGGGATGTTAGAACCTAAATTTATATATCACTCCATCATACTAGATGGATGCATGTTTTTGCTGCAAACAAGTGCCGATGAACTGTCTGTATCTTTCTCGCTACTCGACAGATAGTATCACGATGATGTTCACACAAGGATATTTATGGGTTGAGATTTAGCAAGATTTTTTTATAATGAATCGCTGATTTTATATGAGCAGTCAGCTCTGCCTCCCGAGCAGATGGCTTGGTGTGGAATGGACAGTGTTGTACTTTATTGGGATGACATGCTCTTGATGGTTGGTCCTATTGGAGAACCAGTGCGCTATCTCTATGATGAGCCGGTGGTACTTATCCCCGAGTGTGATGGGGTGAGAATACTCTCCAACACTAGTATGGAATTTCTACAACGTGTTCCTGATTCTACCGTGTCTATCTTCAAAATTGGAAGTACGTCAGCAGCAGCTTTACTCTATGATGCCTTGGATCACTTTGACAGGCGAAGTGCTAAGGTCGGCCATTTTTTGTTTGGAATTACAAGTACCTCATTTATCATTGCCTAGTGTCCATACTATTTTGAGCGTGTCTTTAGCCTTTGGGTTTGCAAATCCTTGCCGATCTTCTTTGGGTCATTTTAGTTGTACATGTCTGGCCGTTTTTAGTTGATACTGTAATAGTTGTTGGTCATTCTTAATCAAGTGGAATACTTGGGGAGAACGCAACTGAAGAATGTTTGATGGAACTGAAGCTTCTGTTTCTATCGTTTTGAGTTTCTATTGTTTTGAGTTTTTTTTCTACAGCAATGGTCTTCTTCTTCTTCTTCTTATTGGTGCTACGGCTATGGTATTGTTGTTCTGTATTTGTCTAGTTTTGGTCCTTTAGGTAGTTACATTGTCTTTTCCTTTTTCATTCTGCTCTTGTACATTTCATGCGTACTAGAATCTAGATAGTTTGTTTTAATGTAATTTTGTCATTTTTATTTTTTCAAATTAGGGATGGCTACATATTTTGTTGAAAATTCTTGTGGTATGAGGACATGATAATGGATGATAGGAAGCTATTTCATGACCTAATGATGGTTTGCTATGGTATTGTTGTTCTGTATTTGTCTAGTTTTGGTCCTTTAGGTAGTTACATTGTCTTTTCCTTTTTCATTCTGCTCTTGTACATTTCTTGTGTACTAGAATCTAGATAGTTTGTTTTAATGTAATTTCGTCATTTTTATTTTTTCAAATTAGGGATGGCTACATATTTTGTTGAAAATTCTTGTGGTATGAGGACATGATAATGGATGATAGGAAGCTATTTCATGACCTAGTGATGGTTTGCGATGGTTCAGAGATAGAGATTATCTTTTCTTGAGAAAATGCTGATTGGTACTTGACTTCAGGCGGATGAAAATCTACGGTTAATTCGTTCATCCTTGCCGGAGGCTGTTGAAGCATGCATAGATGCTGCAGGACATGAGTTTGATGTGACCCGTCAGCGAACACTACTGAGAGCTGCAAGCTATGGCCAAGCCTTTTGCAGGTAGTCTGATTTTTCAAGGTTTCTGACATCAGGTTCTTAGTCATATCAATGAGAGTGTTAATTTGTCCATAGCTTCTAGCACCTGGCTTTTCAATGGATTTATGTGGATATGGGAATGAATAGACTTTGTGCTAAATGCATATGTAGAGTTACTTTCAGCTGAGGACTTGATTCTAACTTCTAAAAAAGAGTTTGTTTTTCAATAACCTCTGGTATTGTATTGGTATCATTGCTTAAATGACAGCAAGCTCTTGCTTATGAAGTGTGTGATATTCAATCCCCGAGCAAGCTTTGCTGAAAATGGAAAAAATTTAATTAGGAAACAGGAATTTTTATGAAATTAAGTAGAACATGCTTAGGAGTAATTTGTGTTAAGTAGAATTCATAGAAGAGTAGTATTTGCAGAGCTAAACACATAATTGGGAAAAAAGGAACTTTCATGAATTAAGTAGATGATGTAGGATGACGAGTCACGACAAAGAATAAATATTTAGGCTTCAGGCACAAAGCTTCTTAAGCATCATACTTAGGGTTTCTTAAGCATCACACCTAAAAGAAGAATTGCATTACACAATGCCAAAGCAAAGTACTGCCAAATTTAAATAATCATCAACTTTATTGAAGAGAAAGAATAACAACCATATTTATAGCAGTTAGACTCCTAGTCGAATTAGGAAGCCTCTAAATGAGAATGTACCATAGAATATGGAATGTAATATCCTACTTAAACTAAAAAGGAAACTTCCTAAAATCATTATAATACTCAATTCCTAGTTGATAACTTCACTATTAAACTTAAAGGAGAGTCATAATCCATTTAGAACTCTTCTTTTAATCGTGAATTGACAGTGGTCCATCTTCACTCAGGCTTAGTGATAACATCAATCTTTGAGCAAATATGATCTTGGATAATTCTGTTGGCTGCATCAGTGGAACACGCAACAGAGTAATAGTAACTGAAGAGTTAAGCTGAAAAAGAGTTTTGTGTATTGAGTGACATATCTATAGTGAGATGCTATTTCTCTTAGACGACCATATGAGCAACTTCGGCAAAATTCTTATATTAATTTTTAACCATGACATGGACAGTAATCTGATTCAGCATTTTAACTATGACATGTTCCTGACCCTATAGTGTAAGAACCATAAAAAGCATTTGGGTTTCCGTATTGTGCAATGAAACGGGGTCCCCGTTTTTTTTCCTGCCATTACATTTCATATAAATAGATAGGACACAAAACAGACAATATCGATCAGTTTCTCCTTTATTGTTCTTGCAATGTCCAGTTACATACTGTATCTTAGAATGATAATAGTATTTCTTACCCCTGATTGTTGCTCTCGGTAATGATATCCAGTTGGCTTTGGCAGTCATTTTCAACGTGATCGTATTCAAGAGATGTGTAAAACTCTGCGGGTTTTGAATGCAGTGCATAACCCTGACGTTGGAATACCTCTTAGCATTAAGCAATACAAGGTTGTTAAATTTCAACAGATTTATGTTTTAATTCGTGTTGCCCCTGCATACTTTTAGTCACGATTTCTGAAAATGCTTCTTGTGTGCAGTTGCTTACATCATCAGTTTTGGTTGGTCGCTTGATTAATGCTCACCAGCACCTCCTCGCCCTTCGCATTTCAGAGTACCTGGGAATGAACCAGGTGAGTTACCTTCGAGGCTTATTACACAACTTTTTTTCGGTGCACAAACATGAAGAGAAATTCTAAACACAAGTTTTGTTGCTGAGAAATGAAATCTTGCTTGAGATATTTGTTAAAGCAACTGGAATGAGTTAAACTTTAGATTATCACGGCATAGCCACCCTACACTTGTCTTCATGCCAGTGTCTTGGACTTCGTGACAAGTTATTGTTTTCCATTAGCTCAATATCTTTCCCAGGCACCATATTGCACTCACATTCTTAATTGTGATGTCAAAGTCTATCTTTGTAAGCCCTTTCATATCTTTATTCCTCAATGAGCAACATATTTGGAAGTGTGGAAAGGAATTCAAATGTGTATATGAAGTTCGAAAATTTCCTCCTTGTTGGATAGTGCAAATGAAAAGCCAACATATTGCCCTTTTCATCTTGGCTCAAGCTCCACCCGTGCCTTATAGTACAGAGATGAGCCATTTGTCCATTAAAACATTACATTCCTTACAGACCAACTGCAGTTGTATTGATCATTTCATTTGGCAACATATCCTATTGTAGATCATACCATACGCAACCTGAAGAATCTCTTACAGTCGTTAGGAGACACACTTTTAATTTTGGTTTCTGGCTTATGGTGGGACTAAAGCAATGCTAATCATGTGTTCATCTATTCCTTTCATGGTTCATATTTCTGGGTTACTTTGTCTTTGTAGGAGGTGGTGATAATGCATTGGGCATGCTCGAAAATTACAGCTTCTTTGGCAATTCCAGACACAGCACTTCTGGAAATGTTACTTGACAAGGTTTTGAGATATGTTTTGTATGACTCCTGAATGTCTAAAAATCAACTGTATAAGGAAGTATGTTTTACAGTGACTGACTTGAGAAATTCTGCATGTCAGCTGCAATTATGCAAAGGCATATCATATGCAGCAGTTGCTGCTCATGCAGATAAGAATGGCCGACGAAAGTTAGCTGCCATGCTCATTGAACACGAACCCCGTCCATCCAAACAGGTTGGCCTCTGAGGAAATAGTTTCTTTAATGCTGTGTTTCTGCAATCTCATGCATAATGTTTAGATGGTTCAAGCTGATATGTTGAATAAGTAATATGTACTCATACGCCTTTTTCATCCAGGTTCCTCTTCTGTTGAGCATAGGGGAAGAAGATACAGCTCTGATGAAGGCAACTGAAAGCGGTGATACTGACCTTGTTTATCTTGTCCTCTTCCACATCTGGCAGAAGGTACTGCTTTCTAAGAAATTAGATAGTAGTACTTCTGTAATCATTGTGATATTACTTATTCAGTATCTTCTACATATTTGGAGCATAATTTGGCTTGCAAATGCATTTCTTATGGTTCGACAATCATTCTTGTCCATTGCAGAAGCAACCTTCGGATTTTTTTGGGATGATTCAGGCCAAACCTCTTGCACGAGATTTGTTCATCACATATTCAAGGTATTTATAGGTTCCTTTATATAGCACCTTCTGGCCCTTCTTCTCTGACCTCACAGAAAGTAAAGGAAAAAAGAACATAGAGTGGACCAGCCTGAAAAAGTAATGTGTGTTGCACTCTGTCCCATATTATTGAAGGCTCTAGGTGCACCATAATGGCCAGTAATATTCTCAAGACTACTGTCAAAGCATGGTAGACCAATTGTTTGAGACTACAAATGTTAAGAAAATAGTTAATGAGGGTGATGATGGGGGAAGGGAGACAAGATCCAATTTATGACTGTGATAACAGATTATATTTTTGCTAAATCATTCCTTATCAGTGTGCCAAAGAGGGAAGTGGATTTGATGTCCTCAGATATTTTGTTCTCTATAGTGAAGAAGACGGACTTTAGGAGAGAAGGAAAAAGGTGGCAATGCTTCTTCAAGCATGGTTTTGAAAATTTTCAGTCTCACCATGTATGGGTTTCAGTGGAAAAGGGATGGGCAGGGGTCATATAGCAGCTTCAAGTTCAATCCTCTGTGAACATTAAACTATTTGAGGATAGATGAAGTGCAAGAAATGTGGCTGGAATGAGGCTAATAGTGTGTCGAGCATATGTTTTCTGCATGGATACTGACTTATTTTTTTGTTGCAGATGTTACAAGCATGAATTTCTGAAGGATTTCTTTCTTATAACTGGACAACTTCAAGTGAGTCTGATAATTTGCTTTTCATCACTTTTTTGTGTGCATTTTCTCTGTTGGCTGAGTACAGAATAGGGGTCAATAATGGTTCAGTTTGTTAGATTATTTATCTATATCAGTCCATCCTCTCATAAATACTGCTTTCCTAAATTCCATTGTCAAGTTGAAGTATGAATGTCATCTACTTTATACTTCATTGAGGCACAAGGGGCTTCAAGTTTCTTTCTCCCTTCATTGCAAAGGGGATGGTTGGCCCTAGTAGTTGTTTTAAGTAGGAATTAAACATCAGGAAATGTTCTGGTGCCAATAGATGGTTAAGGTGGGCTGGTATAATTGTTGTACTTCATGGTATGCTTTGATCAGCTCTGCAATTTCTCAGATTCATATGTGATATTTGATATTATTGGTATGAACCCTGTTGGACTAGATTCCAACCATTCTAGGCTTTTTCAGTTGTTAGCATGCAAAACTGAGTAAAAGGGCACTGGGGCTGGGCTATGTATAAGTGACTGTATATTGTTGTCAAAATTGCATCAAAGCTAACAAATTAAATATATCTCTATAGTTTCTCTAAATGGTAAATTTTCCATTATCGGTTCATTCATATGTAGTTTCATGCTCTGTAGGAGGTGGCTTTCCTTTTGTGGAAAGAATCATGGGAACTTGGCAAAAATCCAATGGCAAGCAAAGGATCTCCTCTCCATGGCCCCCGCATAAAACTTATTGAGAAGGCTCATGGTCTTTTTGCAGAGACTAAAGAACATAACTTCGAGTCAAAGGCTGCTGAGGAACATGCCAAATTGCTTAGGTTCACTCTCAATCTCGTCTTATTTTCAGAGCTTTACCTTCTTGTTTAAGAATGTACAAGTTTTAAGCATCTAGAAGTGCATTTAGCAATAAACACAAACAATCCATTCTTAGTCATGGAATGGGCTTTTATTTATAGTTAACTTGTGTTATTCTCATTTTGAAAATAAAGCAGACAATCACTAAATAATAAGATCTTTGATTTTTTCTTGTTAAAATGAAGAACAAAATCTTAATAGATCATCATGATTTTCTTGAAATTTAGCTTAGTGAAGATTTTCTGCAAAATTGTTGCCTTCATTTTATCTTGGAATATGTTAAGGTCTGATACATTCTTTATATTCACGTGAAGTATAACATAGCAAGTAATGGGTTGCTCTTGCGGTTGTGATAGCTATTTCAACTTTAAAAGCATCGAATAGAGAATGTATTTCATTTCTCATTTGCCCCATTATGGAACAGTAAAGTGACATTCCCAGTAAATTCTGACAATAGGGCAAATTCTTGTTGGATATCCAGAACTTGGATGATAACTCTATGTGAAATCTCTTGCATGCTAAAAATATTTGTCTAGCTTCTTATGAAGTAGTTCTCACGCTTCTCGAGATTGTGACCACGACGTCTGAGGATCTTTATCATGATGAAAGTTGTATGTGCCGACCTGTGATTACAAGCCCTCATCTTGACGTCTTTGAGGAGCCTTTTAGTATCCTCCTCCCCCCCCTCCTTCCTTCCTCGAAGTTTGAAGTGATTGTTTAAGTGGATTTTAAAAAAAGAATTATTTGATGATTTGTTTACAGTTCATATGGTCTGTGTAATGAGTTTAGCTGCTAGCAAATTATGATAATCTTCCAAGAAGTGAAAATTGAAATTGTCCAAGTCGCTTTTATTGTTTGATGGATAGTAATGTTTCTTTCATTTAACTTTTTCCTTTTTTAAGGTTCTTCCTTGAATTATCAGTGAGACTTGTTTATTTAATTTGTCCTTTTGTCTTCTCCTTAAGATGGATGTTGTTCTTCTCTTTGTTTCGCAGAATACAACACGAGCTAGAAGTCACCACTAAGCAGCCAATCTTTGTTGACTCAAGCATCAGTGATACAATACGTACCTGTATTGTTTTGGGAAACCATAGAGCTGCAATGAAAGTGAGAACTGAATTCAAGGTCGGTATGGTAGCACCATTGCTCTCGTTCCAAAACAGGGGCGACAATATTTAGTTATTTCAACATTATTAGATGATGTGTTGCCCAGGTGACACGGGATAGAATATATGTGACATCACCATTTTGTTTTTCTAACTTTCAGCTCCCTTCTCTTCTAACATCACTTTGGTCTACAAATTACTTAATTGATATTTCAAATTTCTGTGAAACTGTCTTAGGTGTCCGAAAAGAGATGGTACTGGCTGAAAGTTTTCGCACTGGCTACTATAAGAGATTGGGATGCACTCGAGAAGTTTTCAAAGGAGAAGCGACCACCGATTGGTTAGCATATTGAATTTTTTTTTTCCTTGTTCAAATTGAAAGGTCAAGGCAAGGTTAGGAAATTGTCAGCTATTGACTGACACAAAATACTGCGCAACATTTTTTTGCTGATCATCTGACATTAGGCTGTACAAAAAATGTATGAATTTACAATGTCATTTTTCTACATGTCCTTGAGGATATATCAATTTTCAGGTTGGGCGTGACTAATGATGAACCCCATTGGATTATATTGTTGAAACATAATCTGAGCCGAAAGAATAAATGTTGGAACTGATCATACCAATCGCTAATGGACTTTTTACCGTTTACAACAAGATGATATTTACTTTCAAAAACCAGTTGGGTACTCTTGGTCTTGGTAAGATTAGGTTTCCTCTTTGAATTTGTCTGTTCGTCTCTATGATTAGGCTATCGACCATTCGTGGAGGCTTGTGTTGATGCTGATGAGAAGGGTGAGGCCCTCAAGTATATCCCAAAACTAGCAGATCCACGGGAAAGAGCTGAGGTATTCTGATGTTCCTTGTGATGGTTTCCTTTTCCTTTTTGGAGAGTTTTTCTTTTTGAGCGTAAAAGATGAGTAGAAAGTCTTGAAGACTTTTCTTGTGCTTGTTGCAAAGATGCGGTGGTTTTATCTGCTTTTTAACTTTTTTTTCACACTAATCTTTTCATGTATTGTTTTGGTAGGCTTATGCTCGAATTGGCATGGCCAAAGAAGCTGCTGATGCTGCCTCTCAGGCCAAAGATGGCGAATTGTTGGGTCGGCTGAAATTAACCTTTTCACAAAATGCAGCAGCTTCATCAATTTTTGATACTCTTCGAGACAGATTGGGAGTTTCTTAATCCCACGGACACTCCATCTGGGCTTTTATAACTTCATCTGGGGATTTATGTGCATATTCAAGTTGCTCTTCTTTCGTGGGTGATGAAATAGAATGGCAGGAAAAGATGTTCATTTTCTTTCGGCATTTATGCATCCTTCTGCATTCCTTGATCAAGTGCGGTTCAAAATCTGCTCTAGTGACGCACTCTCTCTGCTCGTCGCTTCATCTCTGATTTTGGTGCTTTATTATTTTCCTATGACAAGTCTTTTGAGTGTTTTTGTATTATATTGTAACTTGTTTGCCTTTTTTTCTTAATCTAGCTTTCAGGAGATTGTAATCATTAAGTGTTCATTTTATAAATGCACATTGCTTGTAAACAAACATCTCCAATTTGTGAAGAGAATGTGAGCACAAGGTAATCGATCTGTTTCTCTGGAGCATCTGTCAATTAAGTACATTTTAATTTGAAGCTGTTTGGCTAGTCTTCCTTGCCATCGAAATCTTACTGGATTCATTCCTCCGCCAAGAGACGGTAAAAGAACAATACAGATAGCAGTACAATTCACTAACACTGCATGTCCACATTTGCTCCTATTTTCAGGTCGTTCTTAAAACTTTTAAGAAGGACGACATGCGACCTCATTGTCAAAGCTAACAAGGACAACACATGACCTCACTGTCAAAAAGCCCAAAACGAAAACTGAAGGAAAATTACTGAAGGAAATGGTCGACGATAACCATATTAATGAGAGACCACTTGGTCAATTTGATGGGTTCAAGCTGAACCAACCTTTTAGAGATCATGCATGCTTCTACTCGCCACTTTACCCGAGGTCTGCACTTCCCAATCATAAATTATCTGCAAGTATCATCCCTTATGCAAATGAAATGCGAAATCTCTTTGGATACAACTACCCCACTGGAGGCTTACTCGAGATATAACATCCTCTGAAGCACACGTTGACATGAAAATTTTAGTTGGACCATGGGAAAATGTCTGCAGAATCCCATACAAATTTGCCAAACAATACCCAAAATTTGATGGATACAGAACGTCACCCATCAGTCAAAAACCATAAAATATATCATCTAACTTCTTGAGAAATCAATTACCAGCTAATGGCATAGCTCTGAAAGGCGCAGTAAGAGATAAAAGAGTTACATAAATAGGTTGGGCCTGGAGGCCTTGTAGGTGGTCTTCAGCTTCCTCGTTGGAGGCCTAACCTTCTTGAACACTAAGGGGAATTTGATCTTGGAGTTGTGGAACTGCCTGGTGCTCTCTCTCTTGCACAACTTCGCTGGAACAGTAGCAGTCTTGATGATTTGAATGCAAGGGAACCTCACTCTGTGGCGAGATGCCATTTCAGTGTACATTTGCTCCACTGCCCCATTCAGAGTTGTGTCACGGTATTCCTTGTACATGTTATGATACCCAGTACGGCTCTGATATCGCAGCCAGATACCATAATTGTTGATCTTTGTGGGATTCTTCTCAAATATCTGTGCATGCAATTAAAAAATATGATTACACTTGTTGACCAAGTATCCAAGTATATTCAGTAACAACAGAAAAGCATGGCATGAAGCTCTTCTTCCATAAATAAATAGCACCAATAGAGGTATTTAGTCTAACTAAAGCGGAAAAAAAAAAAAAAAAAAGAAAAAAAAGAAAAAGGAAAACCAACATCGATTGACTGGAAATGATATGCATTTGCTAACCAGTAGTCTGGGACAAAATTGTGGGAAACTGATATGCTAAGACAGGCCATAAATCCAAACAGAAATGCATTATGCTTGATGCTATGCTACACTCTTCTTGATTCAAAACATAGTCATGGACTTGGATGTACATAAAAATCGTCAATGGTCATCTGAAGTGCTTCAGAAAATTATTGACATGATTAAGTCTTGGATAATGTGATCAAATGGTCAGCACTCTCCTAGTGTTATGTAAACTTTGTGAATTTTGTAATCCAGATGAAAGTCCAGCATCTACTTCAAAAGTTTAGAGACTAACTTAGTCTTAAGCAAATGCAGATACCAAAAGAGCGAAGCCATTTTGAAAACAAACACGCACTGAAGTTAAAATCAACAATGAAATTAGGCTTCAAAGCCAAAAATACATTTGAAAAACGAATTACTCTAACCAGCAACTAATCTCTCCTAGCATGAAAGGAGTGTATAAAAGCATGACCAGTACCTCGTTGATGGCCAGAACCTGCCCATTGCTTTTCTTAACCTTCTTCAGCTTCCTCAAGAAATACCTGATTAAACCCCCAAAAGAAGTCACGAGATCACCCAAATCATTGGAACAAAGGCTATTTTTTTTTCTGAATCAATCAGCAACAAATCATTCAAAAATCCCCTCTTTTCAGCGTAATGTAACCTAATTAAACAGCCTCCAGGCCGCAATCGATCACTTAGCAAGGCGCAGCATTCGGAATACACACTCCGCCTACATTCCTTCCCTCGGACAAACGCAGCAAAACCCAGAGCACGCAACGAACATCGAGAACGAATGAGACGTACCAGAACTTCGACTTGGCGCGGACCTCATTGGTGGCCCACAGCTTCATCCTGTAGATCTTCGGGTGCTCATCCGATTCGGTCGGCAGAGCTCTCCCCACCACCTGGTACTGGTGAAACTGCGCCCACGTTCACCCAAAAAAAAAAAAAAAAAAAAAACAGAAAACACAGAATCAGCGACAAAACGCAAACATCCCTAACAGCTCCGAGCATGCAGAAGCAGCTCGAAACCGAAAATCCCCGCAGCACTCGGAGAAGTAAGGAGCGCGGGAAGCGCGTGATCAGCGAGAAACGATGATCTAGCTGAATCGTGGAGTTCAAGGGCCAGGGAACCAACCCTGAAAGTCACCATCGTCGACGTCGCGGGCGGCGGCGGAGGAGGAGGAGGAGGAGGAGGAGCGCGGCGACTGCGAGTTCGTTCGGCTGCTCCGGGAAAACCCTCGCTCGATCGATGAAGGAGGAGGATATAAGGATCGCCGGATGGGAGGAAACCCTAACGCGAAATCGCTCTGCTGGGCCTTACGCAAGGCCCATGAATCGTAGGCCCAGTAGTGATGTAAATGGATCTGAGAATCCAAGACTGCTATTCATATCCCCCCCTTTTTTTTTAATAAATTGTCGATTTGTTTCAAAAAATAAATGATTGAAAAAATAATTTCTTCAAAATGATTATTTGTATTGTATATAAAAATATATGAACAAAAAATATCTGCATCATTCACGAAAATATTTAAATAAAATTATTGTCAATAATGAAAATATTTTTTATAAACTAATTATTTTAAATGATATAATGATTATTTTTAATTTTTTTTAAAAAAAATTCATTTTTCAAAATAAAAAAAAGGAAGGTTTCAGAACTCTATGAATATTAACATATTTCGCCTTTGTCCTTTATCCAGGGACAGTAATTGTGGTTAGAAACACGTGTTCGTGGCAAGCGCGTTCACGCTGTGCGGGGTTCCCCGGGTCAAAAAAAAAAAAAAAAAACATACCGTAATTGTTTAGAAACAGGTTCGATTCACGCTGTAATTCGACTGTAATTTTATAAGTTTGATTGACATTGTGAGCAAATTTTTGAAATGTCAAAGTCGCCTTTTGAATGGAAAGATTTTTTGATTGTTAGTAGCTCAAGTTGTGAGGTTGTGATAATCAGCTGGTCAACTTCACTAAAATTAAGGACGATGCGAAGCACTTGTGAATCAGATCCGGACATTTCACGGGGATAGGGATCCTTTCCTTTTCCAAGAACTAACGAATGGCTCGTTCGTAATGATAGGCTCCATCGGTTGACTGACTTCATTTTCTCTCAAAATACCAGCTTTGACTTGGGCAAAGGCTAGTGTAGTGGTTGCTTGTCCTATCATTTATCGTATTACGTGCGGCAACAAGCGACTCTTTTTTTTTTTTTTTTTTTGGTCTCCGCCTGTCTGGTGTGGATATTCATTGCTAGCACCAACTTTTTTCTTTATATATTGGGAAAATATCACAAATGGTCCCTGAACTTTTATTTAATGTTCAATTTCATCCCCGAACTTTCGATTTGCTCAATTTGGTCCTTGAATTATTAACACATGTTCCATCTAGTCATTCCGTTTATTCAAACCGTTAAGTGATGATGTGGAGAATTAATTGATGACGTGAAACTAAGTTGGATTACTAGAATTATGAATTAATATATATCTTTAAAAAGAAAACAAATTAGGGGTCTCTCTTATCATAAAAGCAGAGATAATAAGTGGTTCTGTATCTCTTTTTTAGATGGTGGCCACAATTTGATCTGTTTTAAAGGTAATTTTCATGTGGATATTCCATATGTCCTTTTTTATTTTATATTTAAGAGACTAAAAGTCATGTAAGCTAATTTCGTTAATTTTAACTAATGGAAGGATAAAATTGATCAATTTTTAAATAGTCAGAGACTAGATGGAACATTTGTTAATAGTTCAGGGATCAAATCGAACAAATCGAAAGTTTAGAGATGAAATTGAACATTAGATGAAAGTTCATGGATTATTTGTGACATTTTCCCTTAAATATATATGTATGTATGTATTTTTGCTTGTCTGCAAAATGAATCAGAACAAGGGTTAAAGGGGGTGGCAAAGCAAGGAGAAAAAAGGGAACAAGAACAGAACCCCAATGCTTCCAAAATTTTCCTAATCAAATCCTTAACAGAAGTGTCAAACATCATCTGCACACTTCCTGGGTGCAAATCCCAGCCTAGACTTCTTCATATCAAACCACATCTGGAAATCCTGCTGCAGATAGTTCCCGATTATCGAGAACCCCGGGAACCTCTCTTGCTCCATCATCGCCAGGCACGCAGTCCCGTCCTGCGCCCACCGGACGAAGTTGTTCTCCGCCGGAAAATTCCATGTCGCCCCGTCCGCGAATTCGATCCCGAACCCGGGCAACTCGGGCTCTGGCACTCCGGACACGTTGTAGCAAGGATAAAACTTATCGTCCTTCACCATTGGGTACGCCTTCACCTTCCTCTCGAACGCTTCCAGAATCGCCCTGTACGCGGGTCCGATGAAGAAACTAAGCGGAGTGCCCGAATCTATGATCGTCCCGCCATGCCTCTCCGGCGACACTTCCCACGTATCCTGGGGTATGTCGAGAATCTCTCCTCCGACCATGATCGATTTTATCTTGACACAGTAAAATGTGCTGTCGGGGCATTCCTCGTCGCGAAGAAAGGAAGTGAAATTCCAACCGGGGCGGCTCGAAAGCTCGTCAGCTTCGCCGAAAACCAATCTGCTGCTCGCATTGGGGTTGCTGTGTCTGTTCGCGAGACAGTAAGAGAAAGATTGGCCATTCGGAGACTGAAACTGAGAGGCCAAAGACAGGGGCCCTCTTCCTAGTCCCATAATCCCTGGAGCCCCATCAGATTCACCTCCGTTCCGACGACCGCAGCCAAACACCACATCCTCCTTCCTTGTGAATTCGGGGGCGCCGGCCCGCGCTGTGAGATTGACCGTGAATGTTTCTAGTGCCAAATTGCCGGTCGACTTTGAGCCGTCTCCATACGGATAGATGTAAGGACAGGTCTGGTTTTCAGACTTGCATAGCCACAGAGGATCCCGGTCTTCGACCTGGCGACAGCAAGGGTCACGGCAGCTTATCTCTCGAAAAGAAGCGGAGCCCTCGGGATCATAGTATGGCCCGCCTTGCTCGGAGCAATCAGGACAAGCAGCACATTCGATCCAACTGAAGTCGCTACCTGTATCAAGTATCAGAGGGACATGCCGAGGAGGCGTCCCTATGTATACATCGATGAAGTACTGTTCCAAGTCCGGAACCACTCCGTATCTTAGTGTAGCCATGAGGGTGCCTGGAGGCCCGCCTGCCACGGATTTTTGCGAAGGCGAACCATTGATCGGCTTCAAATGCAGCTTCAGCTTATCCTTGCCCCTGTTGAGCCTTGAAATGGGGTTCCGATGCCTGATCTCTGCCATCTTCCCATGATCGGTCTGAGCTCGGGCCAAATCCTCGGCTGTGAAGGATTCTTCCTGCTCGGTCCCGCCACCGGTCGACCGGTGGGAGACTCGAAGCTCCACCTTCTCTCCTTCGTCAGCATAAGTAAAATCACCACCACCATAACCAAGACGATCACCTCCCTCCTGTTTGGTCTCTGATAATGGGGATGTGATGCTGCCGGGAGTGCTTCCTGAAGAGGGAACGGAACCGAAGCTCGGGTTGAGCAACAACTCGATGCCACCGGAATTCGAGGCATTGAAGTCGCGATTTTCGCGGTTCACGACTCTGGTTTCTTCGATGAAGCAGAAAGCGAGGAACAAAACAATTGCCAGAAACAAAAGAGCTCTGCAATTCATGGTGGTCTGCCTCTTCTGAAGTGGTAGAGGCCGAGGTTTCCTTGATTTGAAGAAGGGCATGGCGAAAGCACGAGCTTTTATGAATGAAACAAGACGGGAGCGAAAAGGCCAAAAGAAAAGGCCAAAAGCGAAGGCCAGAAAAAAGAAAGAAAGAAAGACAGGTTTTTGTAGTGGACCGTCGCTTTCAACATTCCTCGGGCAACGCCCCGCGCTGTAGTCGTTGTTCTGCAGCTGTCTCTTGATCCGTTGACTTGACGTCGACTTTCTCTCCCCCCATTTTCGGGTCTGAGGATTGGAATTCCTTGTCCTTCTGATCTCTCGGGTCAAAGGAACCAAATCGGACGTGGATTTATGAGCTTCGTGCCGACTCCAGCGGGCTCGGCCAGTGTACCGCTAGGAAAATCTCGTCGCGGAACGAGTCGGGATATGAACTTCTGTTTGGTTCGATTGTATAAGAATCTTCCGCTTAGGTCCATGCTCGTTCCATGTCGCGGGAACAAGACAATTCATAAGGGCCCTCTCCTATGTTGGCGTCTCTCACATGGATCGATAGGTACCGAGACCTGTTTTGTCTGAATACCTCGGTGTTTGAACGGGGGCCGTCATCAATGCATTGCTCTTGAGGCAAGAGATAGTGTCCCAATTTTGTTCTGACGATCGGTTGCGAATTTTCTATACGAGTACAGGGAGAGGACTATCTACCATTGATGATAGTCTCGAAAAAGCTCGCGAAAGTCTCAAATCCGACTGGTCTGAACAGATCACAAAAGGAGAATATGCTAGATTAGTTGAGTGGCTTTTGTACTTTGGTTTTTCTTCGATACGATATGCAAGGGACCAAACTGCTTCAAGCAAAGAAATTGAGCACTTTTAACGACCGCCCAAGCATCATGGTCAGCCTTTTCGTCCTTACTTTGTCAAGAATCCGCCTGGAGTAGGTTTGAACTTCAGCATTTACAAGTTCCTTCTTGTTTTCACGTGCACTAAAGATGCTGACCGAATGAGACACCGTTCTCATCTAGAAAAAAAAGGAAATGTAGAGTTAGAAAGGGCTGATTTTGACTCCGCGTAAGAGCCACCGAACGTCCTCAAGTGGATCACGACGATGCCGCCTGGTGGTAGGATAGGATTGGATGGTGATGATCATCAACAGTCACTTCGACGCTCACACTGTACGGAGTTTGATTAATCAACAGAATTAAAAAGGGATTGTTGTGTTTGGTGACAGAGAAGCAATGGCGTCATTGTGTCTAAGGTTTGAAAATGAAAAAGCTCACCTGCAGCAGGCGCATTCACACTTCCTGTGCCGACAAAGGAGCCCCACGCCATTTCACGCTCTCGACGGGCTAAAGTGAGAGGATTGTCTCGGTCGTCGACATATTTAAAAAAGAGGGCGTTTGTCCTTTCCACGCTCGAGCTTCCTTGAGTTTTGCTTCGGACTAGACACGGTCTCCTCGCTCAACCTGCAAACATAATTCAGTTCTAGGGTTTCGACGCTGGATTTTCTCCACGATGAACTAGCTTGACTCGACTGTGGTCTTTGAAATGGTAGCGGCTGGAGCGTGCATAATTCTAACACTGCCTACTAGAAATTTTGTCTTTGTCAAGTGACGACACTTAAAAGTTTTGAAGCATAATAACTTAAATATGGAGAGCTCCAACCGAAGCCACGCGACATGTTATAGTGGGAGAAACCCCTTGCGACTCTCGATTTTTCTTAGCTAAACATCCACTGACATATATATATATAAACAACAAAAACTCCACGCACCGAGGTGCATTGAATTTGTTCTGCTAAAAGAGAACCCCGCATTCAGTTTTTTACACTATAGCGAGGGTTGACTCTGCATCCACACTCCACGAGAAAATTATGTAAATTTGAAGCAATTATTGCCTTGAATAGTGAGGGAATACCTGTTATTTTCTCATCTTTATATTCTAGATACACAATTGTAGCCAGGTAAAGAGTAAAGGCAAACAGTAATAAGCTAGAAATGCACAAATCTTGAAGTAACCATATCTTGATTTGAGTGACTGAGGGGAGATTCATTGTGGATGGAATAATGGGGGATGACGGCAGCCACTACTTCTCGCAGCAATAAAATTAGCAGTAAGCCGACATTTAGCCTGCGTGTAATCATGAAGCTGAGTTTTTTTTACCTGCAAGGGTATGAGGAAAATCTCAGTCCACTGAACATGTCCCTGAACTGCACGGAAGGGAAATAATGTTTCTTCTGTATTAAGCTTAAGTTCCGTAAACAATAACTATGTGAACAAACAAACTGCATTGCCTTTGAAAATCACTGCTTACATAGGATAGATATTTATCAGCCTATAACTTGGACTGTGCCTAGTTTGATGCACCCTCGGCTGGCTTTGCAGACGAGTCTTGCAAACCACAGACCAAGTTTGCAGGAACAGCCACATCAATCATCTTTGGGTAAGAGAGGTTTAGATCTGCAGTACATATCATCAAAAGCCACTTCAATATCATATGAAGTATCGACAGGCAGTCTTCAACCTAAAGTAATATCCAAATATTGAAATTTCCAATTCCAGAAGTGGTTACTTACTTTCCATAATACTCTTGAAAGTTTTCTGCAATATGGAAAAAAAAATGTGTCACAGTTAGAGAGAGAGAGAGAGATTATGTAGGTCACGGTGATGACAAAATAAACACATCAAAACAAAGATCAAAACCAGGCAAATGTTCCTCTTCACAGAAGCAAATTTCTTAACCGTTGTAAGTCATATAACTAACTCCTTGTTTCTATGGGAAGAGACAATAAAAATGCATCTGCAGATAACTAAGTCGCAGGTGACATCTAATGTAATGGAAAAGTATGTGAAGTTGAACATTTCACCTCATCTTTCGATAACCTGGGATTGTAGAGAAGTTCCTCCCCGACAGAGCTAACCTAAATTACAAAAAGGAACTTTCTGAGAGTGTGTCTGTGATTTTGCAATAATTTGACACTATGGAGCTAAGGATCAGATTTTTAATACAGTGAATCCCCTGTAGTCATGAGCAGGATAGACCAATGTATCCTTGGGTAATGTGAAAATCTGAGAGAGAGAGAGAGAGAGAGAGTTAAGCATCAAAGAAGAAGTAACTGGTTTCCAGTGATGGAAATTCATTTGTCCAATCTCCTTACCTGTGAATGCACTGACTGGTACAATTGAAGTGAACTTCCACCCTGCAAGCACATTGTCAAGATTCTAATATCAAGCTTCAGATTTAAGTATGGAGGTTCCAATTTATAAACTGCAAAATAGAACCATTCCCTTTGCATAAAAGGGTTTCTGATTGTTGCATTGATTGATTAAGATTATGACAGCTGAACTTTTGCACTCTTACAAAGTATGGGGTATTTTGCAAGAAATCAAACCTGGAAATCAGTCCGCCCACACCCACGAATTAGCAAGGCATCTCCAGTGAAAGCCATCCTTGGTTGAGGTTGACCAGGTCCATCTCCTGTAACATATGTAACACATCCTTGTGTATGTCCTGGTGTAGCCCGGACCTGCCATTAAAAAGAAAATTATTGAAATGTCATGTGACTTAAGTACACAAGTGAATTTGAATCCCAAAAAAAAAAAAAAGTACAAAAGTGAAGAACAAATAAAAGAAGGTACTTGATGTTAATATATGAACATACATGCAAATCCAGGTCAATGTCCTCTCTCATGACAGAGGAAGTGACTGCTGCCAGTTAATGGCAGGATATGCAACTTGCAGCATTCACTGCATAGTTTTAAAAGAGTAAATCACTTTAATGCAGTCCCCTTAGTATTTCATATTGCAGAACAAATATTAGAATCATAGCAATAATCCAATGCTCAAATGCAAGAGCAAATAGTGCCTTTGGATTATTAGGTTTGAGTGTTTCTCATATATGATGATTGTCACCCAGCATGAATTTGCAATTATTTGTGAATTATGCCAAAAGCAAATCTATGTAGTTAGCTCATTTCAAGAGAATCCCCATCCTCTTATTCAATGACTGGCCCTACTACCAAAATACATTGTCCAGTTGGTGACATAATAAGTATAAAAGTTTAGGCTGTGATACCTCCAGGAATAGATTGCCAAAATGAATCTTCTCTCCTGCTTTTATAAGAAAGTCAGCTCTTGCATTGCTTGCCTTCGAAATGACAGATTTTACTCCAGGGACTTTCCCCTGCAAGACAGAGAAACTATCCAAAGAGGTAATACTGTGTAATAGCAAGTAAGCATTTTCTGCACATGAGACAGATCGACACAGGAGATGAGTGCCTTACCTTTATCAAACCAGTCCCAGTAACATGATCAGCATGTACATGCGTGTTGATTGCATATATCAGCTTCAACCCAAGCTCTCTCACTAAAGAGAGGTCCCTGTCAACTGTCTTATCAACTGGGTCAATTAACTGCAAGTGAGACATACACATTTCAGGATACATCCCCATAGACACGCCAGCTGTAGTTAGACAGCCTTCAGGATAAAGATTATAGATGAAAGGAATAGATAAAGCAAAGGCAACACAAAAGAATACATGAAGATATCGAGTAGGCTATTTGGATAAATTTGCCTCCTGACAGGTTATATAATATAAAACTACTTCTGATATCTATAAGATCCTTTCAGTCCTACAATCCTGGACAAATTATCCTCCTAAATACCCTGATATACTCGTCCATCTTCACATCGTGATAAACTGCTAGTAGGGTGATTTTCTAAGGTTTTGGTTCTAGCTCAAAGGTGTTCCCTTACCTTTCCATAAGCTCAAGGTGGAGACACGATGACTATGGTTATATACAACATCAGATTGAATGTGATTTTGGTGGCATCTTGACAGGTTGTTCAAAAGAATGCAAATGCAAGATCTGCCACACATCTATCAACTCTACAGTCATAAGCAACTGTCTGCAGACATTAAAACCAAGCATTAAAACCAATCATAAGCAAAGTGATTAGGTACAGTACAGTTCACTCCATTTGTTTGAAATGCCAAGAACTGAACTTTATCTCATTTCCCTTGATTTGTGATCAGTGGGATTACAACATCGGTATGCTGAAGAGTGATTGAGACTACTAAAATGTTTTGGACACGGCTTAAGGCATTTCTAACTTATATTTTTGAACAAGTATCCAATAAAAAGCCCATGACGACAGGTAATGAAATGAGAGAAAGTTGTATACAACAATCCAGAACTCAATCTGGCCTTGGAGACAGAACGACCATCAAGTTTAGCGAGATATTCAGACAAAAAAGCTGGAACTGGTGAATATCCGACCATCATCGGACTAATCTAATTGTTGCAGACTGCTTCACCCAACTTCAAGGAGAGGTATATGCTAAAACCAATCCGAAAACTCCATCAAATTACTCTCAACATAACATTCTGCAACCTATTCAATCGAAACGTCGGCGCGAAGCATGTGATGCGACGCCATCCAAAAATCAGCGGCCATCGCATGCACCGAGCAAAAAATTGATGCGATAATGCGAGAACCCTAACCACGGCGGGCTTATCGGGGTGAGACACGTCGGCGAGCAGGTAAGTGTAAGTGCACGACTCCCCCTCGAAGAGCTGACGGAAGAGGAGCTTATCGCACGACGTCGTGTAGGCGCGGGCGCTCCCCATCGCTCGCCATCTGAGGCCGCAACCCCCCGCCGGCGCCGGCGCCGTCCTCCTCGTCCTGGAGATCGAGATGGCCGGACGAGGCGCGGCTCTCGGAGAGAGACCGCAGGGGAGACTCGAGCCAGACCGCGGACGCGGAGCATTCCGTTCCGCTGGACGAAACGGTCGCGAATTTGCGAGTTTCGTTGTCGAAGGAAGGAAGGAGGATGAAGATCGGTGGTCGGAGCTCTCAGCAATGGCGCTGATGTCATCCCTGGCTCCGAAACCTCGGGGAGGGAAAGCGACAGCCACCGTGGTGCGACGCGATCGCGGCCGTTGCTTTTCGCGCGTCCTGAGACCGTGTGACCAATAAATAAATAAATAAATAAAGGCTTTCTGGAGAATGTCACGTGAATATATATAGATAATGACAAAAATAATTCATCAAGTTTAGCTCAAATATCTGAACTTTACTTCAATTTATAATGTGATCTTTGAATTTTTAATTTTTTTAATATGATCTCTAAATTTTTTGTGCATATTTAATTTAGTCTATATATCATATTATTTATCAAATTTAGGAATAATATTAAATATTTCCATATAGTTCCATGACTAAATAAAATATGTATCAATATTTCATCAATTACATTAAACAATTTAAAATTTTAGAGACCATAGATTATATTAAATGAATTAAAAGTTCATGAAAGTAATGCTCTTGAGTCAAAATCAAAATAATGAATCAATACCTAACAAGCATTAGTTCTCCCAAAAAAGAAGTGATCTGGCCATACTTTCTTATTGTATATTGGGTAAAAATTTATAAATTATTTGTATTATTTTCTTTGATTGTTATTATAGAGGTATATTCCTTTTGTAATAATTACGAAATTTTGATGGCCAAATCCCTTAATTTTTTTTTAAAAAGAAAAATTTCAAAAAAGGCCTAAAGTGCCTTAATTTTCTCAAATAAAAATGACATTATTTTAAATGAGGGCTTGAATTAACTAAATTATCTCAAATAAGTGCCTTTGGCTGACACCGACTTTGCCAACCATCAGAGAATGGGTATTTTGGTCAAAAAAATTGTAATTATATTTTCAAAATTTTTTGATTTTTTTCATCAATTTTTTTTCCTCCTCCCTTCCTTGGACATGGCCGTCGATGCCCGACGGAGGTTGCCCCCTCGCTAGGGTTGAACGAGGGCAGCCCTTGCCTGGCGAGCCTCACCCTTGGCCGCTCAGGCGAGCCCTCTCTCACCTTTGGCAAGGGCTTGCCAGTCCTCATTTCTAGTTGCCTAAGGTTGTTGGCCCTCCACCAAGTACTAATGACCTCATCGGCCTATGTTGCTACCCCATCGACCATGGGCAGTTGTGTTTTTTTTTCTTTAGTTTTTTATTTTTTAAAAGAAAAAAAAAAAAAAGAGAGGGAAAAGGAAAAAATTTAAAAAATTAAAAAGATAAAATTATCCTTCATATTTGGTGAGTTCAACTTTTCTTTGAAACTGATATATGTATTTCAAGCTTTTACTTAAAACAATGTTTATTTTAGGTAATTATTTGAGAAAATAAAGTTATTTCGAATTTTTATTTGAAATAATGTCTAATTTAAATCTTTATTCAAGAAAATGATGATATTTCATCTTTTTATTTGAAATTTTCCTTTAAAAAAAAAAAAAATATCGTCGCCAAAAGAAACCTCGTTGGTTGTCACTTCCTTCCGGGCACTGCTACGCCCCGCCGCCACGGCGTCCTATTAAGCCACCGTCTTTAATAATTTCTCAGCCCTGCCGCCATCGTCCTACGGCGAGCTCGCCTATCAGAAAACCGCGTCCTCCGTCTTCTAGAGATCAGTTGCTTCTCGCTCGCTGCTGCGTCGCGCGCGAAGTCACGCCCCCGTTCGTCGAATCATCACCTTCCAGGTATGTATTTTTTCACCGTGTTCCGAACCGGCCCGAGTTTGGGTTTGTGTGATGCGGCGATCTGGGGACTTTGGGCACTTCCATGTTTTTTTTGTTTTTTTTGATGTGATGATATGGCTGATTGCGATAGTTCTGTGTAAGGAATGTTATGCTGGTTCGTGGTTTTTATGAGCTTTTTTTGGCATATAAAGTAGTTGTGAGATTTGCTACGACCTGCTCGACGAAATGCCTCAATGGAACTGTTGCGTTTTGGGGAATGGGAAAGCTCGATTCTCCAATTTTTTTCTTTTGAAGTGAAGCTAACGTGATTGTCCACAAACGTTTGATGCCCGCGTGTGCGTCCTGTCTTACTCTGGGAAGTGCTCTCAATGAAAGTTTCTTAAAACGTGTCGTTGCTTTCCTAAGAAGGCAATCTCGAAATGTTTGGTCTTTTTTCCAATGTTTTGCTTTTTTTTAATTTGCCCACCCACCATTGGTTTTCAGCTGACTTTGCTTCTCTTATGGGTGCTTCCTTCAGTCGATTGCCTTTATACAGTGTTGTTGGTGATGATCATAGTGCCTGGTTTAGTATGGAGTTTCTTATGACTTCTGGTACTATCTAGGCTCATGAGAACGTGGGTTTTAGTCTACGCTAGAGGCAAGCTTATTGCAGGCATGATGGGTCGTAAAACAGATGATTGCACTTGTCAGATGAGCTGTTTTTGTTGATATTAGGGGATTCTTGTGAATAGTGGTTTACTGTAGGATGTTGAAATGCTAATGAATAATATGAAATCTATTAAGGTTCTAAATGAAATTAAGCATGAAGAGAGCTTTCTGTTTGATGAGATGAGCATGCTCATGGACGAACACATGTGGCATTCGATTTTTGAGAGCTTTGCATTAAAGGTTGTGACACTAGTAGCTCATGGACGAACACATGTGGCATTCGATTTTCGAGAGCTTTGCATTAAAGGTTGTGACACTAGTAGATTTGCCAGACCTTATTATGGAGGTCACTTGATTTGTGATGATTTTATATAGCTGAACTGGTGGAGACACACTTTTAGTTGGGATGGTCAAATTGTGCTGTTGTTGTTGCTTTTCCTTATAATTTTGGAACTTCTGTCTCATTCAATAAGCAGTTTAGGTTGCATAGGCGTGCATTTTTATAGGTTGACGAACAACTTTCTTTCTCTAAGAGTCATACAAGCCTGAAGAAGATGATCTAAGTGCTTGTCTGCAGAGTTAATATAAACTAAAATACCATGAAGGCGACCACCAAGAATTTTCCTAAGAAATGTTGCTAGACAAGGGCATAATCTTAAAAAATTGACTGAACAATTTCAAAGTCCACAGTAAATGGCCATATGGCAGTTTTTAGTTGAGCCTAATGGAAGCACAACTTTCACCATGGGATGTTTATAATATTGTGGTTGGATATGCATTGGATGTTACTTTGACTTTTATAACTTGTATTGATTTTCGGCCATGTAAACTCTATATCGGCACCGCTGGAGCCCTCACAGACACCTTCACATTTTGTAGATAATCATGATCTTTGCCTCAGTCATATTTATTTTTCACTTTGACTAGTTGCTAGAATGTTGTCACTTCCATGCAGAGGACAATAGTAGTTATGGCAATAATATCTCACTTGCCATTGTCTGCTATGATGCACCCCCTTCTAGGCTATGTGAGTTGTTTTTTGAAAGTAAATCATCATAGAGGATGACAACCAAATGCCATTTGTTATCTGTGTTTTTGGTTCCTTCACCATATGATTATCGTTTTGCTAACAATATGTCTCTACAGATAAGAGACATGATAGAGAAAGAGACAACATCTACCTTCAACAAATCAACTGGCTTGCCTAGGAAGCGATTCTACCGAGCACGAGCTCACAGCAATCCACTGAGCGATTCACACTTTCCTGTTCCACTCTCCCCAAGTCAATTTGATTATTCTCTTCATTACCCTCAGTTGTTCCCTGCTTCATCTGATGATGATAATCCCAAAAGGATTCAGTTTGCTGACATTGGCTGTGGCTTTGGAGGGCTACTAGTTGCTCTTTCAACCCTATTTCCTGACAAACTCATGATTGGGATGGAAATTAGGGACAAGGTGACCGAATATGTGAAGGAGCGCGTTTCTGCATTGAGGACGACCAATCCCAGTCAATACCAAAATATCTCAGTAGTACGGACCAACTCTATGAAGTACATTCCCTAACTATTTTGAGAAAGGACAACTGACAAAGATGTTCTTCCTATTTCCGGATCCTCATTTCAAAGAGAAAAATCACCGTCGCAGGGTGATTAGCCCTCACTTGTTAGACGAGTATGCATATACTCTGGCTGTTGGGGGCATAATTTACACTATCACAGATGTTGAAGAACTTGGTGAATGGATGAAGGGCTGTTTGGAAAACCACCCTATGTTCGAGGCATTGACGGAGGAAGAACTTCGAGAACGATCCGGTGGTGAAGCTATTGACCAGTGCGACTGAGGAAGGCCAGAAGGTTGCCAGGAACGGTGGGCAGACATTTCAAGCAATATACAGACGCATTGCCCCATCTCTATGATAGAAATCAACTAATGGCTCTATGTCTGTACCAGCAGTAACTTTTTGGGACCATTTTTAGGTGAACTTTCATGCATTTTTTGGGATCCTTTGAAAGATTGAGATATTTCTTAAATGCAAAAGTAAAATTGCATACCTGTTTCTTCAATAATTATTCTGTCTTCCTTTTTTTTCTCTTGTTGTTTTGTCTTTATTTTTTTGGCCAACTATATATACACATTATTATTGCATTTAAACTTCGCCACTTTGAAATTCCATAAAGCGAATTTTTTTAGTAGCACTACAGCTTTAATGTCAAGACTTGGCAGGGACGGCGCAATTAGCCAATCTAATTGGATTTACAAAATAGATCGTTAACAAAATGCTTCCTATTTGTTAGGCAATCGACCGTAACAAGTTGCAATTTGTCAGTGTGTTCCTTCTCCGCAATATGATTATATTCATGCTTTAGAGTATCAATTAGGGTTTCGCTAGTTACATTGGTCTCACAGGTGGGTTTCAAGCGGATTGATGGTACCGCGAAGTCGAGCGGGTTTTTCCATGTTAATAGTGCGGCGTCCATGTCGATAGTTACATCTTGAAGTGTTTTCATAAATAATTGTTGAGAGCTTTGCTATGACCTCGTCGATGAAATGACTCAATGGCCAATTGTTTTTCTTGTGAAGGGAAGCTAACGTGATAGACCAGAAACTCTTGAGATCACGCTTAATTCTGAAGTTTGGGATGTCCTGGTATCCCGTGAATGTTACTTCGTTGATGCCGGAGTGTGTTATCCATTGTACGCCGGGAACTGCTCTGGATGTAACTTGTCGTTAATTTCGTAAGAAAGAAAGTACTTTTGAATTGTTTGATTTTTTTGGAACCTTTCCATGTTTTTTATCCCCTAATTTTGCTCCCCAGGTAGCCACTGTTCCATTTCACCGATTCCTCTTCTACTATGGGTGCTTCCTTCAGTCGTCGCAGGACACCTCACATTTCGTGCGAGCATGTCGTCCTTACCACGCAAGGGACTATAGTATGGCAATAGTATCTTGCTTGACAGCGTAAGTTGTGATGCCCCATCTTCTAGGCTATATGTGAGTGTGCATTCTGGGAGGATACCACTGTCTGCTGTTCGATTTCTGTGTTTTTATAATTTGCTAAAAATCTGTCTCTACGGATGAGAGACGATAGAGAGAGAGAGAGAGAGAGAGATGATCTCTACCTTCAACAATCAACTGGCTTTGCCTAGAAAGCGATTCTTCTGATTGGAGTTTGAAGTACTTAGGATTGTTGTCACATACTAGGGGTGAGCAGCGGTCTAGGGTCGACCCTGGACCGGCCCAACCTCGCTTCTGGCCCCTGGTCCGGTTCCCAGGGACGGGCCAGGTCCTCGGCCCTAAAATTCCCTGGGACCGACACCGCGCGGCGGGTTGGCCCTGGTCACAGAGTTTTGGGTGGTCCAACTTGGACCAACCCCGTATATATATTATATTACATTATATTAATATATTCAAATCTAAGTAAAATGTCTGTTATAAAACTTAAGAGTTATGGTGAGATGTTCTATCAATAGCACTAATAGTAATTTCAATTTAAAACTTTTGTTGAGTATTAATTATATGTCATTTGTTTTGTTTTCAGGTGTTTAGAAGTTCAAGTGAATTAATAAGATGTGAAGTTATATATTCATGGTTTATATTAAGTATTTTGAACTTTTTATGGTTTAATTGTATTTTACTAATGAATTTCAGTTGCACTTTACTTTTTAATTTGTGTCAAATGGTAGAAGTTTTTGAAAAGTAGAGTAGTATCGCATTCTTGCTACGGTGATTTACTAGTCAAGTGATGTGAAGCTCATTTTTTGGTTGAGTGGACTCTACATGATCAAATGCAGGAAAACACTTTTGCATATGGTGTTATGAATATTAAAGATAGATGATTACAAGAACTTTCCATCTTGTCTCATATCTCGATGGAGTTAGCAGTACGAAATTTCTATTATTGTGTTATCTTAAATTTCTTTGAATATGTATTGGTATTTATAGTTTAATTTACAACGCCGCATTGTCGATGGATGTGTAATTTGAATTTGTAGGTTTGCTTTTTAGGGAGTATAAAAACAAGATAAAAAAAATTATCGATCGATCCCGGGTTGACCCTAACCTGATCAACTCATTGGATCGGTCCTGGTCCTTTGATTGGCTGATCACAGGGTGGTCTCTGCTTTAAAATTGAGGACCGACACCGCACGGCTGGTTAGTCACAGGGTTAGGGGACCAACCCGGACCATGCTCACCCCTACACAGTACACCGCAAGAGTTAGGGTCATGGGCAAAGGGTATGCGAGCTGTCGTCATGGTACTCATCTCCGCCCTGATTGGGTCCGCATGAATTGCTTTGCTATGCAAATTCTGCCAATAGCCAGATTGTTGGTCTTGAATCATACATCTCGAAAGTGATACAAGTCCTGGTAAGCTCCTAAATAACTTAGACGACGACTTAAATGGCCCCAGTGGTGGTTGGAGTCGCTATCGTGACGTCGAAAGGCCAATTGTATATGGTCTACGATAGAGAAAACAACGAAGGGAACCGTCATTATCGATTTGTGCACAAGATTCATCCTTCCTTGCTGGCTCATGCCGTGTCATGCACTCTCCCATTTGATGATGGAGAACTTTCCGTTTTAGTTCATCAGAGAAGCACAATCGCACCCCAAATTCATTGGCAAAGAGTGTTTTATTCCAGCATAATTAGTACTCAAAAGTATACAATGACAAACTATGCTTGCCACTAGAAACCCAGGCTTAGGTAAACGAATGGCCAAATGCATCCATTCAGGTGGAGCCGGCCCCAAAAGTATACCCAAGCTTAGGTAAACAAATGGCCAAATGCATCCATTCAGGTGGAGCCGGCCCCAAAAGTATACCCAAGCTTAGGTAAACAAATGGCCAAATGCATCCATTCAGGTGGAGCTGGCCCCAAAAGTATACAATGACAAACTATGCTTGCCACTAGAAACCCAGGCTTAGGTAAACAAATGGCCAAATGCATCCATTCAAGCGGAGGCTGGCCCCGAGACTCGCCGTGCCTCAAGCGTCTTCTCGTACTCCTCGATGGACTTGAAAAGCTCCGAGAAGTTGCCCTTCCCGAACCCTCCGCACCCGCCCTTCTGATACTGTTTCCCGTGATCGTCCGTGAGCATGCACCCCAATCTCTGTATGATCTCAATGAATATGGTCGGCCTGCAAGGTCAGGCAGCAAGAGAAACCAGATGAACAACATCAGAGGAGGACCAACAGATACTTTGGACTTAGAAATTCACTGCTACACAGTATTACCCAAGTTGGTTTTCACTCGAAACCGAAATCTATGGCGACTTTTTGCTCCTGACATCAAATTATTGTAACAAATTCAACCTAAATCCAAGGAAAAAGTGGGGCCTTGAGCGACTTGGGCAACTGATGTAATCGAGGGTCTGTTCTATCAAGCGCATACATGCTGTTTTCGAAAGAGAGAATGTAGTCTATTGTCTCGTCAATGATCGACAAACCCATGTTTTGTACCCTCAAACCATATCCAATTCACGATCCATCCTCAATTCAAAGGTTCACATGGCCATAGCTAAGGGAATTGACTTTGGCGAAGACTCGAAGGAGAGAGAACGCCTGAAATCGAGATCACATACCTGTCACCCACGGGCTTGGTGAAGATCTGGAGCAGCGTCCCCTGATCGTCCCTGTCCACCAGAATCCCCAGCTCCTCGCACTCCTTGATCTGCTCGTCCGTCAGCACGTCCCCGGCCCGGGCCTTCAGGTTCCGGTAGTACGTGGGCGGCGGCGACGGCATGAACTCGAACCCGCCCACGCTGCTCCGCTTCCTCATCTCCCTCAGCGTCCGGAAGATGTCCTCGCTCGTCAGCGCCAGGTGCTGCAGCCCGGCGCCCTCGTTGTGCTCGAGGTAGGTCTGGATTTGGCTCTTCCTCTTGGTCCCGTACACCGGCTCGTTCATAGGCAGGAGGACCGTCTCGTCGTTGTTCGCCAGCACGAGCGAGTTGAGCCCGCTGTCCCCGGTCCCGACGTCGTCCTTGGTGAACTCGGCGAACTCGTGGAAGCCGGTGAACCGCTTCACATACGAGATCGCCGGGCCGAGCTCGGGGACGTTCCCGACGGCGTGGTCGAGCCTCCGGATTCCGAATTCCAGCGGGAAGGAGGAGATCTCGTCCGTCGGCTCGAACCGAGGCAGGAACCAGGAGTCCGGCGAGGAGTCGCCGCTATCGGAGGCCGGGGTTTTGTAGCTGACGTAGCGGAGGACGACGTCGCCGTAGAGGTGGACCTCGGCGATGGCGGCGCGGCCGTCGAGGACGACCGGCGGGGAGACCGGCCTGGCGCCGTGGGCGACGCTGGCGCGGAAGGCGGCGTCGGCGTCCTCGACCTCGACGGCGACGGCGCGGACGCCGAGCCCGTGCTTGGCGGCGAAGGCGACGCAGTCGGAGTAGGAGAAGGAGGGGAGGGAGGCGGTGGCGGAGGGGTCGAGGCCTTCGGAGGCGGCGATGGAGGGGGAGTAGGGGGCGGTGAAGAGGAAGCAGAGGTCGCCGGAGCGGCAGAGGTAGGAGGCGTGGGTGGCGTTGCCGGTGGAGAGGTCGGACTTGGCGACGACGGGCATGCCGAGGCCCCAGGCGAAGCGGCGGGAGACGTTGGTGGCGTCGGTGCACCAGAACTCGACGTGGTGGAAGCGGCGGACGGGGAAGCGGTCGGACCGGGGGTTGGACCGGACGAAGTTGGAGAATCCGACGAGCTTGAACTCGTCGGAGCCCGTGGCGACGCCCCCGTCGTTCTGCTTGCCCATGTTTCTACTTTTTGCTGAAAGCGAGCCGCTGGTGGTTATGCTCCGTTAACTGGGACCGTGGGAACGGAGTGGGGTGGGATGAGATGGAGAATATAAGGAGGGGCGTGGGGGACACGTGGCGAGAGGCGAGAGGGGGGAGAGCGGGGAGCGACGTGGCGAGGCTATCGAGGAAGATAAGGTTCACGGTAAGAAGGGAAGGGGTTCGTGTAGGGGAGTGGGCAGGTGATGTGGTCCGGATTTCTATAAGTCGAAGCAGTCAAGTTGAACTGAAACTCTGCATCGGCTGACCGGTCGGAGATCGACAGGCGCGTCCTTTCGGGGTAGACGGGTTGTTGAAGATCTCTTCGATCAAAAAGACATAAAAAAGTTGCGGAGGATCTTCACCGATCTGGGACGTGAGGACAACGGGGACATTCGACGTACCCGCGTTACGCGTGGGGATGAAATTAGACCGTGCCTTGACCCGTCTTTTGGTTTAGTGAAACCCTGCTGGTGTGAGATTCGTCCAAGCACCAATTTTCCACTCGGGTAAGGACGATCTTTAGCTAACTACGGGATTTAGAACATCATGACCCGTTGAGAGATAGCTATGATCGGAAAAATTAGAAAAGAGATTGCTATGATAATTTTTTTTTTTTTATGATAGTTTGTTCACGTTAGCCTTTGTTTGATAAGCGGTCAAATATGTATACTTGATTCTATTATTTTATTCTTCAAAAAAAGAAAAAGAAAAAATGATCACAAATCCATTTGATAATTTTTTTTTAAAACAAATTTGTTCTTGGGAATAAACTTCAGAATCAAGGCCACTTTTTTTTTTTTTTTTTTTAATCTTATTCCTTTCACTAATTGCTAGTTTCAATGATGGTCCGCGACCAAGCTTTGCTAGCGGCTGGGCGAGCTCAGCTTTGCCAACGGTTGGGCGAGCTCAGCTTTGCCAATCTCACTCAGATTTGGTGAGGCCATGCTCACCCAGCCATTGGTGAGACTCCACCTCACCTAGCCATTGTGAGGCCGCCTTTGCTATGATTGGGCGACGCCACCATCGCGGTGGCCGGGTGAAGGCAAGTCTTGCTAATAGCTAGCCGAGGCTCAATGGACGAGGCCGTGGGCCCTTGTCTGCCGATTGCCGTCATCGCTAAGGTCGGTGACTGGTGAAAGAAAGAAGGAGAAAAGGAAAAAAGAAAAAAGAAAAGAAAAATGTAATAAAATTATTTAAAAGTTAAAAGAAATTCCAAATCATAAAAAAATTTGAGAGTCGTCACCAAACATATTTATGTTTCGAGAATAGAAATTTTGTTCAATTATCAAATGTCTTCAAATAATCAAAAACTCATCTAGAGAACAAAATAAAAAAAAAAATATTTTCGAACATAAATTATTCCTGAAAATATAATGATTGCCAAATACACCCTAAGATTTAATCAAGATATTTCTTTTCTTATCGTTTGCATTTCTAGTGATTGCTTGTATATCTCACTTTGATTGTGTATATCAATTGATATATTATCTTTGATGGTCATCCATTAAAATTTATTTAGCACCGAAATATACCGAAATTTCACGATTTCTCTCTTTTGCATTATTTTTATTTTAACTTTTGTCTAACCAAACTAAAATGCACAGCACAACACAAAGCACACTCTTTGGAGCCGACATGAGCAAAATATGTCGTCTCGTATTTGGCTGATCTTTTGCACATGTTAAAATCACGTCCTGTCCACAAATTTACCAATCTAATGAGCAATCTTCACAGATTGAGACTTTATTACCGAACATTTACTAAGTGCAATTTTGATTCTTAAAAGCTTTGGATGCGTGGACTGCAGTGTTAGGCCATTAGGCATGAAAACATACGCGAAAGAGAGAGAAGTACTGACTAGTAAATGTTCTTTCATTTGGTAAAAGAAACCATTTCTCTGCATATCACGTTTCCAAGAATTAAATGAGTTGATTTTCAAACTCCCAAGATTTAACATGATTCTCTGTGCAGTTCATGGTGCTATTCCACAGCTACTTAAATGCTAGCAAGCCAAAACAACAGATGAACAAGAAAATGTGTTATGCATACATCATCCAGATAATATACAACCTTACTACTGCATCGCATATTTCTTCTAATCAACACTGCAACTGCTGTTTCCTCTGCACTCTTTTTAAGAGAGGATCTTCCTCGTCAGTGATGTTTATGAATGCCTTGATGTGTTTCTGGAAGGATGATGCAGCTTGCTCTCTCTCTCCTTTAGTCATCCCAGCTCGTCGAATGTGATGGCCATCAGGTAGAATGTTTCTACTGCCAATTCATGAAACTGCTTATTGTTAAAACTAGTAACAATACCTAGAGGGGGGTGAATAGGTGACTAAGATGATTTTTATAAATTTAACAAAATGTATAGACAATTTATTTGATGAAGGATTAATGATTTGAAAACAATAATCGCTGCAAGTGAAAGCAATGTAAAGTAAAAGAATTATGGATAGAGAATCAAGACTCTAGATTTATAGTGGTTCGGCTTAGACCAAGCCTACATCCATTCTCCCGCACGGACAGCCCTCTGGCTGGATTTCATTAAGAATCAAAAAGAGAATTTATAGTCTCACGCCCTTGATTCCACAGTGTAGAGTCTTTACTACACTTCCTCAAGGTCTCACCACACTTTAGTCTCTCTTTTGATTACAAGTATAGCTCGAAGAATAAGATCACAAAATAACAAGGAGATTCAGACTTTGGAATTCTTCTATCTGGCACGCTTGAACAGCTTGAGCGTCTCCCTTAAATACTTCTTCATGCCTTCATTACCGTTGGCACATTCCAAAGAAGTTCTTCCAATCCACCCGTTGGACAGAATCAATTTAGAGAGATCTCGAGCTCCTTAAGGCAAATGTTGATAGCCCATCAATCCTGCTCGCCCATACAATCAGGATGTTGGTTTCCATAAGTAGAACCTTCCAAGTATAAGTTGCGAATCTAGAGAATCTAGATTATTCGAATACGAATAGAAGATCTTGTAGTGCTAATTCCAGTTGAGAGATATTCCTTGACCGTTGAAGTCAAAACCATACTAGATAAAATCAGAATGGAAGTTTTAACTTTGTCGGTCTGGAAACTATCCATGAGAGTAGACTTTGAATCTTGAGTCTGGAGGTCTTCAGACTTTGTCAGTAGAGTCTGCAAGTCTTCAGACTAGACTGATGTAAATGTTTTGTCGACTTCAAAATACCTTAAGAGGATTTTTCTCACACTTGTAACGGTACAAAAAATCAATCAAGTAAACGACTTCACTGATGCCCATGAGAGCATGCAGTCCCTATTCTATGGTGAGACCAGTGCATAGGACAATGCGATGAATATTCACCCCACACCGCATGAAGACGAGATGGGTAGAGACTGGTGAGTGATGGAAGTACTCGCTTTGTTCTTCTTTCTATGTTGCAGAAGATAGAGGTGAGCATTATTTGTTCAGCTAAGTTTATAATGCTGGAAAGGTAGGATCTTTTCATTTTTTATATCCAGATCGCAAGCAGTTAGAAGTGATGACCATTACTGAAGTTTTTGCAAAGATAATCGCATGGCTTTAATAAAGATTTCCATATGAGACTGAGGGGCAAGATGCTTCATATATGAAATTTTCAGTTTCTCCACGAACCCCGTTTCCATAGAATATAAGAGCTCTGTAACTTGGCTTGAAGAAATTAATGCAACGAGCACCCCTTACATGAAGGAGTTGACATGCCTCTAGAATTTGAAGCTCATTAGAAGCTTGCCTCAGAAATCCAGCACGATCCCTGAAGTTTTAGGAGCTGCAACCAAGATTCAAAGAAATGTTAGGAATGGCATTATTGTGGTTGCATTTGAAAAAAGTAATAAATCCTTGCAACTACAGATAACAACACTCACCGGCTTGAAAGCCAGAAGTTGACTAAAGGAATACATCATGTTGAATTTCAGTAATGAGATGCACAAAATAGTAGTGAAGCATTATACAGAGACAATGCAGCCTCTTTCAAGGATGCATTCAAAAAACCGTCAGCGCTAACATATATGGAGCTCAATGTCGTCAATGTGCTCAATGCCTCGTTATCTTCTAATGCAGCATAAGCGACACTTTGAGCAATTACAGATTGGTGATATCGGAGGAGAAAACAGAAGAGGTAACTATTTGGAGGTAAACTAGTCCCCAAAAGGGTAACCATTTTTATCCATTCTTTTCCCTAGAACCACAGTTATGCACTTCTGATGGCTGGTTGATCTCAATTATGCCTGATTCTACACATTGCTGAGACTTGACTGTGATACAGACCGAGCCGTTATACTTGAATATAGCAGTGCTTGCAAAAAGAAAGGGCTCTCTACTTAATGCCAATGAAATGTTGGCGATTTGCTTTAGAGTTTCCATACCGAACCATCTAACGATTGAATCTTGATTCAAGTTAACAGCTTCTCCGGTAAAAGGATGTCTATGTTTTACCCTGCTGAGAAAATCTCCTATGCAATAGTGAGATGAATCTTATCAAATGAGTGTTGACCGTCTGGTCCATCAAACATGCTGGCCATAGCATACTCTCTGGTCGGCTGTCGGGTGTACATTCACCTGTAAAACTATAACTTTGCCCTCGAATGTTGAAATGGAAAAGAAAAGAACCAAGACTTTGGATCGATAGCTCCTTAGCAACAGCAAATGCAATAGTATCCAGAGTGATAGCATATTGTCATGTTTGCTTTCTGAATTTTCAGCTTCTTTGATCTAATCCAGTTCCTTGATGTACATCACAATGAATTCTACTCAATGAAAACTCACCAAATCCCCAAATTGCAAGAGGTTTAGGCTAAGCCACAATCTTCTCCATCTCAAAGGCTTTCCATCTTAAGTATAAGCATGTCGAAGCCCAGGATGTACGTTAAGGGCCTGTTTGGTAATACTCCGGAAACAACTGATTCTATTCTTTTGTTCCCGGGAGTAAAAAAAAAAAAAAAAAAAATCTATTTGGTAAATTTTTTATTCCCGGGAATAGATTTGGAACAGAATCAAGAAGTAGAAAAATATTGCTTCTTGTTTTCGGGAACAATTCTTAGAATTAATTCTAATTTTTTTTTCTTTTATCTTCTCTTTTCTCTCTTTTCTCTTAAAATATTGCTTCTTCCTCTTTCTTGATTATGGCTAACAACCAATCAGACGAGGGCCAGCAACCTCACCGGAGTGTCACTGGGCCATGGCGTGGCTTGGCCTTGTCGGGCCACCTCCAGGTTGGAGCCACTTGGCGGTGGCTTGGCAAGGCTTGTTGGGTGAGTTTGACCTCGCTAGATCTGGGAGAGGTTGACCTCGCCTAGCCAAGGCGAGGCCGAGCCTCACACAGACACGGCGAAGCTCAGCCTCGCCAGCCGGCGCGAGGCTTGGTCTCGCCAGGCTAGGGAGAGGCTCGATCTCCCCCAAATTTGGCAAGGCTGAGGCTCACCTTGGCCAAGGGAGCCTCCAACGAGCTCGCCAAACCTTGCCCACTGTGGCTGACGACCGGCTACAAAGAAGGAGGGAGAAGGAGAAGAAGAGAAAAAGAAAAGGAAAAAAAAAGAGAAAAATAAGAAAAATATAATAAAAATATTAAAAAATTAAAAGAAACAAAAAAATTTAAGAATTCTACCAAACGCATTTCTATCATGAGAATAAAAATTTTGGACAGTTATCAAACGTGTTCTTTTGTTAAAAAATTGTTCCCATGAATAAAATTAGAAAAAATCATTTCCGATTAAAAATTGTTTTTGGAAACAGAATCGTTACCAAACTCGCCTTAAACTTAATGATATTACTCTTACCAGCGAAGTCCTCATGTAAGCAAGGTTCTATACCTCTCTTTGAGATTTATGTCATACATTGCGTTTGATTGTTTCAATTTTGAATATAGAGTAGTGAAAAAATGATGCAACACGTTAATGGGGAAAAATTATAAAAAAATGTCATAAATCTATTGTAATTGTACTAATTTAGTATTAAATCTTTTTTTAATCGAGTCCTGTTGACACCTAAATTTTGACTACTCAGTCATTTACTTATTGCATAAAAGGTAGGGATTAATTCTTAACCCCTTAAAAAATAGAATTTAATTTGTGTAGCTATAGTTTTAGGAGCATTTTTTTTATTGGATCAGCGACGGATGGGTTCGACTTGATGGTTCAGAGCTTTAATTTGACAAGTTGGACTAAGCCCACGAAGAGAGCAAATTGGCCCAAGCCTGTATCCTCGAGGAGATATTACAAGCTCATTTTTGCAAGATTTGAAATTTGAGAAAAATCCTATTGCAATTTTGAATCATTGGCAATATGTGATAAAATCAGTGGAGAATATTAATTTTTGCAAAGGAAATCTAGAAGAGGTGAGGAAAATAAAAAGATTTTACTTCCAGAGGTTATAGGCGATCTTCGTGCATATTGAAAAATGAGATAAAATATTCCACGAAAATGGGGCCAAACAATTCAATACGAGGCCACACATTGAATATACGGCATAACAGAGTGATACACATGAGGGGAGAGAAGAGAAAGAGAGGAGTCTCTCGTCCAAGCCTTGGCCAAGACCCTCATCGTGCCATTGTGCGAAGCTTACTATTGCGTTGTTGCCACTACGCCATGCCGTTGCATCCTCACTGCCAGTTACGCGATCCTGTGCTGCCTCTCCCTCTTGCTGCATCGACGCCGTTGGTCCTCGCACTGTCATCAACAATCGTTGCAGCTATTTATGTTTTTGGTGGATATCTCGAAGCATCCCGTTAGCAGCGAAGATCCAAGCGTTGCCACTCCTTGCTACATCTATCTCGTCCTTCATCCGCCCAAGCATCATCGTGCATAGTTGTTGAAGGCCACGCAAGGAAGGTCAAATCTTTAGTCAAAAGAAAAATCCAAGTGGTGGTCAAAGAGCCTTGGTGGAGATTTGAAACAAGAAGAGAGGGGCTAAAGCGATGGTGATTTTCCTTTAGTGGTCAAAGGGAGATTTGGCTAAAATTTCTCTGTCTAGTGCACATTGAGGAAATGAGAATCTTTGGTCTATTCTCGTGGAATTTAGGGACCATCAAAGAAAGTCCGTTGGCTTCAAAGTTTTGCTTTGTTCGTGCCTTGCAGTCCGCTTTGTTCTTTCTTGCAGATTCACGGATGTTTGTCAAGCACTGCTGGCACCATCGCCCATCATCATCCAAGCTCGTTGTTTGCAGATTTCAATTTGGGAAACTTATCCATGCAATAATTTGAATTAGGTAATTATCTTGTTTGCCATCAATTTGAATATTTTGTGATTCAATTTGATTGAGAATATTACATGATTCCTAAATTTGAGTGATAAGTGCACTCCCAATTAGGATTTATTACCTAATCCGCAACCGCACGTCAATTTTTTATTCCATCTATAAGGGCTTTAGATGAAATAATTAATCACGCGGGAATAAAATTGATATTTTGATCTTTAAGACTTAAGATTAATTTATTGATTTTATTAGCGAAATAATCAGGTTTGATTAGATATCGTTTCCAAATTCGAACAATGGATAATGTCTTTGATGACTATGAATGATTTGGTGCTTATCTTTTAATTGTTTTATTTATCCCAAAAATACAAAACAAATTGCATTTGCATATCATATAGATTAGAATTGATTTCCTAGATAGAATTGCATGATAGAATAGTTAGATTCTTTTCTAATTATATTAGAATGCATGTTTAGATAAAATCTAGGTTAGATAGTATTTTGGAATTAAATTGCATGTTGAGATAAATTTCTAAGTTAAGATAGGATTCAGATTAGTCTATTTCCTAACTTAAAATAGATAATATCTCACTTTAGCTAGATTTTTATTATTAATAATTTTTAATTATGAATTTTTATAAAAAATATAAAAATATCATCTGCATGTCATATAGAATTAGATTCATGATATGCATGGTATTTAGTGATTGTCGCTAGGTCCATTTAATTAAAAATTGCCCGTCATTAGAATTATGTCATTTGGTTAAGTTGCATTGCACATAGATTAGATTTTGTTAAACAATAGAAAATCCTTAAAAAATTGAGTGACTGTGTGTTAATTAAGAATCATATATAGGGCTTTTGATGTGAATTTTGAGCTAACATTGCAGATGTTTTCGTTGCTACGAGGTAAGTCCCGTAATTTATTCATTGCTTTATTTGGGTGTTAAATTGGTGGTTTGTGCACCCGCATAATCACCTCACATGTTAGGAAGGTAAATTAATTCAAGCTACCTGAAAAAAATTTTCGAAATAAAAAGGGAAATGTACCGAAATGGCATTAGAAAAGTCTAGTGTAACCAAGTCCCCGTACCTAAAGTCTCTGGTTTGTAGGAGTAAAATAATTCTCTCATTATTTTACTTAGATGTCTAATTGACCTACCGTAAACTGATTAGTATCACGCCTCGAACCCCGAGCGCGTGCTCATCTCTTGGTGGTCGATAAAATTTGCGACTTCCCAAGACGAGTCGCCGATCCTTTCATTTTATTGCACATACGGAAGCGAATGATAAATTCCCTGACAGTAACCATCTCGGGATAGAAAATCAGGACAACAGATTTACAAACAAAACATGCTTTCATAAACCAACTGAGTCATGTACAGAGTCTTTGACCAAGAGACTACAAAAGACTGGCTCTCCAAAAAGAAGCGGTCCTAACTGACCTACACTTCAGATCACCTCAACACGACTCCAAGTCCTCCGCTCTACGGTCTTGAAAAATTATCCCACGATGCGAGTTCACGCAAGTCAACATAGTTCATATACATTATGCATAACATTGATGTACACAATCATTGAAACGCATTACTCGACTCAATAAATCATAGGGGTCCAGATTATAGGGTCAAATTATTATGACACGTCCCATACCATGTCATACAATTTTGTCCCATAATCCGGCACATCTATTTCACTCAATATGCGTTCCAATTGATAATTTCGCCCACTCTAGGGTACGGCTTACTCGAAGTTCGGCGGTCTACTGGCGTCGCCAGGCATCGTCTCACCCCATTGAGCACGGCTACGTCTCTCAAAGACGGCTTTCTTGAAGGAGCATAGGTCCAGCCTCTACTGCGACCCGAAACCTAATGAGTGGGTATCTCATATAGGGTAACGTCCATTCGACATAGTTCGGGGATGGGTTCTCTTAACCATCACACGACCAATCAATCTCGGCCCAGGACACTGTGCATTGCACTCAAATGCCTCAGTTAAAATAGTGATCTCGGCCAATTTTCTTCGTATTAAAAACACCCGATGAAAATAGTCGTGCGTGGGTACACGATCAGATTGGATTAAGAAAATTCATAACCTTCTTTTTAAAATCCCATTGGTTTATATAGTATATAAAATCATTTTCAGTGTTTAAAACCCGACACCCGGGATTTTCTGAATAAATATTGAAATTCACAAATTTTGGAATTAAGTACTCAAAATTCCAATCAGCACTCAATTTGCACAAATTAACACCAATTGCATAAACTGAACACACCATTGCAATCAGTATGAAATTCCGACCACCGACTGTCCTGTGCTAATTTCCGGAAAAATAATTAATAATTAATTAATTTCTAAAATTAATTACATAATCCAATTTAAATTCTAAAATTACCAACCTAGGTTGAAATCACTAAATTAAATACCGATACAGACTCGGAAAATTCCCAAACCCTTCTAGATAAATAATACAATTTATCTAGGCCTCACTTAATCTAATCTATCCACCTAACATGCATAGTTGCATAATTAAATCACTAAATTAATCTAACTAATCACATAATTCCTAATTAATTAAATCTAAACACCCCTTAGACGTCATTAGCCTACTAAGAAGAGTTTAGTGCATAAACTCACTGGGTTAGCAAATACACCGGTTCACGGCGACAACGATGCGACGGCGGCCGAAACTCGGGCCTACGGCGGCTCGAGAGGTTGGTGGCTTGCGTGTGCGGAGGGCGAGGAGATTGGTGATGTGAGGTGCGGTCGGCGGCGGTGATCGGCAGCCGAGCTTGAGCGAGATGGTGCTTGGATTTGGACTGGAAATTCACGGGATTTTTGGGCGAAGCTGTTAGTCACTGGTGGTGAAATGCCGAGGGGAAGAGAAGAATTCTCTCTCTCTTGCTGCGGTGGGTTTTGGTAGTCGACACTCAGGGGATGCATGGCTTCAACGGAGGATGCGTGGGCGGACGTGTCACTGAAGAAGACCTTCCCTTGCTCGACCAATATAGTCAACCTTCAGCCTTCTCGTGGCTGCTCGGGGGAAGAACACACGGACAAGCCGTGTCCCTCAGCCAACGTCTCCCTCCGCCGGTTGACTTCTTTAGTCGACAATCTGCCTCATTCGGTGGCAGCGAAAGGGCGAGGACAACGCCCACAATTCGGCCTTGGCATGACACTTGCAATTCTCATGCAAGTGACGTGCCTTCATGCATGGTCAAAGGCAGCAACAAACGACCACGAAGTCAAGCAAACGTGGCTGCAGAGTAGCAAGTCAATGGTCTTCATTTCTGCATGGGAGAGGGTGGTTGACGTAGCTGCTGTTTTGGCCGATCATCCCTCTTTGGTCGACTCCCCAAAAAGTCATGTGCATGGGCTGAAGACATAGTTACTTGCACGGTTGCATGGTAATCAAAATGATTTGCATGGAAGGTTCGGTTAGCAGGGTACAAATGCGGGTGGAAGGGGTCTCATTTGTGGCGTTACGCAAGGAAATTTTCGATGAGACGTTGAATTTTTTTTTTTTTTTTTTTTTTTTGTGATCGGATCATCTTGACGTGACCATGAGGGTACGTCATAAGACCATCACGAAATGTGACGTCTTGGTCTGGCGATGGTAATGATGAAATGGGGTCATATGTGGTGCTAACGACGTAGTCCGATGACAAATTCGTCGACCCGTCACAAATTGTTACGTACTCGAGGTCCGGCGAAATCCGGATGTCACAATTAGTGACGACTCTTAGCTAATAATCTCTTGCATGCTAAATATTTGAACCTAAGTTGTGAATTGATATGGGCTTGGGAGAGCTCGAGCTAAGTTTAAACTTAGTAGTCCATTAGCCTAATCCTAGGTGGTTCACCTGAAATTTAGGTTGCGACAAGTCCTAAACCTTTTAAATTTATACCAATTTAGTCCATCTAGCTAATTTTGACCAGCCAGTATTGACATAGATGTTGATCGTCGTATGTGGTACCATCGGCATTAACGTAAATAATTTTTAATAATTTTTTAATAATTTTTAATTTTTCCTTTTTCTTTTCTTTCTCTCTTTTTTTCCCCTTCACTTCTTTCTTCCTTGGTAGGCTAGAGGCAAGGCCAGCAATGTTCCTCACTGGCTTCGGGCAAGCTTGGCCATGGTTAGGTGAGACTCGACCTCACTAAATATATATATATATTTTTTTTTAAATTGAAAAAAATATTATTAAATATTATCCACGTTAATGCCATTCGCATCGTGTAGGATAGCCAATGTTCACACCATTGCTAACCAGCCGAAATTGACTTGATGGATTGAATTGATCTACATAGAAAATGTTTATAACTCTATTTGAAAAAAAAAGAAGGTGTAGGACCGAATGAAAATAATTGTAATAGATTTAAGACTTTTTTAGAAAATGGTGGACAAGATATTAGGTATGTGTCGGTAATGAATGTAAAGGAAAATTACTAAGCAAATAAAAAGGCAATTATCTAAGTTGTGGAACAGGCCATCTCGGGTGCAGTCGGGAAGATCATCACAAACCAACACGATCGGAATAGGAATTAGGGACAAGGTGACAGAACATGAGAAGGAGCGCATTTCTGCATTGAGGATGGCCAATCGCGGTCAATACCAAAATATCTCGTTTGTATGGAAACTCTATGAAGTACGTGCCTAACTATTTTGAGTAAGGACAACCGATTCCGGATCCTCATTTCACAGAGAAAAATCACCGCCGCAGGGTAGTCACTGATTAGCCCTCCCTTGTTAGATGGGATCCACTCCGACTGCTGCTGGCATAATATTCGCGATCATAGATGATGTTGAAGAACTTGAAGAGTTGCATGAAGGGCTGTTTGGGAAACCACCCCCAGTTGGAGGCACTCGCGGAGGAAGAACTCGAGAATGATCCTGTGGTGAAGCTATTGACTAGCACGACCGAGGAAGGCCGGAAGGTTGCCAGGAGCGGTGGGCAGACATTTCAAGCAGCATACAGACGCGTGGCCCCATCTCTATGACAGAAATCGACTAATGGCTCTATGCCTGTGTACTAGCAGAAATTTCATGCAGTGAGTTACTTATGTAGCTTTACATAACTGTCCTTTGGAGCTCACAGTATTGAATTTCTTAGGGTTGCTGTCACATGAAACACCTTATGAGCTAGGAGATCGGAAATTTCGGAAGGGGTTCATGAGTTAGGGTATTCGAGTTTCAGTTCATGGTCCTTATTTTTGCCCTCCCTGAGCAAATTAGGCGAAAGCCAGAGGGTTAGTCTTAGATCATACATCTGAAATCTGATTATAGTCGCGGTAATCTCCCAAGTTACTTAGAGCGATTCTTCATGTCATGGAAGGTTTTGAGGGGCGATTGTGATGTTTGAAGGCCAATCATAATGTCCAAGATGGAGGCAGTAAAGAAGGAACTATCATTATCAATCTATTCACAAAGTTCATCCTTCTTTAATGGGTTCATGCCTTGAACGGGAGAACTTTCCATTATTGTTTATTAGAGAAGCACAAACGCATCCCGACTTTTATTCCATTATACTTAGCACTCAGACGCACGGTGACATACTATGCTTCCATTAGAAACCCAGGCTTAAGGAAACGAATGGCCAAAGGCGTCCATTCAGGCAGAGGCCAGCGCAGCAACTCGTTGGGGGTCGAGCGTCTTCTCATACTCCTCAAGGGACTTGAAGAGCTCCAAGAAGTTGCCCTTCCCAAATCCTCCACACGCGCCCTTCTGATACAATTTTCCGTGATCGTCTGTGAGCATGCACCCCACCCTCTGTATGATCTCTATGAATATGGTTGGCCTGCACATTACGGCAGCAAGAGAAAACCGATGAACCACATCAAGGGAGGACCAACAGATACTTTGGCCTTAGAAAAGATCCATGTCATGTACCATTACTCAAGTTCATCCTCTCTTAAAACGGTAAATAAATGGCGATTTTGGGCTCCCGATGTCAAGTTAGAGTAGCAAATTCGACCGAAAATCCAAGAAAAAAGTTAGGACTTTGAGTAACTTGGGTAACTAATATAACTGAGGGACTATTCTATCAAGTGCATGCATTTCACGGTTATTCCTGTCTAAAGTGTCATAAAAAAAATTCGATAGACGATCGTAGCCAAAAGAGAGAGCCTGCATGAAATGGATCACATACCTATCACCCACAGGCTTAGTGAATATCTGGAGCAGTGTCCCCTCGTCGTCCCTGTCCACCATAATCCCCAGCTCCTCGCACTCCTTGATCTGCTCGTCCGTCAACACGTCCCCTGCTCGGCCCTTCAGGTTCCGGTAATACGTGGGCGGCGGCGGTGGCATGAACTCGAACCCACCAACGGCGCTCTGCTTCCTCATCTCCTTGAGCGTCCAGAAGATGTCCTCGCTCATCAGCGCCAGATGCTGCACCCCCGGGCCCTCGTTGTGCTCCAGGTATGTTTGGATTGGGCTCCTCCTCTTCGTCCCGAACACTGGCTCGGTCATCGGCAGGAGGACCATCTCATCGTTGTTCGCCAGCGTGACCAAGTTGAGCCCGCTCTCATCAGTCCCGATGTCGTCCTTGGTGAACTCAGCGAACTCATGGAAGCCGGTGAACCTCTTCAAGTACGAGACCGCCGGGCCGAGCTTATGGACGCTCCCGACTGCATGGTCGAGCCTCCGGATTCCAAAGTCCAGCGGGAAGGAGACCTCGTCCAACGGCTTGAACCGAGGCAGGAACCAGGAGTCTGGAGAGGAGTTGTTGCGATCGGAGGCCGGGGTTTTGTAGCTGACATAGCGGAGAACGACGTCACCATAGAGGTGGACCTCAGCGATGGTGGCGGCACCGTCGAGGACGACCGGCGGGGAGACCGGCCTTGCACCATGGGTGATGCTAATGTGGAAGGCAGTGGCGGCATCCTCAACCTCGATGGCGATGGCACGGACGCCTAGCCCGTGCTTGGTGGCAAAGGCGACACAGGCGGAATAGGAAAAGGAGGGGAGGGATGCCATGGAGGAGGGTTCGAGGCCGTCAGAGGTGGCAATGGATGGGGAGTAGGGAGCAGTGAAGAGGAGGCAGAGGTCGCCGGAGCGGCAGAGATAGGAGGCATGAGTGGCGTTGCCAGTGGAGAGGTCGGACTTTGCGACAACAGGCATGCCAAGGCCCCAAGAGAAGCGGCGAGAGGCGCTGGTGGCGTCGGTGCACCAGAACTCGACGTGGTGGAAGTGGCGGGCAGGGAAGCGGTCGGAGCGGGGGTTGGACCGGACAAAGTTGGAGAAGCCGACGAGCTTGAAGTCGTCGGAGCCGTTAGTAACGCCGTCGTTTTGCTTGCCCATGGTTTTGCGGAAGCGAGGGTTGGTGGCTTTGGTTTGTGAATGGCGTCCGTGACCAGGAGCGGGGTGGGACTGTGAATATATATGGAGGGGCGGAGGGAGGGGAGAGCGAATGTCGGGAAGGAAGACCCTCGTGAAAAACGGATTCACGTGGGGGGGAGTTCTCTGCAGCTTTCTCCAGGGTGAAAATATTGGGTGGTCCTGGACATGGTCTCCGACCACCTAGGAAGTGACACGTGGAGGTGTGGGGGCCGGCTCGCAACCAAACGAATTTATGCACAAAAATAATTTCATTTCTCTCTCGCTAGTATGCTCTCGCTAGCATGCACACACTAGCCCCCTACGCTCTCTATCATATTCTCTTTCCTTCGTTCCCTCTATGAGGCAGAGGTTAAAGAAAACCTCTTTCCTCTTCCAGCAAATCTTATCAAATGAGCGTCGACCATCTGGTCCATCAAACATGCTGGCCATAACATACTCTCTGGTAGGCCGTTGGGCATACATTCACCTGTAAAAGTATGACTTTGCCCTCGAATCTTGGGACGGAAAAGAAAAGAACCGATACTTTGGATCGATAGCTCCTTAGTAACAGCAAATGCAATAGTATCCAGAGTGATAGCATATTGTCGAGTTTGCTTTCCGAATTTTCAGCTCCTCTGATCTAATCCAGTTTCTTAGATGTACATCACAATGAATTCTACTCAATGAAAACTCACCAAATCCCCACATTGCAAGAGGTTTAGGCTAAGCCACCATCTTCTCCATCTCAAAGGCTTTCCATCTTAAGTATAAGCATGTCGAGGCCCAGGATGTAGCTTAAGCCTAATGATATCACTCCTACCAGCGAAGTCCTCATGAAAGCAAGGTTCTATACCTCGCTTTGAGATAAATATTTCATACATTGCCTTTGATTGTTTCAATTTTGAATATAGAGCAGTGAAAAAAATGATGCAACACACTAATGGGAAAAAATTACCAAAAAAATCCTAAATCTATTATAATTGTGTCTATTCAGTCTGATTTTTTTTTTTTAACCGAGTCATAAATTTTTTAAATTTGTACCAATTCAGTCCATCTAGCCAATTTTGATCGGCCGGTATTGACATGGATGTCGACTGTCCTATGTGGTGCCACCGGCATTAACATAAATAATTTTTAATAACATTTTAATATTTTCCAATTTTTTATTTTTTATTTTCTTTTTCTTTTCTTTCTCTTCTTTTTTTTTCCCCATAACTTCCTTCTTCCTCTGCCGGCTAGAGGCAAGGTCGTCAAGGTCCCTCGCTAGCTTCGGGCAAGCCTGGCCATGGCTAGGTGATGCTCAACCTCGCTAAAAATAAAAGAAAAAAAATGAAAAAAAAATTATTGAATATTGTCCATGTCAATTCCATTGGCGTCACGTAGGATAGCTAATGTCCACACCATTGCCGACTAGCCAAAATTAGCTTGATGGACTGAATTGACACAAATATAAAATGTTTATAACTCCATTGACAAAAAAAAAAGCTATAGAACTAAATTGACATAATTGTAATAGGTTTAAGACTTTTTAGTAAATGGTGGACAAGATATTAGGTATGTGTTGGTAATGAATGTAAAGGAAAATTACGAAGCAAATAAAAAGGCAATTATCTAAGTTGTGGAACATGCCATCTCGGGTGCAGCAGGGAAGATCATCACAAACCAACACGATCGGAGTAGGAATTAGGGACAAGGCGACCGAACATGAGAAGGAGCGCATTTCTGCATTGAGGACGGCCGATCGCGGTCAATACCAAAATGTCTCAGTTGTATGGAAACTCTATGAAGTACGTACCTAACTATTTCGAGTAAGGACAACCGAAAAAGATGTTCATCCTATTTCCGGATCCTCATTTCACAGAGAAAAATCACCGCCGCAGGGTAATCACTGATTAGCCCTCCCTTGTTAGATGGGGTCCACTCCGACTGCTGCTGGCATAATATTCGCCATCATATATTATGTTGAAGAACTCGAAGAGTTGGATGAAGGGCTGTTTGGGGAACCACCCCCAGTTGGAGGCACTCGAGGAAGAATTCGAGAATGATCCTGTGGTGAAGCTATTGACTAGCGCGACCGAGGAAGGCCGGAAGGTTGCCAGGAACGGTGGGCAGACATTTCAAGCAGCATACAGACGCATTGGCCCATCTCTATGACAGAAATCGACTAATGGCTCTATGCCTGTGTACTAGCGGAAATTTCAAGCAGTGAGTTACTTATGTAGCTTTTCATAACTGTCCTTTGGAGCTCACAGTATCGAATTTGTTAGGGTTGCTGTCACATGAAACACCTCATGAGTTAGGAGTATCAGAAATTTCAGAAGGGGTTCCATGAGTTAGGGTATTCGAGTTTCAGTTCATGGTCCTTATTTTTGCCCTCCCTGCGCAAATTATGCGAAAGCCAGATGGTTAATCTTAGATCACACATCTGAAAGGTGATTATAGTAGTGGTAAGCTCCCAAGTTACTTGAGCGATTTTTCATGTCATGGAAGGTTTCGAGGGGCGATTGTGATGTTTGAAGGCCAATCATAATGTCCAAGATGGAGACAGTAAAGAAGGAACTATCATTATCAATCTATTCACAAAGTTCATCCTTCTTTGGTGGTTCATGCCTTGAACCGGAGAACTTTCCATTATTGTTTATCAGAGAAGCACAAACGCATCCCAACTTTTTTTCCATCGTACTTAGCACTCAGACGCACGGTGACATACTATGCTTCCATTAGAAACCCAGACTTAAAGGAAACGAATGGCCAAAGGCGTCCATTCAGGCAGAGGCCAGCGCAGCAACTTTGTTGGGCGTCGAGCGTCTTCTCATACTCCTCAAGGGACTTGAAGAGCTCCGAGAAGTTGGCCTTCCCGAACCCTCCGCACCCGCCCTCCACATGGCGTTTCGAGCTCGAGCTCAGAGCAGCAACCCATTTTGCGATTCACTTTCCTGTTCCCACTCTCCTCAAGTCAGTTTAATTTCTCTATTCATTACCTTCAGCTGTTCACTGCTCCATCTGATGATGATAATCCCGAAAGGATTCAGTTTGCTGACACTGGCTGCCGCTTTGCAGGGTTACTAGTTGCTCTTTCGACCCTATCTCCCTACCGCTGGCACCGAAAAAAATTGGCCTAAGTCTCCTACCATAAAGTTTAGCAACCCATTTTGTCATTCATTGCATGGAAGGATCGACCCCAACTCTTAAATAAAAATATCATTAATTTGCTTATTAGGAACATTTTATTTTAATAAACCCATATAAATTGCATTCTGATTGGACTAGAGCTAAATGGGTTTAAGCAGAGAGGTTCTGAACTTAATTAAATTATCTAGACTAAGCCTGCAAGAGCGCAAAGTTTGGCCAAGCCCATTATATACTTACATGCCCTAAAATCACATGGAGAGCACATGGTCAGTGCCAAACTAGGAAAGATTGCAATGTTTCATCAAATTTGGAGGGAATAATGTTATTGTCCTCGGATATTTTACTTATATGGAAATAATGAGAGGACAATATCTTAATTTTTTATGACGAGAGAGCTAATATGCTGACTTAGCCACAACCTCCCTCCTGTTCTGGCGAGGCCGGCGACCTCACAGAATATGGCTGACTCCCCACCAACGATGGGGCGGCGGCCAGCCAGCCCTCCTGCCTATATTTCTTTTTCTTTTCTTAAAACTTTTAGTTTTCTTAACTTTTAATATAATTTAACTAAAATTTGGGTTACAATTAAAATGTCGTTGATCGGTAGGAAATTTTAGCCAGTTGATGAGGTTAAACCCTTATTTGAAACTATCATGATCACTTCAAACTCTTATTTAAGAAAATGTAGACATTGCAGGCCCTTATTTTGGATGTTTTCCTTAAGATTGACCAAGACTATTTGTAAAACATTTTTGAAATAAAGAGAAAAAGTACTCAAAGGGGTAAAAATAATCTAGCGTAAACAACACCCCATATCCACAAAATCTGTGATTCGTAAAAATGAAATGTTAGTTGGATTTTTAATTGCCATAATAGATTAGTGGCGACTCTAAAACAATTCAAATTGCATGTTTAAAGATACATAATTAAAATCCCAAAGTTACGATTAATATGAGCTAGGAGTCCGCACTAGACAATGTACCATCTCTTTAACGAGTAACAATTTATGCCCCCCTAGTAATCCATTAGCTTTCTATGGTGATTCATTGTTAGAAGGTCACAACAAGACTGAGTAAGACCCAGCGGAGATAGAATTTGCTAAGTGTTGAGAGTTCCTACTCTGATGGGTATGGATGATCGACAAGATATTTGGTATGTGCGATGGCAATGCAAAGGAAAATTACTAAAGTTCTGAGACATGAGTATCTCTGTTAATGAGGTTCGGTCAGGTCGATAAGAGAGTCAAAGCTGAAGTGACTTGCAATGAATTGTAAGAAAGGCAGCTATATAAGTCGTGGAGCCGACAATCTTGAGTGCAGCCGTGAAGATCAGCACAGCTGTAATGCGAACGTAATCATCAAATCATGGAGCCATAGAACTCGGAAGCCATTAACTGTGGAGGCTGAGAAACATCAAGCTGTAGAAGTAACTACTGTTTTTTTTTTTTTTTGGAGACGGGGGAGGAACAGAACTGCGGCCTGACGGCCCGTGCCGTAAACCCCCTAGTGACGCTAGCGCAGGACCCACCACCACGGCGTTACGCTTAATACCACTAGTGACCACGCTGGGAATTGAACCCGTCCCATTCGTGAGAGGGATGAAAGCTCAAGCCAACGCGGCCGCCACATAGGGTGATAAGTAACTACTGTTGTTGGGAGTAAAGAGCATAAAAGTAAAGACTATCGAAGTAGTGGGCGCTTCCTTTGTAACCATTGTTAACTGTCCGTAATAATATAAATACTTGAATCGTAGTTCGTAGCAGAAACGGCCAATTAAGCAATGAACACTGGTTGTTCGATTCTGCTTCTCCTTTATTTTTGCATTTCTTTACACATGGCTGGCCTCCAGCCTCCATATTTTTACTTTCTCGTCAATTCGTGTTTTCTGTCCGAGAATCAATAAATGACCCTTCACATTCTTTTGTGATTTCCATCTGGATCCACACTTTGAAAGCCTTTTTATCCGTAACTTTTCGAAGATTGTCCACGGAACACCACAAACTCATGATCGGGATAGAAATCAGGGACAAGGTGACCGAACATGTGATTGAGGGCGACCAATCCCGGTCAGAGAGAAAAAATCACCGACGCTGGGGGATCGGCCCTCACTTGTTAGACGAGCATGCATATACTCTGGCTGTCGGTGGCACCACTTACGCCATCACAGATGTTGAAGAACTTGGGAGAATGGATGAAAGGCTGTTTGGAAAACCACCCCATGTTCGAGGCACTCGCGGACGAAGAACTCGAGAACGATCCAGCCATTTGTTGACACCTAATTTTGACTATGCTATTCACTTGTTACATTAAGCATTTCATAGCATTGCATTTAGGTAATAATAACATTTAGGATCAAACTTAGAAAATAAAAGATAGAGGATAATAAATAACATAAAAAAAATAATAAAAATTTGGAGGGAGATTTTGGAATTTTTTGAATAATGAAACATTTTTCTTGTTAAACATATCTCCTCAATTCAAAATTCAAAAAATTAATTATTGTGTGATTTTGGAGTCATTTTTCTTGTTGAGTTGTTGAGTAAATATCTCATTTGTAAAAGTAATTTTGAGTTTTCTTCTATAAATAAGAAGGCGAGGCTTCGGTTTAAGGGGGGGTTTTGTTTTGAAAAATGGAGAGCAAAAAAAAAAAAAAAAAAAACTAGTGAGAAAAAGTAAATAATTTTTCTCTCTCCAGTCAACGTCAGGAGAGTGACGTGAAGAGCAGAAACGGTACAGTGACGTGGGCCCCCCCGTCAGCTCGTCTTCCTCCCGGCGCCTGTCGCCTGTTCACGCCATTCACCGCGCCGATCGCCGCGCCGGTGCTCCCTCGTGCCGGCCGCTGCGCCTCCGCCACCGCCTTTGCCCGTGACCCAGCAGTCCATCGCTTCCGCTCCGCTCACTCCTCAGCCCTGCACGACACGCCTCCTCCGCAGTCGCCAAACTCGCACCGCCGCGCCCCGCTTCGCCTCTGCCGGCCCTGTCTCCGTCTAGATCCGTTGCTCCTCTCTCCTCCCGGCGAACCCACACCGCCGATGTTGCTACACCACAGGAGCACCTCCATCGTCGCCAGCAGCAGCTACCACTGCGAACGGATGCCCGACGCCTGCTCCTTCCTACCACCACTGCTCCGTCTCTGCGCGCCCGACGACTGCAGCGAACCTTCACCCGACGCCCCGCACTGGTGACCTGCGACTGCCCGAGCGCCGCACGCCTCCGCCGCTGCCGCCGGAGCGCCACCCGCCATCGCGCCGGAGTCATCTTCACCAGCGACCTGCTGCTCGCTCGCCTCAGTTGCACCCGACGCCCACTGCTGCGCTTCCTTCCGGCGAACCCACAACAGCACCCCTGTCGCCGCACCACTGCAGCTCGCCACCGCACCGGAGCCCCACTCACGACGCAGCCGCGTCTCTGGAACCCGAGACCTAGTATCGAACACCGCCCAGCCCAACAACTGTAGCAGCCCGCTACCGCACCACCGTCTGCGACGCCCCTCACCGTCGTCGCCGGCCAGCTCTCGCCGGAGCTCCGACTCCGGTCACCCTCTGCTCGGCGCCGATCACCTTGCTGCTGTCCTCCCCTTTAGGTGGTTTATTTTATTTTATTTTTATTTTTCACTTATTTTATTTTATTTTATTCTAGTTTCTAAGTTTAATTATTTAAGTTGGAGCATTTGATCTCAAGGTTCATTTTATGAATACTGTAGGCATTATCCACAGGGATTTTGTCCAAAATTATTGTAATTATTAATTTAATCTGTAAGACGTCGGATCATTTTTTTTAATTATATTAATTTTTGGGCATTTTGGTAGCATTTTAATTGTTAAATCATTATAATTATTAATTTGGTCCGTAAGACTTTGGATCAGATTTTTAATTATTTTGAACTTTATGTCGTGATGTTTAGGATTAGAGTAATTGTTAATTTAACCTGTGAGACAACAGGTTATTTTTTTCGATTACTTTAATCATTTATTTGTTAAATATCTTGATTGTTTAGACCTAATGTTTATTTTGATAATTACTTGCTTTAAAAAAAATCAAAAAAATCAAAATCTTGCATCAAAGCATGTAGGTTTAATAAATCAGACATGTAGGATTAGGTTTATGAAATTTTCGTCATCTAGTGATTGTTGCTAGATTCATTTAGTTAGAAATTGCTCGTCATTAGAATTAGGTCATTTGATTAATTTAGATTGCATATTTAATTGTTGCATTTCTTTAAATTTGAATTTCATGGAAAATACAAAAAAAATTTAGAATAAATTCATTTCATGCTTTAGGATAGATTGCATGTTTATTCATGTTATATAGTTTAGGTTATATTGCCACGTCGTATCATTTCATGTTAAATTAGTAGCATGCATTGCATGATTCTCATTAAATAAAGTGAAAACCAAAATTGAGTTTGCATGTTAGGTTTATTTAATTAGAATTTGCTTGTTAATAAAGTTAGATCATAAAGTTAAAATGCATGTTTCGATTTCAAGATAAAAGAAAATCCAAAAAATGCTTTGTGTGTTTATTTCTTTTAATGGAAGTCTTTTGATTGTTTAATAGTGATTGTGCACCCGCATAACCACCATTTGCATGTTAGTAGCTTAGGTTAAAATTGATCAATACTGCCTGCAAAATATTTTTGAAATTAAAATAAAAAGGTATCGAAAGGGTGTTAGGCTAATCTAGTGTAACCATGTCCCCGGACTTATTGAATCTCTGGTTCGCAAAAATAAAGTATTTTCCCATACTTTATTTGGGTTTCTAATTAACCCTAATTGGTTAGTGGCAGCTCCAAATTGAGTATAATTGCATGTTTAAATGGGTTAATTCATTAGTATCAAGTCGCAATTGGTAGGACTTGGAAGGGTCCACGCCAAGTCTTCGGACTTAGTAGTCCATTAGCCTTCTTTAAGTAATTCATCCTCGAAAATTAGGTCGCGACACCATTGATGGTGAAAAGCTTTTGTTCAGTGCAACAGAGGAAGGCCAGATGGCTGCCAGGAATGATGGGCTGACATTTCAAGCAGTATACATAGGCGTTGCTCCATAACTGTCCTTTGGAGTTCTAGGTATCGAATTTTTAGGGTTGATGTCACATGAAACGCCGCATGAGTTAGGGTTATCAGAAATATTAGAAGAGAAAAAAAGAGTTCCATGAATCAAAGGGTATGCGACTTGCAGTTCACGGTCCTCATCTTTGCCCTCATCGGGGTGGTATGAATTAATTAGCTGTGCAAATTCTGCAAATAGCCAAACCGTTAGTCTTAGATCATATATCTGAGAGGTGATACAAGTCCTGGTAAGCTCCTAAATTGCTCGAGCTCTTTCTTATGTCCGGGTTCCTACTAATACCAGACCCGACCCAAACGTGTAAGATGTATGTCTATCGTGACTTAACCCGAGACTCGACTTAATATAGAACCCGAAACGAAAACACAATTCTGATATTGTATTCAAGAATAGAAGGTACAAGAGTCACTTTTTTAACGACAAGGTTGCACGAGACTAGGTTAAAAACAAGTCACGATTACTCTTAAAAGAGTTTTACACATACTTTGCAAATTCGTAGGCCTCTTATACTAACTACACGTTGATTAGTGAATTTTGTTGTCCCATGATTACTTCGATGCATGTCGAGCACATATATTGCCATAGGTACATGAAATCGACATTCGTAAGGTTGGCTATATGATCTAGAAAATTGATATATTAATTGATGCAACAGATTGTAAAGTGTGCATTTTAATAAAATATCACATCACCCAACATGTTTACCTTAATTGTCAATCATGGCATGCTTAGCACATAAGATATGGCCCCACTTACTAAAAATATGGCACTACAATGACAAAATATGAGATCGTTCAATCAACCACCGGCATAATTTATTCATAGCGGTATCATCCTTCTTTGCTGGATCATATTTCATCGTGAAGCACGCCCTCACACCTGGACGAAAACACGGGAATAGACAAAAGTTTTCGTGAATACATATTATCGGCGATGGCCAAAAGCATCCGACTCCATCAGCTAAGACCCTTTATTTTAACATGCACCAGCACTCAAACATAAAGCGACAAACAATGCCCACACTTAAGGAAAGATATGGCCAAATGCAACCATTCAGGCGGAGGCCAGCCCGGCAACTCGTCGGCCTTCAAGCGTCTTCTCATACTCCTCAACGGACTTGAAGAGCTCCGAGAAGTTGCCCTTACCGAACCCTCCGCAACCCCCCTTCTGATACAGTTTTCCGTGATCGTCCTTGAGCATGCACCCCAGTCTCTGTATGATCTCTAGGAATAGGGTTGGCCTGCTCGGCAAGGCAGCAAGAGAAACCAGATGAACAACATCAAAGGAGGGCCAACAGATACTTTGGCCTTAGAAAAGATCGATGCCGTATACCATTACTCAAGTTGATCCTCACATGAAACAGTAATCTATGGCAATTGTTTTGCTCCTAATATCAAGTTAGGGTGACAAATTCAACCGAAATACAAGAAAAAAGGGACTTGGATAACTTGGCTAACTAATGTAACCGAGGGACTATTCTATCAAGTTCATGCATGTCATGGTTATTCCTATCTAAAGTGTCATCAAAAGTTTTCGGTAAACGATCCTAGCTAAAAGAGAGAGCCTGGCATGAAATGGATCACATACCTATCGCCCACAGGCTTAGTGAAGATCTGGAGCAGTGTCCCCTCGTCGTCCCTATCCACCATAATCCCCAGCTCCTCGCACTCCTTGATCTGCTCGTCTGTCAACACGTCCCCTACTCGGCCTTTCAGGTTCCGGTAATATGTGGGCGGTGGTGGTGGCATGAACTCGAACCCGCCGACGGTGCTCCGCTTCCTCATCTCCCTTAGCGTCCTGAAGATGTCCTCGCTCATCAGCGCCAGATGCTGCACCCCTGGGCCCTCGTTGTGGTCCAGGAATGTCTGGATTTGGCTCCTCCTCTTCGTCCCAAACACTGGCTCACTCATCGGCAGGATGACCATCTCGTTGTTGTTTGCCAGCATGACCGAGTTGAGCCCGCTCTCATCAGTCCCGACTTCATCCTTGGTGAACTCAGCTAATTCATGGAAGCCAGTGAACCGCTTCACATATGCGACCGCTGGGCCGAGCTCGGGGACGTTCCCAGGGGCATGGTCGAGCCTCCGGATTCCGAAGTCTAGCGGGAAGGAGGAGACCTCGTCTGTTGGCTTGAACCGAGGCAGAAACCAGGAGTCTGGGGAGGAGTTGTCGTGATGGGAGGCCCGGGTTTTGTAGCTGACGTAGCGGAGGACAACGTCGCCATAGAGGTGGACCTCGGCAATGGTGGCGGTGCCATCGAGGATGACTGGCGAGGAGACCGGCCTGGCGCCTTGGGCGACGCTAATGTGGAAGGCATCATCAGCATCCTCGACCTCGATGGCAATGGCCCGGACGGCGAGGCCGTACTTGACAGCAAAGGCAACACAGGCAGAGTAGGAGAAGGAGGGAAGGGAAGCGGTGGAGGAGGGGTTAAGGCCTTCGGAGGCGGCTATGGAGGGGGAGTAGGGGGCGGTGAAGAGGAAGCAGAGGTCGCCGGAGCGGCAAAGATAGGAGGCATGGGTGGCATTGCCGGTGGAGAGGTCAGACTTGGCGACGATGGGCATGCCAAGGCCCCAGGAGAAGCGGCGGGAGGCGTTGGTGGCGTCGGTGCACCAGAACTCAACGTGATGGAAGCGGCAGACAGGGAAGCGGTCGGACCGAGGGTTGGACCGGACGAAGTTGGAGAAGCCGACGAGCTTGAATTCGTCAGAGACGGGAGTAATGCCGTCGTTTTGCTTGCCCATGGTTTCCGGAACCGAGGGGATGGCGGCTTTGGTTTGTGAATGGTGTCGGTGGCTGTGAGGAGGATGCGGGGTGGGACTATATACCGGGGAAGATAAAGTTCACGGAAAGACGGGTGGGTGAGGGAGGGAATACAGGATGGAGAGCAGGTGATGTTGTCGGATTTCTCAGCTCAAAGCAGTCGAAGTGAAACTGAAACTCATTTTCTCTGTGACTGGTGGGAAGAGATACAGATGGCCCAGCTTTTATAGGCGACGATAGGTACACATTATTGGGTGACGGTGTTAAACGAATTAATGTTATAGACTCCCAAGATTTTAATATGATTCTCTGCGCACTTCACGGTGCTATTCCACAGCTACTTAAACACAAGCAAAAGCCAAAACAAAAGATGAACAATAAATTGTGTTATTCGCACCATCTAGATAATATGCAACCTTACTATTGTATCACGGGAAAAGTACCAAAAAAGTCATAAATCTATTGCATTGGTACTAATTTAGTTCTAAACTTTTCAACTGCATCAATTTAGTTCTAAACCTTTTAATATTTGTACCAATTCAGTCAATCCGGTTAATTTTGGCCGGCCGGCGCTGACGTGGACGTCAGCCGGATGTTGACGTGACAATTTTTATGATTTTTTTAATGATTTTTTTGAATTTTTTTATTAATTTTTTTTCTTTTTCCTTTTCTTTTCTCCCTTCTTCCTTCTTGGACTGTTCCAGCGGTGGCCGACGAGGGTGGCAGCCCTCGCCCAGCCTCTCCTAAGGCCGCCGGCAAGGTGGCTTCGCCCGGATCTAGGTGAGGCCAGCCTGGCCCTAGCCTTGCCGTGGGCGAGGAAAAAGAAAAAAATTAATAAAAAATTCGAAAAAATCATAAAAATTGTCACGTCAGTGTCCGACCACCGGCCGACGTCCACGTCAGCACCAGTCGGTCAAAATCGGCCAGATGGACTGAATTGATATTAATATTAAAATGTTTAGGACTAAATTGGTCCAATTGAAAAGTTTATAACTGAATTGGTACCAATGCAATAAGTTTAGGACTTTTTTGGTACTTTTCCCACTATATCACATATTTCTCCTCATCGACTTTGCAACTGAGGTTTCCCATGCACTCATCTTAAGAGAGGATCTTCCCCCTTAGGAACGTTTTCGAGCATTTTAATGTGTTTCTGAAGGATGATGCAGCTTACTCTCTCTACTCTAGATGGCCCAACTTGTCAAATATGATTGCCATTAGGTAGAATGCCTTAGCTACCGATTCATGATACTGTTGCGAAAATTTGATTGTTGACGAAGATAGAGAAGTAGTAATAGATCCTTGATACTTTGATGCGTGATAATGATCACTACTCTTAAAGTATTATTTGGTCCCATTATGGTTGTTGTTGGGTTTAAAACAAATATACCTCTAAGATATACACCAAAGTCGTAGAGATCCAAGTTCAGTAATTACTCAATTTTCTCTCTTGGAATTTCACATTGAATGTATTAAAGTTGCATGTATGGAAAAAGAATAAGAGAGAATTCTGAAGAATAAGCATTTATGAATAGTTATGATTATTATAAATAATATGTGAATTGGTCTTATTCGCAAATAACTAATCAATATGTTTCTTGGGAATATGTACTTTATCCCCAACCATATTATTCTTCATGTCAAGACCAATTTCCTCTCATAATTACCAATAACCTCACTTTTGGACGAAGAATCACCTCTTTTCATATACCAAGAGTCACATTTTCTTTGATCATGAGTCATGTATTCTCTTAACCAAGAGACACATCTTTTATAATAACAAACTATTTCAACAATCCCCCACTTAGTTTATTATCTACACTATTTTACATAAATTCATACATACGAAAGTTATCTATTAAGATTTGAACGTTCAATTAGTGTAAATAATTCCATTAACGAAATTAGTGGTAGATAAAACTTTGAACCATGACTCCACTTGTTAATCAAATTATCACACATAATGAATTTATACACATTTGGTTAGAAATTTCTTTTGCCTAAGCACTTTTATGGCCTTATGCTCCTCCTGCATTCATGAATATTTACAAAAGTTCATCCGACTTTTGTTAAAAGTGGCATCACTTCTTTTGTTCAAATGAAGTTGCTAAATTTGTTATCTTAGCATTACCTTGCTAAAACCTTGAACTTCATTAAGAGTGTTTTCTTATGGTCATCCTCCTAAGTTTTCATGGTATTGACCTTGTATCCCAATACTCGATCACCATCAAATTACAATAGCTTGTTGTTACCCATGTAACTTTAATAGTTTCGTTAGAAATTATAAAGTTGGGTTTCCACTATGCTTGATTATTATTCCTTTGGCAGTACTATTTAATAAACCTCTCGAGAGTCCCTTAGTAAATGGATTAGTCAAGTTATCATTTGTTCAAACATAAATTACTAAAATAATTCCATTAGTAATTAATTATTGAACATACTCATGTCACAAACTAATAGGTCTAGATTTTCCATTGTATATTTTATTGTATGCCCTAGACATAATTGCCTCATTATCACAATGTAAAGATATGGCTATCATTAGTTGTGGGCACAACTCTTTGTTCAATGACAAATTTTGTAGCTGTTCACTCTCTTTACCAACAGCCGATAGTGTTATAAAGTCATATTCCTTCATTGAATGAGTCATACATGTTTGCTTCCTTGATGCCCAATGGACTGCATCATTGGGAAACTTAAAAAACTCATTCAAATGTCAACTTGTTATCAATTATGCTAGTTGGAACTAGCATTTGAATATCCTTCTAGTACTGTTGGTTGTCTTCCATAGAATAGACCATATTATTTTCTTTAAGTGACCAAGAATTCTACTCATAGCCTTTCAATGCACAATATTAGGATCACTAATAAATTTGGACAATTTACACACAACAAAACCTATATTCGGTCTAGTGCAATGCATAGCGTACATTAGACTTCCAATTACACTAACATGTTCTAATTGTCCCGAAGATTGCCCGGTATTTTTCATCATTTTTATTGCACATCATATGATACATTTCACTCTTTAATTCTCAAATAATGATATCTTTGAATGATTTTCTCCTCATAGTAGCCTTGACTTAAAGTATAACTCCCACTATAGTCAATTACTTTGATAACTAAAATGTATCCACTTCTCCCAAATCTTTTATTTTAAATTGAAAAGATTGATACCTTTTAGTTTTATTTATGCCAAGCATATTTGTACCAACAATCAGAATATCATTTAAAACTCCACATTCTTCGGTAGATTTTGAGTAAATGCACTTATAAGCATTGTTATGGGGAGAAGTACACTATTAGTGCCAAAAGTTGTGTACGGCGCTTACTTTGGTGCCAAAAGTTTCCGTCGAATCACTTAAATGCCAAATCGGAGAAAAAACGATAACTTTGGTGCCACCGGTGAGAGATTCCGGCCAAAATGATTACGTGGCTTTTATATTTAAAAAAAAAAAATCGATTATCCACGGTGGATGGCATAAAATGACGTCATTTTCCTTTCTTCATAAGAAACGACAATGTTTTACCACTCCACGTGGATCACTTAGAAAACGACCATCGTTTTGTAAAATAGAGTGGATTCACTATGGTAAAAAACAACGTCACTGAAGAGGGATTCACAAGGGTTCATATATGATTCTCGCTTGACGCAGGCCATAGCTCACTCACCCACCGTCGTTTGCTCGCCCGTCGTCGCTCGGCCACCACTGTAATTGCGCTGTCGTTCACGGTCATTCGTTGGTTGTGTCCCCAACTCTCGCTCACTCAGGTTAGTGAATTTAGTGAAAAATTTAGGATTCCGACAGGCAAGTTAGGGCGCGGAGGGCAAATTGAGGGCTCGGCTCAAGAGGAAAGTGGTGGGGACCGAATAGAAAAATTGAGGGTTCCGTCGTTTGTTTGCTTTCTTTTTTGGGGACCGAATAGAAAAATAGGGCGCGGAGGGGAAAATTGGGCTCGACTCGAAGGGAAACAGTGGTGGGACCTTACTTTGTTTAATTAATTGGACTGTTTCTGTGGGGATCGAATGTGATTGAATTGAAAAATGGGTGGTGGGAACCTCACTTTGTTTATTCAATTCGGTTTCCTTTGTTTCTATAAAAGCACCGAAAATTGAATGGCTGACCTCGCATTTGTTTACAATAAGGACCTGCGTGTGAAGTTGTTAATTCTGTCATGTGGTCCCGAAAACTAATGACTTTTTTATTTTTTCATTGGGTGCAGCATCAACATGGACGAAAATCAGGTAGGCGTCATTGTTTGCTATGGTGGAGAGTTTGTTATTGGCGCCGATGATTGGGAATATAGTGGTGGAAATGAAGGTATTATCTATATCAATGTTCGGAAGCCATCATATATTGATTTTCTGAGGGATGTGGTGTATTTTTTACGATGCAAAGTACAAAAACTACATTACTGTGTTCCTGGGAAGGAATTGAAGGATGGCTTGAGATTTTTTAATGACGATAATGGTATTAAGGATATCATTTACCATTATCTTCACGGCGAAGAAGTTAGGGTATATGTTGAGTATTATAGTGAGGCTAAGGATGAGGATGATAAGACCACCGTTGAAAGATGAGAAGTGAGGGATCCTATTCAAGCGAGTAATAAGGTTGGGGATGAGTTTAAGTTAGATGAAGGGCAAAATGAGAGGGGAGGGAAGTTATATTGATAGAGATGAACAGATAGAGAGATGTCCTGAAATCTTGGGAGAAGATGTGGGCGATGAAGACTTCATTGGATTAGAATGGGAAATTGCTATATCCAGTGAATTGGAAGATGAATATTTGGCTTCAGTAAGTTTCCCAAGTGACGAAGATGACGATGAACTCGCACAGTCAAGACAAAAGCAAAGGAAATTTCTCAGAAAAAAAGTTGCAGTTTCAGTAAAGAGGCCCGAGCCAGTAAATAGGGATGGAGCTCCAGCTAAAGGTAATAGAAGTGAAGATGAAGAAAGCTACGGTGATGAAGTTGTTGGTTTGGAGAATGAGTTTGACAATGATGATGAAGAACCTGCTCGTGGAAGAAAAAGTAAGTACCCTTGCTATGATCAGACTGTTGGTAAACCTATTTTGTCTGTGGGCATGAGATTTGACGATACCAAACCGTTCAAGGAAACTGTTGTGAAGAACTCCATTGTTGAACAGAGAAGCGTTCAATTCATTAGAAACACGAAGAAATTTGTGAGAGCTAAGTGCTCACAACCCAATTTTCCATGGAAGCTCTATGGCGCGCTGAGTAAGAATGGGTCATTCTAGATTGGGTCATTCTAGATTAGGTCCTTCTAGGATGAGCATACTTGTCCAATTATCTTTAACAATAAAATGGTAACAAGTGTGTGGTTATCGAAGTATTTTTTCAATACTATCAAAGCAATGCCCAAGATCAAGAGTCCTCAATTTCAGCTATTAGTGAATGAGCAATTAGGGGTTAATGTATCAAGGAATTAATGCAAGAGAGCTAAGATGAGGGTGATAAAAATATTGATGAGTGGGTATAAGGAAGAATATGCGCAGGTATGAGATTATGCTACCGAATGCATGTTTCAAAACCCATATAGTAGGGTATATGTAGAGGTTGTGGAGAGGCCACTCCCTGATCTTGAGACTAGATTTGATAGATTTTATGTTTGTTTTGATGTATGCAAACGGGGCTTATTGGCTAGTTGTAGAAGAGTTATAGGATTGGACGGATGCTTTCTAAAAGGTTTATGTAAGGGGGAGTTGTTGGTTACTGTGGGGAGAGATGCCAATAATCAAATGTTTCCGATAGCTTAGGCGATTGTGAGGATAGAGAACAATGATATTTGGTTATGGTTCCTCAAAAATTTAATGGCTGACCTTGAGATAACCGATGGGGGAGGATAGTCTTTCATGAGCGACCAACAGAAGGTAATTTCATTATCAATTAATTCATTCCCTTTTAATATTAATCATTTGCATATTTGTCCTGATTTGTATTTATTGGTTTGAATTTTTGTAGGGATTTATTTCTGCATTGGCTGAGTTGATGTCCCATGTTGAGCATAGAATGTGCGAGAGGCACATATATGCAAACTGGTCAAGGAACTTCAAAGGAGATAGGCTGCAGAAGTAGTTCTGGCAGATAGCGAAGAGTACCAACATGACTGATTTCAGATTAGCCAAATAATGATTGTTACAGCCGACAAATAAATGTTTTGATGTACTCTTCTAGACATAAGCTAAGCACTGGTGTCGGGCCTTCTTCAGCGAAGAGTTCAAATGCGATATCATTGATAACAACCTCAGTAAAACTTTCAATGGCAGAATTTTAGAGGCCAGGTGCAAACCAATCATCAGCATGCTTGATGATATTCAAGTTATGGTGATGACTAGACTGCATAGACAAAGAGATGAGGCTACGAAATGGACTGGAGACTGTGGCCCTAGGATTGTGAAGAGATTGGATGCAAACATTGCTGCTAGTAGGTTCTGCCATCCAGTTTGGAATGGAGATAATGGATATGAGATTCTTCATAATTAGGATAAGTATGTTGTCAACCTGGATAGAAGAAAGTGTTCATGCTAAGCCTATCAACTGAATGGAATTCCTTGTGTCCATACTATTTGTGCTATTCAGATGAAGTAAGAAAACCTAGATGATTACCTAGATGATCGATACAAAAAAAAACTCATACCTTGCTTCATACCAATTCATGATGCAGCTTATCAGAAGCAGCAAATTTTGAGAGTCAACAAATTATGAAAGCCCTCTACCTTTGCCATTGAAGAAGCAAATAGGAAGGCCAAAAATGAGACGAAGAATACAGCAGGAAGATGCATCAAGTCAGAGGATGAGTAGGATTGGGGCAAAGATGAAATGCTCCTATTGCCGCAAGGAATGGCACAATAAGAAAGGTTGTGAGTTGAAAAAGCAGCATCAATAGCAAGCTAATTTAGTGCTAGGGATAGGACTTACTGAAGAGCTTTTTCTTGGGTCTATTGAAAGGAGGACAGAAGGCCTTGCTGTAGTGCCTACTAAAGGGCAAACAGAAAGCCCTGCTGTAAGGTAAGTATCTTCTTTGCCTCAGTAACTTTTCAGTTCATATTCGATAGAGTTTGATGGTTGACTAGGTGTACTGGCTTCTCTTGTGCTTTTCCTCTGTCATGCACTTGTAATTTGAGAAGTTTTCTCCTGGTTTCCCACCATGAAAATGAGTAGATGTCTAATTATTCAAATAATTGTAGTTGGTTATAATCCTAATACAGTACATTGTTATAAGGCTTACTAAAGGGCCAGAAACAGGCCCTGTTGTAGGCTTAAGTGTAGGAACAGGGATTTGAATGAGTAGGACAGCAACAACAATAACTAAGTCCACTGATGAACAAACGAGAAAAAAATATTATGTAAGTTGTACATCGTTGTATTTGTCTTTTATGGGATAAAATTTAAATTTGTTATGTGTTTCTCAGGTGAGAAGACGCGCAACTATACAAGTTGCAGAGGTTGCTCCCCCATTTGTTGCTGCTGAAAATGATGCACCATAACGAACAAGAGGGGCTCTTGGAAAAAGATTAAGGCAATATGATTATGGGATTTACACAGATGAACATACTGGAATGACTATTTTGAATGTAAGATTTGTAGGTCTCATATATTTAATTTTTTGTACTTCAATTCATTTGGTTGACAATATCACTATGTTATTGTAGCCTGGGAGAACTTCGGAGGTACTTCTCTCTCAAGGTGGGCCAACTCAAGAATCAAGGGCGCAGCCAAAGAATAGTGCTCCAAAGAAGAAGACAGCTGGTATAGCTGCAAAACAGCTATCCAAAAAAAACACAGCACCAATTCCATATCAATCGACTGATCATGGGAGCAATAGTGATGATATGGACTAACACATGACACGCGCTAGAACAAAAATAGTCGCTGTCAAGAATAAGAAAAAGGAGGTGAGAAAGCCCAGTTAAAGAACCTGCACATCCAGTTCGAAAGAGTGCTCGGATTATGAATCAATTCAAACCTCCAAGAGGAAAAGGAGATTGGGGTGTTGTCCATATTGACTGATGGGAGGGTGTTGGACATGGTCTCTTTTTATGTGGTGCTGGACATGGTCTCTTTTCATGTTTTTTTTTTTTTTTAGGAGGGTGCTGGATATTATATCATTGATGGTAGTTACTGCCTGCATATTGCCATTATTTTTTTTTAAGAGGGTGTCGAACCTTCAGTGATTGGGGAGTGAAGTTAGACATGTTTTTTTTTTTTTTTTTGTAAACAATCAATCAATGTCAATGGCAATAGTTGTTTTTGTTATTTTCTCTTGTGTTGGTTGTTTCGGCTAGTAATGCTAACAAGACAGTTATAACAGTTATGATGTATATTTTTTTGCTGATGATAGTTGCTGCATGCATACTGTTGCTGGTTAAAGTTGTGGATGCTAATATATTCGTGGGGTTATGGTTGTATGTGCTGGTGCAAGAACAAGATGCAATTTTGGGTGCTGGTGCATCTTGTTGCATTAACACTGTTGTATAGGCTGGTACAAGAAGATGCACCAGCAACCCAATTGGTGCAACAAGATGCAAGATGCACCACGACTAGTGCAAGTCAAGTGACGTTTGAAACTAACATGTTCTTTTTTAAAAAACTTGTGCAACACAAGTGATCACTTTGTAATCGCGACTGTCACTTAAATTGTCACTTTTATAAAAACTTAGCATCCAAGTGATCACTATTTACAACTTATGGTACTGAAATGGTCAATCGTGAATTTGCCACCATCCCTTAATTTCGCCATGGTTTGCAGTTGCAGCAAACCAGCAAACCAGCAAGCCATTACCAAATAAAAAATATAGTAAAACATTATATTTTAAGCAAAAACTAACCAAAACAAACATTTAAAATACACAACTAAACAATAAAACTTTTAAGTGCTCACAACTAATGCATTCCAAAAGCACCTTCCATTTCGCCATGGTTTGCAGTTGCAGCAAACCAGCAAATTAGCAAACCATTACCAAATAAAAAATGCAGCAAACCATTATATTTGAAGCAAAAACTAACCAAAACAAATATTGATAATACACAACTAAACAATAAAACTTTTAAGTGCTAAGAACTAATTTATTCCAACTCCAACCTTCCATTTCTATCATAAATTACAACAAAACCTTCTACTCTATACAAAAATTGTAGCAAACCAAAAACTCATTTTACTTATAAATAATCCAATATAAGTGCATATTCCACATCTTCGACTATGGTAGACATACAAACTTATTCTCATTACTCATTTCACATTTGAATAAACTACCCAAGGGAATAAGAACACAATCAACGCTCGATAAAAGTTTCTTTCAATTTTCAGCCTTGAAACCTCCCTCTTTAAATGGTTGACCAGAGATGTTAAACCCTTCATTTGAGCTTGCATTGAGTCGACATCCTCCAACTCGTCCATTAACTTAGGTGGAGGTTGATTTCGGCCTTCAAGTAACTCCAAGATCACTTTTGTTGCTCGATCAGAGAATTTTCTATCAACCCATTTGAAATATTTGCACTTCAAGCATTTTCTATATCTGCCGCACCCATGGAATCTTCTCCCGGGATTCAACCGAGTCCAAGATGTTCTTCTCGGACTCGGTAACCCACAATAACAGTAACACTTACCATCTAATTCGCTTTTTTTATAGGAATGTGAGCCGCTGCTGAAGCTTCTGCCCTTCATTTGTAAGAGCAAGCTAATAACTTTGGAAGAAAATCGAAGTATGCACTCGAATTGGTCGAATTGGGGATTTAGGGTTTTCAACTTCCGGTTCTGGTCGAATTTTGGGATTTAGGGTTTCTTATTTGGGGGAAAAGAAGCTAAACGGCGTCGTTTTGTTGTTTGCATGCTGATTGTACTTTCTGGCGATCCACGTTGGTTTCAAATATTAATAAAAAACCGCCACGTCGGATTTCCGTCCAACTAGATTGGCGTTGGCACTGAAATGAGCGTTTTTCAAACTTTTTAGCACTTAAGTAATCCGACTGAAACTTTTGGCCCCAAAGTGAGCGCCGTACATAACTTTTGGCACTGATAGTGTACTTCTCCTCATTGTTATGCTTAAATCCACATGAAAATACCATTGAATCAAATTTTCTCATGCCATTGCTTTGGTGCTTTCTTTGTCTCTACTCATGTTGCCATTTTCAACAAAATGCAACTTATTCACAACTTCTTTCACATGATTAGCCTAACGATCCCAAGAACCTTCCTCAATTCGAATGTGTTTTATTACACTATCCACAATCAAGTTCTCAATCGTGTAAAGAAGTTTATTTCGATAATCATTCAAAGTTTAAGGCAATTTTGAAATAATTACAGCAACTTGAAGAGGCTCATAAACTTCAATCTTAAGGTCTTTGAGTTTGGCAATATATATTTAAAGTTCATCCACTTGCTTAGACATAGATTTTCCATTAATCATGACAAATTCAAAATATTTCAAAGTAGTAATTCTATTTGTACCTTGTTTGTCAACATTGTAATTTAGTCTCCAAAGCATTCCAAATGTCACTAGTATTTGTGTCAGATTGAAACATTTAATAAAAATGATTTGATAGAGTTTTGAAAATCCTTCATCGGCACTTCCTTTCATTATCCTTTTCTTAAGATTATCACGTCACTTTTATTCATAATTTTCAAAGTAGAATAGCCAACATGAGATAATCAAGTGTGCCACAAGGAAGATGACTCAAACATATAAATGAAAACAAAACTTTCATTGACATTTATCTGTCAAGACTACAAGCACTTGATACATCCACTATCTCCATCTCCATGAAAAAATAATACCCTAAGATTGTTGGGGAAATTTGATTGCTGATGAAGATAAAGAAGTAATAATAGATCATTGATACTTTGATATATGATAAAGATCACTGTTCTTAAGGTGTTATTTGCCCCTATAATTATTGTTTTCGGGTTTAGAACAAATATATCTCCAGGATGTATACAAAAGCCGCAAAGAAATGAGTTCAACAATAACTCAATTTTCTCTATTGGAATTTTATATTGAACATGTTAAAATTGCGTGTGTGGAAAGAGAAGAAAATAGAGTTTTGAAGAAAAAATATTTATGAATAGTTGTGGCTATTATAAATAATATGTAAATTGAACTCTATCACAGACAACTAATCAACACATCTTTTGGATATAGGTACCTTATCTCCAATCATCACCACTTTATGTTAAGAATTACTTCTTTTCATAACTATCGATAACCTCTTTTTTAGACCAAGAGTCGCCTCTTTTCATACTCAAGAATTACGTTTTCTCTGATCAAGAGTCACGTATTCTCTTATGATAACAAAATATTTCAACAAATATTGCAATCATATACGATAAATTAATCAAGTAGTGTACAACTTCTCACCAATGCCCCACTGTGAGACCTGTGTATAAGACAACACAATAAATAATACAAGGGAGAAGTTGGCAAGCATAATTAAGCTCCGGCAAGATTTGATGGCAAACAATTTAAAATGGTACATGTGCTCGCTTTGTTCCTTTCTTTAATGTTGCGGGAAGAAAAACGGAAGCATTATTTGTTCAGAAATTTGGCTAAGTTTCTACATTGATTCGTTTGTCACTGTTGCAATCATATACGATAAATTAATCAAGTAGTGTACAACTTCTCACCAATGCCCCACTGTGAGAACTGTGCATAAGACAACACAATAAATAATACAAGGGAGAAGTTGGCAAGCATAATTAAGCTCCGGCAAGATTTGATGGCAAACAATTTAAAATGGTACGCGTGCTCGCTTTGTTCCTTTCTTTAATGTTGCGGGAAGAAAAAACGGAAGCATTATTTGTTCAGAAATTTGGCTAAGTTTCTACATTGATTCGTTTGTCACTGTTGAAAGGTAGGATTCTTTTTTTTTTTTTTTTCCCTGATGTCCAGATAGCAAAAAGTTAGGAGTCATGACTACTACTGATGTTCTTGTAAGGATATTTGCATGGCTTTTTTATAAAGTGTTTCCATACGAGATAGAAAGGGGCGAGATACTTCATAAATGGAATTTTCGATTTCTCCGTTAACCCGATTTCCACGGAACATAAGGGCTTTGCAACTAGGCTTGAAGAAACAAATGTAATAAGCATGATTCCAAGGAGTTGACGTACCTCTAATATTTGAAGATCATCACAAGCTTGCCTCAGAGAATGTCACGCCCCGAACCTCGAGCGCGCCAACATCCCACCATGGTAATGCAAATGCGACATTCCCAGGTAGTGTCGCCGACCCCATTCATTTCTTATTGCGCAAGCGAAGCGTTTTATAAAAACCCCTGACAATGAAATACGGGATAGAAAAGCAGGAAGCAAAACCACAACATAACACTTTCATAATTCAACAGAATTACAAACAAAGGCTTACAACCAAAAGTCTACAAAAGACTGGCTCTTAAAAAAGAACTGTCCTACGACCTACAAGTCGGACACGTTCTCCAATCCTTATGACTTCACCTCTGCAACTCCTCAGAGCCAACCAAAGCTATCTAGCCGCTCCATCCACCAGGGACCTGAAATTGTAATCCCCAAACCGGGATGAGACGATGTCTCAGCAAGTTCAACCCCTAAACCCCTATTAGAAAGAAAATACACCCCGGGTGGCCTAGCCACAACACACAGAAGACTTACCTCGTCTTAATTCCTTCATGCAGGTTAGCACAATTTATATCTCACAAACTCAGGTAGTATTAAGAATTCAAACAATTGGAACGCCAACACTTTCATAGAAATCATAAATGCACTCGACACGCATTCCAATTATTATTCACTGCCACACACGGGCATAGCCTACTCGCAATTCAGCTATCTTCTGACATTAATGCCAGGCATCGCCTCCCCCCCCTTGGAGCGCAGCTTCGTCACTACGTCGACGGCATTCCCGAAGGAGCATCGCCTCCCCCCATGGAGCGCGGCTTCGTCACTACTTCGACGGCATTCCCGAAGGAGCATGGATCCAGTTAGCCTAGCCTCTACTGCGATCCGAACCACATCATTACACTGACGGCAATCCACAAAGAATACAGGTCCAGTTGGCCTAGCCTCTACTGCGACCCGAGCCACGTCACACACTGACGGCATTCCACAAAGAATACAGGTCCAGTTGGCCTAGCCTCTACTGCGACCCGAGTCTTTCTATCAACACACGACAAATCAATACTGACCCCCGGACACTTCGTATTTCATTCACACACCCCAATTACAATAACAATCCTTAAAAATCCAATTATTGCATTAAAATCCAACACTTGGGTTTTTATGGCCAAAAACCCTATTTATCGCAATCAACACTCAATTTGCCACCTCCATTCATCAAATTCAAATTCTAACTGCACAGCAACGATCAGCACGAAATTTTAAGCGATTGAGGTCAAAAATAATTTTTCGAGTTTTTTTTTAATAAATAATATTTTAATGATTTTCGGAATATAATATATTATTTAATTCCAGAATTTCGAAATAATTAAATAAATCAAAAATAAAACCCATTATGTCACATCAAGGCTTATAATAAAAATAAACCTACTTAACTTTAAACTAAACACCATTTAACTTAATTAAATACACTAATCAAATCCTCAATCAAATAAACTAATCAACCCACATAAACTCACTTAACTTACACTAAGCACACTTAGGGCATCATTAACAATCTAATCAAGATTTAGTGAGCTAAACTCATCGGATTAGCGAGCCGAACACGCCAAAACGACGGGGACGACGAGAGGAACAACTTTCCTCAAAGCGGGCCGAGCATCCGGGGCCGGGAAGGCGGCCGAAATGGGCCAAGAAGGGGCTGAGAAACCCATTTTTGCAGCTGCTGGTTGCGGCTGGACGGAGGCTGCTCGGCGGCGGTTCGGGCGCGGGGAACGGCGGAGAAGCGGCGGCTGTAGCTTGGCGGGCGAGGCGGCGGCTCCGGCGGGACTCCCGGCGACCCTAGCGACGACGACGGCGGCTGAACGGAGGGGATGAAGCTCGAGGTCGGGCGAGCAAGGCGGAGCGCCGCGCGGGCGCGCGGGCTTCGCACGGACGACGGAGACGCGACGGCGTGCGGCGGCGGGTCCGGCTCCGGCGGAGGCGTGCGACTTCTCCTCTCCGGCGGGCTGCTGGTTGCTTCCTCCATTTTTCTGGTTTTCGCACAGCAACGATGGAGGAGAAACCCACGGAAGGGAGAGAGGAAGAAGAGAGGAAGGAGAGAGAGAGAGAGGGGGACCATTTCATTTTTCTTTTCTTTTTCTTTAATCCCTCAAACATGGCCCACCATGACCTCACATGAGGTCATCTTCCACTCACACCAAGCTTCCACAACAATCCTCCAATGGGTCCAAATTTCATTTTCCGTCGGGGCCTAAAATCTTGTACGTTAATTTCTTCCATTCCCTTCAATTCTATTCCAATTGAGTCCAATTGAAGTCCATAAAATTAATCAAATGTCACCACACTTCAATTCACATCTTCACTTATCCGTAGAACCAACTTAAGTCCCAAAAGCGTGACCAAAGGCGGGCCTTCCAATTTCTCGAGCCAAATTAACCATACTCTGATTATTTTGCCGAAAAACTCGGTTTGTATGAAAAATCCTTCGAAGATGAATCAATGCTCCTAAAATAATTTGTGACATACCATGACTTCCAATTTTTGAATTCGATCTCAATTTCACGGTTAATTTCACTCTGGCACGATATTAGCGCGTCCGATCTAGGGTAGCTTTTAGAAATTTTCGTGCATTCGACCTGTGGTTGATCAATCTCAAGCCACAATGTACATCTTTGACACATTGGCGACCCCGGTTGTCGTGGAAATCTCAAGGTTTCAAATACGGACGGGGGACCCAATCGACATAAAAGCCGGCCCGGTGCCGATCGATCGAAGTGTGCGATAGCGTTTCCATCCCGGTTCTCATGGTGTTCCTAGGCTCGAACTAAAGGGCGAGTAATTTTCTGCTAAAAGGCAATCCCCGAAGGGCTTGAACGAGTTGTTCGCCCATTGTGGAAGGCATACTTGCGAAGGTTGTCTCTTCCTTCCACTGGTTCTAAGTAGTCCCATTATGGTATCGAGCCATGGTTTCGTTTGTAATATTATCCGTTCCATGCGCCTAGTAGGTGAATTCCAAGTCTTGAGAAGATCTTCTTACATCATGTCTCACGAGAACCTGAAATTCTCGAAGCACCTGTTACTTTTGCTCCTTCTACATCATCTTCAACCTCTCGAGTTTCGTGTTTCTAATGCTTCTAAGATAGATTATCTTTATGAAGTCTCTCTTAGTGATGAAACCAAGATCTCGAAACCCGCCTCCCTCTCATGAACCCGTACTCGCTTTTGCTAAACCCAACTCATCATTCTCACCCATCCGCTCCATTCGCCCGGCTTATTCATCAAACTCCAAAGCAAGTAAAAGAGTACGTCCAATCCTCTAAGTTCGATCGCATCCCATTCCTGCTCGAAAAGGAGTACTTTGTTACTCTTCGGATCCCTCGAAATTTCCCGAGACAATGGGTCCAACAAGGATACACTCATGTTCATTATGGCTATTTGTTCGTCTTGCTCTCACTTTTCATGGCCGTAAAGGTCTACCCGTTGTAGCCGAATTGCCTTGTTAGATACCAGATTTTTACAATACCAACATGCCCGTATTGAGTACTGTTGAGACTACTCTAAATTTGGAACAGTTTTTGTGACTCGTATCCCAACTTTAACATTGCCTTGTCGATCCCCACTACTATCCTTCTTAAAGGTTCAAGTCCACTCACCGGAGCTCCTCAAACCGCGACTCTGTAGGCGCAACTCGCATTACCGGATGGTTTATCGAGTACGTGAGAACCATGCTCTTGATCTAAACTTCAACAATGGTAATGAAGATGCTTTGTTTATCTCCATGCGAATGATCGGGCATCATGTATTCATGTCCCTCGACAAATACCGAAGGATACGTTGGCCAAGCTCCTCCCTAGAGACTTGGATCACCAACTACGAAAAGCTCCACCAGCATAACAAGCCGGTCCGGTCTACGGACTCGAGTTCATCCGGAAAAAGATGGAAGCTGTTTCCATCAAATTTGGCAAGGAAAAGGAAGAAAGTCCCTCTATCTTCCAAACACTCTTCATGATCGAACCATGTGTTCCAGAATCCATTTCTGAACCAGACCCAAAAAGGCTTGTTCGACACTTTAATGGTAATGGACATCCCGTCCAATTACTATAAAGACAAAGATGGTCATCAAGCTTACGGGATCCTTTTTGCCAATGTTCCTATTGTATGGATTCCCCTGATGAGGTAAATCCATATGATAGGCCTCCACCCCGACGCAAAAGGCCAAAGGATAAAGTATACCAAAGATATTTAAACGGAGACCCCTCCGTTGATACCCTTGGTAAGTGTGATAAATACCAGTTCATGGTTTCTATGCACCACCTCCGCCACCGAGGTTCGTACTACACCCCAAGCTCCACCAGATCCACCCAAATCACCCCCACCATCACCACCTCGGAAAAAACAAGCTCTTTCCCGTTCTATAAGCCAATCTTAAAATGGGCCAAGAAACACTCTTACCCATTTGAAGCTCCAGTGAGAAACACCACCTATTTCCTCTATTACCATGTTTCAAGACTCTGACTTTCCCCCTCTGGTCAGAGACGGTTCTAAACTCTCGTTTCCCAACCCGAGAGGAATTCATTGACCCACAAGGCGAGATACCGCCATGTTCCTAAAATCCCTACCCCACCGATGTGGATGAACATGGGAGACGAGAAAAAAGACCTCTCGCTGCTGAAGCCGTATTAAACTGGCAATCAGAAACACTGCTGGCACAAAACAATGCTTTCAAAGCAATTGATTCGAAAATAGGAATTGTGCAACAAGACCTCAGAAAATATGACGAGACTACCAAGAAGATGATCTTTGAATTCCAGAAGAGGCTAAATGCCTTGGAATCGGGGGCAACGGCTAGGCTATCATTACCTAGAAAGCCTGAACCGGAGATAGAAAAGCTCAAAAGACAAATCCAACTCCTTGAAGAAGGAAGATTCAGACCTTTTGATCCATTTGCAACCCCAGTAAGAACTGGATACTCACCTCCGCCACCCCAGACATCTATCTTTGCTGCAATTCCACCGGATCTCTCCAGAAAGGAAACGGATATACGAGATCGGATCAAAGAGTTGAATAAGAAAAGAGGAAAAGAGAAAATTCCGCGAAACATGTTCGGTGGTTATAAGAGAAAAACCAGATCAGATGATGCTAGCAAATCCATTGGAATCCTTTCTAAAGGATTTGAGTATCGAACAACCCGATCCCGGTCCACAAGAATGATCCACCTCCCCCAAATGAGCAAACTCTCTTAGAACAAACTGATTCTCCCACTTCTGATACTGAATCTGATTTGGCATCATCCTCTTCATCCTTCTCAATTCCTGAACTTGATCCCCTTCCTATTGTACCAGTAACCTCTTCCATATTCATGGCTGACCCTCCAGATCAGGAAATGGAATCAAACTACTCGATCCGAGAGATTGTCGGGGACAATCCAAGAAATCATGTGTCCATGGCATCAAAGCGGTTTTCTCCATTGATGATATTCCCTATCAAAAATGGCCAGAAAGACTTGAGGAATTCCATACCTGGTTAAATACCCAGTCCATCACCAACCATGACATGAATGATGTCCTTTACAACTTCGTTACCAGGTTCACGGGAAGCCTTAAGCTTTGGTGGAAATCAGTATCGAACAAGACCCAGATTCATTTTCGATGTCACCAAATTTTAGCCAAGCCATTACCATCCTATACCACTTCTTTGTGGGAAAACCCACCGATCTCATAGAAATGAAAAGAAGAGAATTCTTCGAAAGAAAATGTTGTTCTTTCCAGAAGAAACATCTTGATAAGCATTATCGAATAATGCTCCAGACTCTTTTACCAAATTGGAGCCGATTCAAATCGAAGCATGTTTTTTCGACTTCGTCCCTAAAGAATTGTCCCAAATGGTCGAAAGATCCTTTGTTGCAAGACAAAAGAGAGTACGGGATATTCCCACAGGAGAAATACAACAAGAAATCCATCTATGTCTTGAAGAAATATGTCTAAAGCGCCGAATGGTCCAATCCTACATCAACAAGGATAAAGGCCTCGAGACGACTGTTCTCGCCAAAAGCGAAGATAAAATGTTCCAAAGAAGGCGTGATGGTACTTGCGGAAAGTATTCTCGAAAGAAGAATCACTTCAAGAAGTTCTCGATGAAGAAGTCCAAATATGGCCACAAGAACTTCCGAAAGAAGAAATGGCGATACCTACGAAAGAAAAAGGATCGCACGGGCCATAAGAAATCGAATCGTTGCTACGTTTGCAACAAGAAAGGACATTTTGCCAAAAACTGTCCCCAAGCCAAAAAAGGTCAGCATCATTTGATACATCAAATTGAGAATGAAACAGGTATCTCTCTTGAAAATGATGATGTTGAATCATTGTTCTCTGCCGATGAAGAACGATCCCGAACAAACCCTTTGTATCATTCCTTGTTATCACACCAGCGAAGACTCAGACTCAGAATCTGAAGACATTTTTCACATATCACCCACATCTGCAGAACAAAGCCTTGACATATTCTCAAGCCAAACTCATTGTCCTCATTTTCCAGTCAAAATCCTCACCTCAAAGTTTGCTAAGCCTATCACTGTTATTGCCCTTATTGATACAGGAGCAAGTTGTTCAATTTTGGATACCAAAGTTCTTCCTGATGAATATTGGACTCCTTATGTCCGATACTTCAACTCTGCCTCAGGAGATACTTTCTCCACAAATGTAAGAACTACTCCAGTAACTGTTCAGTTCTTTCCCCAATGCTCAGTAACCACAAAAATCTTTGGGTCCAACCTTCCCAACAAAGACTTAATCATTGGTTGGGACGTCATGACTCGAGATCTCACGGCTTCGTATTATTCTGGAAAAGGTCTTAGGTACAAGGACCAATTCTCTCGAATTTGTCAATATTCGAGACTCTTTTCCATTCAAATGAGCCTCTTTGGATCCAATTATGCAAAAGTTTGTTAGAATCTTGTTGAGAATCCCACTCGGAATTTGCCAAAAGTGTTCCCATCCTTTATGGGAAAATCCAGAATTCTTTGTTCGCCTTCCTTTTAAAAAAAATGAAGATATAAATCCAACCAAGGCGAGCCACATGGGAATGAAGCCAGAACACTTGGTTTTAGCCCAAAGGGAATGCTCAGAATTATTGCAACAAGGCCTTATTGAGATCTCCAATTCTCAATGGGCTTGTGAAGCCTTCTATGTCAATAAGCGTGCCGAGCAAAACGAGAGGAAAAATGAGATTGGTAATTAACTATCAACCTCTCAATCTTTTCCTCCAGGATGACAAATTCCCTTTACCTTCCGAGTTTCTCTCTTTCTTGGATTAACAAAGGCCCATATCTATTCCAAATTCGACCTCAAAGCCGGATTTTGGCAATTGGGCATCCATCCTGAAGACAGATCCAAAACAGGATTACGTATTCCGAACCAGCACTTCCGGTGGAAAGTTCTTCCTTTTGGCCTAAAGGTAGCACCATCCCTTTTCCAAAAGGCCATGTGTCGTATCTTCCAACCAATTCTCTCAAGTGCTGCAGTATACATTGATGATATCCTTCTCTACAGCCCTGATGAGCAGTCACACTGCCAACTTCTTGAACAGTTTGCAGAAATTGTCAGAAAACATGGCATCATGCTTTCTCAACGAAAGATGAATATTGCCCAGACGGAAATCGAATTTCTTGGTATGCACCTCAACAAAGGTACATACTACCCGGGGCCACATATTGCTCGGGAATTGTTAAAATTTCTGAAGAAAATCTCACAAAAAAGGAAGTTCAGCAATTTCTTGGGATAATTAATTATCTCGGGGATTTTGTCCCAAATATTGCAAAGCTCTTGATCCCTTTGCAAACCATCTTTGAAGAAGAATCCTCCACCTTGGGGAAAAATTCAGACAAAAGCGATTCTTGAACTAAAAGAGATTATGCGAGAATCTCCCACCATTGAAAATACCATCAACAGGTAAAAGAATTCTTCAAGCGATGCCGGTGATGAATACTTGGGCAGCCATTCTTCTTGAAGAAATTGATGGTAAGAGACACCTTTGTGCTCACAAAAGTGGAAAGTTTTCTCAATCCGAAATGCATTACCATTCCACTTTTAAAGAAATCCTAGCAGTAAAAAATGGAATCAAGAAGTTTGAATTCCATCTCATCGGCCATCACTTCTGGTAGAATTAGACATGGCATCCTTTCCTCGGATGACCAAGTTTAAACAAAAACGAGATCCCGAATTCTCAAGCTTCGATGGGCTGAATGGTTTTCAAAATACTCTTTTGAAACCAAACACATTCCAGGGGAAGAAAAATGTTCTTGCCGATTTCTGTCAAGACCAAAGGCACCAGTGAAATTAACATGTACATCAAAAGACACACTTTTCACATGCTCAACCATGGTGTGAAATACAAGATTGAAAAGATCAAAGACTTGCCAAGCTGGAAATATCCCAAGAGATTATTGAGCAAATCGAGGAATGACAATCTCACTTTGAAAATCTGGGAACCTCATGTGGCAATGCCACAGATCTGTTCGAGATTTAATGCGGGTTCGATTCTTTATCCTTGTGGATTAAATCCAGATTATCCATTCATACATCCTCTTATCACGGAAAGAAGATGATTTTGATCGATCGGCTCAAAACACTATTGTGGTACTTAACCAATAAGTACTTGATAGCATTTGAAATTCGACCGAGAAGATTCATTGCCAACCTCACCAGGATATTCTTACTTGGAAGAAATATTGAAAGAGAAAGTGATCGAGAATCTTTTAGACTTTCTCAATTGGTTCTACCCTCCCACTCACTTTGGAAACATCTTTTGGAAAAAGAACTAAGAACCACAACACCAAATCCCGAAGTCCATACCATCTTGTTCTTTAGACGTCCATGGTATTTTTGCCGAAATAATGGCAGCATCATTGATGTTCCCGGGAGATAGGAACCACATCCTACAAACCCCATTCGGATAGCAAAGAGGCTCGGATTCACAAATCCTATCCAATGTCCGTCCGAACCTGTCAACTCCAATACCGAGAACTCCGAGAGAATCTTGTGCCAAGAGAACAAAACTATTCCTGAAAATGTGTGGAACTATAATGAACCTACCGCATGGGATCATTATGACCTAGTTCCGAGAGGCTAAAGAGGCACTCGGGCAATTCGAGACAAGCGAGAATCATCCCAAGATGATGAAATGACAAACGCACATGACACTTTGTCCAATCCACCAGGACCCCTATGACCGTTGGGAGGTCCTCTTTCTCAAGACCCCTACAGCCAAGGACCCTTGTCCTTATCTCAAATTGACACTTCCTATTATGCACAACCATCTCATTGGCCTCAACCAAGCATTCCCGCCGACACTACGAAGATGACAATACAAAGCGGGCTCAAGAAGAAGCATCCCACCATGCTCATGAAGAAGCATCCTCATCACGTCAACCGAAACAAATCCTCTCACCGAGAAGATCTTGAAGCTCTTGAACAAAAATATGAGGCGCATCTTCTAGCGGCGGAAGACACGGCTCGAGATGACTCGGACTATGACTACAATGCTCATGACGGACGGGACCGGCGAAAAGCCGCCGCCGGCACACTTGTTCACTTTTACCGTAGCAATAGGCTAGGGAAAGTACCATTCACGATACGATTCTTGTTCATATCGTGCGAATAATTCCCTCCCGAAAGTTTCGGGTGCCCCTGTTTGTTCCCGGACCCGAGAGCTTGGTCCTTGTTTGTTTGTGACCTCTTATTGTCTATAAAAGGCAAGGAGGATGTATTGTGTTGGGCAGAGTCCCCTTGAAGTAAAGTGAGTGTTTTGTAAAACCTCCATGGCTTTCTAAACTCCTCTTCTTCTCTAGCCTGGTAGAATCCTCTAGGAAATGCAGCTCGGGTAGATTAGAAGCGTTTCCATCCCTGGTTCTCATGGTGTTCCTAGGCTCTGAACTAAAAGGGCGAGTAATTTTTCGCTAAAAGGCAATCCCCGAAGGGCTTGAACGAGTTGTTCGCCCATTGTGGAAGGCATACTTGCAGAAGGTTGTCTCTTCCTTCCCTGGTTCTAAGTCTAGTCCCATTATGCCACACTCGATCACATGCCTCTATCGAGTCGACCTATCTCCGGTCTCTAATCGATTTTTAACTGTGTCGTAATGATCCTTGCAGATCAACTCGGTCGAAAGGTCGTTTCCTGGTCAAATTCTCGAGTCCGATGCCTTAGAATTTCTTAATGGCTTCACCCGATAGACTAGTTATCCCATGAGTGATCAGTTCAAGGAAGAGAACTATATGCGTGCAGATGAAATGCCCATTTCAATTTATTGAAAATAGAATTGGAAATTCGGGATGTCACAGAGAATCCGGCACAATCCGTGAAGTTTCAGGAACTATGACCGGCATGATTGTGGTGCGCTCGGAAAAAATAATAAATCCTTGCAACTACAGATGACACAACTCTGCAGGCCACACGGCAAGAAGTTAACTGAAGGGATGTATCATATTGAATATCTGTAATGAGATTAACAAAATAGAAGCGATGCAGCCTCTTTCAAGGATGCATTCGAAAAAACAACCAGCGCTAACAGATACGGAGCTCGACGCCTTGTCATCTTCTAATGCAGCATAAGCGACACTTCAAGCATGATCCAGTCAGTAATGCTGAAGCTTTTGACCGGTGCAACCGAGGAAGGCTAGAAGATTGCCAGGAATGGCGGGCAGATATTGCAAGCAATATACAGATGCATTGCTCCATCCTTTGGAGTTTGAAGGATCGAATTTGTTAGGGTTGCTGTCACATGAAACGCCGCATGAGTTAGGGTTAGCAGAAATATTGGAAGAGGGAAAAAAAAAAGTTCATGAGTTAAAGGGTATGTGACTTGCAGTTCATGGCCCATATTTTTGCCCTTACGGGGCGATATGAATTGCTTTGCGGTGCAAATTCTGCAAATAGCCAGATCGTTAGTCTTGGATTGTTCATCTGACCGATGATATAAGTCCTGGTAAGCTCCTCAATGACTTGAGCTCTTTCTTATGTTATGGATAGGTTTGAGGGGGAGGGCAACTTGAATGCGCCAGTGGTGATTGGAGTTAGTATTGGGGGTGTCTATGGTTCGGGTTCCCACCGTTACCCGACTTGACCCGAACATGTGGATATATGTCTATTGTGACCCAACCCGAGAATCGACTTGAATAGGACTCAAACCGAAAACATGGTTTAGATATTGTATTCAAGAACTGAAGGTACAAGAGTCATTTTCTTTACGATAAGGCTGAGAGAGACTAGGTTAAAGCAAGTCACGATTACTCTTAAAAGAGCTCTACATGTATTTTTGCAAATTCTCGTTGTGTCCTAATTACTTTACGTTGAGCACATGCATTGTCATTGGCACGTGAAATTGACATTTGAAGGGCTAGGTATGTTAAGAATATGATCTACAAAATTGATATACTAAGTGATTTAATAGCTTATAAGTGTGCAATTAAATAAGTGGATCATGATAAGTAACTATAATATCATATCACTTAATATATTGATTCTATAAATCGATTATAGTATACTTAGCACGCAAAACATGACTCCACTTAAAATATGCGATTACAAGTACAAATTATGAGATTGCTTAATCAGCCACCAGCACAATCTTTTCACAAGCATAGATAACGTTTTCATGAATACATTTTAGAGATGAGTAAAAGCATCCAACTTCATCATCCAGAAGCCTTTATTCTATCATGCACCAGCACTCAAACATACAGCGACAATCAACGCTTCCATTAGAAACCACACTTAAGGAAAGTGATGGATTTTTTCCTTTTGATGGGCCTGAGTTGGCCCGTCATGGGCCCGGCCCGTGAGTTGAGGGCCCATGGAGGAAATTATAAAAGATAAAGGGAAAATCTGGAGGCGGTTAATCAATAGAAAATTACGTATTTTGTAAAAGAGAGATTACGCTCTCTCTGTGATTACGCTCTCTTTGTCTTCACGTCTTCTCCTACCGCTTTCTCCCGAAAAGAAGAATTCTCCTCTGAAGAACAATGTCCGGTTTCCTTCTCGAATTGCAACATCAGTGTTTAGTCTATGGGCAAAAGGTACGCTCAATCCCGTGGTGTGCCTTTGATCGGTGATTCATATTTGTTTGTTTTTCGGGGCTCGCTTCCGCTACGTCCTTTTAGGGGTTCGATTTAGTGTCGAATCCGATTTAGGGTATAAGCAATACCCAACATTGGTATCAGAGCCCTTGTTCATGTTTCCTGACCCATTTTTATTATTTTTGATTAATTTTTGGTCAAAATTCGAGAAAAATCACTGTTGGTCGATCGGGGACGGAAAAACCCGACATCCGCGTACTGTTCGCCCTGTTTTGTGATTTTGTGCAAGTCGAAATTCGTTTTTGATAGTGCAGGGATGAAGCTCTGGTCGATACGAGAAAAATGAGTCGCGGATCGCCGCCGGAGGTCACTGGATGCGCCGCCACACGCGGCTGGAACGCACGGGGGTCATCGGCGCGTGCGTTGCACACGCCGATTCGGTCCCCTGCAAAAAAGCGCGTCGAACGCGCCGTTTCGCCTAGGCACGTGCGACGCACGCGTGCGCAAAACGGCGCGTCGATTGCACCGTTTCGGCCCTGGCGCATGCCTCGCACGTGCCAGCTGACGTCATCGTGACATCAGCCAGGCACGTGCGTGGCACATGTCGGTCAGTTTGTCCGACTGGCCCGACCGGGCAACCGGTCCGACCGGACCGACCATTGATCGCGACCGTTGACCGTTGACTTGACCGTTGACCGTTGCCCGTTGACCGGAAAAAAAAGAAAAGGATTTGTTTCTTTTTTTTTTATCCAATTAAGTCTATGTGGATTATATGTAATCCCTAATTTGTTCTGCATTTGTTGCAGGAACAATGCCTCCCCTTCAATTACGCACGTCTATTCGCGTAATTACCGATAAACAAAAGGAAATGCTTTCTAAGTTGATAGCTGAGCTGACTGATTATCGATGGGAGAGTGGTGACTTAATTGATCATGTTCTTGAAGTCAACGGGAAGATACAAAAGGTCATATGGAATGGTCGTCCCATGCCACAGTCTGAGATTGTGCGATTTTTCATGAACACTCTTCCACAAGAATGGAAAGGAGTGTTAAATCGCATATGGGATGTCAACAAAGCTGCTTCATATAGGAGTATTGTGATGTCTTTTATAGATGATTATTACCTGATTGTTACAAAAGAAAAGATCAAGAAATTGAAGAAAAAATGATCTTTCCCTATTCACATTTTGAAGTGGTGTTAGTTGTTTTGGATGGTCTTTATTTAGTGTGCTTTGTGGACATCTTATGTAATGTTTTCTATCTGGTTGTTGTTGATGTAGCAACTCATATATAAGTCATATTATGTGAAAGCATTATTATTCTATTGGATGTCAAATATTATTTGCTTTATGTTATTGTTGACTGCTGTGGGTAGTTCATAGAAGTTTTTTATAGCTTCATAGAATTCATTTTGCACAAGACAATTATATATTAACGATAATTTTAAGTTAGGATTTTTTGGAGGATGATTGGAAACATAGTGACATTTTGATTCTGAAACCTTACTTGAAATTGTTCATTAATATGATGGGTCTGTGCAAAATGGATGCATAAATGATAGGCATTAATTATTCGTGCATTTATGTATGATGTGTTCAAATCAATGGCTTCAACCACAAAGAGCATAGTTGCCGAGCTGAACAAAGATGAAAAGCTCAATGGCGATAACTATGAAATCTGGCACATGAAAATCCAATATGTACTGGAAGAGCAAGAGGCACTAGAAGCTCTTAACCTGACCATGGTAGAACCTGAAGAAGGAAACACTGTGCAGCATAAGTTAGATCAGGATGCTTTTGTTGCATGGAAAAGAAAGAACTCCCTTGCTCGCATTACGTTGCTGAGTAGCATGGAAAATGACGTCATGCGAGAGTTCAAGCGTTTTGAGAATGCCAAGGAAATGTGGGAAACGTTGGCAGCAAGGTTTGGTCATACTTCGGTGACCAGACTGAGACAACTCACTATTAGGTTTGACTCTTATAAGAAGCCTCATGGTCAGACCATGAAGCAACACCTTAGAAAGATATCAAACATGATAAATGAGTTGAAAGATGCTGGCTATGTCCTGACTGATGAGCAGCAAGTGCAAGCAGTGATTCGTTCCTTGCCTCAGAGTTGGGAGCATATGAAGGTGCACCTGACCCATAATGAAAATATCAAAACCTTTGAGGATGCAATGCGTCATCTTGAGCTGGAAGAGGACCGCCTCTTGGCGGCTAAGCCGGAAGCTGAAATTTATCATGCTGGTTCTAGCTCATATGGAGCTTCGAGCTCCAAGCGCAAACGTCCTAACTGGTTCGATAAAAGGAAAGGCAAGGGAGCAGGTCCTTCAAGGAAGAAACCTAAGCTTGATCAACATGAAAGAGGAAAGCGTCCTCGAATGAAGAAGCTTACAAGGGTGAAGTGTTACAATTGTGACAAGAATGGTCACTATGCTCGCGATTGTCGTGAGCCAAAGAAGGTACACACCCCTTATACTATTGGGAACTTTGCCTATGTGTCAAGTTTTGTATTTTTGACTGAGTCTAATCCTTTGTAGACTGTAGATTCAGGAGCAACAGACCATATAGCGAAGGATAGAGAATCCTTCGTGGAATTTCGACGATTACCAACTGAAACTAAGTGGATCTATGTGGGAAACAACTCTAGAGCTGAAGTAAAAGGAATTACCAACTGAACATGCGTGGTGGACGCACTGTATTCCTACATGATGTGTTGTGTGCTCCGGAGATTCGTCGAAATTTAGTGTCTGTTTTATTGTTGGTCAAGCTAGGTTTTAATATGAACTTCCATAATAGAGGTGTGGATTTGTTTTTGGATACAAATTTCTATGGTTGTGGTTATTTTCTGGATGGTTTCATTGTATTAGATATTGTCTATGTTAATGCAAATGTTTGTTATTCCCTTCTCACGTCTCCTAATTCATATGATAATGATGTGAATGTGTGGCATGCTAGATTTGGTCATATTAGCCAACAACGTATGAATAGACTAGTCAAAGAAGGCTTGTTGGGCAACATTGAAAAAGTCGATTTGCCTATATGTGAGCATTGCCTAGTAAGAAAACGACAAGGAAACCATTTGGAAAAGGTAAAAGAGCTGAATTTCCTTTGCATTTAATTCATACTGGTGTTTGTGGTCCGATGAATGTGAAAGGAAAGCACGGGGCTGTTTATTTTATCACATTTATAGATGATTATACTCGATTCGGATATGTCTATTTGATTTCTCATAAATCTGAAGCATTGAGTTGTTTCAAAAAGCTTATGAACTTGACAGAAAATCAATTAGACAAGAAAATAAAAGTATTAAGATCCGATCGAGGTCGAGAATATTTATCTGATGAGTTCAGAAAATTATGTGATGAAAAAGGAATAGAAAGACAGTTGTCTATTCCATATACTCCTCAACAAAATGGTGTTGCGGAGAGAATGAACAGAACCCTACTGGAAATGGTTAGGTCCATGATGGCGCATGCTAATTTACCTATCACCTTTTGGAGTGATGCGTTATTAACTGCTACCTATTTACTTAACCGAGTGCCTTCCAAATCAGTTACTTTCACTCCATATGAGTTATGGACAGGTAGAAAATCGGACTTAAGTTTTCTTAAGCCATGGGGTTGTGCTGCCTATACTCATGAGTCCTCTCACAAGTTTGGGAAATTGGGTCCCAGAGGAAAGAAGTGTATTTTCATAAGATACTCTGAATACTCGAAATGATATGTGTTCATAGGTGAACAGGAAAGTGGAAGTATAACTGAATTCGAATCACGAGACGTCACATTCTTAGAGAATGAATTTCCTAAGAATGACGAAATAGGTGAAGAATACTCCCTATTTGAAACCTTGGATCAAGATAATAAACATAGTGGAGTTCGTCCAAGTGGGAGTAATATGAGAAGTAATGAATTTGATTCAACTCACTCTCAATTACAACCACAAGATGAGATGATATCATCATTATCTAATCCGAGTGGGAGCATGATGGGGAATGATGTACAAAGTGCACAATCTCCCATACGGCGAACAAGTTGCAAAAGTATTCCCCGTCGACGTTTTGACATTAAAGGGGAAACTTTTATGGTTGCTCCACAAGATGAAGATGAGCCAAGAAATCTTAATGAGGCTCTAAATTGCCCTAGTAAGGAAAAATGGATGCATGCAATGGAAGTGGAGATGGAGTCAATGAAGTCAAACCAAGTTTGGAAACTGGTTGACCTTCCAAAAGGACGCAAAGCTATTGGAAACAAGTGGGTTCTCAAAATAAAGCGTAAAGCCGATGGCTCAATAGAAAGGCATAAGGCTGGCCTTGTGGCGAAAGGGGTATAATCAATAGGAATGAATTGATTATGAAGAAACATTTTCTCCCGTGTGATTCGCATTATTCTGGCAACAGTGGCTAGTATGGATCTTGAGTTACATCAAATGGATGTAAAGACTGCTTTCCTCAATGGAGAATTAGAGGAAGAAATATATATGGAATAATCTACTGGTTTCATTATGGAAGGCCAAGAAGGAAAAGTATGTCGACTTTTGAGATCGATATATGGCCTAAAGCAGTTATCGAGACAATGGTATATACGTTTTCATAATACCATAATGGCATATGATTTTACAATGATAGATGAGAATCATTGTGTATATATCAAAAGATCCAAAGATCAATTTGTGATCATATCATTATATGTTGATGATATACTAATTGCTGGAAGCAATATGGAGTTTGTTAATACCTTGTTAAGAGTTGGTTATCTTCCAACTTTGAGATGAAAGATATGGGTGAGGCTGCATACATCCTTGGAGTTAAGATTTCAAGAGATCGTTCGAAGAGATCATTATCTCTTTCGCAAGAAACATACATAAATAAGATTCTTGAACGATTTTGTATGCAAGATTGTAAACCCATTGATACTCCTATTGCAAAAGGTGAATGATTGAGCCATAGACTGTGTCCAAGAACTCTACAAGAGAAGGAACAAATGAAACATGTTCCTTATGCTAGTGCTGTTGGGAGTTTGATGTACGCTATGATGTGTACAAGACCCGACATATGTTTTGCAGTTGGAATAGTGAGTAGATACCAATCCAATCCAGGCCAAGCACATTGGAAGGCTGTTAAAAGAATACTGAGATATCTGAAAAGAACTGCTGATTACAAGCTGAATTACCAAGGAAATGATCTGCAACTTGAAAGCTATACAGATGCTGATTGGGGATGAAATTTAGATGAAAGAAAATCTACCTCTGGATTTGCTTTCTTACTAAACAATGGCGCCATATCATGGAGCAGTAAGAAGCAAACATGTATAGCCTTGTCCACGATGGAAGCTAAGTTCGTGGCATTATCAGCAGCGGTACAAGAAGGAGTTTGGCTTAAGAGATTTTTGGATCATTTCGGTGTTATTGAGAAAGCTGCAAATCCATTATTGGTTAACTATGATAGTCAAGCAGCTATAACGTACACCAAAAATCCAAAATATCATGGCAAGACCAAACATATAGATACTAAGTATAACTTTGTCAAAGATATGGTTGCACGAAAGGATGTGAACTTACAGTACATATCTACGCATAGAATGGTAGCAAATCCTATGACAAAGCCAATACCTAGAGATGTGTTTTGTAGTCATGTAAAATCTCTAGGATTGCGTAGAGTTTGATGTACTGAATATTGTAATTTTCCCTGAGTCATTCACATTTAATGAATTTATGTTTTCATCATTAATGCCTATGAATCTTTATTTGACATTTATGCATCTTAATGCTCAGTGCATTATATTATGTTGAGAAAGTATGTCGGACAGATAAGAGATTAGCCCACTCACACGGGTAATCGCCTCTATTTACATGTGATAAATAGAGATGATATGGTTTTTAAGCTTATTATCTAGGTGATAATCGAGAGCTCAAGCTTAAAATATATGTCGCATTAACTAAGTGTTAAGATGAGGACATGATATTTACTATGTCTGAAAGTAAAATAACTCACATATTTTACTTTATCTGTCTATAATGCCATATGTGAGTTCTGATGAATTCTGTGTATGAGTAGATATGTGAACTCAAGTTAGACATTGGGTATGTCTGAACTATCATCTGTATGGTATTGAAGGGGTAGACATACGCTTCATGGGAAATGAGTTAATACCGTAATACGTATTTCATACTACGTATGCATCAGACGACCAATAAGAGTGGCAAAAGTTTGATCTCAACTTTTATGCCGTATGAGACTCTTGAGGAAAAGAGTTCCTTAATTTTAGTGCCCTCATGACTTTTTACTTATTCTCAAGATTTTTATTTAGTGTTTGCTATCTTAGAATGTTGCCAACGGTCATGAGTTGATTCGATCTAATGGGACATTTCTAGAAAAGCAAGCTGAACTGAAATTGAGAGTTTGAAGGAAAGAGGAAGATCGAATTTGGAGAATCACATTGTAGTTTTGTATTCACTAGTCGACCAATTATGACTGTCTTTGGAATAATCATAATTATGAATACAATATATATATATCATTGTTTAAAAGAGATTAAGAGAGATATAAATGGGATCGATCGATCTAGGGTACTGCATACTAAATTTACTCGGAATATGATGCCTATTATGAGCTGCTATATATTCCTAACAGATATATGGCAACGAGCTCTCCTAGTATGCTAGTCGCACGGACTATTCACCAATATGAATATTGCAGTGAGGAAAAGAGGATTCTGTTCGGCCCACCATGTCAAGTGGAAGTTAATGGTTTTTCAATTGATGGGCCTAGTAGGGCCCGTCCGCCCAAGTTGGTTTTGGCCCATCATGTGCGAGTGGGAGATGATGGATTTTTTCCTTTTGATGGGCCTGAGTTGGCCCGTCATGGGCCCAGCCCGTGAGTTGAGGGCCCATGGAGGAAATTATAAAAGATAAAGGGAAAATCTGGAGGCGGTTAATCAATAAAAAATTACGTATTTTGTAAAAGAGAGATTACGCTCTCTCTGTGATTACGCTCTCTTTGTCTTCACGTCTTCTCCTACCGCTTTCTCCCGAAGAGAAGAATTCTCCTCGAAGAACAAAGTGTCCGGTTTCCTTCTCGAATTGCAACATCGGTGTTTAGTCGTGGACAAAAGGTACGCTCAATGCCTTTTGATCGGTGATTCATATTTGTTTGCTCGCTTCCGCTACGTCATTTTAGGGGTTCGATTTAGTGTCGAATCCGATTTAGGGTATAAGCAATACCTAACAGAAAGAAATGGGCAGAGGCATCAATTGAAACGGAGGCCGGCCCACCAACTCGTCGGGCATCGAGCATCTTACCGTACTCCTCGAGGGACTTGAAGAGCTCCGAGAAGTTGCCCTTGCCAAACCCTCCACACGTGCCCTTCTGATGCAGTTTTCCGTGATCGTCCTTAAGGATGCACCCAAAGTCTCTGTATGATCTCTAGGATTAGGGTTGGCCTGCTCGGCGAAGGTAGCAAGAGAAACCAGATGAACAACATCAAAGGAATACTGATAAACACTTTGGCTTTAGAAAAGATCAATGCCATATGCCATTACTCAAGTTGATCCTCACATAAAACAGTGATCTATGGCAATTTTTTAGCTCCTGATATCAAGTTAAGAGTGACAAATTCAACCAAAATCCAAGAAATGAAACCGAGGCCCTATCCTATCAAGTTCATGCATGTCATGGTTATTCCTATCTAAAGTGTCATTAAAGTTTTTCGGTAAACGATCGTAGCTAAAAGAGAGAGCTTGCATGAAATCGATCACATACCTATCCCCCACAGGCCTAGTGAATATCTGGAGCAGAGTTCCCTCGTCGCCCGTCCACCAGAATCCCTAGCTCCTCTCACTCCTCGATCTGCTTGTCCGTCAACACATTCCCGGCCCAGCCCGGCCCTTCAAGTTCCAGTAATACGTTGGCGACGGTGGCGGTATTGTGACAGCCTGAATTTTCTGAGTTGTTTTCGATTAAATAAATCGGGTTTTTCGTCGACGCGTCTATAGTGCTATTCTCTGAGTTGGCCACTCATGAGATAACTGGACTATCTGGGGAAACAATTAAGCAATTGACTTGAGAATTCGACAAGGAATCGACTGCTCGACCGTGTCGATCTACAAGGGTCATTACGACACTGTCAGAAATCGATCAGAGACCGGAGATAGGTCGATTCGATTGAGATATGTGATTAGTGTGTGGGTGATTCCACATGATTGCAAAATACTCGTCGATCGACACTAGGCCGATTTTTCTATCGTTTTGGTACCCGGCGTCCATATTTGAAATTTCGAGATTTTCACGACAACTGAGAATCGCCAATGTGTCAGAGATGTACATTGTGACTCGAGACAAATCGATCACGGGTCAATTGCACCAAAATTCCTAAAAACTACCCGGTAGACTAGGTCACGCTAAAAGCGCGCCGGATTGAAATTAACCGCTTATTTGAACCCGATTTCAGAAATTGAAAGTTCTATGGTGTCACGAGCTATTTTAGGGACATCGACTCATCCTCCGAGAAATTTTCAGAGATTCCGAGATTTTTACGGAAAACCGTTTCGGACGCCGCAAAAAATTAACGGAAATTCAAATGGGCTAAATCGATGGAAATTGAAACTTCCAAGCCGAACTGTATGATATTGGGGACTTATAGAAAATTATTTGAGATTTTTCTACCGTGAAATTGGACCTCAATTTGGAAAATTGAGTGACGAATTAAAGTTCAATTTGTCTAAATTCGGAGCTTGGAAAGAGGTGGGATTTTTGGATATCAAAAGTGAATTATTTGTTGATTATATAGCAAATATTAAACATGGGGGATAAAGGGATAAACATGAAGACTTTTTGGACCAAAATCATGATGAATATTAAATATTTTGGCCTTAGCTAATTAAGTTTGGTTTTCTCTCTCCTCCTCCTCCCTTTGTGCGACAACCCGGTCGTCCGCTTCACTTTCATTTTCATTTTTGAGCTTCTTCATTTCGGTCTCCCTCTCTGCAACGGCAATCCCCCACCGAAATTGCTTTTTGGTCGCATATCCTTCAGCCCATGCCATCATCATCATCTTTCATCATCAATATCACCATCCACCGAGTTCTCTCTCTCTCCATGCATTTCTCTCAAGCCCATGCGTCCACTGAAGCCACTAATTCCCCTGTTGCAGCGCCACACGTCCAACACCTGATCTCCATGAGTCAAAGTTCCTCAGCCAAGTTGTTTTGTTGACTCTTGCCGTGCGTATTCCGCAGCTCGGACGAAGCTGCTTCTCCGTTCATCCGCAACGCCAGCTGGTCCCATCTCTCTCGCTACGTCTGCCAACCGCTCGAAGAAGCCACGTTCGAAGATCTCTCATTTTTCCTTCGTCCGCGACTCCACACCAACGACCGAAGTGAAGACCGAAGTTGCTTCAGTTTCCATTGGGCCGCGTAGAATCAAGCAACGCACGAAGCCGCAGCCCATCGTGTCTTCAAGTCCAAGCCCACGTGAATTCTTCCGCAAGCCAGCGAGTTTCACATTTCCATTTGAAGCCCAAACGAAGTCAGGCCCACTTGAATTCAAGCCCAAGTCAGCATTTCCAAGCCCGCGTTAATTGAAGCCCACAAAGCAACTCAAGCCCAGTCCAATTTCAAAAACAAATCTCAGATTTGGGCTGAGATTTGTTGGGCCCGTTTTAGGTCCGCCGAGAAGTTCCACAACACCGCCGAAAATTAAGATTTCGGCCGCCGTCACGTCGTCGTCGCGGTGAACCGGTTTTCGCGATACACCGATGAGTTTATACTCTAAACTCTTCTTAGTAGGTTAATGAGGCTAAGTGGTGTTTAGATTTATTTAATTAGGAATTATGTGGTTAGTTAGATTGAATTAATGATTTAATTATTTAATTGAGCATGTTAGGTGGTTAGCATGGTTTAGCTAAGGCCTAATTAAATTGTATTATTTATCTAGAAGGGTTCGGGAATTTTCCAGGTCCGTATTGGTATTTAATTTAATAAGTTTGGCCTAGGTTAGTATTTTTAGAAATTAAATTGAATTAATTAATTAAATTTCGAAATTAATTATTTATTAATTATTTTTCTAGAAATTAGGCTGGGATAGTCGGTGATCGGAATTTCGTGCCGATTGCAATGGTGTGGTTAATTTCTGCAATTGAGTGTTAAATTATGCAAATTGAGTGATGATTGGATTTTGGTATTTAATTCCAAAAATTGAGAATTTTCAATATTTACTTAGAAAATCCTAGGTGTTGGATTTTAACACCGAAAATGGTTTTATATAATATATAAAACAGTGGGATTTTAAAAGTGGGAGATATCAATTTTTCTAGGTCAAGTTAACCGTGTACCCACACACGACTATTTTCATGCGTATTTCTAATATGAAGAAAAATGCCAGGTTCACCATTTTAATTGAAGCATTTGAGTGCAATGCACGGTGCCCTAGGCCATATTTGAGTGATCGTGTGATGATTAAGAGAAATCGTCCCGGGCTGTTGAGCTGGACGTTATCCCTATTTGGGATACCCCTTGACAAAGAGAAGCTGGTCGCGAACCCTATGCTCCTTCGGGAAAGCCATCGACGAAGTGACGTGCCGTGCTCAATGGGGTGAGACGAAGTCTGGCAATGCCAGAAGACCACCGAACTGAGAATAGGCCGTGCTATATGCCGAGATCAAAACTAGGAACATATGATGAATTGAATATTGTGTTCCAATCATTTAAGCTTGAGTGATGCTCTGATTTGGAATATGAACTGTGTTGACCTGCAGGGTAGAACTGAGACGAGGCAAGTCTCCTTGATTGTGTGATTGCATGCTTAGGACGCTTCTTAGCGTCTTTCCATCCTAGTCGAAGTTTAGAGCTTAGACTTGTTGAGACATTGTCTCATTGATTATTGTCTAACCACTTTCAGGGTCATCGAGTGGAGGACCTAGAGTAGAGAGGAGGTGATTTGAAGTATGGGTCGGATATGACCGCTTCTTTTTGGAGAATAGTCATTTGTAGTCTTTTGACCATAGACTCTTGTGCTTGACTCAGCATATGTTTATAAAGGCACGTTTGTTTGTTTATGAAATTGTTGTCCTGTTTTTCTATCCCGAGATGGTTAGGGGATTTGTTTTCGCTTCCGTATGTGCAATAAAATGAAAGGGGTCGGCGACTCGTCCTAGGAAGTCGCAATAATATTATCGACTAGAGAGGGATAGGCACGCGCTCAGAGTTCGGGGCGTGACAGGCATGAACTCAAACCCACCGACACTGCTCCTCTTCCTCATCTCCCCTTAGCGTCCGGAAGATGTCCTTGCTAATCAGCGCCAACTGGTGCACTCCTGGGCCGTCGTTGTGCTCCAGGTATGTCTGGATTTGGGTCTTCCTCTTCGTACCAAGCACTGGCTCGTTCAATGGCAGGAGGACCGTCTCGTCATTGTTCGCCAACATGACTGAGGTGAGCCCGCTCTCATTGGTCCCGACATCCTTCTTGGTGAATTTAGCGAACTCATGGAAGCCTGTGAACCGCTTCACATACGAGATCGCCGGGCCAAGCTCAGGGACATTCCCAGGGGCGTGGTCGTGCCTTCAGATTCCGAAGTCTAGAGGGAAGGAGGAGACCTTGTCAGTCAGCTCGAACCGAGGCAGGAACCAAGAGTTGGGAGAGGAGTTGTCGTGATCGGAGGCCACCGTTTTGTAGCTGACATGGCGGAGGACGACGTGCCTGTAGAGGTGGACCTCAGTGATGGTGGCAGCACCATTGAGGACAACCAGCAGGGAGACTGGCCTGGCGCCATGGGTGACGCTAATGTGGAAGGCCGCGTCAGTGTCCTCGAACTCGATAGCAATGGCCCGGACAGCAAGGCCGTGCTTGGCGCCAAAGGCAACACAGGCGGAGTAGGAGAATGAGGGGAGGGAGGCCGTTGGAGGTGGCAACAAAGGGGGAATAAGGAGCGGTGAAGAGGATGCAGAGGTCGCTGGAGCGGCAGAGATAGGAGGCATGGGTGGCATTGCCAGTGGAGAGGTCGGACTCGGCGACGACAGGCATGCCGAGGCCCCAGGAGAAGCTACAGGAGGTGTTGGTGGCATCAGTGCACCAGAACCCGACGTGGTGGAAGCGTCGGATAGGGAAGAAGTCGGACTGAGGGTTGGACCGGACAAAGTTGGAGAAGCCGACAAGCTTGAAGTCACTGGAGCCGGTAGTAACGTCGTCGTTTTGCTTGCCCATGGTTTTACAGAAGCAAGGGGTTGGTGGCTTTGGTTTGTAAATGGTGTCCGTGACTGTGGGGAGGGAGAGAGGTGAGACTGAATATATTGTGGGGAGTGAGGAGATCGGGGAAGAGAAGGTTCAGCCTTTCTTTAGGTAAATGAAGCAATTTCTGTACAATCACGTTTTCAATATTTAATATGATTCTCTGTGCACAGCTTGTTCCACAGCTACTTAAAAAACACAAGCAAGCCAAAACAAAAGATGAACGAGAAAATGTATTATTCACATCATCCAGATAATATACAACCTTACTACTGTATCACATATTTCTCCTCATCGACGCCACAACTACGGTTTCTTTTTGCACTCATTTTAAGAGAGGATCTTCCTCGTCAGTGACCTTTTCAAGCGCCATAATGTGTTTCTGGAATGATGATGCAGCCTGCTCTCTCTCCTCTAGTTGCCCCATCTTGTCAAATGTGATCGCCATTAGGTAAAATGCTTCAGCTGCCAATTCATGATACTGCATACAATGATACAATAAATTAATCGAGTAGGCAATTTCTCACCAATGTCCATAAGAGCATATGTGGTGCCTATTCAATTGCGACACCAGTGCATAAGACAATAAAGTTAAATATACACAGCACATGAAGAGAAGAAGGGAGAAGACTCGCAAGCTTACTAAGATCCGAGAAGATTTTATGCCAGACAATTTAAATTGATACAGGTACTCGCTCTGTTCTTTTTGTAACGTTGCAGGAAGGAAAACGTGAGCATTATTTTATTCAGAAATTTGGCTAAATTCATACGTTAATTTGCTTGTCACTTTTGAAAGGTAGGATTATTTTTCTTTTTCTTTTTTTGGTCCAGATAGCAAAAAGTTTAAAGAGTCATGACCATTCCTGAAGTTCTTGTAAGGATATTTGCATGGCTTTATTATAGGGGTTTCCATATGAGACAGAAAGGGGCAAGATGCCTTATATATGGAATTTTCGTTTCCTCCATGATCCCAATTTCCATAGAATATAAGAGCTCTGCGGCTAGGCTTGAAGAAACTAATGTAATAAGCACGCTTCCGAGGAGTCGACGTACCTCTAATATTTGAAGCTCATCACAAGCTTGCCTCAGAGAATCCAGCACGACCCCTGAAGTTTCAGGAACTGCGACCAGGATTAAAATAAAAGTTAAGGGCCGCATAATTGTGGTGTGCCCGGCAAAGGTAATAAATCCCTGCAACTACAGATAACAACACTCACCAGGCCACACAGCAAGAAGTTAACTAAAGGGATGTATCATATTAAATATTTGTAATGAGAGGAACAAAATAGTACCAATGCACCCTCTTTCAAGGATGCATTTGAAAAACAGCCAGCGCTAACAGATATGGAGCTCAATGTTGTCAATGTGCTCAATGCCTTATCATCTTCTAATGCAGCATAAGCGACACATTAACAAGGCATAGCACAAAGAACTACAAAGGTATCATTAGCAATTAGAACGGTAAATACCTGAAAAACTAGCATCAGACAGATGGCATTTTGCTTCTGCAATGTGTGCACGAGCTTGAAGCTCCAAACCTCCATGACCAAGAATCATAGGAAGGGCAGAGTGTATGAGGGTTAAGGCTCTTTTTGCATGGATTGATCCAAGAGACAGCCAGAGCTCAGCCAGGGTTAGAGTAGCTGAAGCTTTTAGAAGATCTAGATTGAATGACTCGCAAAACGAGAGGCTGGCCAATGCATATGGAATTCCTAAAACAGCATTGCCTGATTTCTGATAAGAGAGAAAGTTAAATGTCAATAAACAAAAGAGGACATCAAAAGGAATAGTGGCATTCTTTCCATTCAGCAGCACACTGTGGTTTCTAAAACATAAACTGACATAAAATTTCTACTTTTGGGCCAACATTGACATGAAATTATTAAAAAAGGAAATCTAAAGCTCGCTCGCTCTATAAAGCAAGCTGGAATTGCTATTTACTGCTGTACCTTGTGTATTTCAGCAAGCAAGAGGAGGGTACTGGCATCTTGTACTCGCAGATTAAATTTATAACACATGCAGAAGAGTGCGTGCGCAACAGCTGCAGCCTGCAAAGACAAGTACATTAAAACAATTTATCAAGATGAAAAACATAAAACATCCATCTTCTATTCCATTTCCAGAGTTAAAACTAACGGCAACACCATGCAGACATTAGTACTACATCTAGAGTATGAAAAGACTTTTGGCAGATGACGAAGGAAACCAAATGGCAAAAGTGGACTGGCAAATGCCATGGTTCCTTCTCTGTTAATTTATATCCAACTCATAGATGCTAAATGAAAATTGTGAGGTAGGTAAACTGTGTCCATATGTATTCACGTAACGCCCTATATAAATATCACTCAGTGGAAATAAGAAGTTGTTTAAATATGTCGAGACCTCACTGAACTGCTTGGCAGCAAGCAAAGTACGGGCATGACGAAAACTAGCTTCTGCCTTCAAATCCATGTCAACACCTGTGACAGGCGATGCAAGGACTGCAAGCTCATCACATACTTGTTGGGCCAACTTCAAGTGTCCACTGCACCATGAGTAATTTGATAATGTCAATTTTTAACAACTAGAGGTTGAGTTAGGTTTCAAAAGCACACATACCGATGTAAAGCGCGCTCGTGAAGTAGCTGCAGTTTCAATACCATCATTTGTGATTTTGAAACTGATATAAATTTCTCCTCCGCGGTCTTAAGAGCAGCAAAAGCAGCTAAAAGATAATAAAAAAAAAAATCATTAAGGATGATGACATGAAGAGTCTATACAAGCAAGCACATAGGATATCTTCCTGTGCATCGATGAGAAGATTAGAAAGGACTGAACTGTAGATAAAAATTTAAGGACGGGAAAATTTTACAGAAACAGAAAGGATTTGACAAGAACAGCAATTTTGCTGAAAAGAAACATGAATCAAAGTCAAATTTTCTCCAATCTTCACTCTCCATATTATGAAGATCTTGCATGTAAAAGGGCAAATAGAAAATAAAGGTAAAAAGTACAGTTAGCATTTAAATATAAAACTTCACCAAATTGCAAAACCTGATCTAATTAAAATCTAATCAAGCCCTCTAGTTGGCACCACATCAATACTCAGAAAGCAACCACTACCCTACACATAAAGAAAATTCAAATCTAGAAGAAAAGGATGCAGAAGCTAACAGATCAAGAAGTATTCATGGCCTGGCAACAAAATTCCTATGAACTCTCATAGAGCCTACCAACTTCCTGTTTAAGACCTTCAGAAAGAAACAGGCAAATAGCAGAGTCCCTCGAAGAAAATTATCTGAGAAAAAGGACAGAATCCTATAGTGGCTCTAGATCTTTTAACCCGACCTTTATATCCTTTGTATGCTGCTAAATACTGAATAAGCTTTCCATAAGCCACTGCTGCATCAACTGAACTGCAAACATGAATAGTGTAGCAAACCTTAGGTCAAATAAGCGTGGATATTAAGAAAAGGCCTATAGAAGAGTGACACATAAGGACATATATGTATCAGAGATGTAAAACTTACCTGGCACAATCTGCAAAGCAAGTCGCATAAACCAAAGCATTCATTCGAGCAAGAGGTGCACTGCAGGCATTACAAAGGTGAGGCATCTAAATTGGAAATAGAATGCCTGACAAAAATTCCTTTTTAATAATTCAATGAACATGACATTTGTATCAATGATAAAATTAACTAAAAATTCAATCAATCAATGAAGAGTTGACTAGAAGATAAGATGCATGTGCAGCCTATGCAGTTTAACACATTCTTCCCAAATGTAGAACTAATCAGGTTTCAAGCAAGTTTTGATGCAAGAGAAGTTTCTACCATTGCATGAGTTCACAGATGATAAACTACTGTAAACAACCAATATCTTTAACAGTGTAAAGCTTTCAGTTAAAAGAACTTCTCTCCTTTCTTCATTAAGTCACACAGACAGTAACGATAATATTTCATCATCAAGCATAAAATTATCTACCATATTTCACTAACAGAGAAGCAAAGTCCTTGTTATAAACTATATCTCCAACAGAAAAATCTAATGTCCAGTAAAAAATTTCAATGACAGAAAGATTTAAAAAGTTCCTTATTAAAATACAACCGATAGGGAATTCCACAGAAACCTCTGCAATATGTCTAGGCAATTGCGGATGTAATGATCTCATTGCAGGGAGGACTCAATATGCTTAAATAATTGCTTAAATTGATTAAAGATAAATTTGGGCTGGGCCCTCATTGTATGCTTTATATATTAATAACAGCATGACTCAAAGACTGAGTTATGCAAACAGGATACAACAAAACAAAATCTAACAAAAACACAGATTTAGAACCCATATAATCTGGAATATCCATTTGAATACGAACCAAGATGGATGAATGCCTACTCAATGCCCTCTTTATCCTTGAGAAAAAAAAAATGGCACCAGACATTTGCACCACTCTGTATATGCTTTACATAGAGGGAGAAAACCTCCTAAGCAATCATGAAAATAGAAAAACCTAGACATACTTTATAATTTGACAATGGACAAATCAATTCAAATATTTAATTAGTGCCTCCTGAGCTAAAGCTCACTAAATGTGCTATTAAGAATTAGATCACAAGAGAGAGATACTCAAATGATTACATCTGCACATGATTGGCTTAACACAATAGTACTAAGATGCTCTATTTCATAGCTCAAAAAGAGAAAAGCTAATAAATAAGGACATTCTATTAACCATAAACATCGGATTTACCAAATATAATCAACATGTTCAACCATACACAGTTCTTTAAACCATTTGTTCCAATGGCAACTTAACCTCTGAACGAAGTATTACCTGCCATACATTTCCCATGCTGTGGCACGGAGCAAATATGAAGCACCAACCAGTTGTGACACAGATCCAGGAATAGAATTAGGTTGAGAAAAGAAACCGGAAGCGTTAGATCTATTCCCAGGTTCAGTTTCTTCAAAAATTACTGATGAACCTCTTTGTCTGTGTAAATTCTTAAGCCAAGTAGTGCTCAATGAACCGTCAGTTATCATCATGGAACTTTCAACGTCAAAGTCACTAATCAAATTAGAACTTAATCTCAGTTCCTGCAATAAGAATTGGAGGAAGCAGGAAGCAGAATTAAGCAAATTACGAGGTAAACAAAAGCTTGTGATTCATGAACAGGTAATAGCAACACACATTCTAAACTAAAAGACATTACCTTGCAAACATTAATTGGGCTTGTTATGAGCTTCATGGAAGCTTTGGGACCAAAGGATAGCACAGGTCTTTGTACATGCTGCACATTGAACCAGAAAGCAACAGGGTTACAACATATGTCAAACCCTCTCAAAAATCCGCCCCCTCTCTCCCCCCCCCCCGCGGCAGGGGGCGGCAGGCACACAAGAAATCCACTGAAGAACTGACTGATGAAAACTTAAGTTCAGTTAGTAAAAAAACAGTATCATTAACTCAAAAACACCATCAGACATTTTACATAGTTCAGCAATCATTGGCCTGTCTCCTTAAAAGAGAGGATATGCATACAACAATACAAGAAATGAATTTTTATCTCACCATTAAATGAAATTTAGCCATTGCAAGATGATTGGAAGCCACCAGTCGTTTTAACTTCAAGCTTTCAGCTCTCTTTAGAGATTCTTTCAAAAGTACAAAGAGCTGCTGGTGGATTGATAATGACGTTCCCATGTTGGCAACAGGCGAATATGACGATCCAAGCAATCCACTTGCATTTGATATACCGATCTCAGACAGCAAGTTACATATAGCTGCCAGAGTGTAGGCAAGACAGGTATCATTACTGTGCTGCACAAGGTAAAGAAATTTAACCTCAGCGAGAATGTAACATTTGCAAATTCAAAATGCCGCTACTATTTCTTCCAGCAAACAAATATATAATTCAGTCCAAAAACCAAGAAGGCTATTGTTTTTCCAGCTTATCTCTAAATTATAGACCCAGAATTTCACAGTTTTTTTCTTTTGCAGTGCCCCTTAGGCATTGTGTGAGAAAAGGAAAGAAGGATTTCCTAAATGATGGTCAAATGTGCATTAGATAGCATATTGTTATTTTATAGTAGCAATGGCAATAATTAATCTCAGACCCTTAACAGTCCATGAATTATGTTTTCTGACAGTATACTTGTCAAAGAGGAAAATGAACCAAGGTTCGGAGTCAAATAGGATGCAGTCCTCTCATCTTAAGATACATGAACTTAAATTTTTACATAAGGTAATCTCCTCAAGCTGAAAATAATAGACCGGGAGGTCAATTGATGATTGGTCAATCTATGCATTCTCCTCACCCCCCATTATGATCAATCACACCCAGGCTCAGCTTCTTCAAAAAATGTGAAGCTTTTGAAATCGTTCTCTTCAAGCTCCATCTTGGACAGTACTGACTAATCTCCAATGCCAATTTTTGCCTAAATAAGTCTACTTTTGCAAGAAAGTAGCCTTACTAATCTCTAATCTTAAACAGTTGACAAGTTTTCCTTCCAAGTTATTTTACAGTTAATCCACAATATATGTCCAAATATTCAGAACTCCCATGAACAGCAGGTTCTGGAAAACACATGGATACTGTATCATCACAAGACAAACTTACAAGGGATTGTCTGGGTCAATCTATCTTGCAACATGCTCATGACACATCCATAACTAATTTTTCCAAAAGGATATCTGGCTACACCAATACATGTCCGATTCATTCTTAATGAAGAATATATTCAAGTACTTGCCACTAGGTAGTCACGTCAAATTTTGAATCCATATTGAAAGTGAAAGTTCTGATCAGATGATAAGATCAGTCAACAAGCAACTATTCCTATTTATATAACAGCAAAGAGAAACTTCAAGCAGAAAAGAACATGAAATGAATGGCAAATTTGTATTGAGGGATGAGATTATGGATTACCTGTTGGGAGACACGAACTGCTTCAGTCAAAGCCTAAACAACAAAAAGAGAAAAAAAAAAATTCTACTTATTAAAGCATGAAAAAGGATGCTGAACCTGATTGAATCTGACTCGAGGAAAACAGGGAAACAGAGTTGGTTGCTGTTTTTCATGGATCATATTAATAAGACTGCTCTCCAGTTCTTACCTCCACAGCTTGCTTAGGATGACCAAAGTGAAAATGCAACATCCCTGAACATAATAAAGCAATCTCATATCTTCCAGAATTATTGAAGCCAGATGAGGGAGGAATACCATCAAATCCTTCTATCCCTGCACTTTTATGTTGACAACATTTAAATTAGCATATTGTCAGAGATCATTTACTACCAAATAGTCAGAAGAAGCTTCAGGATAGATACACAGGAATCCAAAGTTTAACATAATAATAACTTAAGATACTCAAAATTCCAAATGGGATGCTAGCTCACAATTATGACAAGCCATAAGACCTGAATCTGAAAATCAATTCACTTTGTATCAATCACTTCAGGAAGCAATTTTCAGGAGTGCTCGAAAATACAACTGGACATCAAATTATTGTTTCAAAGCCTGAGTTTACACTAAATTAGTTGCCTTTTTAGCTTCTTACTAATCCAAAGATAGAATAAAAATAATCATCATCATTAAGTCTATTTTTTTATGCGTTCAGCCATGAAGTTTCCAATTACAACTAAAATTTCAGGATGGAGTAACAAATACTTAACAGAGATGAGAAATCTCATACAGGTTATGCAAGTACTAGACTTCACAACAACTGAAGCACCATGGCATCATCATTTAATACATCAATATTTACCTATAATCAAAATATTTATGCAGATTCTCCAAAGCAGAGGCATAGTCATCATGGTATAAGCTGTTTAGGTATCGCAAAAAGTGTACCTGAAACCAAAGCCACCACCAAATACTTCAGCTTCCAGCATAGAAGTCAACAACTTTAAAGAAAAGGTCAAAAGGATATAACCAACAACATACAACTCACACGATGCAATTCAGGTGCCAACTTTTGAAGTTGCCCAAGCATAAACTCTAAAGCGTTTAAAGGGAAAGAGCTACCATGCCTGTCATTGAGATAAAATACAAAATCATGTGCACTCTTGTTTAGAAACACAAAAGATAGAAACAAAAATAAAGGAAAAATAGGAAAGAATTACTTCTCAATTGCATCTGTTTGCTCTAGCAGGTATCCTTGTATTTGCCAATTTGAACGCAGGAAAAAGCCATGATCAACAGCCCCAGATGAATCATCAAGTGTCATTGCATAAGAAATAGCCTCTTTCCCTTTTGTGCTCGGTTTAAACGTTGGTTTGGCTGAGAGTTCGATATCTGTATCTTGAGGTTACCAATAAGCTGTTACTAGCTTGCAACCCTTCTGGGTGGACAGGTCTTCAACTAATAATAAACAGTGGAGCAATAGCACTAGAAAAAGATACACCTTTTCTTCCCATAAGGTGACTCCAAACCATGACCTGATCTCATGTAATCTCTATTGGCTTAGGCAAGCAAAAACAAAGCTAAGACCCTGATAAGTGGTGCTTTCAGAAATTTGAAGATTCTAAATTTTTGTTAATAGCGATAATACAATGGAATGACCTTCAAAATGTATTTCCTACCATAGCCTTATTCAAAAGTCTTCAGCATCTTAAGATGCTATATAAATAATTGAGCACCTATACCAAGGTGCACTACACCCATAATTATCAAGACAGCTGGTACTCTTAGAGGTGCTCTCTCAGAAAGCATTTAACAACTTGCATGAAATGCTTTACAAATTTTATAGTTCTATTGCACTGTCAAAAATGATCTGGTCAAAAATTACTTCTCATTTTGCCATTCTACCCACATTCACAAGCCATTACAAAAGGTTTGCCACCTGAAGCATTCATCATCATTCAGAATACTCTCTTAAATTACATGCAAACATCTGAAATAGTATTGCTGTAAAGGGAAGGTACTATTAATGGAGGATTCTTTTAAGTTAAAGTTACCTTCAACCAAACCAAAGATTGGAGTGGGCACATGAAGGTGAAAAGGAATCCGCTCTCCAGCCTTCTTCTTAGCCTCGATTTCTTCAGTAACTTTCTCAAAAACAAAATTTTCGAGGTCCATATTTTCGTACTCTGATGCTTCCATAAGATTAACACTAGAACCATCTAAGTGGGCCTCATGAGGAGCGCGGCTTGATAGGACTTCTTTACAGTACGAAGCAATATTGGTCAAAAGATGGCAAACACCCTGCATATTTAACATTTCTCTTTTCAAATTTACAATAATTACTCAGATGAGATTTTCGGACTGATCTTCTTTTACCCCATGTGAAAAACGATATTTCAGGGATTCATGTGCTTGCAGGTACAAGAAAGTGAGAAAATGAGAATTTAGGAGTTCTAAAGGAGGGAAACAAGAGTACCTCAAAGGAAAGGAGATTAAATGCAAGTATGCAGCGGCGAAGAAATATTCCAAGGTTGCTATTTGGGTCCAATATAATCTGGTCATCTTCAACAACGCCAGCATCTTGGCCAGCAAGGACTCCTGGGTAATATTTCCCATAATGTTAGACTTACAATTTAACTCATACTCTTGTAGAAAATCAAATCGTTAGAACTAGTTCATGAGAGAACAATGCCACATGTCAAGTACTGCACTGTGAAGATAAAAAGATAAAGTAAGAATTTCCCAAGTAACAATTCAGTGTCCACTAAATAAGGCACTTTCAGCAAGATCGACAACCATTTAGAATACTTTAAAATGTTTAAAGTATTTATGATATTTGTAGAATCCATAATTCAAGGATGATATACTTGCCTTCAATTTAAGCATAAAACAAATTGGGAAAATGAAAAATGCTCACCAAAGAGTTGAAGGATATTGCCCACAAGACTATGTAGGATTGGGATTTCTAATCGCTGTTTAGCTTCCCTCTTTTTCTGTGTTCTTAGGCTTCGCTTTAGCATTACTAATGAGCTATCGTTACTTAACAAAGTGAAAGATAGATAAGGAGGTGCAAGACGACAATGAAGCAGCACGTTACCCTCCCGCCCTCGAGTATTCGCAGGAGCTAACTCACCAGGCATCACACTCATTGTGAGAACACGGAGAGAAATGAATAAAAATACACGAAGGCAAATTAACTAAACTGACCTCGCATTTCCGTGAAAAGGTTAAATAGATCATCCGGAGAAGACAGAGAGGACAGCCTACTGATTAAGTGGTCAGCTAACCAATCGATCGACGAGCTTCCGATTTCCCTCAATTGATTTATCAGCTCATGCAACTTTGGCTCCAAAATATCGTCACACGACTGCATCACGGAATCACACATCCAACTGTAAAAACAAAGCTCATCCAAACCTTAACAGGAGATAGCCAACTGAGCAACAATCCCTGAGTGCATCGAATTGGAAATGCGGATAAGAAGCTCGACCTAGGAGCTGCTCGTGGAGAGCAGCATGAGTACCTTGGTGAGGGCCAGCAAGAAGAGGCCGAGGCGGTTGTGCTGAGCGAAGGAAGAGAAAGGGAACGGCACGAACACTTGATTCGGAGAAGCGTAGACCTGCAGGAGTATGCAGAGCGACACCTTGTGCGGAGTTACGTCGAACGCGCCCGGCACCTTCACTATTCCCGCCATCGCCGCCGCTACGCGAGCATCCGCAGGTGCTACGGATCGCTGCCGGGCGACGCCCGCGACGATCGCGGCGATGCCGACGCGGCTGAGGAGAGAGAAGTAAGAAGTTGGCGTAGGTTTTTTCCGGCGAAGGAGCGTCGCCGGATCAGGATTTGCCGACGATGACGACGGTGACGATGTTGGTGATGAAATGGTTTTTAGGGTTTTAGGGGGATTTTCAAAAAAAAGGAACCGGGAAGTTGGCTCAGGATCCGGTCCGGGTCGGATCATTTCGGGCACCCGCAACCCGCATCAGCTCTGCTCGCAAGACTGGACCGGACCGGACCGGCCGGCTGTTGACTTTTTAAAATGAAAAAAATAGGCATGACATAGAAATGATCGCTTAACTAATCCAACCGTCTGGTGGTATTTTAAGAGGCAAACTATTTGTTTGTTTCCCAAAAAATTTAAAAATTAAAAAATATTTTTTTACAAAATAATTGCTTATATCATCTATAAAAACGAATCAATAAAAAATATTTTCATCATCCACATAAATGTTTAGACATAAATTATCAAAGATAATGAAAATATTTTTTATTAACTAATTATTTCAAGCAATACAAATAATTATTTTTAGATAAATCATTTATAAAATTCATTTTCCATAGAATAAATAAAGCAATAAATTATATTTCATTTATCGTTTTTAAAGAAAAAAAGTCCATTATAGTGGCTATTTATTCTACCGCAAGAACATCGGTAATCCATTATCTCTATCACTTCCAATTGCGCCACATGGAAACTTGAAAAGTACTTATGCACTACGATATATTCTAGACAAAATACCACTATAAATCTTCAACTATGGTATTCATTTTTTGTATTATCAAATCTCAAAAACTTATGCCAGTATGACAAAAACATCCTCTTTCAGCCCAAAATCATAAATTTTTCTCATAATAACATAATGTCCATACATTTTCTTTCCGTTCACCAATACTCCAAATTTATATCAATATGAAAAAAAAATTAGATTTTTTTGTCACGTTTTTACAAGCTAACACAAAAAATAAAAATCCAAAATCATGGTATCACGACAAGCATGATTTAAAATTCTTCGGGACACAATTAGAACTCAAGGTATTGATATAACAGTCCGTTTTGAGTTTTCACCGACCCGACCCCATCATATGATCTTAAAAGCACAGGGGCTTTATTGAAAAAAAAAAAACGCTTCCGGGGCGTAAGCGCAAAGAAATAAAAAAAAATACACATAATCGAAAAAGGGGAAATGAGAGACAAGAGTAACGTAAGGAAGACATCACCATCTTCACCTGCAAGTCCATCAAAAAAACCTAACAGCCTGGTCGGAGCGAAGGAGGCTTTGGAACCTCGCTCGCTCTCTCTCTCTCTCTCTCTCTCTCTCTCTCGCAGCATCGACGGGGAGAACTGACGATTTCTCCGGCTGATTCGGCCTCCCCGGGAAGCCTCCGTCGTCCCGCCGCTTCGCCATGGCCTCCAATGGCGCTTCCACGGTCAGTTCCGCAGCACTGCCACCTCGTAGTCGCACGCGTGCGTGCGTTCATTTTTGGTTTTTTTTTTTTTTTTTTTTGGGGGGGGTGGCGCGAGAAGCTAAGGAGATTTTGCGATAATCGTGGCGTTGTTTCCAGACGGCGGCCGCGGATGCGGAGAACAGCTTGGACAAGATCAAGCGGCAGCTCGCGTCCGGTTCCGGCAGGAACTTGCTGCAGGGCCCACTCCTCAAGCGATCCGAAACTGTAAATTCTTGTTCTCTCTCTCTCTCTCTCTATCTGAGATTTTGCGATCTAGTGATTGTTTTTGTTGAAATGTCACCTGGGTTTAGGTTCTCGTTGCTGTACGGCAGCGATTCGAATCGGGGGTTTGGGCTCGATCTTCCTTGATCACTGCGCGAATGGGAATTGCATTGTGTCTATTGCATTTTCGGGAAAAAAGTCGGTGTCATGTTCTTTGTCCCTCTGATTTTGAGAGTGTGATTCGAATTAGAGATACGGACGTGGTTCAAGTTAGAGGAGGGCATGTGCTCGCTTACAGTTTGACAGAGAATTATTTCTCGGGGTAGAATTCGGAAGGAGATTGTGCATGGGATAGAAGAGCGCCAGTGTTTCGTAGTTTGGAGGGGACGGGTTTTCTATCTGATGAATTAGGAGTAAGAACCAGTTCATCTTTTGTGTCATAAAGTGACTGAAAAGTTTGCTAGCTCTTCGCGATAGACATAAAAAATACTCATTGATGCAGTAAAAATTCTCCACTTTGATGCTTCTCTAAAAAATCAAATAACTTCCATTTTCTGGAGTCAGGTGCCTTATGGAAATTTAGAGGTTTTGATTATTATCGGCCAACTTACTTGACAGCTCAAACTATAGATGTCCTCCCCTCTTTTTACTCCGAGGCTGTTGCCGTAGGGGAGAAATGAGATCTATGTCTTTTCTTGTCAAGCAAGAAATTCAGCTTTTTGCATTTCGACTTTGAATGCCTTAGAAGTTAGCTTAAGTATTTTATACAGTTTACTTGACTTTAGTGGAAGAAAGGCACTTAGACCTGGTCTTCCAGCTTAAAATTTAAATCCATCTTACTTAGTGGCAATGTTATTAGATTATCAGCCAGGGCATGGCCACTGTCAGTTTTACTATCTCCACTGATGAAACTGTGTCTACTTAAAATGTTTTACCTTTCCCTGGCACATGATCTGTCTGATTAAAAGATCCTGCTTGTGATTTTCTCTTCTTAATAGATAAGGAAGTGGAACGAGCGGTGGGTGATCCTTGACCCAACAACTGGAAAAATGGAATACAAGTTAGTCATTTCAAACTGAAATTTTCTGTGCTTTCATTTCTAAAAGTCTGTACTTATCATTTAAATTTCTTTGTTGTTTGTTCGTATCAGAATTAGGAGAAATGAGCCAGCTGTGAAGGGCACCATAATATTTGATGCTAATAGCACCATTGCAGTGTCTCCTGTAAACTTCCAGTAAGATTTATTCTTTCAGAACTTGTTCTACACCACATTTCTGTTCTCATTTAGCTAGTTTGAACTTTGGTTCATGATTTATGGTTTTTAAACCTTATATTCATCTATGTTTCAGTGGATTGCCAAAGTATGATGGCTGCTGTTTCTGTATCCTCTTGGCCCAGAACCTAATTTCTGGCTGTGAGCCTGTTATTGTCAATTGTAATTCTTCAAGTTGATATATTTCGGATGCAGTTTTCAATGAATCTGTGTGCTTCTTAACCATATTTCCTAGACATTGGGACTCCGACAAAGAAAGAGTACTTTCTATGTGCTGAAACTCCTGGTGCAGCCAGAGCCTGGGTATCTACTCTTCAGTAAGTTAAATCTTCTATTCTGTTTTCGTAGCTTAACAAACATTGGCTCATTTATTGTTAGCTGTGGCAGAGACTTTTGAAAATTTACATGTAAAGGAAGTTTTCGAAGGGTTCAGGAACTCTGTTACTCTGGTGGTATGATCTTAAAGCTGAATAGGGGAGGAAAAACTAAAGATTTGTTTTGGCAATTATGAGTTCTCTATTATCGGTGGACCTAATATGGATTTCTTTTTCAACACTGAATATTGCAGATCTTCACCAATGTATACATATCATCTTTTAAAATCATTAGAAATTTCTCATAATCAATTAAAGTCAAACTATATTTTTGCTATAGTTTTGGGAGGAGGCTTTGATATCCATCCATGAATTTGATCATCATGATATGGATATTCTGTTGACTAAATACCATGGTCTATGAATCTATTTTTGTGATGAAGATTTATTTGTGGAGTACACAATGTCTTTGTATAATTATTTTCAAGCCACAGTAGATGTCTCTTTGCGATATTCCATTTTCCTCAATTTAATTCGTCACTGTTGCTAAATTTTTCCTCTCGTTATAACCTAAAAAGTGCTTAGCTTTCTCTGTGACCATATCAATTGTTACAGTTCTCACTTTTTTACTTGCACACAAAAATGAACTAACCACTATATATACCAGAAGAGGAAAATCTCTCTCTCTCTCTCTCTCTCTGGGGCAATCACTTATGGTTCTCTATCTTTCCATCTTCCAACAATCAGTGCATCCCAGTTGGTTCTGAGGGCTCATAAAGAAGCTGTGAATTCCTTAAGTGGGAATGGTTCTGCTAAATTAGGAACAGTTGCAACTGTAGTTGCTGCAGCTAATTCAACAGCACTGGAATGTTCCAAAGAAATTGAAGCAGCAATGCAGATTTCTATGAGAAATGCTCTGGGGATGATGATAAATAAGCCGAGTGATGGTCCAATAGATGATATGACAATCATGAAGGTACAAAATTTGAACTCTGCTTATCTTACTCTTAAAGCAGTGACGAAAGGGCTTTCCCTTCATATTCAATTGTTCCTCGCTTTGGGTGTTGAACATCTTGTTGATTTGTCTTTGGAATATACATCATTCCTTTAATGTAATGAGTTTCTCTATCTGCAAAAAGATTGGACTTTTGCCCTATTCAAGGGTTATTAATTTGCATTATATATCCTACTAGTGATTATACTTAGCCCAGCCTGGTGGAAATGGTCTCAATTTTAGATCCTCATGCAGTTATCATGCTTGACGGGCAATGGTAGTCCACATGTCTTTTTATTACTGGTGTATTTGTTGAATCATGAATGCTAGAATATTTTGCAGGAGACACTTAGAGTAAAGGATGAGGAACTGCAAAATTTGGCCAGGAGTGTTCGGGCACGGGATTCAACTATTAAAGAAATAGCGGAGAAGCTTTCAGAGACTGCTGAAGCAGCTGAGGCTGCAGCATCTGCAGCTCACATAATGGATGAACAAAGAAGAATATCTTGTGCAGAAATTGAGCGTTTGACGAAAGTTTACGAGAAGCAGGTGGAAACATCAAAACTGAAGGTAGTTCAGTTTTCATATCTTGGATGTTGTCCAACCACCCTGAGTGTATCACGGATTGGTTATTTGGCACCAAATACCTTATAAAGGATACATGGAAATGCCATCTAAGCATAGATAGCCAAGTTCTATCTTTCTCTAGATGAGTTTTGTTTTCCTTCCAATGATTGGTCTGTAGCTAATTTGTATTTGGCTTTGTATGTGCAGTTGAAAGAGTCTGAAGGAAAGATTATGGCTTTAAGCAGAGAAAGAGATCAACTAATAAAGCAGAGAGATTCTGCTCTTCAGGAGGCACAGTTATGGCGTTCTGAGATTGCAAAAGCTAGAGAGCGTGCTGTTATCTTGGAAGCAGCTGTTGTCAGGGCTGAGGAGAGGGCCAGAGTTGCGGAGTCAGATGCTGGTGCTAAAATAAGGGAGGCTGAGCAGAAAGAGGCAGCTGCAACAAAGGATAAACAGGAGCTTCTTGAATATGTGAATGTCCTTCAAGCGCAGCTTCAAAGGTACATTCTTTACTTTTGGCGACACCCATGAAGAGTATCATTCCCTATTGTTTTCCTAATTGCATGTCTTTATTGGTTGTCATGTTGACCTATTTGTATTCTATACATGTAAATTCATCTGAACAGAGATGCCGTGGGAATAGTTTTTTTTTTTTTTTTTGGAAAAAGTGGGAATAGTTAGAATGGTGTAGAAACCCTTTCTTATATGATGATTAGATCAATTCTATCTTCTTAATGGTAAATCATAATTTTGTTGCTGTCACTCATCTGAGGGCCATTGGTGAATTGATTTGCTTTATTTGGACAGACAACACATGGACACAAAGCAGGTTTTTGAGGAAAAAATCACGTCTTGCTCGGATATGGGGAGTGCCCTTCCATTGACGAAACATGTAGACTCCTCGGAGGAGAATGTGGATAAAGCATGTCTCAGTGTCTCTCGTGCAGCATCGGTTTCTGGAGAAAATGTCATCCATATGACTGGTGATCAACAAAATCTCCAGCCAATTGCCGATGGGGAGTGGAATGATATTCAGGCTACAGAAGCAAGGATATCTGACGTTAGAGAAGTTGCTTCTCAGACAGAAGGACGGAGCTTGGACATTCCTGTTGTTAGTCAACCAGTTAATAATGATCAAGGGCAAGGACAGAACACATACCATCAGGCTTAATGTTTGATCCTGTGAAGAGACTGATTCAACAAATAAAAGCATTAATAGCTTCAGGAAATGTAAACATGGGGAGTGGCAATCTACCTGAAAAGGTAAGCTTGAGGAGAACATGAACGTCGAATCTTTCGGAGTTGATTCTTTTCTCCCGTTCTGGAATTTCAGAAATTGTTAACTTTTCCCGTAGCATTGGTATTTAAGAGTTTCTACCAGAGGCCATTCTGAGTATTCTGCTGGGTAAATTGGGGATCAACTATGACTCCTAAAATGTACATGTAGAGCAGATGATTTGAGCTGAATGTAAAATTTTCAATCAGTCTTGAGGTTTCTTGAAATAGTTGGTATCTTTGTGTTTCAGATTTTTCCAGTTAAGGTATAGAGAGTTAATTTGTATATGAGACTTGTTTAAGAAGGAGGATTGGCATACCCCATGTCAAGGCGTGCTGAGAGCTGAACTTGGGTCTGCAGAGAGAGAGAGAAGGGGGCGCCGGCCCCCCTTCTATCGAGGATCATGTGGATAATGTTCACGAGTTAAAGTTTACAAAAGGCCACTTAACGGCTTAGTAATATCGACACGCGACACAGGACGTTGACACGTAATTTCTCAAAAAATAGAAAATTTCGGTACATTGGAACATGTTGTATATTAATTGTATATAAAAAATATTGGAACATGTTGTATATTAAGAGTATATAAAAAATATAGACATGATAAATTATCATTTTATTGTTATTTTAATCAAATTCATTTGATTCAAATTTAAAAATAAATAAATAAATAGCTTAAAATGAATTTACACTAAAAATATTAATTTATTATTTGTCAATATTATTTTTTATTTCAATTTGACAAATTCAACTCCATTTCAATAACCTATAAAATTTGGAGGAAAAAAAAAAAAAAAATCCAAGTTCTGGACTTGCGTGTTGGAAGAAAAGAGAAAAAAACAAACTTGTGAAGTGAATTGTAAGTCATAAGAAATGAGAGTATAAAAGAAAAAAAGAAGATTGGATTTTTCTTTTTTTCTCTCTTTATTATTTTTATTATTATTATTTTTTTACATATTTACATTTTGACTCATCGTTTATTGAAAATTTCTAAACTTGACCCGGTGTGTATCGAAATCACGTGTTGGAATTTTGAACTCGCATGCAGGATTTCGGACTCATGTGTTGGAAAGTGTCGAGAGAGTTAATTAGGTGTTGGATTTCCGACACCTATTGATTGACCAAGTATCGGAAAGTGTCGGACACTCTTACACGACGTAAAGACTCCCAAGAGTGTGAGTGCTTCCTAGCTTAACAGACTAGGATCCATCCCAATCCGAATTGTAGTAATCCCTAGCCTCTCAAGAACCGATGCCCAGGAAAATTGGAAATAGACTTAGCTGGTTTTGCATTGGTCTCTTCTCAGGAGCCCACTACGATCGCGGCGAAAGAGTTCCCTTAGAAGATGTAGTCTGTTCAATGTTTGCGCAAATTACGCTAGCTATGTCGCCTGATGGTGATTCAACCAAACACATTACCACGTCAAGTTATTCAGAGTCAGCCCTTTATCGGGGAAAAATATAAAAAAAGAAAAAAATCTTAAACTTATTGTACTAGTATCAATTTGATCATAAATTTTTCAATTGAACCAATTTAATCCTAGATCTTTTCACATAAATATCAATTTAGTCTATTCGACCGATTTAGGTTGGAAATTACTGACGTGAATGCCAGCCTTCCTAGCGCTGACATGAACAATTTTAAATATATTTAAAATATTTTTTTATTATTTTTATTATTTTTAATATTTTTCCTATTTTTCTCTTTTGGATTGTGGTCAGTACTATCTATGACTAGCGACCAGCCATAGGCAAGAGTTAGCAAGGGCGTTGCGGCCCTCTCTGAATTTGGTAAGGGCATGACCCTCATGGCCTGGGTGAGAGGGGCTCTCGTCAAATCTAGCAATGGCTCAAACCTCGTCACCTAGGTGAGGGGGGCACTTGTCAAATTTGGCGAGGGCCGGCCACCTGGGCGAGGGCGGCCCTCGTCGGATCTAGTGAGCATTGACCCTCGCCACCCCTATCAAGTCTAGCGAGAGTTGAGCCCTTGCCAGATCCGGCAAGGGCCCCCCTCACCCAGGCCGTGGGGTTCGTGCCTTCGCTAGATCTGGGGAGGGTCGTGATGCTCTTGTTGACCCTTGCCTATGGCCAATCGATGGTCGTGGCCGTGCTACGTAAGACAGCCGGTGTCCATGTCAGTAATTTCCTACTTAAATTAGTCGAATGGATTGAATTTGTACCAATATTAAAATATTTGGGACTACATTGATCTAATTGAAATATTTATGACTGAATTAATATCAATACGATAGGTATATGACTTTTTTGTACTTTTCCTACCCTCATCGCTAGGCTACCCTTCTTCTTGATCATGACAATATTCGTCTAAGAAACTTCGGCTTTTGCTTGGGTCCCAGTTTCTCGACAATGTTGTCCATCTCATGACAACATTGTTAGCAGACAACCCCGTTCCTAGATCATCTGAAAGTAGAAAGGATACTTAGGGTTCGTTTGGTTCGGCTTTTGGGGAATGCATTTGCAAAAATGCAAATATCATTTGATAAAATTTGCATTGAGATACAACTTTGGCCAAAATACCGTGTAACAAAGTGAAAAACAAGGGAAAATCTATAGGAATTGAAGGGAAGAATTTCTGTGTTGTTCTGTATTGATTGTAACTCTATGTACACGATTGTGTATTTAATTACAAAGGATGAATCAATAAAAGGAAACTAGATATTCTTCTATTTTTCTAGTCCTAAAATAGACAAGATTTACAATCGATTTACAATCGATACGATTTACTGAATCATATCTTCCAACACTCCCCCTCAAGCTGGTGGTCTGTATATGTCCAAGACGCCAAGCTTGTTTAGAAGATATGCATGTTGTCTCTGGCACAACGGTTTAGTGAATATGTTTGCGGGTTGCTCCGAGGTTCTGATTCCTCTTGTCTCGACAACTCCTTGAATTTTTTCTCGAGTAAAGTGGCAATCGACCTCTATATGTTTTGTCCTCTCATGTAATACAGGATTTGCTACGAGTTTGAGTGCTGAATCATTGTCACAAAAAAGTGTAGTCGGTCCTTTAACTTTTGTCCCGAGATCCAAAAGTAGACCCCTTAACCAAACTATTTCACAAACTGTCTTGGCCATGGATCGATACTCGGCTTCAGCTGAAGATAAGGACATAGTAGACTGCTTCTTTGTCTTCCATGAAAGCAATGACTCCCCAAACTTGATACAAAAACCAGTGATAGATCTCCTACTCATAGGACATGTGGCATAATCCGCATCGCAATAGGCTGTCATTTCCATGTTGCATCTTCGAGAAAGGAGTATGCTTAACCCTGGACATGTCTTTAAGTATTTCACAATCTTCAAGGCTGCATTTATGTGAGATCGCTTTGGCTTGTGCATAAACTGACTAAGAGTCTGTACTGCATAGCAGATGTTTGGTCTAGTCATGGTAAGATATATAAGCTTTCCCACAAGTCTCTGATATCCTAGCGAATCCTCTAGCAATGGATCATCAGAGGAAGAGGATATACCAGCATCATAGTCAATAGAAGTTAGCTTGGCATTCTGCTCAATAGGGATAATAGCCAGTCTACGGCCCGATAGTCCTACTTCTGATATAATTTCCATCACGAATTTCCGCTGACTGAGAGAGATTCCCTGATCTGAACGAGCTATCTCAATTCCTAGGAAAAACTTAGGCGGCCCTAAATCTTTGATATGGAAGGTGGAATGTAGATACTCTTTAAGTCTCTTTACAGCAGAATCATCGTTTCCCATGATAAGGATGTCATCAACATAAATCATCAAGTAAATAGATAACATACCTTTTGTCTAGGTGAATAGAGCATAGTCATATTTGGACTGTTTGAATCCAGCAGCCACAAGTGCACTAGTGAACTTGGCGTACCATTGTCGAGAGGCCTGCTTTAGTCCGTAGAGAGATTTGCAGAGACGACACACCTTAGACTCCCCCTGTCTCCGTAATCCTAGTGGAAGATCCATGTAGATTTCTTCATTCAGGTCACCATGCAGAAAAGCATTATGGACATCCATTTGATGTAATGGCCAATCACGAAAAGCAGCAACCGAGAGAAAGGAATGAACTATGACATCCTTTGCCACCGGAAAAAAGGTTTCATGGTAGTCAAAACCTTCTCGCTGTGCAAAGCCTTTGGCCACCAATCGGGCCTTGTACTGTTCTACTGAACCATCTGCTTTGTATTTAATCTTGTACACCCATTTACACCCAATGGGTTTCCGATCAGCAGGTAATGGTACGACGTCTTAGGTGTGATTTTCCATTAATGCATGTAATTCAGCTGCCATGGCCTTTTGCCAACGAGGATCATCTCGTGCCTCATTATAACTAGAGGGTTTTCGTTCTTCAGAAATATGGCTTATACAGCATAAATGTTCTGGTGATAGCCTATTAAATGAAACATAGGACGAGATAGGGTAACGAATACCTGATGATCTTGAAGAACCACATATGTAGTCTTTGGTCCAAGTCGGTGGACGAGTAATGCGACTAGGACGTCGTGGCAGCTCATGTTGTATTGGAGACGATTCCTCATTAGGGCTTGCTTCTGAGATGTCCATCGACTGAACTGGTTCTTCTATGGAATTCCTTGTTGATTGTGTTGGCTCTTCAGGAGGTTCTTCAATAGCATGACCCATAGGAATCTTAATGGGTGTTGGAGGTGAGACTCCAGTTGATCTTGGAGGAGAAGTAATAATAAGTATTCCTCCGGAAGGCAAATCCTCTTCCAAGAATCTCTTATGAGTTGTCTTTGCATCCTCAGATGAAGAAGCAAGGTTTTGGAAAGGAAAAATATCCTCATGAAAGACAACATCCCTGCTAACAAGAAATTCTCCTGTAGATGGCACATAAATACGATATCCCTTCTTTAAGGCTGGATAACCCATAAAGATACATTGATGGGCACGAGGAGCCAACTTATCCTTATGTCCCACTGTAGTTACATAACATAGGCACCCAAAAACTCTGAGATGACTCAGATCTGGTTTCTTTCCATACAATAATTCAAAAGGTGTCTTCCCTTTCAGAATGCGAGATGGCATGCGATTGATCAAATATGCTGTCGTGACCACACAATCTCCCCAAAAGTTTTCAGGAATAGATGCTTGAAACTTAAGAGCACATGTAACTTCTAAAAGATGGCGATGCTTTCTCTCTACAACACCATTTTGCTGTGGTGTATAAGTATAGGAACTCTCATGCAAGATTCCATTCAGGGAGAAAAGAGAAGCACACTCATTATTGAAGAATTCTCTACCATTATCAGTTCGAACCCGACGAATTATTTTCCCGAATTGAGTTTTTGACAGAGATATAAAAGTTCTCAGATGCGAAAGAACTTGATTTTTAGACTGCATGAGGAATATCCATGTCGCATGGGAGAAATCATCTACGATCATGAGGAAAAACCGGGACCCATCATGATTCAAAGTATGGTAGGGCCCCCAAACATCAGCATGTATTAAAGAAAAAATATCATCTGCTCGGGAAGTGCTATTAGGAAAAGGAGCACGAGTTTGTTTTGCCATGGGGCAGATAGGACACTGAGGACAAGGAAAAGATGCACTGTGACCCAATCTTTGATGATTAAGAAAATTCATATCATTGATAGTAGCATTACACAATGACTTATTGAGTTCAACAGCAGGTAATTTAAATACTGTGGAGAATTCTCCCAAAAATACAGCCCTTGATTGACTCTACCCAAGCCCATCAGTTTGCCAGTCGAAATGGCCTGAAAGAAGCAATTATCATAATGGAATAGGATGCGACATGAATTTTCTTCACAAACTCGGGAAACTGATATGAGGTTGAAATGGAAATCAGGGACACATAGCACGCTTTGAAGTGTAATGAGTGAGCTGAGATTCACAGTGCCAGACATGGTGACTTGAGTGGTGTTTTCATTTGGAAGTTGTACTGATATGGGGTAAGACAACCTTTTAACCTCAGAAAAGAAAGATTTATTGCAGACTATGTGGTCACTAGCACCTGAATCAATAATCCATGCATTCTGTGAAATTGCATTCATCAGACAATAGGATGTACCTGTAAAGTTCCCAGTTTTATCAGAAGCATCCAATTTCCTCAATGCCTCCATAAGCTCCTAATATTGATCATGGGTGATTGATTTTCCCATTTATTGGCCCGATACCTGAAAAACTGTCGAAAATTTCCCTTTTTCTTTTTCTCCTGGTTTTCCATGCAATTTCCAGCAGTTTTCTATCGTATGGTGTGGCCACTTACAATAATCACAATACAATTTACCTTTTCCTTTTGGGCCACTATTTTTTGCAGCTGAGGAAGACCTGTTCGTGGGCTGAAAAACCTGGGCCGAGGTTGGGCCGAATGAATTGGGCCCATACGGATTATTATCCAGTCCACCGAGGAAGGCGCCCGCGGGCCGTCTGGCCCATTGAAAATCACTCCACGCGAGCCGTCCGATCCACCGAAATTGGTTCCTCGCAGGCCGTCGGATCCAGTCGCGCCCAACAGCAAACGCGAGCCGTCCGATTGATGAACAGAATCTGGGCCGTCAAAAGTTCTTCGGTTATGTCTAGGGTTCTCGTCGAAGAACCCTAGATCCGCCCCCGCCTCTTTTCCTCTCGATGTGCTCCTTTGTGAGGAACGAGGATGGCCCCTTGCTGCCAAAACGATTCCTTCTCCTCCCCTTCCATGGTCCGTCGTTCTCTGCTGGCTTTCCTCCTGAATGGCGAGTTGATAGATCCGATCGAGGCTAGGCATGAGCTCCATGGTAAGGATTTGGGAGTGAAACGTCTGGTAAGTTTCGTTGAGGATGAGGAGGAACCTCGTCGCCTTCTCCCTCTCTCTCAGGTTTTTGTACTGCTGTTGTATTTGTTCAGGCCAGTTGAATTTCTCTTCGGCGGCCTCTAATTCATTCCACAATGCCGAGAGCTTATTGTAAACCCCGGCAACTGTTGAGTTCCCTTGTTTCAGATATGATATTTGCTGTGTGAGATAAAAAATCTTCACTTGATCGAGCTTTCCGTACATCTCCCTTATGCTTTCCCACATCCTTTTTGGGTCTTTTGTCGGCGGAAGTCCGGCCGCGACTTCGGTCGAGATGTAGTTTCCAATCCATGTCCTGACTAATTGGCTGCATCTCTTCCAAAGCCACGCCAATCTTTCGTCGGACGGAATTGGAAAAGTTCCGTCTATGAAAACTTCTTTGTCCTTCGTGATCAGTGCTCGTCGAAATTCGCGCGACCAGCTCGAGTAGTTATTGACGTCGGTTAACTGTTGGCTAATGATTTTCAGTTCCGGTCCATCGCCGTTTGTTGTATAAAGCGGGTCGTCGAGTTCCGGCCAACCACTGGCAGCGAGGAATTGGTACGGAAAGAAACCGGGCGAATAACTTGGGTAGGGATTTGCATTCTGACCCGATCCTATCGACCCGACTGCAGGCCCCGCATTGTGAAAACCCGAGTAGGGATTCGTTCCCATACCCGGTCCAGTCGATCCGCCCGTCTGCTCCGGGCCGATGGTTGAGCTTGCCCCGTCATTGGTCGGCGGGCCTCCATCGGTTCGCACGTTGCTTTGGTAGCCTGGCAACGATGCACTGGGACTCGATCCCTGATACCATGGATAGGGTATCCACTAGTAAGGAGGCCCTGAGAAGGGCAACCCTAGATTAGTCTGAGCTTGGAATTGCTGCCATTGCACATGTTGCGGATGTTGCGCGATCTGGTCCTGCTGTTGTCCTGATTCAGAAACCACAACAGAAGAGTCTTGGCTGCCCAGATTTTGTGGTGTAGTATCTCCAATAGACTGGTCGACTAGTTTTGAGGTAAGGTCTTCTGGCTTTGTCATGATAAGTGGAAATTGATCCCTTCGGCAACTCTTTTGTAGATTGAGTTCTTCTGGAAACAATTGAAGCTTTGATTCCTATGGCAACTCCTTTGAAGATTGGAGTTCCTTTATGAGGCAATCTGAGTGGAAGCAGAAAGCGGTCAGAACCCGAGGCTTTGATACTATGTAACAAAGTGAAAAACAAGGGAAAATCTATAGGAATTGAAGGGAAGAATTTCTGTGTTGTTCTGTATTGATTGTAACTCTATGTACACGATTGTGTATTTAATTACAAAGGATGAATCAACAAAAGGAAACTAGATATTTTTCTATTTTTCTAGTCCTAAAATAGACAAGATTTACAATCAATTTACAATCGATACGATTTACTAAATCATATCTTCTAACATACCATTTATCAAAATTTGCATTTGTAAATGACTTTTATTAAATTAAAAACACAAAAAAAATATTTGCATTTTTTTTTTTGAAATCTGGCCACTAGACCGCCGGATTTGGCGACCAGACCGCCGGATCTGGCCCCCGGACGGCCGCCAGGGGGTCGGGCGACCCCGAGGCGCGACGGTCGCTTGAGGTTGCGCGACCCGGGCGACCGTCGCCTGGGTCGTGTGACCTCAAGCGACCATCGCCTAGGGTCACCCGACCTCCGGCGGCCACCTGGGTCGCTCGATTCAGGCCATCAGTCACCTGGGTCGCGCGAAACCCAGGCGTTGCCTGAGGTCCGGCGACGGTCACTGGGGTCAGGCAACCCTTAGGCGGTGGTCGTCGGCGCGTGCGACCCCCTTGGCCGGCGGTCGTTGGCCTCGGTGCGATGGTTTTCCTCACGGATGAACAGTAACCGCGGAGTGAATAGTAACCGAAACTTGCATTCCGGAAATGCAAGTTCCCAAAGGACCTTCGGACCTGCTTTGGACTAAGGGCCCATTTGGTTCAGCTTTTGGGGGTGCATTTGCGAAAATGCAAATACTTTTGGGTGAATGGGGTTTTCCAAAATGCAAATATCGTTTGGTAAAATTTACATTGAGATATAACTTTGGCCAAAATATCGTTTGGTAAACTTTGCATTTGTAAATGACTTTTATTAAATTAAAAAAAAAAAAAAACAAAAAAATATTTGCATTTTTTTTTGAAATCCGGCCACCGGATCATTTGGATCGTCGGATCCGGCCCTTGGACGGCCGCCCGTGGTCGGGCGACCCCAAGCGACGGCCACCTGGGTCGCACGACCCCAAGCGACGACCGCCTGAGCGCGACCCGGCTACCCTGGGTCACGTGAACCCAAGCGACCGTGCGACCCAAGCGACGGCCGCCTGAGGTCGAGCGAACCCAGGTGACGGCCACCGAGGTCAGGCGAACCCAGGCGACCGTCCGGAGGCTAGATCCAGCCGCCGGATTCGGCGGTCCAGTGGCCGAGCTTCAAAAAATATATATAAATATATTTTTGCTTTTTTAATATAATAAAAGTCAATTACAAATGCAAATTTTACCAAACGGTATTTTAGCCAAAGTTTTACCAAACGATATTTGCATTTCGGAAAATCTGCTTCACCCAAAGGTATTTGTATTTTGGCAAATGCATTCCCCAAAAGCCGAACCAAACGGGCCGTAAGGGCCCTTAGAGTCTTTGGAGACGCAATTACATCTTGCTAAAGTCGCCAAAAAATCAAACCAAACGTGTTTGCATTTGGCCAAGGGACTTTAGAGTCCCAAAGTCCATTTGCAAAGCTAAACCAAACAGGGCCTTTCTAGAAACCCATACAATGTCCGTCTCACGACAAAACCCCCACCTCGCCTGATGTCGGCAGCGCTTCTTGTAGAGGAGATTAGACCTGCGGAGAACGCCAAATGGCATCAGCTATAGCCGTCAGCTGGGAGAAATATGTGCATGTTTAGTCAGTTTAGTGTTGGATAGCCAAGCGCAACAGGACTTTCTGAATGTGAACACGATAATTACGAAAGAACCGCTGCTGTAAGCGTGTAGGGCCCTTGCTTGCCGTGACTTTCGGCAAATGTTTGGTGACTTGTGCTGTATTGCTTAGACATCGGCATCGAGCAAGTTCAATGAACAATAATTCAAGCAAATGAGAGAGGGTTACCCAAGTCAAGGGTTTGCCAAATAGCTGTGACATTTTTCTAGTGAAGGGAGAAATAGAAGGCATTCGATTGACTGAGATTCAATTCGCACCCGTATGAGTGGTTCTCTCTCGTTGCGTCTGCAGCTGATGTCATTTTCTCGATATTTGCTCTGTGATTTTTTCCTTCGTACCGAGTCTCGGCCACCCAATGCGAAGAACATTGTAGAATAGCGTGTCCTTTGTATCGAGACGAAATCGATTGAGTCTATTAATCTCTCTCTCTCTCTCTCTCAAAACATATGAAATGAAGCGGCTAAACTCATAATTGAAAATGCGAAACTAAAAGAGCCATCAATCGAGTAATGCTGTAAACTAGAAACTTTGATCAGTGCAAGTTCGTTCGCTCCTATTTACAGACACATCAAACAATACATATCAATCGTGGCTTTATGTTGTAAGGAAGTTAGAACCTTTACACAGTGTATGCCTACTTATCCATGATATTGGCGGAAACTATATCAAGGCCGCCTAACGGAAGCCTTTTTTATTTGGCAGATTCAGAGATATATATGATGCCCCCTCTCCCGAGAGAAGGGCGTACCAGCTCCATTGATGAAGAGATGTTATTTTCGCATTTATCTCCCGTTGAAAGCTTGGCAAGGATCGATGGTGACTCGCTCGACTACTGACCTTAGCTCGTCCCAGCCGTTCCCGTGCATGAGAAGGTCCTCTCCATGCAGATTCCACAGTCCGGAGTAGCCCGGTGCTGCAAACGGCGCCTGAGATATCGAGTTCAATTGGGTAAAGAGCAGGTAGTTCCGGTCGTCAAAACGGTCCATGATGACCGGCTTCGTCTCATTGTGGGCGACAACGGCTGAATCCCCGAAGCTCACGTACTGCTCGGCTGATTCAGTTTCGAAGCTGCTTGTTATAGAGCTTGAGTCAGTTGGGTTCTGCTTGAGGGTGGTGTTGTGCTCTTTCAAGTTCGGCGTGTACTTTCTGTGTGATGGGATTCTCTTGAAAATCCTGCATAGCGTCCAGACCTCCTATGAAGCCCACCAAAGAAAGAAAATCAAATTCAGTGTTTTTTTTTTTTTTTTTGGTGGGGTATCGAAAGTCAGACACAGTAAGAACATGAATATCAAATTTTCGTAAGATGGTGTATGAACTCATTTTAGAAATTTCAAGATTGTATGCCGATCTATGGAATATATTATTCTGGAGAAGACCCGTTCACAATGCATGCCATGATATATTTGACCAATTTATCGATTAGAAAAAGAGCAAGAAGACGCCCTTTCAATCTGATGACGTTTGACTTGCATCTAGAGTACACAAGGAAGATTGTTGTTTATTTGATAAATCTCATGGGGCTGTCTAAGGTGGAATTTAGGAACAGGTTGTTTTTGATTTGAGCATTTTCTTACAGAAGTGAGCTAAAGACTTAAAAAGAAGAGAGAAAAAGAAATACCCAGAAACACTTGGCACGAAAAATCTGATGAAAAAGAGCAGTAACTTTGGATAGAAAATAAATGATGATCATGTTTCTCCTAATCATTCCCATGCAATAGCGTAGACGATCTTTGCAACTCTCGTAGACATAATCTAGAAGGTCGAGCAACACCACCGTGAAAATGGATGAAGTGAGAATTCTTACCGCTTCTTGAGCAATGCTCTTGTCTGAGGGGAGACTATCATGGGCGGTTTTCCCCGACGGCGGGAGCCGGAACTCATGCATCATCCAGTCGGTCTTCGTGCCTTTCCCGGCGCTTCCACAGTAGTAGACCAAGGACTTCTTGAGGCCGATGCAGTCGTGGGGCTCTTTGGCCGCGTGTATCTGCTTGTCGATGCCGGTGGCTTTCCAAAACCCGGACCCTGTGACACGGTTGGGCCTTATGCTGTTCCTGTACTTCCTCCCTCTCATGCAGAAGAAGTACCATTCTTTCTCCCCAACGGTGCTTACTTCTTCAAAGTTTTCACAATATGATAGTGAACTTTAGTGATATACAAGTTTGAAACTTTCAATATAGTTCACACACTCAGTATTAGGTAGAGCTCTAAATATAAATATCCTTTTTGATATTGGAGGACATACAAGTGCACTGCAATTGGAAGAAAAAAGTTCGAGGTGTTTAGTGATCATACTGTGGTTCTTTCACTTGTTATTCACAGTTTCGTCAAGGTTATTACCTATCGGGTAGGGAGGGATCTGTCTGAGAAGAACCATCTGATGATCAATATACATGGATATAGATAGTGATCCCGTAACTTTTCACGTATAGGGATTAAAAACCAGTCCTCTTTTTCTGCTGAGCAAGCAAGTATTAATAGAATTCTTCTGACCATCTTGTGTGTCGTCCATCGTTGCCGGCTAAATAAGTAGCTAGCTTTCATGATGAAAACACCTCTATCATAAGGTAATCTAATGAATATTAATCCTTCGGTTGTTCAGACAGATTCTCAGCTCAAACTGACCAACTGACATGTGCTCATCTATGCATATCGAAACCAAAAAAATTTCTTCTCTCGATCTTTTCTCTAACTCTACTTTCTTGGGTCAATTCACTTAAAGGGTACATACGATGAGCTGTAGGGTTACTGGAGAAAATCAAGATAGGGCATATTAAGGTCGTTGATGATACGATTAGAAAGATGATTTTCCTGATCAATTCAGGATGAAACACACAAACTGTATAAAGAAGAAAACGAATGAACGCGAAAAAGAAACTTACTTGGAAGATCCCAAGGGTCGTACTTGTAGATATCGACATGCTTGATGAGCTCGATGCTGAGCGGCTTCTTCTCCACTTTCCTCTTGAGGTAAAACGCAACGAGCTCTTCGTCCGTCGGGTGAAACCGGAAACCTGGAAGGGCCGTCCCGCCTCCATCTTCATCCTCCATGATCCTCTCTCCACCGCACTCACTTACGCTCTTTTTTTGCATAATCTCCATATCTATCTCCCTCTCCCTCCCTCCCTCTGTTAATTCTTTCTCTAGTATTCTTTGTTGTCTCTTCGGAGTGCACTAACTCATCATACAGGTCTCGAAGCAGGAGATTCTTATAAGGCGTGTGGGAGACGAGGATTTTGGCATATGAAAGAGATCGTGTGGTGTGCCTTCGGTCAAGAACGGACTTTGATTATTAATATAAACCATTAAATGATCATGGAGTCGCCATCGCCCAAGAGAAAGTTCTTCATTTCCAAAGGAAAAGAAAATCAGTTGGCTGGGCTTATTCTACGGCTGACGTGATCAACTTATCTTCCCGATCACTGGTTAAAGTAACATGTTGTATTCTTTCTCCGTTTCTCATACATGTGCTAGACTCCCGTCGTCTCTCCTAAATTTAACCTGTCCCAATTCATTGGAATAGTTCTCAATAATTATCTATATGAAGCTTAAAACTTGAATAAAGAAATTACGAATGTGATTCTTACTGTTCTGTCAAGAATGGTCAAGTTTATTATTCATGAAATTATGAAGTTTTAAGTAAACGAAATATGGTGAATCATTTGTTTTTTGCTTATAACGTGATCGATCTACCAAATGAAGTTTAGGACCACCTACCGCGTGCTAGATAGTAACTCTATCAACATGTTCACTTCAAGATCGTGTATGTCTGGTGAAAAACCTGATGCAAAGGGACATTTCTCGAATTTCTTGGAGTTATTGTCGTTCATTTCGTAAATCAACTGGGTAAAGTCAACCTGAGCGGCCCTGATCGTTTGACTTATTCAGGCTGAGTTCCACTTGTTTTTGTCCTTTTCATTTGGACAGTTTCAAAGGAGGGAGAGAGAAAAAGGGAGGGTTGGGGGGGAGCTCTCTCTGTTGGTTTAACATATCTGACGATTAAGCTTTCGTAACATGATTATTTTACCTCGTTTAATCAGATTAGATCTAGAGGAAACACTAATCATGTCGCTTCTGAAATGAAATTCCACACCCACATAAAAAAATTAAAAAAGAAAGAACGAAAAAGATGTTCAAAACGCTCCTAATCTAAGTAGACTAGCTTGGTGAGTTTTCTTCATTTGACTCGGAATTCGCAACGTTATGTGCTTACTTCTCCAAATGTTTGGTTAATATATTGATAAAATTTCGTATGCTTGCTTAATGTCGTAATATTCTTTGAATAGAAGAAGACTAATTCAAAGTCACTGTGGATTATGTTTGTACTTGCACGTATTTAGGTTTCTAATGGCCCCCTTTTTTGCATTTTTTGGATTACTATTATTTGACAAATCGATACGTAGCCAAATAGAATTAAACTCGAGACCCATGCTTATTCAAGCGTAAGATACCCGTCATTTGATCATTAAACCAATCCATCCACATTGGTCTAGTCGAACATCTTTTGTCTATATCAACGTGAAATTGACACGTAAAGTGATCAAACTTTCTATATCAACTTACAATTGGATGTCACGTTATTCATAATATTATTTCTAGAAGGATGCTTTTGAGGAAATTTATTCTTTCCAAAATACAAAAGTACGACCCGAATATAGATAACCTGTGAGGACTTGATTTTTCAAACTAATCAAACTTATCCCAAGTCTAGAAAATGAACGAGGAGATGATGGGTAGATCCAGCGCACAGAATTTTCTGCGTACGCAACACAATTCCGAGCGGTGTGTGGAATTAGAAGGATAACTTAGTCATGATCTGTCGCAATCTACCCAGTACAATCGTACAGTCGTGCAATCTACCATCTGAACATTGCGATTTTTTTCCATGCCAAGTGTCCTGAGAGCCAATGAACACAAGGCAGACGCTGCCGTACCGACTCCCGCAACAGAGAGAGACCGAACGAAGGCCTGACCATGCATGGCAATACGATTGACTTAGCGATTGAAAAATCAACGAGCATGTGAGCGAAGCGCACATCATAAATTCAATTTATCGTGCTATAAATTATTAAGTAATTTCATATTCGAATTACCCGGTCAGATCATTACTTGGATCTTACCTAACTCATCAGTTTAGTCAGAGCACCTTTCATGAGTTAGATTCCATATAACTTGGCAAGCTTTCGATTTCCAGGACTTCCTTTGCGTTGTGATGCAGCTGATTTCTCTTGAACCCAAGCAATAATTTAAGTTTCAACTTACACACGATTTGAAAAGTATACTTTAGTGTCTGTACGAGAGAGACTGCAATTGATCAGTTGATCAATCACAGATGTAAGTGTACTAGCTATATCATTCTGATTAAGGTTGTATGCAAAAGTAAGATCCTTCTAACGAGGACGACTCGTTCTGGGCACTCGTCCCCAGGCATGCCTAAGTCCTCAGGGTTGACCCAGCATCATGAATCACGAATTAATGCTGTTGGATTTTAACCGAAGAATAGGGCTAGGTCAACAAACACAGCTGCTCGAGATAAAACAAATATCTTGGAAAAAATCTTGGTGAAGACCACGCTTTTCTGCATATATCTTTCCACCATAGGCATCCATTTGGATGCGCTCCGTGTCCCTTACTGTATGATGGGAATGCAACCCGCATGACATCGTTGCCCCATACGGTATCGTTCATGTTTTGAGTTATAAAGTCTTGATCACTTCATCAAACTAAGTACGTGGATTCGTTGTGTACATTTGGAAAAGGATCTTGTGTTAATCGCTTCGATCATGAACTACTGCAGATGCACACATCTTGTATCGACAGCGGAGTTCTTCATGGAGAAACACCAGCGGATCCGTTGTTCGGGGCACCCAGAACATTAAGACCTTAGAGTCATAATCGACATGTCTCTTTCGCACGCTGTGTCCACATCGATCGAATAATGGTGTGAGGCCCAGATCCACATTTTTCCTGGCATATGCATAGAATTATGAGGAATGTTCTCCGGATACTGAGCTTTTGTACGTGGTCCATGGGACGGAAAAACAATGGGTACGCCCAAGAGGGGAGAAAGAGACAGAGAGACAGATGCAGCAACGATAATGAAGGGCGAGATTAGGTTTCCAGTCAATGGAGAGAGGATAGAAAAAGAGTATATTTTGTTCGGAGCACGACTATGCCCCCAAAAAAGAAAGATTTGATGGAAAAGGTCTTTAAGTCCTCGATTGATATTTTTGTTATGGTGGTCAAGTCCTCAAAACTTTTGGTTCCAGAAACACCCCAAAAGTCTATTTAGAACCTTCTTTCCTTGCCTGACAAACCAGGCAATAGAAACCCTCGGTTTTCTCTGATGCCCCTCGCAGCAAACTTGTGAAAACTTGTCTATTCTGGCTCCAACAGGAATGTACTCCTCTCCAACCGTAACATCTTTTGATTTTTAACTTTTCTGTATTGGAATTTTCGGGTCTTTTGAAACGAAATCCTGGAAGTTGCTGAGAATTTTTTACTGTGATGTAATTGGAAACGAATAAGGCAACATATCCATAACAGGATCACACCCCTTCTATGGATGTCTATTGGATTATTTAATTTGCAGGAGACCTCCAATTTGTCCAAAAGGAACCCAACCTTTTGAATTGATTTCTCAAGAGGGTTTGGCTCAAATCATATATCTTTAAGACAATATAATTTTACACATCTCTCCCTCTCTCTCTCTCTGATTTTCAGTCAAAGAAAGAAATCATGCATGTTAGATCAGGTTCCATTTGATGGCCGTAAAAGCAAGATTCTCTATCTTGACGAGCAAACGATGCAGTCATGGAACCATACAAGACGTTAGTCTGAGCCGGATGATGAGGTTTGATGACTTACGAGATATAAAAGGCCCCAGCGTCTCTATCAACTCAGTTACTTCAAAGGAAACTTGTTGCTGAGTTCTCTAAGAAAAAAAAAAAAGGAAAACAAAAGAAAAGATGTTAAGCCTTTGGAGTGAGTATTATCTATAATCATTTCTACTAAGCCATGTCAATCGTACATTGAAAGCCCGTGACACTAGAAGACATTCTTATGCAATTTCTGCACCGTCATTTATTTTATACACCGTGTTTAGAAAATGAGTGTATAACACATCTTTTTTCTTGCAAGGTACACCTGGGGCATGCACTGTTCTTGTAACATGCTATATGAGAATGGAAAATTCTACTATTTCGTTTATGATAAACTTTTCCTCACTTGTAGAATTGTAAAAGAGTTGATAAGTTAAAAAGGCAGTTGACAAGAAAATTACCGGTCACTAGATTTATGGATAACTCGTCTGTAACTTACCAATTCTTTTATGAATCTTTATTTGAGTGACTTACCCACTTTTTCCATATTAAACTACCAACTAGATTTGGTAATTTCATTCTATAGTCCCACCAAAAAAAGAAAAAGCTTGGTGAGTAACTCAAATAAAGGTTGGCATCCCAAAACTAGTTGGTGGCTTAATTGGAAAAAAGTCAATGATTTACTCTAATTAAAATTGGTAATTACTGAAAGGAGTTGGTGACTTTAAGGTGTAACAAAGAATTGCAAATAAATTTTGTAAATGACAAGAAGTTGGGAAAACTTAAAAATGTTGGTGAGTAACTCAAACAATCACTTGAATCGCTCTCTTATGATGATCATCCTAACATGTTGAGGGCTGAGCATTTCGCTAATCAACATTGTATTTTCTTATCTCTCACGCTGCATCTATGAACATAAGCATTTTAATCGGGACATTGTGTGTGATTATTAGTTCGCGTATGCAATTATCATCTGCCCCCAAAGTCTTTTCGTGTGATTGAATGTTAATGGACATATCGACAAGAGTTGCTATCACTACATGGTCAAGACCCTAAAATCAGCACGCGAGCGCAACCATCCATTGAAAACAGAGGCCATCCCTCTTTATCGAACCCGTCTCAATCTTATGAACCGCATCCCCTCTCAAAGCAAAGTCAATTTCCTCGAGTCATCAACCGGGAAAACCCTTGGCTAAAAGAAGTACACAGTACCTCAACACCTCTATTTTCTTCGTCGTGCTTTTTCTGAATGATTATAGCTAATTGTGACCTAATAAATGCTTGCAGTCCTAATACATTTGATTAAAGAAAGTAACCCTTTTGACCAGAGAGAGCAGTGGTTCGTGCCGAGGGAGTTCTTTCCCTTCGCACCTGAACTTAACTGTGTTTTAATCAGCTTTAGTTCATTGTCTTCGGCCATAAAGCGTCTTTATAATAATGTTACACGTATGGTAATTCTAATCACCGGAAACGGGACTAACATAAACTTCAACGTTCATATACATGGGATACCTAACCATGTGCATGAACCCCGAATTTCTAATGACCCAACAACCAAAATCTAGGAGGGCTGACTTCTATATTACATCATCGGACTTTAGAAATGGGAAAAGTGCTTAAGAAGTCCTAAACTTTTTGTATTTGTGCCAATCTAATCCTAAACCTTTTTTAGTGCCAATTTAATTCTAAATATTTTTACTTAGTGCCGATTCAATCCTTTCTGGCCAATTTTGGCAAGATTTTGGTGACGCCGCCCACCGACGATGGCGCGATCGGTCTTGATGTGGACAAATTTTAATAATATTTTAATATTTTTATTTTTTATTCTTTATTCTTTTTCTTTTTTCTTTTTTCCCTCCCCTCCTCCGGCCGGCGAGGTTGACCTCGCTGGCCACCTCGCCCTCACCGCCCAGCGCGACAGTGGCCGACCACGTTAGCACTAATCAGGCCACATCAGCCGGTCGACGACCAATCAACAAAATCCGGCCAAAATTGGCCGGAAATGACTAAATCGGCACTAAGTAAAAATGTTTAGAACTAAATTGGCACCCAAAAAAAAATTTAGGACTAGATTGGCACAAATACCAAAGGTTTAAGACTTTTTAAGCACTTTTCCCCTTTAGAAATATATATGTACCGTCCTTCCACTTAATTGCTCGAGTTTTATGTTGGGCCTTCTAACTAATGAGCAGTATGAATTATTTAAGCCAAACGCCAATGATCGCCGGACATGTCTAAAGATTCTGCCATCTTAATAAATTTTTCATATCAGTATGGTCCGACAAACGGTTCGCATTACAGTGCAAATCGCCAGCTCGACCTCTCATCTTTATCTGGTCTTTCCCATCCGGCTTTGTCGGTATGGTCATGTCCACATCTTGTCTATCTCAAGCACGGGCCATCTTGTGGGCGAGGGTGAGCGTCGAGAAATACCCACAAGACGTGAATTCATTGAATGTTAATTTGTGTCCCTCACAGTTTGAATTTCTAGAAAAGGTAACATGCGCGACACACATAATGATCACAGCTATACTTACGGGTCAAATAATTTCTGTTCAGCTTAGTATGAATTTGAACGGGCGGCTTTAACTGATGTTTTTTTGACCTACATGTTTATTAACGCAACAAAACTCAAGAGATTTCAAATAGGGCTGCTCCAGCAGCTATAACTTGCGTTCCTTTCTAGTCGGAGGAGGACACAACTGTGTGAAAGTAGAGAGAAAACGCGCTTCCATCATTGGAAAAGCCTGCACTGCCGGAAGGAATCTGATGCTTTAATTACTATGTACACATTTGAACAAAGCTCTTAGCGCTTTCTATGTACTTGCCAATGAAAGAGACAATTTTTTTTTCTCTCGTGACTTGACTTTTGTTAAGGCGGGACAAGCCAGAATGCGAAAAGAGTAAGCCCATGTGCTATTCGTTTCTCATTCAGAAAGGGGGCCCAAAAATAGATGCTACAGAAGTTATAGCTAACGCACAGATCGTATCGCAGCTGAGGAATTTTCTCTTGATATTACTGATCCATGCAATGGTGGACACGTCTATCGTCTCTTCAACACATGACGCTACACCGTGCATTTGGTCGTTTTAACACGAGGGAGAAAATTCTTTAGAGCTGAATAGGCAAACACGCGATGACTTCAAATGAAAATCGAGTCTAGCTTATAATGAGACTTGCATTGCTCAGGTATGGGACAAATGAGTCTGACATGTGTGGACACAGGACATTTATAACTTGATGGCTTAAGCTTTAAGATTGATAATGGTATCAAAGCAAGTTCAAACCTCATTTTATCTATCAACTAAAGCAAGTGTTCTTCTATTAACACGATACCCACCTGCAATGCATCGATTGTCTTTCAATTGTTTATTCGTTTGTACCTAAGAAACGTAGTCGCCAAATAACTGGACAAGTACATGTTACACTCGCTACCTCAATACACTTAAAGGTTCCATATCTGCCAAATGCTGTTGAAATATTGTGTTATGAACCATGGAGCATGGTACTAAAAGCTCAGGATTTACCGACTTTGATGAGATAAGCCATGAAGACACGAGGGAGTGAAAAGAGTAATCTGTTGTCTAGACAAGATGGAAACCATGAGCAAACAAAACGGTATATTCACCATCATCCTGAGGAATATCCATTAAACATGTAACATATCCATGTATCAGTCCTTCAGCAATGCTACAGGCCAATGAGTAAGCAACCCTTTGCATGGCTGATCAAGCAGAAATAGACCCATGCCAAGAAAGATTCGGGATTTCCTACGACCAGACAATTTCCATCACCTGGGTACAATGCAAGCAGCTATCCATCTAGCAGCCAAATGGCTGAAAGCAAAGATGCCTTCAGAAATCACAAAGACGGTTGCCCTGTCAAGCTTTGATGTAAATTTCATACCTTTACTCTTCTTGATATGTTCACCACAATAATTACACGCACAAGTTAAGCAATAGATGCATAGCCAAATGATAAGCTAGAATGACACAACAGACTCGGAGTGGACTGAATTTCGAAAATGAGATAGAGCGGTGTCACTTTCCTCATCCCTTTCAAAAGTTAATGGCATTCCTTGAGGTTGCTTCCTGGAGGCCAATTAACATGAAAATAAAGTTCAAATATTCTACAAGAAAAGCAAACAAAAGCACAAGCAGAAATGGGTATGCAATGCAAGTCAAGTCCTTCGCAAGCAAACTTTCTAGGAGAAAATAGCAGGTACATGAATTATCAGCAGAACAAATAAAATTGAAACTCGATGCTTAATGCAGTTCCAAAACATATTTCTGCAGTTGATTTCTAGACCAAAATATTCATCTTGGTGTTTATATTTCACCAAATCCACATCAAATTGCCAAAAGCAGAACAGGCTACATGTCTACCACACATGTTGCCATCAGAGACAAGACCAGAACCCAGAGCATTGCAAGTTTCTTCCAGTCTAAGATTCTGACCACGTTTGCTATCCTTATCCCTCTTGTACCTCTTTTACAGAGCTTTCAAGTTAAGGGTGCACAAATGCAGTTTCAATTTCTCAGTCAGGAGTCACTACTTAAGCAAATACACATAATGACATGCCAGTTTTCAAAATATCACCGTGCCAAGACAAAATTCAATGTGTCAATACCTTTGAGAGAGAGAACTTTCTTCAGACAATGCCTTCTCCAACCTTTCCTCAAATGGCGTCGCGTGCCAACTCACCTTTTGATCCTGGGGGAAGAAAAACAGACTGGTTGTCTCAAGGAAAATTTTTGAATTAGAGTCACAAAGGAACAGACAGGCCATAAAGAGATACCTCCTTATACTTGTTAGTTGAATTAGGGATCCCATTACCATCCCACCACTTTGGCAAGGTTTGAGTTTCATTTTCATTCCAATGTGCTGCGACAAGACCAATGATTGGCCTATCACTAGGAGTACCATGAAATTGGGATTTTCTGGTAGCTACAGCCCTAAATTTGTGATCATTGTCATCCCATTTGTTCTGAGGTGGTTTCAACCAGGAAGATAAGCTTGTTTCCACTTTTGATTCTTTTCTTGCTGAAGTTTCTTCAATGTGCATTTCAGAATTTTTTCTCGTGCTTCCAGGTTGCTCAGAAGAGTCCTCCAACTCTTCTAAAAGTAGATTACAATTAGATTCCCCATCCATTAGTGACTTCCACTGTGAGACGCTCTGTACAGGATTTAGAACTGAATACACATACTCTGACCTAATACGTGCCTTTTGAGGCGATAATTTCTCCATGTATGCAGGAAAAACGGTTCCAGGAGTCTGCATTTCCTCTGTTAGCTTCATTGGTGTTGGATGAGGCCCAGCATTTGAGTTATTCTGAATATTAGGTGATTCAGATTCTTCAAAACTCCGGCTTGCAATTTCAGATATTGAATCTCTGGACGAAGACCCATCAACGTCACATTCAAAACGCACCGACTTGTTCCTACACTTAGCATTCACAGTGGATTTGGAGGGTGAAAGTGCAGTTGCGATACTATCATTCTGTCTCTTATGATGCTCGCCAGTTGTTTTGACGTTGAATACCCAACTGCCCTCACCGGAGCTAATGGAAGAAGTTCCCACGTTCTGCTCATCTAATAGACAGCTGCAATAGCAGAAAGAAATAATTTCTTATTTTCCCTGAATACTGAGTCCTGATCTGATTATCAAACATATCATGGTCAAATTCTTTATAGAGCATCTAACCTGCTAGCTGTATGCTCATCAGAATTTGAACCTTTTCCCCACTTGTCAGAAAGTTTTAGAGGTCTTGGGGACAACTCATGTTGTTTATTTAGCTCTAGCTGAAGCCTCTCAATGGATGATAATGGAAGCCACGAGTGAAATTTTGAATTTTCAGAATCTCTACCCTTATTTGGTGAAGCCATTGGCCGGCTAGATGCTTTCCGAATTTCATTAGGGGTTTCCTGTAACGTTCCACATGCTTTAAGGAACTTACCCTGTTAAAGAGAAAAGTGAATGTCACAGAACCTACAGACTGTCGAATATCAAGACTAGGAATTCTAAAGTATGAAAATATGAATGATCTTAACATTGGAGACTGCATCCTCTACGAAATAAACATTCCTTCTTTTCAAGTAATTACAAACACAGCAACTACAATAAACAATATTCCAAGAATTAATTGGCTCTGCCTGCAAGAAACATGATCCCAACAAATTGCCTACCAACCTTCTTAAGCTTGAGTCAAAAAAGAAAAAGAAAACCTTCCTAATCTAGTTAATGATCCTCACTCACTAAACATTTTATGTCAGAAACCCAAAGATATGTCAGTCCTGAGACAAAGTAAACTTGAACCAGACTAAAACTTGATTCAATGAAAAAGAAGAGGTAGATTCCCACTAGAAGTCGAAGGCTAAGGCATGTAACTGCAAGACCCTGTTGAAAAATGCATGGTCCTCTTCTCACTTCAGTAAGTTACATTGTCTGGCAAAAGTATGCCAAGTCCAAGGCCCGGGAGATGATAACTGCATGTCTCAATAACCGACTCTACTTCATCCAGAAACTCTAAATGGTTCCGAAGAATTTCTCTACAAATTTGAGAAATGTTTCTTTTAGATAAAAGTTATAACATACATCATCTGATGTGTATATAATCTTGTGAGCTTTGAACTCAAGCAAAATCTCCTCTCAGCAGGAAATGAATTTTGACACTAATCTTATTTGACAAAAAAATGCGCACAAAAGGAACAAAGTGGTGTGGCTTATGGAGATATGAAGGCCACCATATCATGTATTTGACAATTCCAATGCATACAGACCCCAATGTCACCTACTACCCCCACTGGATTATTCCCACCCTCTCACCATATATATTAATTTTTTACAATCTGTATAATCTATGATGACTCAAAATGTTAATGTTTGTGCTTCTGAAAGATTTAACGTCATCAATGCCAGACATAGTCAAATACTAAATGTTAAAGGCAAAAGCAGAAAGCCACAACCACTCCATCCAAACCCAAACTACAATTCCCTTCTGCAAAGAAGTAAGACTGCAAAAAAAGTGGAAGACAGAAGTTCCAGAGCTACAGGGTGAAGCAGTCATTAACAGCTTAGCGCTTCAAAGCAGATTGACATTTGCTACATCTTTCACAGTAACTACAGACAACAGTCAGGCAGCTATTTAACAGTGTAAAATTAATATATATGGTTTCCGAATCAACCCTTTTCTCCAAAATTTTCTAGTTATATCTAGTGACCCCTTCTTAGCTAGAAGTTCCAGATGAACATATGCAAACCCAAATGGAAGATCCTGAAAAAGCACACCTCGTCTCTGAGCTCCTTGCTGATGAGTGGAGATCCATAAACAAGACTTTCACTGTCCTTGCAAGGAGAATCCTCATTACCTTATTCAAATAAAGAAGAAAAGTGATTGCCACTTCATCCTTGAATCAATTCACAAGTTCGTTATGAAGGAGAAAACTTACCATCAGACAGAAATAGAGCCGCTAAGGGGTTCCGAGAAACAACAGCTTCCTGGGCGCAATGCACAAAAGAAGACAGCAGTGAGCCTTACATTTAAACAGAACCTGCCGTCGCCGCCAAAATGCGGCAAGTAAGCATAACAAATGCCAAAGCACACAGACAGCTAACTAAACGGGATAAAAAAAAAAACCAAAGAACTACTCGAATCGGCCGACGTATTCTGAGAAAATCACGAATGCAGAAGAGGCGGGAGAGCCTCGCTTCCGCCCGTCCTCTTCCACAATCCTCTCGCGACGGCACGGAACTCGCCAATCTACTCCGCCGGCAATAAGATTCCGTCGCTTCCGCGAAACTATCCACAACGCGGAACGAACTACGCACAAGCGACGCGCTCCTAGCACGAATGCACGCATCAAAAAAAAGAAGAGACTTCCTCCCTCCTCCTCCGTCGATCAGGCAATGGCGTCAAGAGCTTACGGAGGGTTTCTGGTAGCGAATGGAGCGAGGGAGCCGAGCGCGATCGCCGTCGTCGTCCTTCACGCGGAAGCAAGCGAAGAAGCAGCCCATCCCTTCCTCCCTCCCCCCCCGGCCGGGAAAAGCTCGATCTCTCGGGAGATTTTCCAGAAGCCAAAGCCGGAACCTGCTGCCCGGAAACCCTAGCCTCGAATGCGCATTAGCATCCGCAAGAGAGAGAAGAAAGAAGAGATAGAGAGAGAGAGAGTCCGCGCAGCAGGAGGGTGGCCGTCGTCGTCTTCGTTCGGTCGTTTCGAATTTGAACGAAGGGGACGAGGGAAATGATCGTGGCCCGCCTGCAGAGCAGACGCACCTCTCGCGTCGTCAACGTACGCGACGATTCCGGCGGTGATGGGCACGCGCCGGTTTGGCCCTTTTTACTGGCTAGATGACGCGTTACGAGACGAACCTTTTGCCGGTCCAATCCGAATTGATGAAATAAATCTCGTAAAATTAATATCTGATGACGCATTTACCGTAAATGTCTCACGGAGGGTTTTAAATTAGTACCGGTCAGGCAAATCCACTCTTCCTTAGTATACATGAAATGTTTTTTAACTAAAAAAAAAAAAAAAAAAAAAAAAACGTTACTCTCTACTTCATATCAGCTTTGCAACGGTCTGTCATGCCTATGAAAAGTATTTATTAATACTCATGAAGGCGAATTTGGAATCGAGGACATGATTTTTTTTTAAAGATAAATGTGGCGTAAAGTTATCATTATGAAATTTTCGATGGTATGATTCCTAAATTTTGATATTATTGTTTTTTTTTTTTTACATAGGCCATGGTCGACATTTTTCGTCAAAAAAATTTAAATTATAACCACATATAAACTAACCTATATAATGAAGATTATCTAGGCGCCGTGCGCGTGCACCCACATTTCACTATTATTTTGTTGGTTATTCTCTACTGCCGCTTGACGTCCAGCCCGAGATGATGTGCTCGGCCCGATTGGTCACCATCGAGGCCCCAGCTTGAAGTTGGCTTTCAAAGACGATTTTATTCCTCCTCCATGAAAAACCTTTTTGGGACAATAACACAAACTATCCCTAGACTTTGATTTAATATATAATGCTGCCTCTGAAATTTTAATTTGCATAATTGGTCCATAAAATTTGGCTCGATGTGTAATATCGTCTCTAAATTTTTAATTTATTCAATATGATTCATAAATTCGATAAATGTTCAATGTTGTCCCGAAATTATATAAAAATGTTTTAAAGTTCAGAGATCATATTGAATGTCAGACTAAAATTCAAATACCATAAATTTAATGAATTTAAAGTTCGATAAGACAATGTATAGAGACCAAAATTCATGAATCATTTATGTCACTTTTTCGATCTTTCCTTTTCTTTTTCTTTTTTTTTTTTTTTTTTTTTTTTGGAGAGGGGGGTTTGGAATGGAGCAAAAGGATGCTGCAAGGTTAATCAGAGAAAATCCAACATTAGGTCCCTAATAACTTGCATTTGGCAATTAAGGCTTTCATGTTAAGATAAACAGAAGAAACACGAGCAAAGCAAGCCAATCATGAACAAGATTCAGATCCGGTTCAAGCTCTTGGGTATTGTGCTCATCTTCGAGACTGTGTACAATTGTTGTTTTAGGTGTTTGTGTGATCATTAATGAGTTATGTACAATGATATGTAATGAAATTTGTCTATCGAGAGTTGTCTTGAGAAATGAATCAGACAGGAAAATTCATATGATTTTCGATGGTTGAATTCCATTGTTGCGCCGCCCAATGGCTTGATTATGCTCTTGATTAGGCTCGCACGATTTACTTTTATTGTTTTGGTGTTTAGATTTTGGATGGCCTAAGTCACATATTATAGCATCGCCTAATAATCCTTTCGTCCACAGCATAGATACACTTTATGCCACGTAAATTATATTATGAAATAATGGGTATAGCTAATTTATGTCTATAGTACGTATAGACGGCTTTTCCATTCAAATTTTGATATGCATAAACTAATGCCAAACTAAATAATAGAACAACACTAGTTAGTCGCTATTTACGTAGAACACATGCCTGACTGGAGCCAAGGGCATACAAATTGAAATGGATAGTTCCAGAGTCATTTAATTTATGACCCACTAAAAACAAATTTGAAAATATTTTGTATTATCATTGGACGTTTAGATAAACTTATATGTATAATGTAGGTAATTAGCAATTCATGTCATGGCAATTTGTGCATGTAATCATTGCTAAAGTGTTTTGAGTCATAAGACAAGGATATTAACATCAATTAATCTAATGAAGTCAAAGAATATTTTAACACTCTGTAATTTTTAACATCATATTTTCTTGACGCATACTAATTTTATAAATTACAAAAAAAATTAATATTATAAATACTTTGCATAATGATTTTTAATTTTTAAAAAGGAGAACAAAATCGGGAAAAAAGAAGTAAAAAAAGATGGGTTAAGAAAGGGAGAAAAATGCACAAAGTGGAGTAGGTTGTCTGAACCCCACTCTCATCCATTCTGTACTCTCGACACACTCTCCAACGAGGTCTCAAACGACCCTCTTTTGTTAGATATTATATTTTGATTGTAGTTTATAAAGATAAAGTTTCAAATATATGGTTTGAATCCAAACCACAATCTGAATCTTGTCCATTATGTCTGTTCTTTGGGAAACGATTACAATTAATCACGATGGATTTAAAAGTATGCAGGCGTGGTCTCGACTTCGAGTCGTTTCTTCACGTAGCAACGAAGCAAAAAAAAAAATACGGATGAGGAAAAAACTACATAGTTGAAGTGGAGGATATATATTGATAACCATAGAAAAGAAAGAAAAAAGCAATGAGAAAAATGAGCAATATAAGTGAAATAATGAGACTGGGGAGACAAACACAAGATGGATGAAATATTAGAAAGATGATAAAGTCATAAAAAAGTCATAAACTATGCTCACTCTTATATATTTACCTTAAAATGTTTTTATGACATAAAAAACACCAATATTGTGTTCATTGTGACACATTTATCTTAAATTTTTCTTGTAACATTAAAAATTTCAAATTTGTATTTATATGACTTTCAAATTTGTATCTATATGACACATTCACTCTCTAACGACTCTTCAGTCAGAATAATATCATTTTTATTTCACTTAAATCATACAAACACTATATCAAAAATGTTTACTTTTCGTTAAGATAATCAGAATTTTAATAGTTCTCATTCATAGAACTTTAACGGAGGGTAAATGTGTCATATATATAAAACTTTAGAATTTTTTGTATCGTAAAAAAAGGTTTAGGATGAATGTGTTATAATATGTATGATATATGGTTTTTGGTAACTTTTATTCTGATTATTTATGATATGTGTATTGGAAATTGGAAAGGAACAAGAGGAAAAATTTTCTTTAAGAAAAAATCAAAAGCACGTGGGAGTAGGTGAATGAAATAGGGTGCACCTACTCTCTCCAGTGATCTATTTTTATAGAAAACGAATATAAAAAATGACAAAAGTTGTCAGAAAGGCCGAAAGCTTTAAGGATGAATCATGCAAAACATTCTTGAAATTTGGGGTAATTAGTGAAGAATCTTGAACTTCGAGGGAATCATTGCACGACAGTCCCTTCGCTTTTCCGATTCACATGCACTTCACACCTGAATTTTAAGGAATAGAAATTGTAATTTTTTTTCCCTTCAAATGTAGTGTCTTCTAGTCTACTATTGTTATAAGAATCATCGAAACTTCTTCTTCGAAGGTTCGTGATATTCTCTACATGCACATTAATTGTTATAAGAATTATCGAAACTTTTCCCTCGAAGGGTTCAGGGTTTTCTCCACACGCCACATGAATAGTGACTCGTAGATGAAATAGGCTTGTTTTGCCAAAATGATTACGACGACAATGATAACGATAAGAAAAAAGACAGATTCTCATGTTTTATTTTATGGAGAATCGATGTGAACTGGATTACCTCTCCAATCACATAAGAGTCATATGATGATTGAAGATTTGAAGGGGCATGGATCCTGCGCTATCCTCAAAAAGTCACGAGAGCTTTGCAGCCTTTTTTCTACTATATAAGAAACGCAATACTAAAATGAAAAATTAAGAGACCGTGGCGTACAATGATGGAAAGTTTGATTGGAATTTTCATGTGATATTGTCAAAAACCACACCTAACTCCGAAAATGCGATCAAGGTCTATGCATGAGGCCATAGTGGGTACGATTTCGCCGGCCCAATTCATCCAATCCACGTCTTCAGATTTGTTTTCTTTTTTAAGACGTACGTTAAGGTCATGATCAAAATTAAGGAGCACGAAGAAAGAAGACAATCCACCTACCTATCCGACACCTTGAAAATCGATCCACGTACATAAAAAGACTCCTCAACCTCTTCGTTCCTAAGGCCGAGAATTCGTCCACGTGGAGGATTCGCGACCTAAAATTCAGGTACTTTTTCTACTTTGGGCGCGCACTTTTAGCATGGAAAGAAAGGGAAAATGGGCGATCGAAGCGTGGAGAAGCGATGCTCCATTTGTCACGGGAAACGCTCGGCCGAAGTCTCGCCCGTTGAAATTATGCCTTAGAAAAACTTACAAAATCGCACCACATGTTTCGATCGAAGCTGAAACAAAAGACGACGCTGTCGTTGTCCGCTTGTGGCGTACAAGTAAAAGGGCATCTTCCCTCTTTTTTTTTTTTTTTTTATTGATGGAAAGTATTGATTTTTGGTTGTTCCAATAAGACAAAAAGGTAAACGTCACAGATGGAAAAGGGAGGAGAAGAACTAGATGAATTGAAACTTCTCCTGTATTGATTACATTTACAATGATTTTTATATGATACAGAATATGGACAATGAAAAGAAGGAAAATCTCCAAGACAAACCATATGGATCCAAATATAATCTTAGACTAATTCATTTACTCAACTGCAATCCTGATTTGATTTAATGTATCGCTTATGATCAGGATCGATTCAACATATCTTCCAACAATAAGAAATTGAATAAAGCCAGACATAAAACGTGCATGGAGGGTTCTCCTTCACAAATCTATGTGTCAAACCATCAATTTGAGGGTTGTTTCTACACCTTTTTTCTTTTCTCGTGAAAAAGAAAACGAACACTAAAAAGTCATTTATCTATTTGCATATTTAAAAATTTCCTCCAACTTGAATTCCAGAATTTTCGTCTAAGAATGTATTCGTTTAGGGGAGATTTTCTCGATAAAGGAAAATGTTTTCGATGAAATTTTCCTTTCCCCTTTCCATACTAAGGAAGCTAATGATTTTTCGTTGATTAATCATTTTCAGCAAGAGAAATGCATGAAGACCTGGAAAATCAATTCGTGAAAAATTATTTCAATCAAACAAATGCATTCCTACAATTAAAGCCATCCTAGCCATAATTGTCATGGCCAAAAAAGAAAATCCAACCCATAAAATCCATGCGTGTGTTTTCTTGGGTGAAATTTCGTTTTTTTTTTTTTTATGAAGATAATGCAAATTAAAAATTCAAAACTACCTTGGATCGAAGTAGAGCCAAAGCGTTCAAGACATCTGCCAAATGGGTAGTTCACAGGAGGAGAGCCTCGACCTAGTACGCAACTAACATTTCCATTCCGATTCATTTCGTTCTCTACCGTCCCATCCGCTACGAGTCCACGACAACGAAATGTCCGACCATATTGATGTTGTCCGGGTGCAATGCATTCGCGACTCACGGTTGTACCTGTTCACCGTGCTTAGATGCAAAACCAGTTCACGCAACTCCGCCGCTTACTATTTCGGATAAAATCGATTGCTAATAAGTACAAGCATCGTCGAGAAATGCTATGTTTGCCACCGCAAATTGACAAAAGATCTTACAAGAAATGATGCAATAGACTCTCATCAACCATCGAACATGACTCGCTTGTTAAATTGCTCACTTGTAGTTTGTCACGTCATTTCATATACAATACGGACTTTTTAAATCGGTTTTCCCACACCGAGAGCACTTCTCTCTCTCTCTTCCCTTGGAAATAGCTTAATCATCTAGGACAATCTCGCTCTATTAACATTGATGTATTTTAAGGTTTTAACCGCCGTCTTCTCGTGCTTAATGATGTAGTGATTTCGAGGTCAAATTTGTACACTGATTATTAAAAAAAAAAAAAAGGGCCAAACGTTGAGTACGCATGCCTACGGACCTACGGTCTAGTCCAAAAACGCTGTCCCCACCCAACCACCTCGAGATTAGAGAACATAAGCTCTTGTTTTGGCTTAATTTTTTTGGTCGTAGTTTAGGCTTAATTAATGTGATAGTTTTCTGATAACAACTAGACAAGTCCAGATATGTCAAATCCAGATTCCTCGGACTCTAATTTAATGCCTGAAAATGGAGATCCCTGCTGCTACGCACTACGCACGGAAAGAAAGTACTTGAGTGGGGAATTGCCGAACAATGCATGCACAATATCCTTGATCTCGACCTAACACGGTCTTTCCAAATCACTTCGGCAGCGTTTGGTAGTTGGATTTGAATTCGGATAGGATAATTTGTTATCCTATCCGATATTTGGGAATGTCCACTGGATTGGACAAACCCGGATACATCCGGATAAAACACCAAATAAAAAATCCGAGGAAGGGGGTGGGATAAACCCAGATAAGATAAGAATTTTTTTTTTTTTTTTTTTTTAAGAAAAGAAAGAACTTAACAAAAAGAGAAGATATCATAAGCATTTATGTCAAATAAATGCCTACGCCTCTCCGATTCATTGTCAGCCCTCTTCTTCCACTTCTTCTCCCATCTTCGCTTCTCGTACGCCAGCAATTGGGTGCCCCTTCCTTTGGATCATGGACTTGCTGAATCTAATGATCAAGAGTGGCTTTTTGAGACGAATAGGGCAGAAATTTTCTCGTAAGCATCTATGGAACTAATTGAAGCATTGCTTGTGCCACCTCAAACATTGGTGGTTGGAACTTTGGCTCCACCTGCACCACTTCATTGGCAATGCTAAAATCTTTATGAAGTACGTTGGATGTCTCAAGGGAATATGGGAAAATGGTGATGGTGATGAAGTAATTGTAAATCTTTGGTATTGTCGACAACTTGGGGCGTCGATTGATTTGAGGCAATGCAAAGACTACTCCGGTGGTCACCTAAAATTCTCCCACCCACCCTTTCTGTCGTAGTTTAAGATTTACCGATTTGCGTTGCCGTTGCATGGCAATGTTGGTGCTTGCCGTTTTCAATGGTGGCCACTACGGAGGTGGCCACAATTCCTAAATCTAGGGTTTTTCCATGGCCCTTAATTAATTTAATTTTCTATTTTTTAATTTTATAATTTAAATGAATATCATATTTATTTTTTAATCTTATCCTGCAGTACGCCAAACACTTAATAGGATTAGATATGTCCACATTTATTATTCAAAGCATTTAATATCCTACTTTATCCTATTATATCATGATTATTATCTCGACGACCAAACGTAGCCTTTGTTTTTATACGCCAAGGGATCTTAAACAAAGCTAGTGAAGTTTGGAACAGTCACTTCTTATTTCATGTCAACAAAGGTTTGCTTTTCGCTGTCAAATAGATTTTCAACGATTCTCATAAAGTGGAATTCTGACGAAGGGTTATTGCGTCATATATGTATAAATTTGAGATATTAATGTCGTAGAAGAAAAAAAAAAAAAAAAAAAGAGTCATGACGAACGTTATTTAGGATTCTCTGCATGAGGCCATGGGGGCTGAATTCACCGTCCAATCTGTCCATTTCACATCTTCATATATTATGGAGATAATCATTAAGGTCATAATCACGATTAAGGAGCACTATAAAAAAAATCAATCCATCTCGATCCACATCCATGGAGATATACCCCACCCGACCCTTTTCGTTTCCTAAGGCCAATAACTTTTTGTCCATGTAGCGAAATCATGATCTAATGATATGGTAAATTAGGCACTTTTGCATTAAAAAGACGAAACCCTTCGTGAAAATATTGTTGTTTTTTGGTTATTCTAACAAGACAAAACCAAAAAGAGAAGGGAAAAAAAATAAAGAAAAAATAAAGCAGGAGGAAAAACCAAACGGACAACGTGCGTGGAGGTGTCCTCTTTCCCTAATCCGTCTTCTTAGACCACCGATTCGAGGGTTGTTTCTACATTTTTCTTTGTTCTTTTTTGTGAAAAAGAAAAGGAAACACAAAAAAGTCATTCATCTCTTTGCAAATTAAATTCTCTCGAATTTGAATTATGGAAATCTTATCTAAGGGCGTGCTCATTTCGAGGAGAACTTCTTGATATAAAAAAATTCTTTCATAAAAATCACTTTCGTCGTTTTCAATTTTCAGATTAGGAAATTCGTTTTTTCTAATTCTAAGTATGGATATTCTGTTTAATTGTAAATGATTTCGGGTTGACTAATCATTTTCAGAATGATGAATACATGAAAATCCGGTAAAACTTCGCAAATTTTGTTTTCCAATCAAGAATTTTTTTTTTTAATAAAATCCAAACAAAAGTTTGGTACAACCTTTGCCAAATGTGGAGTTTACAGGAAGAGAACCTCAACCTCGTCCGGCCGTATTGATGTTTTTGTCCATGTGCAGTGCACTCGCACTTGTAGTTGCACTTGTACATCGTTTTTAGATGCAAAAGCAGCTCACGTTACTCGGCCACTAACTACATTATTTTATGAAAGTTTCGATGTGTCGCAATGGAATTTCAAAGAGTTTTTTTTTTTTTTTTTTTTTTTTTAAACTTTTTCTTTTATTGGTCTGGTGGATACCCCCAATCAATCACTCATTAAATGGAGTTTTTTATGTGTCACGATCGAACACTTTATTTCGTGCGACGGGATTAGAAAGCTCTTATCAGAAATGATATGGCAACATCCCAGTTATTTGCCATTGAATATGACCCGCTTGTTGAATTTACCGTGTGTGAGATCATTTCATTTAGGATATGGACTTTATAAACCAATTTGGCTATACTGTGCATCTCTCTTCTTTTTATTTTCACGAAAGTTGCTTAATTATCTAGATAGTGTTGCTTTATTATCATCGATCACTTTTAAGTTTTAATTGTTTTTCTTGTGTGTAATGATTTAGGGAAAATTATTTAAAAATTAATAAATTTATTGTGCAATGGCCAATTTAGTCATAAACCTTTCAACAGTGTCAATTTAATTATCAACCTTTTGATAATTTACTAATTTAATCTTACTTTTCAATTGTGTTAATTTAGTTCTAAATTTTTTAATGATTCATCAATTTAGTCATTTTGATCAATTTTGCCCGGAAATCGCCGATGTGCCATCTTACATGGCACAATCAATGCTTATGTGGATAATTTTTTTTTATGAAATTTTTTCTTTCATTTTCTTTTTTCCTTCTTCCTCTAGCTGGTCGTTGGCAATCAGCCACAGTGAAGGCTATTGGGAACGCACAACATAAATTCGATACCTTCTTCGGGAGATTACCAAAAGAAAATCCAAGTCCAAGCCTGCCAATATACCCAATTAGACTTACTTTCACGCAAAAACTTAAACCAATAACTTATGAATCAACTAAAATATATTAACTGCTCTATATCACATCAATTATCTAATATGAGATTTCTCTAATACAACTCACACATGTATCCTAATAATCTCCATCTCATGTGTAAACTCATTTTTATGTCTGCTCTTCCCTTAATTCAAGCATCCTTCTGCATCAACTTCCCCGCCTACCCAGAAACGTAACCATGGGCTTTGATATTGTTTGTTCGAAGCACGTAGCAGAAGTTCAATACGTTCTTTCGGAAGATTACCAAAAGGGAGTTTAAGTTTGAGCTTATCAATATATTCAGTTAGACTCATATTCATGCAAAAGCTTGGGAGATTTATGAGTCAATTATGATATATTAATTTCTCTACATTACATCAATTCTCAAATGTGAGATTTCTTTAACACAACTCACACGTATATCCTACCGTGGGCTTGACCTCATAACCTTGCCCGAGGCAAGTGGGCTTGCTCTCACTACCTTGGCTAGTAGCTGGGGAGCGACTAGTTAGAAGAAGAAGGAAAGAAAGAAAATAAAGAAAATAAAATATATAAAATTATAAAATTGTAAAAAAAAAAAAATCCATGTCATCACTAGTCACTTGACTATGCCATGTAGGATGGTCGATACTGATTAGATCGCTGCATTAGCAATTTTTGGCCAATATTCATCGAAATGATTAAATTGACAAATTATTATAAGGTTTATGACTAAATTAGTATAATTAAAAGGTTTTGAACTAAATTGTCAAGTTGTCAAAAGGTCTAGGGACTAAATTGACAAAATGAAAGGGTTTATGATGGAAATGGTTGTCTTACGATAAGTTAAAGTTTTTTTTTTTTTTTGACAATTTTTTCAATTTTAGTGATATCTAGGTCGATTTTGTACACTTGTAATAAACAAAGGCCGAACATTGATTTCAGTCCTGAAACGTTACCTGCACCCGCCTTGACATTAGAGGATTTACTATTGAATTACTTCATTTCATAGGGAAAAATTAATTTAAAAAGTAAGCTTTTTTTTTGGCTTAATTAATGGGGTAATCTTCTATTAACAACTGGACCAGTCCAAGATGTCAAATCCAGATTTCCTCGGACTCGCATCGAGGCGCGAAATGGAGATCCCTGCTCCTGCGCCGCACCTCGCGCAAAGATAAAATGCTAAAACGATGCAGGAACAATATTCCTGTTCTCGACATAATACATCTTTCCATATTACTTTATTTCATAGTAGGTGTAATCAGTTCTCAATCTGGTCCGAATCCACTTAAGAACCGGGAAATGGATCGGAAGGACTAATTATCATATTTTGGGACTTGGGACTGGATCGAATAGTCTTAGGACCGAGAATCGGATCGGATTGACCAGTTCGGTCCAATGGAATTGACTATTTAGCAAACAAACTAAAAATATATAAAATAAAAAATTATTAGAGTTATTACAATTTTAGGAGTTATTGCTATTTATAAGAAATTAAAAAATATAGATATTTTAAAAAAGCATCGGTCTAGTCTATTAGTAAGGTTCGGTCCGGTTCCCCTTGGAATCGGGAATTGGACTAAAAATCACCTGGTTCCATATTTATGAAATTGGGAATTGGATCGACGCATTTGGGAACTGGATCAAGCTGACTGGTCTGGTTGATCTTCATCGAAGTTCATGGAGTTGGAGCAGTCACCTTTTACTTTGAAAAAAAGAAAGAAAAAAATGAACATGTGGTTTCGACTAAATTAATAATAGAAAAAAATTCACAAAAAACTCAAATTATACCTATTGTAACACATTTACCTCAGAATTTTTTTTTCTAAAATCAAAAATTTGATGGAGGTAAACACATCACACCATAGAATAATCTTAGAGTAAATGTGTCACAGTGAACATATTTTAGAATTTTTAGTGTCTTTTTCCCTTAATAACACCCATGAATACGCACATCCAATTCAAGTATATATCGTCAGGCTCCTTCTTTGGAAGTCGTTTTGATTTAATTATCACGACTAGTGCCCGTGAAAAGACTCTTAAACTGTGTTCACGATATCACGATGATTTGATAAAGAGGTCATCCCTTCAATGTTTTTTTTTTTTTGGTCAGACCCTCAATGTTTATTTGTTTGTGTAAAATTTGCACTAAAAGTTCTAAACGTTTTGGCCTCATGGCCAATCAAGTCTTAAAGGTTTGGATTTATGCAATTAAGCGGTCTACAAGTCATCCCGATCAGTTCACAGCCAAATCTACCGACGTGACATGTACAATTCTAACGTAGCATTTCGTTAGAAGATCTTGTCCAAAGCAATCGTTAAAAATGCTCGAACGTATCGGATCCCGAACATTCAAGACTTGATCACACAAAGTCAAGCGTTCAAAATTCAGCTACTCAAAAGACAAAAGGCGGACAGAAACATAGTAGAAACTGACGATACTGAAGAAAATTCATGACAGGTGTGTACATATGTGTCGTGTCGCGGTGCATGTCGATCTCGCTCCTCTCCATTCGCTCACCCCTTCGACGGTGCCCGTGCCTCCACACTTTTGGCCCCACTTCTCCAGCCACACAACACAATCCCATTCACAGGGCCCAAGTTCACACCAACTTGCTCTCTCTCTCTCAAGAGGCATCTTCTAGTACCACGTTGATGCTGCTGTCACATGTGTGGCCATGCTGAACCTTGCTGAAAATTGACCGAAATATATAAAAAAAAGTATATGTCGGAAAGGAATCGCATCGAGGCTGATACGCATCGCATTTTCTCGAGGAGGACATTTGACTCGCAGATAATACTTCCAAATGATACGCCCATGTTAAGGGCGATGTTATTTTAGCTTGACCATGGTTTCTCCCTCTTCCTCATTTTAATTATGGCCCCTCTAATATGATATAAAGAAGGAATCGATCTTCACCAACTCACTCCGTCAAATTCATGTTGCTATCAATAGAGACTCTCCAACAAAATATTCTTCAACTAATTTTGCTCGGACAACTCGAATTTTTCTTTCCTATTAATAGTAAATCGAATCATTCATGGTCGGTCCTTGTTAATGTTTCGCCCGGTTACATGACGGAGTCAACTTTCCAATCTTGTCCATAAATTACAAACCTTTTTACTCAACACCATGTTGGAAAATTGTTACTCGTCCTTTTTTCGTTTTATTTGATTGGGATGTGAAAGTTCTTGAGTGTGTACAATACGTGTATTGGAGTACACCTCTATCGTGGAGGGGGAGGCCTATCGTGTTTGACGATGTGCATGCACCACGCTCACTCACTCAATAGCCTTTCTTTCGGACCGTGGCGTTGGTCGAAACTTCCAAAACACCGGCCACACATGGACCAGACCCATGTGTCGGATCAGGGCAAGGGAGAGAGAGAGAGAGAGAGAGAGAGCATATTCAAGGTGAGAGAGAGAAGGCATCTCGGCTTTCTGTCCCTCCAAAAACTTTTCGGAGTCGTCGTCACTCTCGTCCCATTTAAGTGGAGGAGATCAGCAAAACCTGCCATTGGTCGCCCGTTGGCTCAAAGGATTACTTTTCAAGAGACCATTCTCCTTCTCTCCTTCTCCTCTGTACTGTTCCATTCCCACCGGAAAGTGGGGACCTTCACCCAAGGGCGAAACCCGAGTAGAGAATTCAAAGATCCATTCTTGCCACTGAGAGCCCTTCGTGAGAGAGATGTCTGGCGTCCTTCTTTGGGTGGTTGGCCCCAAAGGGAACGCCGCATCCCTGCTCAATCTCGAGCCCAGGGCGAGCAAGAAACAGAGGAGGCCGAGGCTGTACCCGGCCGGGGTGCGGGTGGTGAGCGTGGTCTCGGCCATTTCGAGCTCAGTGGCCAGCCCGTCGAGATCCTCCGTGGAGAGGGTGTATGAGGTGGTGCTGAAGCAGGCGGCTTTGGTGAGGGAACAGAGGCGGGAGGAGGCTCTGGATGTGAAGAAGCCGGAGGAGGCGGAGGGGTTGACCGGCGGCGACCTATTGAACGAGGCCTACGAGAGGTGCGGCGAGGTCTGTGCCGAGTACGCCAAGACATTTTACTTGGGTACACTTTTGCTCTCTCTCTGCGTGTATGCGTGTGCGGGTGGTGCTACTTTTTCCTACTGAGATTTGGATAATGCGTTCATCTTTTTTATTATGAATTCTAAAAAGTTGATGTTAGTTAAGGCATAAAGAGGGGGAATAATATCATTTTATCTCCTCAAGAAAACCGGGTCCAATGAAAATGCACCTTTTCTGGCTGACCTTATCTCCTGCATTGTCTCCAACTTCCTGAGCTTCCTTTGGCCATTACCTGCAACAAAAATGTTGCTGAGTTTGATTTTATTTCAGCCACCTTCAATTCCAACTATCTGGTTGAAGATTATTTATTGAAATGAGCATCAACTTGCATCAAATTATTTAACTGCGCTTTTGTGCATTCGGAAATTGGGTTTGAGGTCGATTTTGGTGGTTTGCTGCCCATCTCCATTTGCTTAATCCGGCATACAGGAATTCGACAGTTTCAAATACTCGGTTACTCATCTTTCACCATCAATCTGTGTGAAATTTACTTGTCAATACCCTATATTGATTTCTGCATAAAAGATAGGTGAACTGAATTATCGGACGCAATGTTCAAGTCATTCTGGGATAGACTAGCTAACTGGGCTGCTTTCCTCACAAATTTTAGGTACGTTACTGATGACACCGGAGCGACGAAAAGCTGTTTGGGCAATCTACGGTATTGACATGACCATTCTTTTCGAGCATGTGCTTGTGACCATAGTTCGTTTTCACATCTATTTTTTTATCCAATTTGTTTATATTTGTGACAGAATCAATCATATTATCCATGCATAGCGATCCTAAACATTTTGACAAATCTCTAAAATTGCACTGCCGAATGGTCCCTTATGATAAGTGGGGTTTACGGAGAAATGAATAAGCCGGGTCACTGTATGTTGCAGTGTGGTGCCGGAGGACTGATGAGCTTGTGGACGGACCAAACGCCGCGCACATCACTCCAAAGGCTCTGGACAGATGGGATAAAAGACTGAATGATCTCTTCGAGGGCCGCCCTTATGACATGTACGATGCTGCTCTGGCAGACACCGTCTCGAAGTTCCCAGTGGATATTCAGGTAGAAGTCCGATCGCTCTTCGAAATCACCACTCCGATTTTTGTTTCTATGATTTTGGTTAAGAGTATCATCCACAAATCACTTCATAACTGGACCATAACTACTTCAATGCAGCCCTTCAAGGACATGATAGAGGGCATGAGGCTCGACTTGAGAAAATCAAGATACATGAACTTTGACGAGCTCTACCTTTATTGCTACTACGTAGCAGGAACAGTCGGGTTAATGAGTGTACCGGTCATGGGGATCGCACCTGAATCGAAGGCATCCACAGAAAGTGTCTACAATGCTGCATTGGCACTCGGGATCGCTAATCAGCTGACCAACATACTCAGGGACGTCGGCGAAGAGTAAGTTTTTGCTATTACAGTAGAAAGACCTGCTTGAATTTAAGTAGTTTCATATCGCTTTTATTGTTGGACATCTTAGCTTGGATTGTTGAAGCAATTTGAGCACGCATTTAGGAGATTTTATCAAAACTCATCACCCTGCAATTCAAATCGTTCACACAGTGCTAGGAGAGGAAGGATATATCTCCCGCATGATGAGCTTGCGCGCGCCGGGCTATCTGATGAGGACATATTCCGGGGGAAGGTGACCGACAAGTGGAGGGCATTCATGAAAGAGCAGATAAAGCGGGCGAGGAAGTTCTTCGACGAGGCCGAGAAGGGCGTCGTGGAGCTTAACGCGAAGAGCAGGTGGCCGGTGATGGCGTCCCTGCTGCTGTACAAGCAGATCCTGGACTCCATTGAAGCGAACGACTACGACAACTTCACAAAGAGAGCTTATGTGGGGAAGGCAAAGAAATTCCTATCACTCCCCGTGGCTTATGGAAGAGCACTTGTGGGGCCTTCAACGGATTGATGAGTCGATCAGGAGTTGACTGAGAAGAACTTGGGTTTTCGTGGTCCACTTTTTTGAAGTGTCGGGCTTGTAGCAGAACAGGTTGAGCTCTGTAAATTCCCATGTTATATAGATGAAGCAGTCACGTATAATTAGCTTTAAGTGGCCAGTGAAAATAAGGGTACATGATCGGCTCAGCGTTGATTATTAGTTCCTTCATTGTTTGAATTAGGGAAGGAAGAAGCAGTGAATGTAAAGATCACATGTAATGACCAATTAGTTCTTGTCCAATCTCTCTCTCTCTCTCTCTCTCATTTCTTCTTGACACCATATTTTAGAGAGACTATGTGAACAGTAAATTACACAACCTCAACAGGCCTCGCGTAGTGCCTACTTGCTCGGATTTCGATTGAGATTGATCGAGTTCACACGACATCACTGCCTAACCGAGGCTGCTTGCAAGTGCTATACCTATGACCATTGAAATCTGTAGCTAATAGAAAATGTTAATACTACGAAAAATCCGAAACTAGTACATCCATGATAAATTTATCACAAATTAATTTTTTGATCACAAAACACTCAAACTAGTACACTTATAACAAATTTACACTTTATTAGTTTTCGTTAAATTTTACCATTAAATTGTTAAGTAGGATGACAAATGATAATTGATGGGTTTACCAATTTGTGGTTTTATTTCGCTTTGTCACAAGCATAACGATTGGGGTTTATACCATCTGGACAACATTTGGGATATCATCATCCAATTTAACGAAAACTTAATGAAAACTAATAGATGATAAATTTATCACAAATATACTAAATTATAGTTTTTTGGGTCAAAAAATTTATTTGGGGTAAATTTATCACAAGTGTATTAGTTTGAGATTTTTTGAGGTCAAGATAACCCACCCCGTGGTGGACTCGTTGGTTTGTGCTCTCAACCCTCATCCGAGAGGGGAGAGGTTTGAAACTTCATGCCCCCATTGCGCGACTTAAGTGGGGTGCCGTGGGAGGTGGGTCCCCGCGCTAGTGCCCCCGGGTTTGCGTTGTTGGCTGCTAGCTGTACGGTGGTTCCCGGGTCATAAAAAAAATAAAATTAATTTGAGATAAATTTATCATAAATATAACAATTTGAATTTTTTTTGTGGTATTAACTCCAAGTAAAATGGCAAGAATTCAAAGTAGTGATTCCAAAGTTAGCACTTTCGACACTGCATGGCTGATGGGCCATTGGGCCCTACTCTTGTGATCGTGAGCCATTTCACATCTCAGCTTGATGGGCTATTTCTCCATGTAATTGGAATTTACAGTTCATGCTGATGATTCCCACTTCTTTTCTTTCGACGATACTCAGAAAAGACGAAAGATTTAAATTAGAATCACTATAGATGTCCATTCTAACACGACTACTTGACTCTTGTAATCGTGAAATCGAGTTAATTTATATGGTGAAGCTTGATATGTCAAGGCTGCTCGAGACAATTGTGCTTTCGACATTCTTTATTTGCCACTATTCTGGCTAAATTGATAATCCCAATTTCCGAGAGGGGAAACCTTTTGTGGCAAAACTGAATTCTCAATATCAGCTCTGAAAAATGAATGATAATCGTGTAAATGTCTGTCGGCGCATAATTACTTTTAGCAGTCCCATAGGATCGGTGCCGAACGATAACCCTAAATCAACAACTCTATAACGTGACACGGTATGCCATTTCTCTTGGGGGAGTTAATATCCCAGAAAGAAGATGATGAAAAAAGTCTATCGGCGTTTATCATGACATATTTAAAAACGGATCTCATTGATGATTTTGTTCGTCTCTGTCGGAAATTGACCGAGATCTCACTGGCCATAAGCATATGTGGATTTGTGGTACCCTAAGCTAGTGAGAACAGAATATAAAGCCCTTGCTAAGGTCTTAAATTTTCCTAAAGGCATCAATCTTGAACCTTTGAATTATGCAAGAACCAGAAGCAGTCCCACTTATGGTGTCGCAGAAAAAGGTCAGCTCGCTCGGCGTGCGTATGTATAGCTTGCTTTTTCGTGACGAATTGCGGCGATTCTTCTCTTCTTCTCTCTCTCTCTCTCATGGCCTCGTTGGTGTCATATGGCGGTATGATCACGCTTCCAAGAAATTTCATCCTTCCCACTCATGGCGTCCAAGAACTTATTGCTCAAAACCCTAAAAGATCGCATGGGTTCTACAATTCTTTTTGACTCTTCAACTTTGCACCAATGAAATTGTCGTCCCCTCTTTGGTTTTATGCAGATTTTTGTTGTTCTAGGGTTGAAATTCTTGCTGTAAATGTGGCGTTGGACGCGGAATTTGAATTAAAAGAGTGGTACAATATCTTGACTCATCAGAAGATATACAGAAATTTCATATGATGTTGTATAAACTGCATAACGAATCTGTCAAAAATGCATGCAACAGCCAGGGAGGAGATGGCTCTCTTTAACTCCCCTCAGTTCATCATCGAATAAAGAAGTGATTTAGTATTTACTATCATAGTAATTTCTTCGAGGGATTTTAGTAAAGTCATACATCTCATACCAAAAGTGACATATCTATATAGAAGTTAGCTGATTAATGTGATGTTTGTTTATGCTTTAGTAAAAGCAAAAACGGCCCTTTGCTTTCTCATTAATATTTGAAAATCCATACATATTTTCAAAAAAATTATGAAGAAAGCATAGGTGAATTCACGTGTCAAAATTGATATATTATAAAAGTTTTAGATGTTATAGGGTAATAGAAGAGTCAAAATGTGCTTGCTGTAAGATTTACAATAAGCAAAAAACAAGTAAAAAGTAAAAAGTAAAAAGTAAAAAGTTAAATTTCATCCAGACATGCACTACTCATATCTACTGGTCAATGCTCTTAAATATAGGCGAATTATGCTCGGAAAGTGTCGGGATGCTCTTCAACTCTCGTCTTGTCAATTTTTCGCCCTCTTGTTGCGAAAACACGAAAGAACTATTTACAGATCGAACTTATATTCTGTCTTGATGATGAATCTGCCTGCATTCGATCCTGCAGGTCAAGTACATGCATGGGCGCTCCACCTATTCGTCCTTATTGATTGAGATCTCAGTGAGATTCATTAGATCTTAAAGACTGCGTTCTCCAAAGGGCAACCCTAAGTCCTTTAAGGGATTTAGGGATGTTGCTAGGTCACAGACAGCATGCGGAGACTTCCAAACGATCATGGAATTGACAAGGTGAGCCCCGCCCCGTCTGAACAGTGAGCTCCAGATGTCATCTAGCTAGCTTGCACTATGAGATTCATTAGATATATTAATTCAGACAGGTTGATTTCTGGTTTACTAAACCAAACCTGCCAAATCTGCTTTATATCAACCCTTTGACTGCTGCTTCATCTCGAGCTACCCTTCTGGAATCAACGGCTCTGTGCTTTCCATGTGGGTCGCAGTTCTAGGTCAAGGTTGAGATATTCCTTTGCGCATGGATGAGCTATAGAGATCTGGCAAGACATGCGGAGATGTTTGATGATCTCTTTTGTTTATTGTTTCTGGTCAGAATGGAGATTCTTCCTCGTTATCATTTGTTTAATGTAGTAGTGACGAGGAAAACGTCTTGATTTTATCTCCATTCCTCCATTATATAAAAGAGCATGCCACTTCACTTTCTCAATGTGACCTTGAATTAACCCGAGATATCGGCTCGAGTTGAGCTATAGAAGTATCCGGTGATATGACCAAGTGTTCATTAATGGATGTGTTTGATAACCATGTTAAGCAATGGAGATCTAACTTTTTGAAATTTATTGTTATTAAATATGTTCGATAGCTTCTAATTGCACACAAAGTAATTGATTTTTCAAGTCAAATATAACTTAATGACCTACTTAGTTGGTTAAGTGATAAGATATCCAATCTCGATTAACATTTTACCAATTATATTGTCGAAACCTTCCAATTAAGTTCACTGTTCCATGTTTGATTAAAAGCCGGCAGGATTTAATATTTAAGCTATTATTGGACAATTTTTTATCTTCATTTTCAATATTTACATACTACAACACTCAATATTCAATATTTAAATTTTCTCTACTTATTTTCCAGTTTTATTATATGAGCCATAAGTGACACGTGGATCCGTTAATCTATACTACTAAGGTAGCAAACCTCATGGCCACTTCAACCTCAAACTTCTACAAATAATTCTATGGGAATCCATGCACATATATTATAGGTGGATAAAATCATGATTTGCGATTACCAAGGTGATTGACAAGTGACTAAGAATCTTACCTGCTCTCGATAATTGTTAAGTGTTCCATAATTGAAATTATACTCAAAAGATGAATTGACATCTTTACATACGAATTTGTTCTTTATTAATTTAATAATCTCATTATTTCTCTTCGAAGCAGCGCATGTGCTATTTTTTCTCTAGTGTCAAGCAAAAGACAACGAAGCTTGAACCCTACACATTCAACCACCGCAAGAACCCAGAAGAAAAATTTCTCATGTCATTTTCTTCTCTGATCTTGCTTATCCCATTAATCCACCGAAACCAATCGAATCACATGAGTTGTATCGATAGTGATAAGGGTGCTCTTGCTCTCGAGACATCTGTCTGTCCTAGGAGATGTATATACCCTCTTGCCAATTTAATTTTTTTGGAGAAAATGATTCTCAAAATTTATCAATCAAATTAAATTTTACAGAAGTCTCGACCTTTATTTGGGCATTTCACATTTTACTACGAGAAAAAAGCTATTATATTTACAACTCATGAGTAAGACAAAACTACGGAAATCCCCATTTTGAAGTACCAAAATTGATGTACACATCACATGAATTAGGCTTACCTTCAAGGACAACCTTCTAGAAGATGCCATCAGAGAGAGGGCTTGAAATCAAAGAGCATTTTTAGACGAATGGAATGATGTAAGCAAGCACAGCCGTAGAAGGCACGAACATTCTCAGCTACTATTTTCCTCCATGGTCGATCGATATGATGGCAAGGTTTTGACATATCAAAGCGATGCTCTCATTCCCTTTTACCTTTCCATACATTTGCGCTCACATCTGCCAAAATAGACATGATGATGATGGCGAGTGTTTCCTTATCAGATCTGCGTCTCGAGAATGGAAGAAAACATTCCTCATCATGATGGAGAAGAAATGAAGGATTCACTATAATTAATGCAATTATGTTCCCTGTAGAAAAAACTCCGTCGTTCTAGATGCTTGATACTGTATACCATGATTAGGGGGCATTTAGAAAATTGTAACGGCTTAATGGTTAGGTGGCATCCCGGGTTAATTTTTACTTACCAAATTAGGTTTTACTTCTTACTGTATACCATGATTAGGGGGCATTTAGAAAATTGTAACGGCTTAGTGGTTAGGTGGCATCCCGGGTTAATTTTTGCATACCAAATTAGGTTTTACTTCTTCGGTCCAATTGAAAACAGGTTGTTCATGTTGAAACTAGGGAAACTCGTAAGGAATAACTCTTTTGTGGCATGAGCCCAAGAGATTGTGCCGAGTGGGAACCAAACCCGTCGACCGACCGGCCCCGACCTAGAGCAATTTTGAACTGTGTGCTTCTCTTGGCGTTGTCAATAGAGATAAGCATTGAACGATTAGGTTTTATACAAATGTTTACTTTTTCCAGCTACCAAGCCAGACTATTACCGTCTAGCGGAAGGGGACGAAGAGGATTAATTAGATAATGGCTAGATGATGGTTGAGTCCATGATCGGAATATTAATCAAAAGAAGATATTTGCCAATAGCTTGATGAACTAGGGAAGCTTCGTGACAACATCAATCTTACTTTCAGCAGTTTCCGATGCGTGATGAGAACGGCGAATCAATTACGAGGACGCACGAAACGTTAAAATAAGCCAAAACGAGGAAGCCCCAACTTCAAAGATTCCATTTGACCAGGACAAAAAAAAGCAGCTCGATGACAACCAATAGTTAAGCATTCGATCGTTCTTGATTAGGGGAAAGCGGATAAAGTTTCACTCGTATAAGTGAATTTGAACACGACAAAGTACTCAAAAGGACCACAAGGAAAAAGAAAAAAATATACAAATGTAAACAGAACCGCAACCTTTTTTCGTATAACAAATGATTCGAAAGCTCGTCTTATTCTTCCTAGGGCACGTTATTCACATGCCTATTAAAACGTTATGGAAGAGAGAGAGAGAGAGAGAGAGAGAGAGAGAGAGAGAGAGAGAAGAGGAATAGGTCGTTGTATGCATTACGTAAAGCACGTCCGGTTGATCACCTCTCGTGTATTGGAGAGCATATTCAATGAATGATGGGGCATTCAAAGACGTGCATGTGAAAGCGTTCGCATTTTCACACTAACTTGCGGCATTGTAGCTTGAGACCGTATACCTAACACTAGGGCTAACAACGGTCCAAATTATATGGCGGGTATATTAGACGTCACGTGGCTTGAAAAAGCTCCAATCATGAAGATGATAAACACATTTATTTAGCAAGGTCTAAATTTGGTCTAGGACGTCTCTCTTCCATCTGGTATCCAAAAAAGTCCTCAGTTGCCTTTTTTCAGTCAGAAAAAGGTTGATGTATATATATCTTGTCCTAGGCCCTGGTGTCATCGAGCTTCTAAGCTCAGAGGCACGACGTGATTTGTCTGAATATTGACAACAACGTTGTTCTTTCCAACAGCCCTCGTACCAAATTGATGCGATTTACAACACAGTCACTTATTCACCGACAAAAAAAACGAACCTCTTTATAATGAAAAACCACTCCTTGACCATTCTGAAATTCTCGCGTGCTGTGATACTCCGTATGGAACCGTGATGAAATACGCTTGCGGACGGTGCGTTTGCTCCAGGTCCTTTGGTCTTATCTCCCTCTTTGGTTGCGCGTCTTTGCGACCATTATTATACTGACGAAGTAAAGGTAGATGCAGCGAATTCTTTGTATGAAGACAATGGTTCTGTGCCAAAATTCTTGCACTTTGAATTTGGGAGAAAAGTGAGTGTGGAACACGGCAATGGCATAGATTGATTAAAGTTCATATTGAGGGGTGGGTCCAAAAGTAGGCACCGTCTTTTATTGACATTGAGAGTGATAGGAGAATGATTTATATGCCTATTTCTTCTCTGTTTTTTTTATTCACAACCTTGACTAATCAATTCCGAGGTCACATATAAATTCTCTGAGCCATTTAATGGGGTGATAGCTTCTTTTTTTTCGTCTTGACTTGATTTATGGTATTGCTTTGCCATTTTTTAAAGACTGGTCTTTATATCCAAGGCTAGCTCATAGCCACAAAGTTATATGAGCACACAACATCGCACCTTTCCTAGGGCTTCTCTTGTTTAATTAACTTATCTTAGGCTTAAACTATGCATGCTTAGTCGAGTGAGCGATTACACATGTATGCTCATCACTGCATCAACGAAAATGTAAATCCTTTTCCTTTGCATAATTCGATTAGTTGTGCAAAAGATCAAGTAGCTAGCCATTTAAGAATCAGACTAATTGAATCTTTTATGGACTTGTCAAAATTTGTTTAGTAATTGTATACAAATATGCTCAATACCGTATTGACGAAGTCACAAAGATGTAATCTTCTTCATTTACATCCCAATTAGTTAAGCAAAAGATCAAGTAGCTACTTCATATTCAAACTAATTGAAAGGAGTCATTCATTATATAATCACCAGGAACTAACCAGCTAGCTAGTTTATATTGCATGCTGAACAAAGTCGTTGGTTCAATATTTATGCATCGGCCCTCATCATGTAGGTCGGTTGTTTGAGACAAGTTGACTTGAATCCTACATTAACGCGTTATGACCGGCGAGATCATGCTTAGAATTTGTTGAAGATTCCCTTAAAGTTTTAGGACTTGACCTTTTGGGGGTACTGAACGCAAAATGCACGTTGCCATATTACATTAAAAATCATAAAGCCTATCAATGCGCTGAAGATTTATAATTAATCAAGCCTAACTTCATCCCTAAAACCCAATCACTGCGGAAGACAAAGCAGAGGGTCAAACTAAGAGAATCCATCTATTTAAGTTATGCCCTCAAATGGGCTACTATAAGCGCAAGTTTCAAACACTAGACAATGTGCCCTAAGAAACAAGACAACCTATAAAGAAAGAAACAGCAATTTTCAAAAGAGGTAGGGCTAGCTATGCTTTGCTTCTACAGTACGTATCTCGTGTGTTAAGTAATTCCACGTACAATTATAGAATAGATAGATAATGAAGACCTTTTTGCATGTACCAAATGCTAAAAGTCTACAGCCTTAGACTTGCCCATTATTTCGCACTTGGAGTTAAGAAATATTTATTATATTTCGGGTCCAGAAAGTCTTAGCCCCATTTATATGCTATGTCGACCAAACTAAAGTCTCTCCAAAATGAGCATTTTGATGATCATGACGAGCCCAGGTGCGGAAATGAAAAGGTCTCGGAGAAGCGAGGTCAGGCGGTACAACAAATCGGAGGTTCCCCGCCTCCGGTGGACACCGGAGCTCCACAATCATTTCGTCGAGGCTGTGGAGCAGCTCGGAGGAAAACACAGTAAGCTTCCCAGCTCGGATCTTGTCTATATGAGAGGGACTCTCCAGGAGAGGCCATCATACGCATGATCAAATTTTTGCTTTCGGGGGCATAAACTGAAAAGATAGAATTTGGTTTCTTTATGTGAGTTTGTCTGTGTATGAGAGAGAGATATGGATACAGCGATTTTCCTATCTTTTTATTTTTTATTTTTTGCTCGAGCAGACGCAACACCGAAGCGAATTCTGCAGAGGATGAGCGTGGAAGGACTGAAGATATCCCATGTCAAGAGCCACCTTCAGGTATAGATTTTCTGGTTTTCACGTTCTTTAAAAGGGGAGGAAAAGGCATGAGTGTCATAAAGAGCCACAAGATCAGGAAAGAAAAGTTTCATCAACTGCAAAATGATTACCAGTACAAGAAATTTAGGGTTCAAGAGAATCAATCATTCTCTCAACTGTTATCAGAAAGCATGCGAACGTGGTTCCTATGTATAATTTTCTCTCTCGCCCGGAGATTGGGGTTGATCTTTTTGCATATTACTTTTTTGATTCTTTTAGGATGAGAAACGAAGGATGCATCGCTTTCGAGCAGATAAAGAAACCCTAGGAAGAGCTCATCATGTATTGCATCATTTGTTTCATTCTTCGCATGCCCTACATGTTTTATGTTTCCTTTTCCGTTTAGATACAATACATGTTCTACTCTCTAATTCCAGATTTGGCAACATTTACAAATCGACCTTCATTGAACAGATAGAACTCGTCTGCGGAAGTGGATCAATTTCATTCTCTGCGCTGAAAATTAAAAATTGGAAATAAATGCGCCTTTTTCTAGTTAATTATATTATATTATATTATATTATATTATATTATATATATACATACGTATGCCTTTATTAACTACATTAATCCTTCATTAGAAGCCCTAAATTCTCGTCGCCCGATCTTCATCTCAAACATTACAAGTGGATATAGCCAAGAATTAATACTACTAGAGAGATTAAATAATATTAACTTAGAAGACTTAATGCACATAAGCTTCTGTCGCTATGTATTATGTAATGTACAAAGCCCTCTTTTTGTTGGATTTGCATCACAAGAAGGCATAACTCATGGCGACCATTAAGGTTACATATAATCATGTAAGTTTTGGCAACAGATTATATAGCCTCATTGCCTCAATTTACCTCTTGTACTTTCTTCGTATTTTGATGTAGCTGCTCTTTGCGGACATCTTCTTCTCTACAATCTGAGAGTTGTCTGCTTAGTAGATTAGTGAATTTTATAATGTTGATGAAGCACAAAAGGAAGAAAATTTCTTGGTTGGTCCCACAAATAGTATTTACATATGTTGCCTGTGTTACTCGTCGTGTTGTTCGATATATTTTCTTATGGTGTCGGGTGTGCTTTTTTGAGCGGTCAAGTATTGTCCAGATCACTTTTCGTACACTTAAGATGTTAAGTCTAGAACTAACCAAATAAAACAATCACACACATAAAAAAAATATATAAACAACCCAGGTAATGTCAACTCATGCTCAACATATCATAATTTCACTTCTTTACATCGGGCAATGTGCTATCCTTGTATGTTTTTCTGGTTTCCCTCTTTTGTCTTACTAAACTTGAGTACTCCAACAGGTGACGAGCTTTCTGGCTTCTTCCAGTGTTCTTTCTTTGATTGTCGAACCTCCGATATCATCTAGTTCTATCATGTGTAATCATATATGTATCTTACTGAAATGTGGCGAAATATAGAAGGAGAATCGTTGGTCATTACTAGTTACGAAGGTCATGCTAGAGAATTCCCTACAAACCCAGGAGTTCTTTGATACTGCTGTATCAAAGTACAAAGCTCCTAGTTGTTGATCAAGGTTGACGCAAATTTTTTTCAGTTGTGCCTTGAAAAATCTGAGCTCCCCCTGATCTGTTCAAAACTAGCAAACCGTTGACATTGCTTTCACGATAGATGCCTTGAAGATAACACAGTATCCGTTGAGTTGCACGTGATTTTTTTTTATAAAGGAAGGATTTGACAGAAAGTAGTAATAGTTGATGGCGACTTTGAGCTGCAGTTTGGATCCAAAACTTGTTAAATTATTATCATCCAGTTCTATTTGATATAGATTGAAATCTCTCTCTCTCTCTCTCTCTCTCTCTCTCTCTCGACATATATGTACTGAAAAATCAATGGGGATGCAGATGTACAGAAGTTCAAAGGATGGTAGCAAAGTGGCTGATGTAGTCCTTTGGCCATGGGAAGGCTCTCATGTTTATAAAGCAAATCATCAACAAAACGATGAGCCTCAAATCATTTGTACCAACAGGTCAGCCTTTTTTCTTTATTTTTTAACTAGTATTATCATTTCCACTTAACTCTCCAATTATATCTCCATTCTCCCAAAATTACTAAGTGCATGCATGTCTCCACTGAGTGGAATTAGCTCCATGTGCTCAGTATCATGCATGGCTTATGAGGAATCTTTAGTCTTTTCTAAAGATGTTCTTCCCTCCTAGAGAGTGACGTTGTGTCACTTTATCAGTGGGAGAACCCTCCTTTTCTTTTACGAAATAATTTTTATTTTGTACATTTACACACTTCTATAAGGAAAGGCACATGTCACTGGATCACGTGAACTTGCAAAATGTATAATGTGGACACAAGTTTATAGCTATAGTGGTAATTCTATATAGGTTTGTGAAGCACCCGTTCACCTATAGGACCTATATATCTTTCTACATTTTATTAATTCGATGAGCATAAAATTGTGCAATTATGAAATCACATGAATTAACGAAATAATCCCAATTGTTGACGATCCTTATTTCGTTGTATATTACAAATCCTACACACACTTGCCAAAAAAGTCTAGGTACATAGATTCACTTTTTCAATAAACAATTTAGGATATGGAAGCAATAGAAATTTCTGGAAAAATCAATATGAATATTGGATTAGTGTATATGCATACATTGAAAGAGAAAATCATGTTGAGATTATCAATATTTAGTGATTATTGAAATGACCATGTAATAGATAGTACCTTCTAATCTCACTATATTAGAAAATTAGTTATACCAATGTAAAGTGTGCGGGACTATGATATATAAGATCGTCAATACAAGTGTGACACTTCTACACCCAAAGGAAGTATTGAGAAAATATAATATTAAGATGTGAGTGGATGTCTCATTTTAAGAATGAATATGGTGACATGAAATGCATAGATCAGTGGGATCAAGTAATTTATACATTTGAAGTTTATATAAACAACCGTTCTCTCCAAAAACTAAATCCATTAGAGTGCGGGGCAAAATATATTTTATATTTTAGCTAGTGAGATGATGAACGATTCTCGATCGATCGGTTCCCACCCAAGAATTGGTCCCAGTTCGGTTTCTGGTGGGTACAATTTCCCTTGAGATCAATTGCATTACAATCTAAAAGAGCAGCCCTTCTCTAGAAAGTCATGGGAAAGAATTTCCCTGGCCTGTCCTCAAAGGCCTAGTGTCAATCATACTAGCACTTTATCAACAACTACATTTTCCACTCTATCTTATATAAACAAAAACCTCTATAAAATCCTTCAAACTTTTATACTAAGTTAAAAAACGATTTAGAAGTACGTAACCGAGAACTTCATCGTGCATTGCTCAAGTTGTCAAGGAATTGAGATTAGATTTAGTTTTTAGTATTAAGCAGATTTGTAATAAAATTACAAAAAATAAAAAATAAAAATAATCGGTTCAGTCTAGCTGATCAAGGTGAGCGGTTCCACCCTTGAAATTGGGAACCGAACTGAAATTTTACTGATTCTAATTTTATGGAACCGGGAACCGGATCGATAATCTCAGAATTGCCTAGAACCAGTCGATTGGTCTAGTCAAGGTGGTTCCTTTTGCGCACCCCTCTTAATTGGTACTTCAATAGTATCCATCTAACTAATAATGAGATCAAATGTCTGATATCAAATTGCTGCTGAGAATACTAAGTTCGGATTTAACTCATCCATAACTTAGCTCAAGCAAGGCCGTGCGAAAAACCGTCTCAGTGTTTACTCTTTGCAGGGTGGTGGATACAGAATGCTATGGATGGCCTTTGCAGACGAAGAAAGTCGATGATAATGAATACGAGGTTGCGGCTAGTTTCCTTATATACGACGGCTTTCGCATGTCGAACAAGATTATGTATATGTGTGTCTGTTTGTCGATAATCTTTCATTATTATGCAGGAGGCTAATCTTTCACTGTTTTTTGTTATGCAGGAGGCGCAGACGTCAGGGGAAGAAGGTGATGGTGAGCTTAGCGAGAATTGCGAGCTCTCGCTATCGTTCAATTCCTCGGTGACGACGCAATGTGTGGCAACAGAAGATAAAGAGCCATCATGGCCGTTGGTGGTTGACGATCCCGTCTCCCGGTTCGGTTCCGACGGCGGCAATCATCCTCTCGAAGCCAGTCGCTTGAACTTGGACTTAAATATCTGAAGAATTGAGGTTTCGTCCCCGGCTTACCAGCCTCAGCTAGTGCTAGAAAGAAATAGGCAATTATATTGAGACCTTAACTCTCATGTTAATAATCCTGTAGAGACAATCGGCCTTCATACCGAGAGTGGTGGATTTTATCTGTTAGCTAAAGTTTCATCCGTTTCAGTATTTTGTTCTGTACGTATACGTACGCCCATAGTTACTTCTATTTATTGATGAAGAAAATAAGTTTTATGTGCTCCATCTCGATATCGATCATTCATTTCATTATGTCTCGATGACGTGCTCCGACCTCATCTTCGGACGGCTTAAAATAAAGCAGGACGGTACTGTACTCAAGCCGTTGGGACTGAACTAGAGAGTTCAGGAATTCAGACCTGAATGGTTCGCTTCTGAAAACTATTAATGGACACTACATCTGGAGAGAAGCAATTGAGAATGACAGCTCAATTACTCCAAAATAGCAATCTCAAAACAGAGGAGCCTAGATTGGGACTGAACCTGAATTCGGGAATACATATAAGGCAGACGGTCTTTTAACCTCGACCAAAGCGATGTCTGCACAATCTGATCGAAAGGCTTTGTCGTGGTGTCATAATTTCCACAGGGTGGACAGTGTTCGGGTAAACGCATGCAAGTTAAAGGCCGAAGAACTCACCAGTAATTGCTTTGATCTCCAGCAACTTTATCTCCATTTAAATCCAAATAGATAAGCAATTTACACTTATATACATTGGTTTAGGAGTGGAGTTCAGGATACAACCATACGATAAAAAACTTCAGACACCGGAGATGCTGTTACAATGTTACAAGCAAGTCCATTGTCCAAATTTCTCCATCTAACCTATAAGGGCTCCTGAACATTTTTCATCTTTCCCTTACTTTTCTACACAAGGGAAAGTTGAACATGAGTCGATCAACTATATTTCTCTGATGACCTGCAGAAAACCTTACACACCTTTTACTGCCTCTTTGCTATAGTCTTCTTCATTCCCTTGATGATCTTTCCAAACCACAACAAGTTCATCACAGTTAGTGCCGATGGTACAACAAACACCAAGAGTTTCCCAAACACTTGCAGCTGGTTGACCTGCACAGAGACAGACCATCTAGACTGATAAATGGTTTGAGAATTTTAACAGGGATATACCACACGGCAGTCCACAACCAGGACCACCTCTATAAATATAAGATACAGAGTCCACAACCAAGACATTATTTTACAAATGTAAAGTTCTAACCAATAATTTTTCCACAGAGAAGACCAACCTTAGAAATTATTGCTAATGAAACTTAAAACTTCACAGACAAAGACTATGAGAGGCTATTACCTGGTCTAAGTGCAAGTAGACATGGTAAAATATGTAGACAAACAGAAGAATTCTGGCAACCTGCACAGGTGTAATGAGAGTGTTACAAAAGGTTAAACAATTACAAGATGCATTAAAGTTACTAGCTAACAGAATCGAGTTAACAATTCAACAGACAGAAGTAGCGTGAAGTTACCAGCCAAGATAAGAAAACGACAACACCATTGATAAGATATGCTTTAGACTTCTTCATTCCAACCGTGTCAAGGTACCTGAATCAAAATAGTGAAAATGATAATATAAATGAAAAAAAGGCTAGAAGCATTTATCAAATTCCCATAGTTCCAAATACCATCTCAAATTGATTCCAGGGGTTGTCGTTTCAGAGATGAGAACCATAAAGGTGTAGACTTGTCCCTCACTGGTTAACATAGCATATGCCAATGATGCTATTGATAGGAGATGATGAATTACCTGTCACAGACGGTACCGATTTTTATATCAAGAGCAATAAAGTAGTCAAAACCCAAGAATTTCTTCATACATGAGAAAATTGTAGATGGAAACTATGACCAAAAGTTATCAGAATCAACACAAATCAGCATCCACCCAGAAGCAGAACATGCTTGACACCAACTTGGGAGTTTCACAATGAAATATGTAGAACAACGAAAACACTAAGAAGTCTTATATGACTTCCACCTAAATTTTAAAGATAGCATACTTACATACTCCATGCCACCTAGCAATGGATAAAACCAGAATATCATCCCAAGGTCGGTGAGAAAGTATCCAACAGAAGCCTGCAAGTAAATCCATAGTAAAGCCAAACAGAAACAATTCAGATTACTAAATGATAAGGGATTGCAGTAAATCTTGCAGGAGTGAATATATTTCAAAACGGCTATGTCTTTAGTCCTCATTAGTGTATTGACGAAACAATGGAACTGTGTAGTGTTAACTCCAAAGTACATGCCAGTTGCAAATTGAACCATAAATCAGCCATTTGAGCATGATTGCTTCTTCCCTATGGATAAATCCCATTTTATTAAGGTTTTCTGCAGTACAGCAAAACAAGATAGAGATGTAACCGTGCTAAAGAGATAAGCCCACGAAACAGAATACCAATAAAAATGGGGAAAGAGAAAAAATAAAGTAATCAACTTAAAAGGCTTCCCTTTCTACAGTCATAAAATAGTAACGTATTGTTATAGGCACAGCAATTTTTATGGACGAAAAAGCAAACCATACATACAAAAACAGACTATTCACGAGCAAAGCAAAACTACAGAAGAAAAATGCTTAGATATTTAACATAGGATCAAAGATTGGATGCACTCAACTTAAATTCAATTGTTTCTTCACAAGCTTTTAGTTACTGTAAATTCTACAGCTCTGAATTTCATCCAAAGATTTTTCACTTTTTATAAAAGAAAAACCTAAACCGTTGCCTGGGGTCACCCGACCCTAGCGACTGTTGACTGAGGTCGCGCGACCTCAGGCGGCGGCCTAGGTTGTGCGACCCAGGCCATCAGTCGCCTGGGTCACGCGCCACCCGGTCGCGCGACCCAGGCGTCGCCTGAGGTCCGGCAACGGTCGCCGGGGTCGGGCAACCCTTAGGCGGCGGTCGCCGGCGCCTCGCCGGCACACGCGACCCCTTGGCTGGCGGTTGTCAGCCTCCGGTCGGCTTCTTCGTGCGGTGGTGTGTGAGAAGATGAACAGTACCAGGACTTGCATTCCAAAGATGCAACTTCCCAAAGTACCTCCGGAGCTGCATTGGGCTAAAGGCCCTTAGAGCCACTTGGAGATGCAATTGCATCTTGCCAAAGTCGCCCAAAAAAACGAACTAAACGCGTTTGCATTTGGCCAAGAGCCTTTAAAGTCCCAAAGTGCCTTCCAAATGCCCAACCAAACAGGGATATAGTCTCCAGAATTTAAGCGCTGCCTCTTAATCTACATCACAAGTGCCCTAAGCTCTCAAAACATAGGAAAATAACAAAAGAATAGAGCACAATTTTACGCATCTAAGAGTCTGTAACTTGATTTCAGCAAAAAAAATTCTGTAACTCGACATTGATACCCTAATACTTTGAAGGCATAGGCTACCAGTAAGCATCCAAAATACAGCATCCTTTATACTCGCCACACAGTGAAATACTCCCCAATCCTCTTGCTTCAGATTACAACATGATGCACTGATTTTTTTCCCACTGCTAGGTAAGGAGTAGAAAGTATTGGGACGGAAAAATGGGAGTGGAACCCGAGACTTTCCTCGATTCTTTATAAGGATCTATCACTAGATCAAACATATGTTTCATCTGTCAATACTGGTAACAAAGAGGAGCCAACAATTAACTCAGACAGCAAAAAAGTTTAAAGAGCTAAAACACTAAAGGCATCCTCACCCCTAGTATGGAGGTGGATAGTGAAGAACTTCGATATGTAATGAGGTCATTAAGTTGGTAATCAGCAAATAAATCAGACCAGAACACCAAATACAGCGATAGAACAGTGATGAAAATCGCATGAACAGTTGATATGGCCCTGCACAAATGACACATGTGAGAAACTCCGCGTTATGAAATATAAAAGAAAAGGTCAACAGAAGGCAATGTTTCAATCACCGATTATTCCACTCAACGCGCTTCATGTAAGAAAGGCTTGGATAGCTCTTGAAATTCAGTGCACTAATCAACTGAGTGAGGTCATAAACCTGATGTGAACAATCAAAACAGAACCATATTAAAAAAGAACAAAAGATAAATAATCAAAAAGAAATTTGCCAACTTTGACAATTTTCTTTGCTTTAGGGCAAAAACACTAGTATGATAATAATTATAGTGTAGGAAGCAACATGATGGAACTAGTACTTCACATGCCCCGCACTGCAATACTAGTAAAGCAAATTGTGAGTGAACCTACCAATTTGCAAGCAAGAATCCCACCAACAACAGATGTGTAAGGAACGAAAGGATCTGCAAGCATATACTCCTTCAGCAGATGTTCAGCCTGATTATGGTAATAACTAACTGCCATTGCTCCGCTTTTTCTGTCCAGAAACACGTCAAATTCTGTGCCGACCAGAGTATCCCTGCTGTTTTATTCTGCAATCCTCTTCTCTAAAAATTTAAAGAAAAGAAGTGGATGAGTGACAAAGAAGAAACAGCAATCAGGAGTCAATTACATAAGTCTAGGTGAAATGGTGCAAATTCTAACTCCAACACCACTTAATCTGTCAATTGCCAGAAAAATTGATTATTCAAATGGAAGCACATGTCCAGAGGACAACAATGAACATCACAAAACCACACATAAGTACTTTCCACAATGAACAAGAAACCGATTAAGGTTTGGACCAATAACATATTTCAGGCATCATTTGCTGGCCTTGTTTCCATCTAGAGTATCTTCATTCCTTGGAAAAGCAAACAGCAAAGACACAGAATTTCACAAATGAAATTAGGATTCGACCGCCGGTGTAAGAAAGTTTTTAAATATTCACCTCTGGATGATAGTCATGTGTACTTTAAGATGATGATGTAACTAAATTCGTCCAAATGCCAATCATCCAACAATAAATATATTACTCAGTTTTTTCACTGGCAACGATAAATATATTACTCAGTTTTTTCACTGGCAATGGACCTAATAAAAACCCATGAAATTATTGATAGAATGCTTCCACACATTGCAAAAGAAGCTAAGGAAGTGCTACCACCAGAGATTTGCCACAATTATGGATAAACCAGATTGGTTGAGCTTCTTTTCAATGATAGTTACCAAATATTTGTATTGCTGGTAAATTCTTGAAACTCCCGGACATAATAAGAACATTTTATAGTAAAGTCCATCTCTAGGGCATTAGGAGCACTTCCAATTGACTAACAACAAACCACAGAATGAAAGGGAAAACATGGTGACAGTTGACATGGTTGCTTCCTGTCAGAAGATGAGAAAGATCAACCACAAAAGTATAATGCTTGAAGTGACCTGTCTGAACTACTCATCAATTGCAGCCAAAGAAAAAACAGTTCTGATCTCAGTCTGCAGTAAGATGCTTCTATAACTAGTTAACGGATGCATCCCTGTTCCAAAGATACTATTCAATTACAGAAAGAGAATCAAATTCGGGCCAACAATTTAAGCTTTAAACACCCCCCCCAAAACAAAAAAAAGGCAAAAAAAAATCCCAGCTTTGAAGAGCACTGAACATGACATCTTAAAGCAATAAGCAAACATAGCTGAATACTCGCAATGGTCCAATACTCTGAAAATATGCAACAGCAAGCACACCACATTGCTCCTTCAGAAGCCGATAGTCCACACCGCGCACCCCGGAACCTTGCATGTATGTCTACCGTCATGACAATCGACTCATCAATCACAGAGCAAACCCAACGCCACCGCGACCATCCACAGAGCGAATCAACACGGCGGACGGCACTCGCAACACGCAAGACACGCGCAAACGAAACCAAAACCTCCTTCGGGCTCAAGCCGGCTCCAGAACGCGAAAAAAATCCGAAACGACAGAGGAACGAGCAAGACGCACTGCTCGACGGCGGAAGATCATCATCAAGGCACGAAACGAACCTCAGAGGAAAAGAACGACCGCGACCGTAACGCGCGAGCGAGCCGCCCGCGGGAGGCAAGAAGAATCCTTCCACGATCGAGGCTTCGCCGGCGATCGGAGGAGGGCGATGGCGGAGGACGACGTCGGAGAGTGGAGGAGAAGATTCTCGAGAGGAGTGGTGGGCGACAGCGACGCTTCGGAAGGGCGGGGGGAGTGCGCACGCGACCCGCCACGAATCGATGCTTTCGCCTTTCCAGAAGAGGCAAACGTCCGGCAATCGATAGGGAATCGAACCCGGAATTTAAAAAACAATAATGCTCCGAAAAAGGAATAAAATGCCCCGAATTATTTTAATTTAAATGGGCAGGAGGTGACGTGGCGGTCAAAAGCGTCACGTCAACGTCGGGGAGCCAATCAGGGACGGGCATGGACGGACCGCGGACCCCACCGACCCATCCATCCATCCATCCCCGTCTGCGTGTGTACGGCGTCTCCCCGCTATCTCGAATTGATTACTAGTGAATGTGGCGTACATAATTTACCCTGACGTCATAAATGCACCCTCATGTCGCCGTATCCAATGCCGAACGTAGTCCCTAAGCTGAATTTCGGAACTTTTAGTAGCTCTTTTGGCTATATATAATTTTTTTATGTTGTCCCTAAATATAAATTAACGAAAGGATAATATCAATTTTTTATTTTATTTTTTTGTAGTATTAATATTTTTATTTTAATATAATTCATAAAGATTATGGTTTTTTTATGGTCGATCGAGGTAAATTTGTGTACAAAAAGCTTTTTAGATATTAACCTTATATTTAATGTGACAATATTTAAGCCCTTTTGGCTTTATATAAATTTTTGATGTTGTTCCTAAATATAAATTAAAAGAATAATATTGAATATTTTTATTTTCATAAAATTCAAAGATTAATTGAACATGACAAAAGTTTAGAAACGTATTGAAACAAATTTGCAGTTTGTTCGTATGGGTTAAAATTTATCAATATCCAATTAAAAGTTTGAAAGCGACACACGATATGAACAATAATACACGATATGAAAAAAAAAAATACACAAATAAGTACTTTTCACCTCAAGAGAAAGTGGTAAATTAATCTCCGGACCCAATTAATTATTATTATTACCTTAATTGAGAGAACTCATGAAGCGATGCATAGATATGACTTTTAATTAACTAATATTTCAAGGGTTCCATCTGCGGTGTTCCGAGACTTTCTTCCATGCTAAGCATATGTCTGCCTATTTTTAAAATGGGAAACCCATAGATTCGGCTCTTAGGAAGTTGAGAGACCAGACGGGACCATTACAGGCGTGCAGATGAGGGCTGATTACATATTGATTTATGTTTTATGAACGCGACATTAGAATTGACCGGGTCCAGCAAAGTTCGACGATGGATATTTCTTTGATAAAGACAGATCAGAGGACCATATTTCTGTTGTATTCTTTGCGTACGACATAGGATAATACAGCACGGACTAAACGTAATGGACGAGACATTGTTCTGACAAAGATTTAAGTTGCCTTCGAGAGGAAGTGTTCTCCCCGTTGTCTCAAACAATTTTGTTGGAGTTGACAGTCGGAATCGATTTAAAAATAATCACGTGGACAAAAATTTGATCCAAGTTATGAAATATTGCAAAAACAATAAACAAAAATGTAGTCATATTACTTCCGACCGCCGGCTTGTCTCTCTAGCTTCAAGTCTTTGATATTCAAAAAAATAGAAAAAAGGAAAAATATTCGCGAAATTAGTTTATTAAGTTATACGAAGTCATATTACTGCGACATGTAAAAATTTGTTATGCTCGGATTCATTCCGAATGTCTTGATAAATGTTAATTTTTTTCCTTTTAAAAATGTGATGTCAAAATATATTCTCGAGAAATCAATTAACAAATCTCAACTGATGGATTCACCGGTAGTAAGCAAATATAAGTATGCGCTGTTTGAACATATTCTCAAGACATCCGTTAACAAAACCCAGTTGACAGGTTCATCAGAAGTAGGCAAATATAAGTATACATTGTTAGAATGTATTCTCGAGACATCCATTAACAAAACCCAATTGATGGATTCGTCGGCAGTAAGTAAATATAAGCATTTGCGAGGATATACTCTCTCAAAATGAAATAAAAAATAAAAAATGAAATAAGCATGGGCAACAAGTGTGCCACACCTACAAAAGTCAACAACATTGATGACTACCGTAAATCTACGTAAGCCCAGTAATCTTTTTGCATGAGTAGGATTTTTTTTTTTTTTTTTTTTTGGGACCAAAGTAGGTCCTTAAAGAGCTCAAGAAGAAGAAATAGGCAGAAGAACCGCTTAGGAGGCTGTACAATATCACCCTGTATTCCTCTTGGTTGGGAAGACAAATATAAATTGGGAAATTAGGAGGCTCTTCAATGGTGAAGGTAAACATCACATTGAGAATTATTTCTTCGCTATTGCTTAGCAGGTAAGTATAGTAGTCTCATGGACCTGAGGTGAGAAGAGGTAGGTGCTCATTGCTGTTCTAGTTGGTTTAAATGCCAAGTCTACATAATCGATTGCTAGAACAACACCTAGTTGACGATTTCACCGGCAGTAGGTAGAGATAAGCATTCGCAAGATTACGGGCCTCGAAAGAAAAATTAAAAAAGAAGAAGAAGAAGAAAGAAGCATGGGCAAGAAAGGTGCCACCCCTACAAAAGTCAACAACATTGACTACTACCGTAAATCCACCTGAAGAACAGTCATCTTTTTGCATGAGCAGGACCTCTTTTGCAAATCCAAGCTATTTATCTATTTTAAGATGGCCTTACTAGCCATAAACAGATTTGAAATTCTTGGATATATTGGTAAGCAAACTGTCTGCATTAGGTGGAGTTGGTGGGCTAAGCAGAAACCGAAAGGCTTCTCTGTTTCTGCACGCGAAAAAGGCGAGACACTTCAATGCGTTTCGACAGTTTCCTGGGAGATATGTAGTTACATCATGTCGTCGACATGGGTGTAGCAGCAATAATGTCAGTAAGAAGCTTTACAAGCCATTGATCAGGCGACACTCGTATGATCAATGACTACATAGGCCCAGTCCATGTGACCCAGGTCCATTCAATACGAAATCCCAAAGAACAGAAAACACCAGTTTAGTTCCTCAGGGAAATACCAGCACCGCGTATCAAATCACCAGTTTCATGATCAAAGCTCCATATGGTTCATCCACACGTCGGCAGGAAAGTATTTATTAGTACAAAACATAGGACAAATTCTTTCTTACAAGTAACAACACATCTGGAAATGCCAATCCATGGAGGACGTGCGCTACTACATCCTTTTCTGATGTGGTTTTAGTTCATGCGAGGACAATGGCTAGAATCACTATTTCTCTTCTATAGACACTGATATATCCTACATAATTTACAGGGCACGCGCTTTATTGCTAGGTAAGTTCAGAGTTACCGCGTTACTACACAGGCGAAGACTTCTGTCCTTCCAAAGGAATGCTCTCTCTCCACTCAAAAACTTACAAATTCTGAAGATGTACCGGTGAGAGAAGTTCACTTTTTCTTCATCTTTTGTCTTGGAGAACATGAGGATGATGAGGCGGGAAACCGACCTGATTTCTTGTTCTCGGCCATGTCCTTGCTAACGGCCTTCTGTAACTCTTCCTTCAGTTCCATGAAACGCATCTTTTTACTTGTCTTCTCTTCAGATGTGCCCTGATCAAGGAAGAGATCATCGGGAGCCTCGTCCAGAAATTTGTCTAGAACTTCTGAGCAATGAGGGAAATAGCGGCGGCCCATTTCCACTGCAATCACAGTAATTTCAATGAGCTGTCGATATTAGAATGACTAACGACCTTATTTAGTTATAGGAATCAGCAGACTAGAATTTCCAGATTGTCCCAAGGTTTCTAGTCCAGTCCACAACTACATCATCCCGCTGTATACAAACATAATCCTTCAAGGTCTAAATTTCTCAGGTAAAAATCCTGGTGCAGAAGCTTTTAGTGCTTTTTTACGGTGCTATATTGCAAAGCAAAACAGACGTCTATCAGCATTAGTGACAGCTTACAAACTAAAAGCCACGAGCTAGAGAAATGCTTTGGGCTGGTTATGTTCATAATACGTGGATATACACATCTGTGTGAGCATGTACACTGAGTTCCCAATCATTTGCGTACATCATCCAGGGATTCGAAAGAAACCAATCCATGAAAAATAAACTTGAATACAGACATCTTGAGTACCTGTAAAATGTCAGAATTTTCATTGTCGGCAATGGTGGCTTTTTAATATAATATCTGATTATGTAATGGTAGTTGTGCAATAACATATCAACCATGGGACTGGTGAGTGAAACATTATGTTAAGACGAAAAGCACAGCACCATTCGCTAGACCAAAATCAAGCAGTTTTGTGTCAATAAATGTTAAATTGGCAAATAGCCCTTAGCTTCAATGGAACAATGATAATCCCAGAAACAAGATTGGCTGACATTGGAAGGGCTATTGTCTAGGATCTTCGATTGAAAGCATTCTCATTTGGACTACACCACCCGTGGAGGCAGGGAAAATGGGGAGGGCCATACTTTTTTTTTGTGACCCGGGAACTGCCATACAACCGGCAGCCGGCGGCGTAAACCCGGGGCGAACTGAGCAGCCCACCTGACCCGGCCGCAGGTGAGTCGCACAAGCGACCGTGGGGATTTGAACTCGCTCCCTTCCGATAGAGGGATTGAGCGCAAATCACGCGACCACCAATGGGGTGGGTGGGAGGGCCATACTTTTAATAGAGAGGACAGCAAAAAAAAAGAACAGTACCCCAGTAACTGCATTGAGTTTGGGAAAATATTTCCCAAATTATCAGCAACAGCTTCATTAGTCCACTAAGACCACTTGAGAGTTGCTCTAGATAATGTTGTGAGATTTCGTGAAGCCATGGCTAACTATTCTAAAAGCTCAAAGCTTTTAGATGGAGGTGTGGTTTAATATTTAATTATTCCAACACTCTTCCCCCCCAAAAAAAAACACACGCTTAATCTAGTCTATTTGCCTAGTACTAAGCATGGACATATTTAATTAGAAAGAAAAATGGAGCCTGTAAAGATTTAAAGTTGGGACCTATAACTCTGATATCATGTAAGATTTCGTAATGCCACAACCAACCATTCTAAAAGCTTAAGTTTTTAGATGAAGACGTGGTTTCATATTTAATTATTCTAACAAATGTCATCCAGGAAATAAAGATAGTAGACATCTCTTTGGGCTCTATATTACTCAAAAGATTCATGCATTCGTATGAACTTAGAATGTAAAGGGTCATAAATCGATAAACCAGTTGGCACCTGTTTTACGCAGTGCTTGAAGTCCGTTAGCAAGGAAAGCAGGGCCTTCTTTCAAATCAACCTCCTTGAAGTCCCCATTCAAGCTTTTTGATGCTAAACGTTTATACAATGAGGTCCACTCCGCATCTGCAATCTCCATAGCTATCTTGGCTTCAGCAGGAAAAAACATCGCTGCAAATTTTACTGCCACCATGAAAGCAAGCAGTGATCAAAACCAGGTAGATAGAACATCCAGTATTCTCTCAGACAACCAAATCCATATATGCAAACCGATGATGTGGGTGCCAGGGCAATGAATTTCACAACCAGAAGACTGTAGTGTAAGTTCCAAAGTGTCAATGGAGTTAGTGTTGGCCACACATGCAATCTCAGAGAGATATATTCTTTGAGTTATCTTGGAAGATAAGAGTAGCTTTTCTCTGATGAATTTGTGAAGGAATTACCCAACTTCTACTGATAGAAAACAGGAAAACACTTGGGATCACAACAAGTGAGTGGCACAGTGAAGCGCATAATTCCCTCAATAAGATGCTCCCATTAAGTTGATGGCAACGATATTGAACCCGAGTTTGGGTACACACCTCTTTCTTTCATGAAGTTATGGGCGCATCTTATGCACCTAATATTTACCCGCATAAGGTGAGGTTCCTCAACATCCAAAAAAGGAAAGCAAATCGTGCCAAAGAAATAAAGATCAACTAAAGAAAAGACATAGCAAACGATTCTGCACTTGGGTTTACCTCTGCCAAATAGGTAGTCAAGCCTGTAAATGTCATCAGTCATTGCATCTGGTGATATAGACATGTGCCCAGCCACTGAAATACGTTGCATCTCCCTTTCAAGGGCATCAATGCATATTCGGTCTTTGTTAGATTCCTGCCCCTGTTTTGTCTCCTGGTAATAATCCTTGGGCCTTGTTGATCTCCGACAAATTGTAACAGCTGTTTGACCATCTGATGTGCTTTCCATTGCACAGGCACCCTTATGCAGCATAGGCACTAAAATAGACGGTTCCTTTCGCCTCGCAGCCACATGAAGTACTGTGTATCCCCGAGAGTCCTTGAGGTTAAGGTCAACCAATCCTAGACCAAGCACCTCCTTGAAAATCTTGGGATGACAGTAAGCAGTGGCATAGTGAAGAGCATAAGCATCATCTAGAGTAACAATCGATTCATTTAGGAGACGCCTGACCAATTCGACGTCATCCTTGTCCAAAGCTTTGTGGATCTGCTTGATACTCTTTTCCAGCAAGGGATTCACTTCGGTTACCATTGGTTCACCAGCCTTGCCAAATGCGTCACGTTGCACTTTTATTTCAGTATAAATCTCGTGAGGAAGCTCCTTTTCTAACACAATACTGTCCATATAAGATCTGGCAACTGTTTCAATGCAGTATGGGAGAAGCTCCTTCAACTGGAAGTTGAGAGCAACCTTAAGTATGGGGATAACATCTTCGACCGCAGCCTTCCCGACAAAGTATAAAAGACGACGCTGCAAGAATATGGGTCGACCAAGCTTTGATTAGATCTACTGACAAAGTACTGGCAAACACATTTTCAAAAACGAAATTATTCTCTGAATCCTGAACCACCATTCAGCATTTGCCCTTACTTTCGTATTCCAGCCTGCCACTTGAAACCAGAGATTAACATATAGTGTTCGGCACAGTTTTTGTGAATAAAATTCACATTCACAGAACGTTCCTTATGTCAGTTTCCCATCTAGTTTGTCCTGATGGGCATCCAACAATCTAGCCACCTACCCAAGATCATCTTATTAATTTGCAATTCGGCCCTACATAAATTATCAGAAGACCTCAACATGAAATTAACTTTCGTACAGAAGCTACAGAAGAGCAGCCTGTGTTCAGATTGGTAAGATATATTTGCAACAGTAATCAATCCAGGCAGCAAAAGGAAAAAAATCAATCTAGACGCATGGAATACCTGAACAAGCATCGCTAACTCTGCTATCTGAAAAGTGGCCGAGGCATACATCAACTCCACGGCATAATTAATAGCAGGGCCGCACACGTCATGCGCGCAACTGCCGTCCACGCATGTCGACACCTCCGCTGGAAATGGCTTGAGCTTCCCCGTGTACATGTAACTCAACACATATTTAAAAGCCTCACATCCAACATGACCCTTGCTCACCCAGTCCGACATGAGATACCTCGGCTTTCCTTCCCTTGCATTGTCGCCGCCTCCCTGCTTGAAAACCTCGTGAAAAAACCAGCTCCGAGCCGCCAACAAGCACCTGTGGACTCCCACAGAGACGCCCTCGACCACTATCTCCGCGTCAGTGTAGCCGTAATCGTCATCAACCAGCAGCTTGTCGAGACTATCGCTGAGCTTGGTCAAGCTCAGAAGATCAGGGTTATCGCCCGACTCCGGATTCATGACGGGAACCGCCGCGTCGTGATCTGTAGACCCGTTCGACAAGTAAGACGACGGCGAAGACAGTTCATTCCCATATTCCATTTCTCCAAAGACCAGTCGTCAGCAATCACTCCCTCCCCAACAGTCTCGACACAACCAACCAAGCCAAGCCTAGTAGACGCTAAACAAACCCGGACGGCAACTTGATTCGCCCGAACTCGCCGGCGATCACAGGCATCAAAAAGAATCGGCGGCGGCGGACCCTTTGTCCCCACGAATCTCTCCACCAACTCAAAACGACAATCCGTCCTTCAGAACAAAAAAGGGCAAGATAGCAACAAGAACGGAAGAAGCTCGAATCACCTACTGAAGCGACTCCCCACGCTCGGCCCGGCGCGGCGACGAAAGAGGGAGCCGAAACCTCCACGAAAACCTCGCGCGCCTCGAAGCGGAAAGGAACCCACGAACCCCGAGATCGCGAGGACCGTCGGGTATGCGCGCGTTGGGGAGGAGATGGTGGGCGGACGGCTGAGCTCGAGCGGAGTGTGTGGATGGGGAAAAAGCAGGGGGGAGAGAGAGAGGGAGAGAAAAGGGAGATGCGGGATGGCAGTGATTCCGAAGATCGCAAGAAAGTCAAAAGGAGGAGAGGAAAAGGAGCGAATGTCAGGGGGGGGATTCCTTCGTTCTTCTTCTCTCTTTCCGCAGCTCTGGTCTGGTCCGACGCGATTGACTCAGGAAGAAGAAACCGAATTCGCCATCTTTAGCGCGTAAAAAAAACAGAGCAGGACGACCAATCCCCATCCAGTCTGTCCCACTCCATTTCACGTGACACAAAAAAAAAATATAATATAAAGATAATAACATAAACCTAACATTAACCCAACATGACATATTGCCCCTAAACTTATGATATCATTTAAAAATATTCAATATTATTCGTTCATTAATTCAAATTCAACCCCAAAAATTGCTTTATTTAATTGGAAATATGTTTGCAAATGGAAAAAAAAAAAAAACACCCTTTTTTAAATATTATGCTACCATGATGGCGAATTAAGAAAACATGACCCGCAGAACTTGGAAAAGACAAATTCACTTGAGAATTCTTCTGTAGATGAACTATTAATTGATTTGATTAGTTATGTCGCGTCGATTTTAAGACACGTGTTTATATAGATCGAAATGAACATCAACCAAAGGACTCGTCTTTAACATATACAAACCCCAACAGTGATTCCGCATTTACACTGATTTATATAAAGAAAACAACCAATCCCGCCCCACCCCCTGGGGATGATCGCTGCCGTTGAACTCTAGTCCCGATCCGACGGTCGCAAACGCCATTCGTGTCGTCGTCCGAGCAAGTACTCCGACGCCGACGCGCGCTTCCCTCACTCTTCACGCGCGGCGCTGCCACCCCACCGGCCCCCGCGGACGGCGGCGACGAACTCCTCCGCCGCCGCCGCGCCGCCGTCGCCTCCCCTCGTCGTGTCCACCACCAGCCTCGGGACGCCGCCGAGGTCGTACTCCGTGCACCCGCCGTACGCCTCCAGGAGCCGCTCCAGGTCCCGCCACGTGGCCGGCTTGTGCCAGCTCCCCGCGTCGCGGCGCGCCTCCAGCCGCCGCCGCCACTCGGCCTCGTCGCCGGGCCTGCACTCGACGACCGCGACCCGGGCCCCGTGGGACGACGCCAGCCGGACCAGGCGGTCCAGGAGGGCCCGGCGGGAGAGGGGCGAGTCGACGACGACGGAGAGGCCGTTGGAGAGCTGGGTGGCGGCGACGGCGAAGACCACGTCGTAGGCGAGGTCGTTGAGGAGGCCGTCGGGGGGCTGGTGCCGCTGTTGGAGGGCGAGGGTGCAGTCGCGGACGTCGTCCTTGTCGAGGAGGGGGATCTTGAGGGCGGAGGACAAGGCGCGGGCGAGGGTCGACTTGCCGGTGCCCGGGTGGCCCTTCATGGCGACGACAATCGGCGTGCCGGGTCTGCGATTTTCTTGTTCCTTAGCCATCTTTTCGCCGAATTTGATGGTGGGTGTTTGCGAAGGGCCAGTGAAGTGATCTTGACGATGGGATTTGGATAAGGTCGACGCCGGTTTCGAAGGTCGCAGTCAGAGTGATGTGGCTCGTTATTAAGGACAAAGTCAAGAAACAGAGCATGAAATATTCCGCAGAAGATCTATAGTCATTTGCATTTTCCAAGGAAAAAGGATTTTCATCTCGCTTACAAGAAGACGAAGGACGCTCCTCTCTCTTTGGGTTTGACTTCCACTTTCGAGAGCGATGGTCCATGACTTTCCATGTCCTTCGGGACATGACGACGATAAGAATAGAAAGAAGGGAATACAGACATTGCATCTTGTTGGTGGGGAGGGCTTAAGGTTGTTTCTGGGACCAGATTTACACAGAAACAGATGAACACCTATACATGAAAGACGTCACTTTGACTCTGTTTATTGGGCTTTTCGCCCGTGCTCGCCGTGCCCGCCGTGCCGGGGATGGAAACGGGTCGGTCTAGTGTCCCTTGGAAGGCAAGGGAACGAATTTGCGGTACTCCGCGAGGGCCCAGACCGGGAAGATGTTCCGGTATGCCGAGTAGTGCAGCATGCAGTTCCTCATGAACACGCCCATCAGCTCCTGTCGATGTAAAACAGAAGCATGTCAGCAGTCGCAGCTCAGAGAAAGCAGGCAAGATATGGATGTCATGTCACTGATCTTTCCATTGTGCAGTGTCGATTTGAGGAGACGAGACGTACCTCTTGAGGGAAATCGCCATCATCTAGTTGGGCGTTGATCAGGATCTTTGCGCCGCGGTGAATAGGCGTGGGATCTCTCTCGACCTAATCAAAAGCGCCGCCACCAATGTCAATTTTATTCTGGAGAAATGCAACAAGTATATGACATTTCGAAAGCGGTTGATCGACTGACCTGCCCAGCATGGATCAAACCCATAATGGCCAGTGACGTATGTATCAAGTTAGTGTGACCGAGAGGCTTGTAAACCTGTCACAAAGAACACAGATGATCCAGTTAGCCAAAGAGAAGAGACACAGAGACACAGAGAGACATTACTAATGTAGAGAGGAAACTGATTGAAGACAACCTTTGTGGGGCATGAAAGGTAGCTCTCTCCCCAACCGCCGTCTTCATTCTGAGCGTTAAGCAGAAAATCAACCCCTCTGCGCACGGCTTCGCAGTTTTCGTAGGTCTTGCCGACAGCCTCCAGGGCAGTTAGCGCAAACCAATTGCCATAGATGAAACAAATGCCCCAATTGCCGTACCTGCGTAGGGGTTTGATTCAGCTCATCTCTGTCGGACCATTTCTAACCTTAAACTGGTAAAAATTTCGCACATCTAATGATCCTGGAGATAAAACATACCATGAACCGTCCGGCTTTTGAATGTCTAAAATGAACTGAGTAGCATTAACAATGAACTTGTCGATCTCCTTCTTCCTGTGCCCAGGGTATAACTTCCTAAACAGAAGTAATGCCTGGATTGAAGATGAAGTACACTCCACGTACCTGTATCCAATTTTAATTAATCATCAGAGAAAGTTTCAAGCCGAAGACGATCCGCAAAATATAGAGGTCTGTAACTTTACGTACTCGTACTCAATGACGAGGTCCTCAAGAAACTCCACTGGGTTAAGCCACTGAAGAATGAACAAGTAGAAGACAGATTACCATCTGATAGCTAGGGGAGCACCTAAGCAATTTGATATCAGAATTTAAGAAAGTTGTGCAAATACCTCTAGCCATGATCCAGCTCCTGATGGCTCCCAGGCTGACAGACCACCATTCTTGCTCTGTACAAATTGTCGATGCTTATTAGCGACGCTAATGCTTGTCCAATGTCCTCAGATGAAGGACTATGAAGGATTAAGCAGAATTTTCTAATTTTTACGCATGCTACTCTCCTTTTTTAAACATATATCAGTTGTAAATTGTTATGTGACTCATTGATTACCTGTAAAGAGAGGATAACATTGACAGCATCATATAGCTTTTCAGGTTCCATCTGCTTTCCAACAATTTCTGGCGGCATCATAGCAAAAACAAGGCAACACTGGAATGAAAGAGAACTTGGTTAGGAATAGGAATAGCCAAATGGATGGAATCAGTTATTCAACCTGAAGACTGAAAATAAAGATATTCACCTTCAAACTTTCTGCTGTGCAATCCGAAACTTGCCATCCATGATCTTTGTCCGAGAAAGCCCATGCTCCTTTGGAAATGTGACGGTACATTTTCTTTAAGTCGCCAGAGGGGTTTCGGTCGATCTTTTTCAAATTACAGACGAGCAGTTTCAGTTAAATTTATGAGGAACGACAGAAGGTGAGTGAACTCCTCAACTGGATTGAAGAAATAGCTCAAGGCCTAACACACCTGAGATTCCTTCAGAAATTCATGTCCTTTCTTAAGGACGGGGGCAATTTCATCAGTGAGATCGCTTGCAAGCAACGCTTGAAGGCTGAGACCACAGTCCCAGATTTGACTTCCAAAGCTCTGCAACAATTGGAAAGTGTTAAATTCTCGACAATCCAAGCAGCTTCTTTATGTTAAGAAGCCAAAAGGCTAAAGATCTCCCTTTTAGGACTCAGTTTTTGGTAGCTATAAAGACGAACCTGCATCTTAATTCCATCTTCCCCAACCCAGACATAATCTGGGACTCTGGCCAGATGCTTCTTAAAAGCTTCCCCATTCGGATCCTCGACCCAACAAGCAAGCATCATCAGCGGCTGTTCAGTTCAATTGGAAAGCAGAGTATTAGAAACACTATACACGTCATCGCGCATTAAGTTATCAGAATCATACAACTCTTTCATTCTTGGAACTGGCATTACCTTTTCCACACAACCGATGGTAATGTATCTGCTGTTCTCGTCCTCGTAATGAATGTGCTCCATCGTTTTCTTAATGGCAATATCCCTGATCTTCTTGAATGGCCACCGATTGAGAAGAGGCTCGGTGCCAAAGTAGAGAGTGTCCCACATGAGGGTTTGCAATCTCGTGTGAGGATAGTGTGCATCTTCCTGAAATCGCCGTCACGATCCTTTCAGAACCCACGCTACGACACCACAATATGATCATCTAACAAAAAAGTGATCCGTCGAACTTACTGCTGCGCATAAGTGGCGGATTTTCCACCATGAGATTTGATCATAAGGCTCATTGTAGATTTCTTCTCTGATTTGCTTTATGAGAGGGGTGATTGGACCAACAAACTTTTTCCCGTACAGATACGACATGGGCATGTAAGTCAGGCGGCAGTAGCAGAACATTTGTGCTGCAACAGAGGTCACGACGTAAACGAAAGTCAGAACCAGCAAGCCTTGATAGAGATCACGCGACAAGCCAATTTGGCAATCAAACAGAGGAAACAGGATCCTCTGGTCAGAGGCAGAGTATGAGAAAGCTCATCCGGGCAGTAGGCGGAGCAAATTGCTTACCCGGACTCATGAACGAAGGGAAGTCCCAAAACTCTGGGGGCATTGGGTGGGTTCCAGTCCATTCATAACAACCAATAATCTACAAGAAAGATATCCAAGTCCAACCATCAAAAGAAAGAACAAAATGCCATCATGCATTTCACTCAAACGGAACAAACTCGTTAAAGATCTAATCTTGATTGAGCAATTCAAAAGTACCGAGAGCCAAGTTTTTCCCCAGGAGGCGGTTTTGATGGCAGTGCCGTGGTCGAGGATCCACTTCCTCCCTCTCTCACAGGCATTGTCGAGGCCTCCATCGGGCCCTTCACCGAGAAGACGCATGCAGACGTAGTTGAGGACCGTCCCGATCATCGTGCTGTGGCCTTCGATGTGCAGTCCCCAGCCACCATCTTCGTTCTGCAACACGTACACACGATCATTTTCAGCAAAAACCAGCTCAATGTAACGTGGTCACAGCCCGCATCTAACGGCTTTAACCTCGTAAGCAGAGGCGGTTCGGTTTGGATCGGTCTAAGGATGTTCGGCGTTACCTGATGGTAGTAAATGTAGCGGAGGATCTCCCTGCGATGCTCGGCGTGGAAAACGTTGTTCAGATGTCCAGTCACGTAGAGACTCATGACCTGCAAATCGCAAACCGCAGCTTCGATCATCACAATGAACAATCAAAACGAAAAAACGAAAAACTACGACGTCGCGACACGAATCGTTCGATCTCAAAAATCAGTCAGTCTGATAGGATAATCACCAGGGGAGGGAAGTAGAACGCAATGGGGCCGGCGTTCTCGGCAGGCCAGTGGCCATGGCTGGACTGCAGAGCAGACCAGAAGCTGACGGCCCGCCGCACGGCCGCGGTCGCCTTCTCATGGGTGATCTCCTCGCCATCCTCGATCTTCACCGGAGGGATCGTCTGCTTGAAGTTCTGCTCCCTCAGGAACTGCAAAAAAAAAAAAAAAAAAAAAAAAAGGCGGGGGGCCTAATTAAGCGGACGTAGAAAAAAGTCAGAAAGTCAACGGACACCCAGCAGAGGGCAGTGCAGAAGACAACGTCATCGCGTAATCAGATGACTACAGGACCGAATCTCGACCGTCGGATGCCCTAAAATCCAACCCGGTCCCACTCAAGAATCAAGGTCCAAGATGAAATCATTTGTGCTGACGCTGTTTATAACAGTGATGATCCCACAGCCAAATCCCAAATCCTAGTGCTCTAATCTCTGCACACGTTCAGCTTTTGTCCCTTCTTCGGACCATGTTCAGAAGACGAGAGCAATATCCAGGAACAGGAACAAGGGACTCCTCGCACAAGTAAAGAACTGTCGGTTGGTGAACGAAGGGAGGGAGGACGCGAGCGTCCGGAAGACTCGGCTCTCTTTTCTTTTCGTGCGGACAAAAGGAGAGAGGAGGTGTTGCAGGAAGTCAAAAGCTTATGTCGCCGAACAAGACGGGACAAGAACATCGGACCGGCTGGAGTGATGCTGCTTTGCTGGAAGTCACCCGAAAAGACGACGACGATCTTTTTCCCCCCCACTCCATCGCTTTCTTAAGGATCGCGGCGAAAACGATGCGGATGCGGGGAGGAGATCGGGCAACTGCGTCGAGGAGTCCACGTCCGACCGGCGAGCGGGCTGTTCTTTCCTGCATGTCGTGACTTCGAAGAAGAGTAGTAGCGCGGTGCAACGTTGAAGACAGAAGAGGAAAGAAAAAGGGGCACGTGTCGAATGTGTGGAGCATTTCACCTTTGACTTATCATGCTATATTATTCATCACAAGTTTTGGAAATGGAAAACATGACAAGAATATGTTAATATAATATCCCTGGCGATATTGGTGTCGGGGTTATTTCAGCCTGGCAAGCAGCACCATGTCTTCTTTTCCTTTTTTCCTTTTTTTTCTTTCCGGTTGTTTATTGATTTGGGACACCCACCAGACGATTTTCATTCTTACGGGCTTTGATCTTTCTTTGGACCAACTAGGGTTTTGCGGGCCAACATCAGAAAGCAAGTTTCTTTTTGTCTAAATTGACCTGCAGACAAAACGTGATGTACGAAGCTTGGGAAATTCTACTCATCCAGCCATCGTTGGCGACTCGATCAAAATGACTGTTCATGCACTTCACTGGAAATTCAAACCCTAAGGAACAAATTAGCTATCCCAGAAACCTAACGACATCTCATGGGCCGTTGCCATAGTAGTATAAGCAAAAGATGTGATACCATATGTCACGTTACATTTTATAATTACGTTTGTGGAAATTTGTTTGTGGAAATTTGTTCGTTAATGTTACGATAAGTTAAGCTCGGATCCACCTGACCATTCAAATTTCGGGGACCTTATTTGATTAGTGAATTGATGTGGACGGACAACATGATATAAGAAAATTAATGATAATTCTCTAAGGTTTTTGGATTTTTTTCGCAATAAAGTTTAGCTCCTCGCCGCCTATATAGGTCGTGCGTGGAGCCAGCAAAATTAATGAACTCAACAGTATCGTCCCCCGCCCCACGCGTGTTGTCGCAAAGATAGATTAAGAACTCGAGAAGCCGTACGTGGCTCCTGAACATAAATGGAAATAGACACGCGGTGATGTGCTACGATATGCAGAGCATGCATACTTCTAAGTCATGTTGCTCCGACTAGGCTCTCGATCTCGTTCGGATCGAGCGGATCGGTGGAAAATCCCGCGAACAACAAATGGAGAAGATACGAAAGGAAAGTTGTGAAGACATAATCGAGGCGATCTAAGGATAAGCAAGAGGGTGGCTATCTGAGGTCTTGATCGCGTGTAAGTCCTCGAGGCCGGCTGGCCATTCGTCGAACCGAGGTGACGTCCTGGCCCGCTCGTGCATGTCGCGATACTGCAAGCCAATGGAGAGAGAGAGAGAGAGAGAGAGAGCCAAAGAGAGGAACTCCAGGGGAAGGCAAACATAAAAAGCGAACGATCTCGTTCATCGGAGATCGCTACTGCTTTATTGCGTTCACCACTAGGGAAGAAAGTGGAATTTTCCGGTGATTTGGTGTGGGCTCGTACGAATGATATCAAGAGAAGGGCACACGAAAATTGATGTGAATCATGTGAAAATGTTTTCGATGGTAATAGCGAATGGAACGAAAGATTATTCGCTGATACGCATCCCGACGCTTAGATCGCCATCGTCGTCGATGAAACGAAGAAGGCATGTGCACCAAGTGCACACAAGCGCGGCTCGAGAGAGAGAGAGAGAGAGAGAGAGAGAGTATGTATACCTGAAAGCGCCAGAGGAGGTCGGAGCTGGGGCGGACCTTGAAGCGGTTGTCGTAGAAGTTCTGGCGGGCGGCCTCGACCTCGGCCCTCTCCTCGGGGGTCCCGGCCTCCGGGTCGAACTCCCATGTCTGCCTCCCCATGAAGTTGTTCAGGCTGAACAAGTAGGGGTCGTTCGCTCCCTCTCCAAGCTTGAGCTTCCACATCTTCGCTCTTTTCGCGTCCCCTTCACAGCTCTTATGGCCTACACACAACGCTCAAGACAATCAAAACGCAACGTTCTCTCAACACCTCGAGCAGGAGCTTCTCCATGCACTTCTCCGTTCTCGTGATAGAAGAGAGAGAGAGAGAGAGGAGCGAACGTACGAGTGGATGAGGACTAGGGTTCCGACAGATCGAGCCGGAACTTCCTCTCACCCTCAGGACACCAGCAAGAAAACGGAGGAGGAAAGTGAAGAGAGAGAGAGAGAGAGAGAGAGAGAGAGGGACCCTCCTGGTGTGCGTGTTTTTCAGAGTGATGAGATAGCGAAGCGGGGGACACCCTTTATATAAGCGCGGAAGCGCCGGGGTGAGCACGATGCGCACAAGGGCCGCTGCTGGCTTGGATGCTTCGGCCGAATTAGGAGAGGTTGCTACGGGACACGGCATGGAATAAGCGGTAAAAATTGGCCCCTTCTTGCGGCGCTTTGAAAAAACTTTCGAGCTCAGTATCGATTTTAGAAAACGAAAGTATAGGCAGCCACTGTTGAACACGAGCTGCGAGTTTTCAAAAGGCGGGACAAGAAAAGGGTCGTTGGTGGCAACTAATAATTTAAAAAAAAAAAAGATGAGAAAAGTGAGAAAAGGAGAGAAAGGAACATAATGCAGAGAGCCCGAGGGGCACGCAGCTTCTTGATCCTCCATGATGTATGGAAAGAAAGGCTACTAACGAGGATAAAGGCAATCTCAATTGTTTCCCCTTTCTTTAAATTTTCTTTCGTCTCGTTGTTTAAAATCGGGTCGCTAGGGGATGTATGTGAAAACGTCAAACTCAAAATTTTAATGAGTAAATAAAGAGAGATAGAATATATAGATTCCATAAATAAGCGTTGTGGGAAATAACGTAATACGAAATTCTATGGACAAGCGGTGTGAGACATGACATCTCATCTCATATTCAAGTTGGACTAAGTGCGGTGCATGCAATTTAATGAACGGAGGGCTCCTACTTGCGAAATACTAGAATATGATCCATCTCCGATACAATATTAAAAAGCTCGACATGAAAATTCGAACTAGCATGTAGAAAAGCATTTAGTAACGTTGGCACTATTTTATTTTATTTTTACTAACCACTTCTTGGTGGTCTTCGGCCAAAGCCGGAGGCGGCACTTACTCGGAAGCAAACTCGTAGGCGGTGGACTATACTTTTGGGTATCATTCGGGACAAGGGTATCTATGTAATTCCATGCGGGACAAATATCTTTATCTGGTAAATTGATCACCTTTTTTTCTTCTTTTTCTTTGCTTTCAAACCGTTGGTATGATCAACTGTACCCCGGTACACGCCAACATAAATGGGCACCGGTCAAAATCATCTTTTGCAGCTTTATCCTCGAAAGGAAAGATCATAGCTACGATGGTGCGGCATCTCGGACTAATTTAAGATTGTCCGGTCGGCTTGGAGCATCATGTGAAACCGCGAAATTTAACAAACAGAACATTTTCACTATACAAATGTTTTACGTGTTTATTTTCTCGTGCCACATGTGAACACATTATAACATATAACTAGCACAACTGTCTTCTGAAGTGATCTCTTCGAATCTTAAATCCCATTTTATACAACTGTCTTCTAAAGTGATCTCTTCGAATCTTGAATCTCATTTTATGGAGGGAGAGAGGGAGGAGAGTTAAGAAACCTGAAACATAAATATATTTTTTACTTGAAACATATATTATTCGCTTAGTTTTGTCAATAGTTTAAGCCAATAAATACCGGATGTCAACATAAATTTAGTTGCATGATGGTAAAACCTAAATCTAGGCAACCTTAATGCTTTAAAAATCAAGGAAAACTCAAGGATAGTCAATTTGCACATATTGAAAATTGAGGTATTTCTTAACTATCTATTCTACAAATATATTGGTGATACTCGTTAACAATTTCTTTATTTTCTAAATTAACTCTATACAAATCTCACTTTTATTTCAAATAAGACGATATAATCACATCTGATATTTTGGAAGAATTCCAAGAAAATGTGTATTTCATATATATACAGATTCTATATGCATCTTCGCCGCGTGGTAATCAACATCCTCACTCCCAAAACAAATATAAATAAATAAATAAAATAAAGAAGAAAAGAAAAGAAAAAATGTGTTCAAAATCAAGTGCTGGTGATGGAGCTCTGAATCTGAGGCTCTTAATTAGATGACGTGCCGTATTTTTCTGAAGTTCTTTATGTGATGATATTCATAAATTAAACGTGACAAAATGAGCAAGAAGAAAGATAAAGGGAAGCGTTAGGACAATGAAAGTAATGGCTGTGACGGCCCGAGCGGCGGTGCGCAAGCAAGAGGAATGGCGGTGCGTCCGCGCCTCGGTCCCCGAACATACGCAAGGAAGGGGTCTCTCTTCCTCTTGTCCCACATCGCTTAGGGGGGAGTCCTAAGTCAGTTTATAATGGCTTTGGCCCCTTTAATCTGTGTAACGCGTTTTAAAATCGTGAGGACTCAGTGTCCAAAGCGGACTATATTACACAATGGGGCTCAGGTCGTTACAATGGTTGCCCTAGTTTGTTCTTTTTCTCTTAACTAAATTCAGTGATAAAAAATTAGGACCACGAAAGTTTTCCATACATCTAAAGCTGGAGAAAAAACATGGCCATTAGATTATTAAAGTCGTTTCTCGTTCTAAATGGGACATAAATTATTTTCATGAATAATATAAAGTATATGAGATTGATTTATAAAGTCGTACGAAATACTCATAGTGGGTATCGAATATGATTCGTCCGTTCAAAATCTTACCTACAGTTATCATCGTAATAGTTTGTAAACTTCTTTTAATATATGGAGCATTACTTTCTGTTGTCACAATTTCCGCTTCATATATGCTCTTTAAATCAGTCTAGCTTGACGAAGAGAGCCAATATTTGGTGCAGATAATGTGGAGCCAATCAAGTTACTTCCTAGTTGGAACCTACCACACAACTAAGAAGCTTATAAAATTTCTGATTCAAGTACCATTTTCATTTATTATTATAAATTAATAGAGATGGTTGCATTGGTGTTTAAGACTCAAAAAAATGTAGTCAATAAATCCACGGAAGAAGTATATGGAAAATCAGACCTGCTTTTCTGCAATAATTTATTGCACGGAAATCTCATAAAATAAGCCTTTTATCTCACGTACTTCCCCAACTTGCTCCGCAATTTCAATTTTTCTTCTCAAAAAGCATATTGATTTTTTAATGATTATCCATGACACTAGAGACTGCCTTAATGGCTAAGAAGCCAAATTCATCGCATGTGTTAATTAAGGAGCTTATAAAATTTCTGATTCAAGTACTATTTTCATTTATTATTATAAATTAATAGAGGTGGTCGCATTGGTGTATAAGACTCAAAAAATGTAGTGAATAAATCCATGGAACAAGCATATGGAAAATTAGACTTGCATTTGTACAATAATTTCTCGCACGAAAATCTCATAAAATAAGCTTTTTATCTCACGTACTTCCTCAACTTGTTCCGCAATTTCAATTTTTCCTCAAAAAGCACGTCGATTTTCTAATAACTACCGATGACACTAGAGACTGCCTTAATGGCTAAGAAGCAAAATTCATTGCACGTGCCAATTGAGCGCGTGACATAAATTCGGTCGTGTCGCCCGAGTGTTGGCAAATCCCTTGTCCGGACCGCTCACTCTATCTCCGGCTCGCGCATCCCGGGAAACCCGTGAAACTCATGAGGTATCATCCGGACCTTAATCTACCACGGAATTTTATCCGCGGTAACCCCTGCCGGACACATATGGATCGACATTTCTTGCTCTTTTGTCCCTAGCAAGATGATGCCCTCACGCGGTGTCGCAATCGAAAGAGGGAGCTCCAAGTTGTGGACCGCCACCCGAATTCTTCACAAGCCTCATTCTTTGACCGCGCTTGTCCCTGTCTTCCCTACCGTGCCCTAGCGACTGTTTAGGGAGGGGAGGAGGCATAAAGTCAACTTTCCGAACCGGCTTTTTGTCGCCGGATGCGCGGGCAAAGTGCGTCAACGTCGTCGATGCTGCGTTCGCTTTTGAGCCGTGCCGAGTACCGCAGGCTTGACCTCGCGAGTTCGGACGATACTACTGCCTCTCCCGCCGGCATGCGCGGTTGACTCGACCGGCGCGCCGCCCTCGGCGGAGGCGAGTCGCTCCGAAACCTAAAAGGGCGGTCGAAGGACGGGAGCGGTTGAACCTACCTACCGGGCTACGAGTACGACGTTGATTTCGTGCGGTTTCCTTCGCTTCTGATCCTCGTACATCACGTGGGGCACCACACCCACCACGCCCCGCCGGGGGTCAAGATTGGAGGGCGCTCGACGCCTGTCAACGTGGCGTTTCTTAATGCTCCCCCGTGCGTTGGGATCAAAACCCTAAAAAGGCTAGGCTTAAAGAATCTTTCTTAATGCTTCGATTTCCAACGTAGATGTTGTCGTTGGTGAAAACCCATGAGTGGCGAAGACTTTTAGATTTCTGTAGTTGCCGGAAGAAACCCTAGACTGGCGTTTTTTTTTTTTTTTTTTGACTGGCGTTTCATCGCTCGTCTTGTGAAAGACTGGAACGAAAAAAAAAAAATTGTTTGATATAAAAGAATTTGCAAACTCTTCCGTTGCATGCCGACGATCCCTGAGCAAGTGGAGTCTGACGGGCGACCGGCGACGGGCGAGAAAAGGGCACGTGTCGTTCGATGGGATGAGGCGACGGAGTATTCGGATATGGTATGGTATCCGGCCGGGTCTGGTACCCCGGATCCCATATCGCAATAAGGACAAAATTAATGGCTTTTCTCTGCTGATCTGCTTTTTCCGGCAACATTTCATCTTTGGAAAGAGGAGGGACCAGATTGGAATATCCTCCTTTAATCATGCTCGGTTGGGGAGTAGAAAGCGTCCCACCGAGACCATTTATTAGACGGACTCGATAATGTCAAGTCATATTCAAATTGAATGCACTAATACCTAATTTTATTGCTCGGTTGCAAAAATTTGGTGGGGGGGTGGTACGACTGAATAAGATAGATGCCATTAGTTTTGGATTTTTTTTTCCCCTTAAAGATTTTCTTACGACAAGGACTTGTGAACGGACATGATAAATGTGTAGCACGGACATGATTAAATCCTTCATTAGTTTACAGACTGTTTCGGGGGTTTCGCTCAAATAGAAGCCACTGTAATTGCTTCCAAGTGTTTTTTTTTTTTTCGGCTAAGATTTTTTGATATAGACAAAGAATGTGTGAATTATTATTTTTTTTCCAACAAGATCACAAGGGACGAAGCTAATGTATTTAGCTCCAATAGGCTAGCTTCACTTTGGGATTAAACCACAATGAGAATTTTTTTTGTTTTCTGTCTTCTTCTTTCGTTGTCGATGACTTTGAATGAAACGAAATGAAATTACATTTGTCATAAATTATGTATGTTTTAAGATAGGTACGAGGACGGTGAGCCCATTGAACACCGCGGTACCTTGGCTCAAAATTAAAGATTGTTGTGTTATACAACAGTCGTACCATGCCAGAAAGTACGGATTATATCCCTTTCAAATACATATCAATGACTATTGCAAGTGTTGAAAACTAATGGTCAATTTTGTTGGTAACTTGTCAATGCGCTCATGAAGTTACCAAATTTTGTTATGCATGCTTCACATGTACTAACTCATAAGAAATTAGTGACCTAAATTCAAGTTATTTGCCAAAATTTTTTCATTAAATTAATCATTAATTGTAGACTACCAACTTTCATTAGAGTTACTTACCAATGTTTAATTTTTCTTTTAATTTTCTAACTTTTCTATTGAGTTATTAATTTTTCTTTGCCTTGGTTGCTAACCCTTTGTATTTATTCACTCTTTTAGAAGTTACCAATCTAAATTAACGCGATTCACCAACTGTTCTTATCATATACAATTTTTTATTTGCTTTCTTAGTAATGCCTGACAACTTTTTAAATAAATTGTCAATATTAATCAGAGTGACTTACCAGCATTTCTCAGAATGGGTTATCAACTAATTTGGAGCTACTTAACTGTTATTTTAGTTACTTATCAAGTTTACTTTTCATTTATTACCACAACTTTTCTATCTTTTGCCAACTATTTACTTTTCTTCATTCAACGTCATCAACTTTAATTCCAGCAATCCATCAATCGACTAATTTTGGATTACACTCTCATTTGAATTACTTTCCAACATGTATTCATGTTTTTTCAGTTTATTAACTTTTATATCGAGTCACTTAATTGGGAAAAAAGAGGAAGCCACCAAATAGATGTGGCGATTCATATGATGTTCGGTAAATACATGGTGTTGGTTGATACGAAAGTTAAATAAAAGTCGATAAATAACGGAAGACTCTACTGTAGAAAAGAGTTAGTATTTAAAAAAACCCAAATAAGAGCTAGTAATAAAAAACTCTTGTTTATTTAATCATAGAAAAGAGTTAGATAAGGCAAATAAGAATAATCATTCAATAAAAAAAAATTAGAAGTCTAAAATATCCAAATAAATATCGGCAAACAACTCAAATAATTACTAATAACCAAAAACTTGTTGCTAATTTAATTAGCGAAAAATCTGTAAATGACATAGGAAAGCCAAGGATTTCGTATAACAATCGGGAACCCTATAATTAAAATACGAGTCAATGGTTAAAAAAAAAGAGGAAAAAAAAGAACCGACTATTTTTTACCATAAATTTTGTGTCCCTTAATTTGATGGTATGTGGAGTGAATGAATGTGAAATCTTACCCAAAATTTATTTCTATCAAGTGTGACTTTCAGCAAGGTATTATCTAGTCAAATTCACACTTAAATCTATGAGGGCTCCTGGCTTGGATCCTTTGGACGAACCGAGAACACGTCACTACGGGACATAACATGGAATAAGCAGTGAAATGGACCCCTTTGTCCTGTATCAAATTAAAAACCGAAAGTATAGGTAGCCACTATTGAACATAAGCTGCGATTTTCAAAAGAGGAAAATAAAAAACAAAAAGGGTCGTTAATGGCAACTAATAATTAAAATTTTCGTCTTGTCCTTCTGGCTTTGTCTGGGTGAGATTTATACTCACCAGGATCTGTTGAATATCCTCTCAGGATTGATTTTTTTTCATTATTGAGCACGAGCATTGCCTTCTCATTTTTATTTTTTTTAAATCGACTCGCTTGATCTACTTAATATCCTCCCGGTTTATTTTCAATAATTTACCAATCAACTAATTTTGGGCTACACTTTCATTTGAATTACTTTCCAACCTTCATGCACGTTATCATCACCAGGAGAAACGCTTTGAGAATCCAAAGAATGAAGCATTCGAGGGAGGAATACTATCTTTATCCGATAGCGACCATCTTCCGTTTTTGGAATATTCAATGAGATCTAAGACCTCTTTCTCCCGAGAGCATTGGAGAGGAAAATTACCCCATAAAAAAAAAATCTCTAAACTTTTTAATCTGATCAAATCCCTAAATAGTTTATTAATGTACTCATTCGGACCAAAAATTGCTGATGTAGATACTGACTGTCCTAAGTAACATGGTTGTCTAACACGGTCAATTATTTTGGGAGTCGACAATCACCAGATCCAAAAATAAAATAATGGATTCCTAAACTTAAAATATGAGTTGATGGTAAAAAACAAAGAAAAAAAGAACCAACTATTTTTGGCTAAACATTTTATATCCCTTACTTGGATTGTCTATGGAGTGAATGAATGTGAAATCTTACTCAAAATATATTTATATTAAGTGGGACTTTCAGCAAGGTTTTATCTAGTCAAAATTCACACTCAAACCTAGGAAGGCTGCTGGCTTGGATCTTTTGGACGAACCGAGAACACGTCACTAATCACGACGGGACATATCATGGAATAAGCGGTGGAATGGCCCCGTCCGTTGTCGTGTATCAAATTAAAAGCCGAAATTATAGGTAGCCACCGTTGAACATAAGTTGCGATTTCAAAAGGGTTAAAAAAAAAGGTCGTTGGTGGTAACTAATAATTTAAGAGAGAGAGAGAGAGAGTAAAGCAATCTCAACTGTTTCCTCGTTCTTTCAAAGTTTTCGTCTTGTCCTTCTGGCTTTGAAGCAATCTCAACTGTTTTCTCTTCCTTTAAAAGTTTTGGTCCTGTCCTTCTGGCTTTGTCTGGGTGAGATTTATTCTCACCGGGATCTTCTGAATATCCTCCCGGGATTGAGTTTTTTCATTTTCGAGCACGAGCATTGCTTTTTTCATTTTTTAAAATTGACTTTGCTCGATCATTGTTAGCACGTCAAACTAAAAAGTTTAAGTTGATAGAACCCCGTAAATAAATTATGTGGAATGGATAAGCGATGTGTAATATAACATCCCATTTCACGTGTGAGTTGAATTAGGAACGGCATGCCCAATTTGACAAAAGGGCACCCCGCGTGTCAAATATATTATGATAACGCCTGTTTCCGCCACAATATTAGAAATTCCAACCTTAGAAATCTACAATAGCATATGAAAATAACGTTGGCACTATTTTGTTTTTCCTAACTTTTCCCGGTGGTGTTTAGCGCAACGAGAGGCAGGAATCGGCACTTGCTTGGAGCATGGCTCGAAGGTAGTGGACTCTTACTTTTGAGTAATGATTGGAGACAAGAAAGGGTAACTATGTAATTACATACGGGACAAATATCGTTATATGGTCTTCAATACACTGATCATCTTCTTTTTCTTTTCCTTTTGCTTTTGAGCCCTTGATATCTTCAACTGTACCGCCGTCCACAGCAGCACAAGTCGGCACTGGTCAAAATCATCTTTTGCATCTTCGTCCTCATAATGACAGATCATAGCTGGAATGATACAGCATCTCGAACAAAATCGAGGTGGTCGGTTCCCGTCGGAAACATCATGTGCGGTCGTGAAATTCCCGTTTATTTATTTGAACATTTTCAATGTGCAGATGTGTTAGGTGTTAATTATCTTGGGCAACATGCGAACATCTTATATGATATAACTAGCACAACTATTTTTCGAAATAATTTCTTCGAGCTGGAGTTTCTTGAATCTCAAACACATATCATAAGCTCAGTTTCATTGATAGTTTAAGCCTATAAAGACCAAATCTCAACATAAATTCATTTGCATGATAGTAAAACTTAATACCAGGCAATCTTAATGCTTTAGAAATAAAGAACTACTCTAGATTTGTCGATGCGCGCATTGAAAACGGAAGTATTTCTCAATTAGCTTTTCGACAATAAATGCCTTGGTTACACTCATTAGTAGTGTCTTTATTTTCTAAATCCACAACGTGCAAATCTCATTATCAGTTCAAACGTGACAATATAATCCCATCTAATATTTTGCAAGAATCGACGGAAAATGTGCATTTCATCTATAGAAAGATTTTACATGCATCTCCACAGCAGGGTAATCAACACCTTCACTCCCAAAACAAAAATAGATAAATGAACAATTAAAGAATAAAAGAAAAAACGTGTTCAAGATCAAATGCTGCTGATGGAGATGAATCTCAGGCTCTTGATTAGATGATGGACCATATCTTTATGAAGTTTCTTTGTTTGATGATAGTCATGAATTAAACATGACAACAATGCACAAGAAAAAAGATAAAGGGAAAGGTTGGGACAATCAAAGTGTTAGCAATATTAGGATATTTAGATATCTCTTAGAGATATTTAGGATATTACCTCTTATTTCAATTTCTATTTTAATTATGCATATTTGATTTCATTTTCTTTGGAAAAAAAAAAAAAGAGAGATTTCTAAGTATTTTAATATTACTACCAGAAAATATGGGCTACCCTACTTTATTTCTTTCTTAACTAAATTCACTGAAAAAATATTAGGAGCACGAAAGTTTCCATATGTGTAAAGTCGGAGAAAAAACATGGCCATTAGATGATTAAAGTCGTTTCTCGTTCTAAATGGGACATCAATTATTTTAATAAATTATATAAGACATCGATTCATAAAGTCATACGAAATACTGTTTTAGATATTATATATAATTCACTCGTTCAAACTCTCATCTATAGCTATTATCATAATACTTTGCAAGCTTCTTTTAGTAAATGGAGCATTACTTTATACCATCTCATTTCGGGTTCACACACGGTCTTTAAATCAGTCTAGCTCGATGAAGAAAACCAATATGTGGTGCAGATAATGAGGATCCGATCATGTTGCTTCCTAGTCGGTGCCTACCACACAACCGATTTTTTTACTTAAAAAAAAAGAAGAACGAGAAGAAGAAATCTGCTCGACCATCAAATAAAAGGGTGAAGTCAACAGAAATTCTGTATATACTTTCCGGCCAAAATTTTCTGATTAGAGATCCATTTTTCATTGATTATTATAAATTAAAAGAGGTGGTTGCCTTTAGGGTTGAACAAGTCGTGCACGCGTAAAGGTGTAAGCATCAAAAGATGGAGTTAGTGAATAAATCTCATAAAATGAGCTTTATATCTTACCTACTTTCCTAACTTGTTCTGTAATTTCAATATCTCTTCCCAAAAAGATAGATACGTGGACTTTTTCTAATGAGAACCCACGACACTAGGGGTTTGGCTAAATAGGTCAAGTAGAAAATTCATGGTACACGCCGATGAAGCGCGTGATATTAAATCTTGATCGTCCGTTGAGTGCTGGCAATCCCTTGTTCGAACTGCTCGCTCTATCTCTAGGTTATGCATCTCGAGAAACCCGTAAAACTGATGAGGTACTATCCGGACCTTAATCTACCGTGGAGCTCGATCCGCATCAAATGAAACGAAAAAAATCCTCGCGACGTATTGAGATATAAAACTATAACTCTCCGCCCTGAATTCTTTGTAAGCGTCGTGCTTTGGCTGCGCTTGTCTTATTCTCCCCCTCATCGTTCCCTTGGCAACTAGTTTGTCGAAGAGGGAGCGATGTTGACCGCCGACTGCTGAGTACCTCAGACTTGACCTCGCTGCTGCTTCGGACGACCCTTCCTCTCGCCATTTGGCATGCACGGTTGACTTGACCTCCTTTTCAGTAGTGGGGCGTTCGAGCGGATCATTCGGAACCTAAAGCGCGGTCGAAGGATTGGAAATTTAAGCTTTGCGGGCGTTGATTTCGCAGTGTTCTTGTCCTGTTCCTCGTTCATCTCCACGTGACGGCCCACCACCAATGCCCCCCGGGTCAAGATTGGATGGCGCTCGACTCCTGCAACATGACGTTTTAAATGCTGGCTCAAGTTCGTGAGTGGAGGACCGGCAGCGCTCGACTCCATGCGACGAGTTCAAACCCTAGAAAGTTACGCCTTGGAGAATCTCTCTCTTTCTTTGCTTTGCTTGGAGATAATGTCATTTGGTGAAAAGCCCTAGGGGGGGAGGAGAAAATGATTATTAGATTCCCGTCGCTAGTGGAGGAAATTCTTGACTGGTGTTTCATCATACTTCCTGTGTGCCGCGGTAGGGTTAAACTACTGTTGGTTTCCGTTGCTGACCCGCCTTCGGTTTTAATCTTTTTAAAGAGACATTATATTTGGAATCAAATCGAGTTAACTTCTTTGAGGAAGAAAACAGCGCGTTTGATGTAAAGAATTTGGAAATTCTTTTTAATGCATTCCACCACCCCGTCATCGGACAGAGAGAGAGAGAGAGAGCATGTAGCAGTTGGACCGCGGTGGGGCTGTGTCGACGGAGTAGGGCAGGGCGAATTGAGAATCTTTTCGGCTCGTTCTTTTTCTCTGCAAATGCCCTTTCCGGTGACAATTCGTCTTGGAGAGAAAGGGACCGGATTGAAAAACTCCTCCTTGATCATGCTCAGTTGGTGAGCACTGAGTAGAAAGCACGCCACTAAGACCATTTCATCAGCAAAGACTAGATAATGTTCGAGTCGTAGTCAAATTGAATGCACTAAGAACCCAATCCTTTTGTGCTTGGTTGCCAAAATCCGGCGTTGGTGGTACGGTTGAATCCCACATAGATGTCATGAGTTTCTTTTTCAAGATTTGCTTATGACAAGGACTTGTGAACTTGCGGTGAATTACCAAACAAGGTTTAATGTTGATTACGAGGGGGAAGCTTTGTCCGACTTTGGGATCGCAGAATTAATTAGCTGGATCTTCCTTACTAATGTGTAGTGCGAACATGATTAGGAGCCTGTGTCATTCCTTCCAAGAGTGTTTTTTTTTTTTTTTTTCCGGCTAAGATTCTTTGTTATAAACAAGGAATGAGTGACTAATTATTTACAACAAGATCAAAAGGGACGACGTTGATGCAGTTTGCTCCGATAGGTTACTTACACTTTGGGATTTACAACAACGGGAATTTTTTTTCTTTAGTTTTTGGTGGTTGGGAAAAAAATTAAATCGCATTTGTCATAAGTTATGTATGTTAATTAGGTACATGGACAAATGAACCCATTGAACATTGCGGTACCTATGCTCAGCATTGAGACCAAGATTGTTGTTTTCAAACAGCCGTATTATGTCGTTTCGCACCAAAAAGCATGGATTATTTTCCTTTCAGATAAATTTCACTAAGTGTTGTAAGTGCCAGAAAAAAATGGTAAGAAAATAGGAATCATGTAATTTGTTGGTAACTTATAGACATGTTCCTGAAATTACCAAATTTTGTTATAGTTTGCAAAGTAGTAATTTTTATACCAAGTTTCCAGTTTTTGTTTGCATAGCTTATCAATGCTTCACATGTACTAACTCTATAAGAAAATATTGACCTAAATTCGAGTGATTTGCCACTTTTTTTCACTAGATTATCCATTACATTTAGATTACCAATTTTCGTTAGAGTTACTTACCAATTTTTTATTAGTCTTTAATTTACTAACTTTTCTTTTGAGCTATTAAATTTTATTTGCCTTGGTTGCTAACCCTTCGTACTTACTCACTCTTTTAGAAGTTACCAACCTAAATTAGCACCAATCACCAACTTTTCTTGTCATTTATAATCTTTTATTGGCATTTCTTAGTAACTTACATTTACCAAATTTTTAAAGAAAATGTCCTTATTACTTAGAGTAACTCACCAACTTTTCTCATATTGAGTTATAAACTGATCTTGGGCTACTTAACTATTATTTGAGGTACTTACCAAGTTCATTTTCTTTTAATTACCACAACTTTTCTATCTTTTAACAACTTTTTGCCTTTCTTAATTACATGTTGTCAACCTTAATTTCAATATCGATCAACTAATTTGGGTTGCACTCTAATTTGAATTATTTTCCAACATTTTTTTTTTAACTTTTCCATTGAGCCACATAATCGGGAATAAAGAGGAAGTCACCAGATAAATGTGGCAATTTCATATAATGGTTGGTAAATATATGGCGTTGGTAAGAAAGTTAAATAAAAGCTGAAAAGTAATAGAAATCTCTCTTATCAATAATAAGAGAAGCTAGTATTTTTTTTTTTAAGGAAAAAACCCCAAATAAGAGTTAGTAATACAGAATTATTGGCAGTTCAATCATAGAAAAGAGTCAATAAGTAAGGCAAATAAGAATATCCATTTAATAAAAATTTAATAGTCTGAAAAAAAATTAAATAAACCTCAATAAATAACTCAAGTGATAATTGATGACCAAAACCCTGTTGCAAATTTAGTTAGCAAAAGAGTTGGTAAATGAAACTGGAAAGTCTCAATCGGTAACCTTGAATTTAAGATACGACTCGATGGGAAAAAACGCAAAAAAGAACTATTTTTTAATCAATCATTTTATATCCCTTACTTCGCCGGTACGTCCAGAATGCGAAATCTGACTTACAATTTTGTTATTATTAAGCGAGAATTTCAGCAAGGTTTCACTCAGTCAAGAAACCTTGCCTAAATTCAAACTCAACTCTAGGAAGGACATGAGAAGATGATGCCTTTAAGTTTTTGTTTCAATACAGTTGATCGGGACCCGGAAATTTGTCGGCGGGGAAAAGGAGGAGGATGATGTGCCGGACGTCAAAAATGGAGAGCGCCTGCCGCCTCTGAATTTACAAGACTTGACGGCGGGCGAGACCGACCGCTTTGTCTTCTTCTCCTACTCTTCATGTATACGTCGTGATAGATCACATTATTCTACGTTCGAAGCAGAAAACGTTTTCGTTATTTTAACGGGCGTTCCTCCGACCGGGCCGTTCTGACTGTCAGCATTCGACGAACCGAGTACGCGAAAGCTTGGAGAACCCTTCTGGTGAGAATACCATATGGTGAAACAGAGCCGTTCCGAACTTGCGAATACCCGCCCGCCATCGGAGATGGAGGATCTTTTCTCTTGGGGAGAGGAGGGGAGAAGACGAAGGTACGGGCGGATCGTCTTTACAATAAAGGCAAGATGTCGCACCACGCAAGGCCACACAAAGCATGCATGCAACCATGTGGTTCGGTTTTGGGGTTTCGCACCATGTGAATTTCATAATAAACAACTGGATTCTAGCATGAACAAGGTTGTACCGGGTGTCACACCCCACGAGATCTGGCTGTATGATTTGCACAGATTTGAATCATTGATGCTTTGCTTTACTGAAAACGTGGTTTAGTTTGTCCAATTTGGGTCAGCATAGTATAGTCGCACGTAGGGTTGAATGTGATAATTGCACAATCCGATGTCTGTATGAATGTGATGCAGCAGTCATTTTGCGCATAATAACGAGATTTGGCATAAGGTGGTAGGCTGGTACTCTGGTGGCTAGACCTAAAATTTAGGCTAGCATTCACTCGAAAGGAGAGCGACGAGCATTTCCTTATTATTTCTAGTATTATTGGTCTAGACTATCATATCCATAATAAATTATCTTTCTCACTCCATGTACGTCCCATGAAGTGCCAAATGCAATAAGATTAATATTATTAAAAATCCGAACAGACACCCTCCGTGACATATCTATCTAAAACTCAGTGCAACAAAAATTCAAATTGACAGCACATAAACTTTCTTTTCACGAAAAAACCTAAAGCGATACCATTGACCCAAATATACCATATGCCAGCATTCCACCCAATATGCTGTTAAGGTGCGTACGTGTTAGCATACGTGGCGAATAAATGCAAGACAAATCTGGCGTGAAAAATCCACTAATGTTGACATGTAAACATCTTAATAGATGATAGATTTGGAATAGGAGCACCGTATTGGTATTTTTTGTAAAGCTGTGGGTATCAATTCAAGATCCCTTGTGAGATGAAAAACTAAATTTGGGTAAATGAATCGTGGGGATACTAGTTTGGTTTTTCAATGGTATTGACCCAACAAAATACACAAAATCTTGTTATGATATCATCAATCTCATCATGCATCAACCATTTAAAAGCTCGGTTCAAGCATTTAGATATAAATAATATTCACAAGAAGTCTTCTCGAAATCAAGAAATATAAGCTTGCCTACCATTCACAAAAAGAAAAATTGAGATTTCAGGAAAAACCCTATTAGTGGAGGGTGTGTATGCTTACCCAATCTTAATAAACTAGATAATTGCGAACCGAAATGAAAATGTCTACGAATATACCTTAAAAAGGTACAGGAAAGTAGCCTAGAGGGATCTTGTGTTAATGGGGTCAATTCCAATTCGATATGCTTGTAGGACTACAACCAGCGCTTGCTTGTAGGTCTAGAGCTCTAACAAATGTTCAAACTCCATTTCTTAACGAGATCGGTCATGGATATCCATTTCTTTTTCTTTATCGATACATTTTCTTATTCAGACATCTCATCGATCAAAGGAATACATAAAATTTTTATTTTTATTTTTTTGGCAATGGTTGAATATAACTTCAAGCACCATAGATCATCTCCCTGAGTTGATATCACATCTTTCTTGGAGTCGCTACACATTTTTATTCTCTCGTACTTCTGCTGCACTGGGGACCACAAGTTTCCTTAAAAAATAATTGCACCGATCGACATGAAAACCGGAGGGCTAAGTCTATCTCGTAAACCCTAGTTTCGCTGTCATTATGCACCAAATTTTCGACGAGTTAATCCTCGTAGATTATCATAATCCTGGCTCGATTACCAAGAAAACGACGACTCGACGTAGTGTTTCCCTTTTTTTAAGTGTTTTTGACGACGCATGAGGAAGGTCTTTACCTACCACAACTAACTTACGCAATAGCAAATCCATGAAGTCCACCTTACTTTTGGTCCCGATACATGTTCAGCTGTCGTGCCTTGAAACCTGGCCCATATTAAAGATCTAATTTCATGTGTGTACATACACACATACATGCACATATATATATATATATATATATATATATATATATATATATATATATATATATATAATTTTATATATATATATAATTTATATAAGGTCGACTGCGAATGGTTGGACTTCGGTGATTGTACTCGCTATTAAGTACACATTGGAGAGCAGTCCACATGAGGGAAAAAATCGAGAAGAGTAGGGGGAAGATCAGGGCAGAGAGTCATCGCAGTACAAGTTTGAAACTTTGAAGTTTGCCTCGGCGGTCGATGTCCAGCGAGCTTTCATTGCATATTTAATCAATAAAGGTCTCATGTTCAAGTCACCTATCAAAATCCCTGAAAATAAGCCGAGTTGAATGAGAGATACCATAGAATAAAGAGGCTATTCAAGCCTAGCGCATCACATCCACATGGGAATGGGAAAAGCCTGACTAGCTCTCAAAAGTTGACTATAGCCGCGATGATTGCAACTTCATATGATTGTTTATACGAGGTTGGAGATTTTCAAGGTAGGCATCTGATGATGATTTGATAGCGATACAAAGAACATGACAAACGTAAGTCATAAGCATATAAATCTCATAAACAAACGATGATTTATATAAACAAACGATGTAACATACTTTAGCAAGATAGGTGTCCGATGATGATTTGATAGCGATACAGAGAACATGACAAACGTAAGTCATAAGTATATAAATCTAATAAACAAACGATGTAACATATTTTAGCAATATATTTGTCCTTTTTTTGTATTTTTTCTCGCCCTTTTCGGTGGCAAGGCAGATCGAGAATCAGTGGGATTGGAGGAATTCGATCGGTTGAACTCATGCAGGCAAAGATGAGCGTTGCGCATCCTTGCTTGCTTTTGCTTTTAATATGACTTAAAATTTTGAACGTGGAAAGTCGGATTTTAAGAGGTTTTGAGGAGTTGTTACCGACCATAGACTATTAAAGAAGAGATTATTGCCTGATAAGACAGACCAGGGACCCGATCACCATTGCAAGTGTACAAAGAAGATGACAGAAGAACGAGAAGAAGTCAATCCACATGCTTTCCTTGGCTTTACCCCATTAATTTTAGAATGGATTTGTTATGGACTTCCAAGTTCCCAAGTTCCTTTTCACATTAATCAAGCAAATTCGAAAACTACCACGCTTGTTGATCACTTCTATATAGTTTTTCTAGTTGCATATTTAAAAGGCTTCATTAATTAGCGATGGACCAAAACCCCAATGCCGATTGATATTATTTCGAGCATGCTGCTACGATGAAATCTGTAGACGATAGAGGTGTGTAACCAAATTGATTCTACCCCGAAACTGATTCCAACCACCATAAAAACAGGTCCGAGGACCGGTTCTTATTGGAACTGGTGCAAAAATAGGTTTCAAAATTTTAGAATCGGTTGGTACTGACCCAAGAACAAGTTCCAAGTAAATACCCACTTGGAAACCGGATCGAACTGCACTATTTTGGAATTGGTTTCGGAACTGATTTTATAAACGGAAAAGTCAAAATCCGTCTTTTCCTTAAAATTCTAAGCTCTTGACTCCTTCAACCTTTGTTCTTTCTTGAAACTCCTCATCGGTCTTTTTTCTTCCTCTAAATTTTTATGGATTATGTTACGTGTTTGAACTTTTTATACATGATTACGTATTCATCTTATGGAATATTGTTTTTGGTGGAAAGGAATTTATGTTGTTCATCTTAAACTTTGAATTATTTTGTTACTCATAACCTCATATTATTTTGCTGTAAAAAATGAACCAAAAAAAGGAAAATAAAATGAAATAGATTCTTGAGTAAATCCTAGCACCAGACTAGAAAAATTTGATAGGTTCCAAAATTGATTTCAAGCAAACAGAATAGGTTTCAGGGTTAAAAAACTGGAACCAGTAATAATAGAGAAGGTTCCAAGTAACAGTTTTGGAACCTATTATCCTAGAACCGATCACCCCTAGTAGACAAGCCCTTCTTAGGAAGCAATTTGGCATAAATCGAATTGAGTGGCGGCATAATCTTTATATAAGCAAATCTGGACTATATCATTCCTATGTAGCAAGTTGTGTATTCAAGAGGCTTTACTAATTAGCGATGGACCAGAATCCTAGCGCAAATTGATATTATTTCGAGCACATTGCTACGATGAAATCGGCAAATGCATTGTTCTTAGGAAGCAGCGCGGTATAAATCGAAGCGAGTGGCGGCATAGTCTTTATATAGGTAAACCTAGGCTTTGATCGTTTGTAAAGGGATCTCACAAGGTTCATTTTTCGATTTTATTGTGAAACTTTTTAAGCCAAAGTTCCAATTTAACTTTCAAAGCTCTTCATTACCGTCCTAAAACTTTTGATGGCAGTGCATATACAAGCCAACCTTTGCTACAATGTCGTATATCCAGATGAATTTTATCAGTTGGCTTTGGTACCCATAATTTTTTTTTTTTTTTTTTTGGAGCTTAATGTTCATGTCACGTACTCATTAAAAACACACACACACACTTAATAACAATTGAGGCGATATACTAAAAAGATAATATAATATTTTTCACATAATATAGGCCCACAAATATCTTGATCCTGGAGGGAGAGAGATTGAACTCTGGCGTTATGGTGTCGGCACATCAAACCGATTATGTTCACACAATCTCAGGACTGATTGAGCCGGCAATTTCAGGACTTCGATTGCTTTCCCACCTGACGTACTCCTTCCGAAATGAGGTCTGAAAAGAGTAGTCTTTTCCAGTTTCATCGCAATTTTTCTTCTTTTCCGACTCAACGGTCGGGCCAATCAGGCTAGCTTTTCGCGCGCTTTGACTGGTTCATCTCTCCATACGGTCTCAGGGACGCGCAATTGTTGAGACTCGGTCACCCTCTCCTGTATCGTCCCGATGGATTCAGGGTTTCACACTTCAGGTGCCCCCGACAAGGCTGGACAAAATGCTACGATGAAAGGAAGTCCCCTTACCACCTAAACTCTTAACAGTTGACTTCTAACCAAATTAATTCAGATATATTTAAGAAAACCAGTGCTCGTGCCATCTTAGACAACTTCCACCGTTCGTTGGTAAAAGAAGTTCGTAAAAATTCAGACCAAGAATATAAAGATGGACAAAAAGAGCTAGAGAATCACCCGCCCCTACTAATTGCTTCAACGCAAAAAAAAACAGTTTTTTGGGAGAAAAAATTTGAAGTTTCTTCTACCATACTAAATTGTCTTGATCATACCGAGCATCGGTTCAGAGTTGAGCCTAGACCAAACCCTAGACCGGCCCAACCCGGTCGGTCTTAGTCTGGTTCTTAGAAGGACTAGGTCAGCCTTTGGTCCTAGAAACTTTAAACCCTGCACCATGCGAGTTGGTATTTGATCCTGAAAGTTAAGATTGATCTAACCCGCACCAATCATATATATATATATATACTAACGAAACCCTAACATCTCCTTCTCTATTTTCTTCACAATTTAGTTTGCCGTGTAAATTAGAAGGAATAAGGAAACCCAACACTAATTTAACCCCAAAATAAAATAAAATAAAAAATTAGCAACTCTCTTCACTCGCCCTGGCTTAGCTCGCTTGCTTGCCTTTGTTGGCTTGCCTTGCTTGCCTTGTCGCTCGCCTTATGTATTCAATTTTACGATTTGTCACTTTTAACAAGTGCGAAATTTCTGCCGCTACCTTATTTTATATTTATGTTTGATATATATTGATATTCATAGTTTGGTTGTTTAATGTCGCATTGTTGATGGATATGTAAATTTCAATAATATGTTTGTTCTTTCAAAGAATACAAAAATAAAACAAAAAAGTAATCGACCGGTTTCGAATTAATCCTAGAACCAGACCGAATCCATAGGATTGGACTAGTCCTCGATTCCAAAATTTGAGAACCAACACTATGCAGGTTGATTTCTAAGAGATGTGCTGGACCGGCCCAACCCAGACCATACTCAACTCTACTCAATCATTTATCTATGTTTCTACCCAATGAGAGGCAAAGTCATTAAAAAGAGGGAAAATTAGAGCTCGATACGATCAGAATTTTTTTTGTCATCACCGGTTAAGACATTGATGTGGTGCGTGAAGCGATCAAATTGCTCATGTTAGTTCATTATGTCCATACGCCTAGGTGCACACTTATGAACGAGAATGGCCAGAACAATGGCACGGGTTCATCAAACCGATTTGCAGCGTCTGCTGAAACCCGAACCGACTTCAATCTGCTAGATCCTTCAAAAGAAAACGTGTGTACATACATCACGATCAAGGTCGGAAAGCTGTGGTACTTGAAGGCAGATTTCGGCACCAAATTCTGCTCTCCATCATAACAATATAACGGAGTGCTGGCACTAAATGAAAACCCGACACTAAGGCTGCATTGGGATCAGCATTTGCAAGTATCTTTGGGTGTCCAAAACCCATTTGCTCAAATATTGGGTGTTTGGGAACATTTTTGAAACCCACCTTGAAGGAATGATGGCCTTCCAAAGGCTGAAAGCCCAAGGTAGCATCTTCGGAATGCCCCGGGCACTATCCATCTTCTTTTTCGTCAGATTCTTAGATGTTGGCCGGCAAGGTTGCGATGGGTCGGCGATGGGCTAAAGAGAGGCCAGCGTGGTCGCGGCACCCCGGTGACCGTCGTTGACCAGTCGTGCGACCCAAATCTAGGTCACAGAGGTCGCCTGGGTTGCGGTGAGGTCGTCTCTGGCGACCGACCTCGCCGCAACCCAAATCTAGGTTGCGGAGGTCGCCTGGGTCGTGGCATGTGACCTCCGCCACCTTGTCACGACCCAAATTTGGGTTCTGGGTCGCGACAGTCACAGAGGTCGTCTGGCTCGCAGCGACCTTCGGTGACTCGCGACCTCGCTGCGACCCAGATCTAGGTTTTGGGTCGTGGCGGTCACAAAGGTCGCCTGGGTCAGGACAACAGTTCGCCACGACCTCCTGCGACCCACGACCTCGTCGCGGAGGTCGTCGTAGGTCATTGCGACCCAAGAGATCCACGGCCTCGCCTACTATTTTTTTCCTTTCTTTTTATCATAAAAGTCTTTTGTAAATGTAAATTTCTCCAAACACTATTTTGCCCAAGGATATTTCACAATACACTTTCGGATTACAATTTACCAAACGCAATTTGCATTTTGGAAAACCCCTTTGACTTAAAGGTCTTTGCATTTTCTCAATGACTTTCCCCAAAAGTCTAACCAAACGCACCATTAGTTCACCTCGGGAAACAAGTACAGGAACGTGAGCTGTGACCCCTCGCCATCGTCCCGGACCACACAAGGAATCTTCTCACTGCAATTTCATGACATGAGACCCTTCTCAAAAGGCTCATGAAAACGTTAAAACCGTCCCGGAGTAATTCAAATTCATCTCATTTCAAAAGCTAGATCTGAGCATGCAACTATCCGTCCAGATCAAAGGAAGAAGGCATAAATGCGAGAAAGAAAAGAAATAAACATCCTAACTGATCACATTCACTCAAGTATTTCCGATATGATTAGAAGAAAAACTATAATTCTAGCATAACCAACAGCGATGGACTGCATTCGTCATTGACCAAAAAGAGGGGAAAGAAGAACAGACTTGACTCGTCTATAAATAAAATCCAAGCAAAAGAAAATGATAGCATACAGTAGAAGCAAGGAATGGCAGAAGGCCCGAAGAAAAGGCATGAGCAAGAAGCCGCCTGCTGAAGAGAGATCCCAACTCAGAGTCAAAATGCAAAATTCATTACTGGTGCAACCCTGCCTAGCGTTTCGTTTGATATTGGACTCTCAAATGAGGAATGGAGCGACTTGCATCTTTCAGGTCCAATTATCTTGGTTTCGGCTGAGGTACAGAGTACTGCATCAACACCTGTCAGGATCTTCTGCTGTGTTAGCACCTTTATAAAAGCCCCAAACGACCTATTCAAACTTTTCATGCATCATAAGCATTGCTAATTCAGTGGCTGTGATCGATTCCATGAGTTCCACTCATTTTGAAATGCAACGAGGACCAGGTGACCAGGTTCATACGCTATCAATTACTTTGCTCAAGGCACTTTTGTCCAACTGTTGATCAGTGACCACCACCTTAACCAGAGCCACTACCACGCTGCCTCTTAAAAGAATCTCCCCTCGGACCATAAGGTCCGTACATATTTGAGCCATAACCAACTAAAGTAGAAACTTTAGCTGGAGGTTTCGGATGCCCACTCATAGAATCTGAAGTTGAAGGCTGTTGGCTATTTTGACTTGACAAGCCATTATTTTTCTGCTTCTTCTTTGATGCAGATACCCCAGGTTTCGGACCTCTTGAACCATGGCCAACTGAAGCAGAAACTTCAGATGGAGGTTTCTCGTGCCCACTTGTAGAAGCTGAAGACAATGGCCGTTGGTTATTTTGAATTGACAAGCCATTAGTATTCTGCTTTTTCCAGGATGCAGAAGACCCAGCTTTTGGACCTTTTGGACCATGGGGCACTACATTAGAAACTTCAGATGGAGATTTGCCATGTGCACTCATGGTAGCTGAAGAAAATGGCTGCTGAATATTTTGACTTGGCAAGTCATTGTATATCTGCTTTTGCCTGGATGAAGTATTCTGCTTTTTCCTGGATGCAGCTAACCCTGGTTCCTGACCTCTTGGACCATAGCCAACTGTAGTAGAATCTTCAGATGGAGGCTTCGCTTGCACACTTGTGGAAGCTGGAGAAAATGGCTGCTGAATATTTTGATTTGACGAGTCATTATTGTTCTGCTTTTCTGTGGACAGAGATGACCCAGCTTCCCAGTATGAATATGTTGAGTTATGATGTCTGTCAGGCCTCATCAGGAATCTAAGGAACTCGCCAAGTTTCCTCCTCTCTGGCATGAGTTCATCACTCTCATCTGCCTTCACCATTGACATCGATGAGTCAACATGTCCTGAGGGTGACAAGATCCCTGATAAACCATCATAAGATAGGATGCACACTGTTGCATATACATAAGCCCCAAGGACTGGAGGAAGAACCTCATGTGGATGAATGACCTATAAAACAATGTTCAATTGATCAAAATCGTGAAACGAAGTGAAACAATCCAAGTTTAAGAATAGAAACATTCAGAAGAATATTGCTCACCTTGAATAGGATTGCCGCAGATAGTTGCTCTCTCAAGCAGTATATCCTCGCAATATCAAGTGCAGTGGAACCAAAGGGAAGCCATCGATCAACAACCACTGTTACTGGTGCATCAGGGGAGGACATGGTCTGTTCTCCATCTCTTCCTTGTGAGTCATCGTTATTTTTTGTTTGGTTCTCATCGCTGTCTTCATCATAGTCACTTTCACCATCATCACCGTCGTCGTCGTCGTCGTCATCGTCGTCAGAGTTCCCAGGAGCCACAGCAATCTCAGTACCCAGCAACAAAACTGGAAGTGGCCCCACCACAGTGCAATTTCGTATAAGAGTACCCCCATCCCCACGTGTTATCTCATCATACATGAACAAGGGCTGATCATCAGTTTTCAAGAATGATAACTTGTAGTTTATCGAATGAGGATGTAAACGAGCTCTATCACCATTAGCAGTCTCCACAAAACGTTTTCCACTTCTATGACGCGGTACTAATCTCCCAATCATTGGATATAAACCGGCAACCAGAACAGCATGAATTATACCTGGATCATGCGCATTCAAGCTACAAGTAGAAACATCCTCAGGAATGAACCGATTGCGTGTCAGCTCCATTTGGAGCTGTTTCCGCATGCCCGATAACATTCTCATAGTGCTAGAGGATACAAAGAACTGCGAACAAAAGCGTGCTTCTTGACCCTTGTCCTTAGCTTTCTTCCAGCACTCAAATGCTGCTACAACTGCTAGTTGATCACTCTGCCCATAGTATAGTGAAGCCAGCTCAGCTTTAGCTGCTGCTGACTTTTTCTTTTCATTTGGTAACATTGGCAGGGTGAATGGGTCCCTGTAGTCAGAAGCACATGCAAGAGTCAATGCTGGGTCAAGGCAGTTCATCAATATGGCAAAGAGAAGCATCTTGCTTGTCAGTGGATGAACAGGCAGAGAACCAAGCTTCTCCCCAAGGTCCGTCAATTTTTCATCAAGAGACAAAGCACCAATATCCTTGAGTACATTGACTGCATTCCGTATGGTTTCAAAAACCGGAGGATCCAAAGTCTTCATTAAAAATTCTTCAAGGTTGCCATTTGGATTAAGCAACTTCACCTGCCAAAAAATATTAACCAAATTAATACAGCACCCTCTTGGGCTTGGCACAGTTTTTTGCTATCAATACCCACTCAAAACTATCAAAGCAAGGAGAAACATTATGAGCATGTTTTGATGCCTTAAACTTCTTGCTCTGACATTTAGACTGGATGCGTGATTTATAACTGTTGGCTTTCCCTTTGACATTTATTTTATTCTAAATACAACAGTCAGAATTTATAACTTCTTAAATTACCATTTTGCATCTTTTATTAATTGATCTTTTCTCACATATATTTCCGCTCAAAATTTCAATAAACACAAGAAAAGGCAAAAAGTAAGAGGGAGTAACTTCATGTTTTTGTCTTCTACATCGAAGTTTTACAGGTTGCTTTTTCAAATAGCATGGTCAATTAAAAGCTAGAAGTGAGAGGCCCCATAGACATGCTTTCCCTTATCTAAAAGAGCATATAGCAGTTGCACAAAAATGATCACCTGGAGACAAAGTTCCTCAATTGGCATTCTTCTGATCTCAGGTACTTGGAAATCAGGCAAAGAAGCTGCTCGTAATTTCGAATAAAGATGATAGCATGTACCAGGTCGACAACGGCCTGCCCGACCCTCTCGTTGCTTTGCACTGGCTTTTGAAATCCATGAAGACTGGAGAGTCGACACGTTGTTATAAGGATCATAGCTTTTCTCTTTCATTCGACCGCTATCAATAACATAAACAACATCATCTATGGTGATAGCAGTCTCAGCAATATTAGTTGACAAGATGATTTTGCGGCAACCAATGGGTGGGCGTTTGAAAACCTTTTTCTGTTCCATAGACGGGACCATGGAGTGAAGAGGTAAAATGGCAAACTTAGAAGTATCTTTGAAGAAGGGGGACATAAGTAATCTACTCTTGGTTCTATTGATATCATCCCATCCTGGAAGAAAAACAAGGACTGCTCCATCTTTTGAATCAGTACATAGTTTCTTCAGTAACTGCTCTATAAGAACTACATCAATTAGTTCGGGATTAACTGTCGAAAGATATCTATCAAGCAACAGTTGTTCATCCACTGAATTTGATGAGGTACTCTCCATTTGCTTTCTAATCAATTGAGCAGTTTCTTGTTGGTTTTGACTTTCAGCCCAATCCAGTGCAGTTGCACCATCCTTTGCTTTTAAGTGGCAGTCTGCACCAAAAGAGAGCAGCATGCAGACCTCACCTGCCCTACCCTTACCAGCAAACACCATTAGAGGTGTCATCCCAGTTAAGGAATGCTGGTAATTATAAATTTGTGGAGTTCCTTCCGAAGAAACTAAATCAAGTAGTTGGTCAAAGTCATCGCTGGACCATGCCAAATTAATAGCATCATCTAAAGCAACCTTATCTTCCTCTGTCAGCATTTGGTTTTCATCAGTGACGCCGAATGTAGTGGAATCCAGGTGATTGCCTTGTATTGATTTAAGCATTGTCAGTACATCCTCCAAGTAAAAAATCCTGACCTGAAAAGCAAAGCAGAGTACAACTATATTCAGTTTGCAGGATAAACTAAACCCAAAATGAGAAAATTGTAAGAAAATCATTGTAGCCGTTACAGGGTAAGTGAAACCCGGGACACGAATAACTGGGCAGCCACCAAAATAGTTGGAGAACCGTTCAGCATCGAGAGTGGCACTCATTAGTATCTGTAAATAAAGTATTGAGAAATTTAATGTATGATATGGAAGAAAAAGAAGAAAAGAAAAAGGAGGCAAATGTTCTAACATTCAGAGTATTACTAACACTAATCTGTGGAGAAAATTAAGAATGTCTATGCAGGATTATCATCCCGTTATACAATGGGATAGTAGATTGTCCATAATTAAATCATCTAAATCCCGTTTTAATATATTTAATACAGAGAAGAAGGAAGAAAGGGACTAACCAGACGCAGGTGTGGGTACGATGGAAGCATGTCTCTGCAAAAAATATACAAGTATCATAACTGCCACTGTATTCACATCATCCCACTAGCTAGACTTAACAAAAGTAGTATTTTAACATCAAACAAGAACATCAACTTTCATCAACAGTCTCCCCATTGTTTTTGCTGCCAACTCAAGCAGCAGTTTTAGTCCTACCCAAGTTGTGCTACACACACGCCAAAGTGTCCAACATCGATCTTCAGCCTCCAACAATGCCACCAGACCTTCAGCCCACCAGTGGAAACGGAATCATCAACATTCCACACAATTCAGACCATTGCTAGCATAGTAGCAGCAGGTTTACTGAATAGGCCCACACAACACCTCTTACTGATTTTTTCTCTAAATAAAGTGGACCCAATTTATGACACATAACATACTGGTGCATGCAGACATGAAAATTGCTATTGAATTGAAGTGGTGACTCCTAGAGATTCCATATTAATCAAAATTACCTTAGAATTGCCAATATAAAATCCGAGAAGCGATCCCTTTCATGAATTTCATCCTACCAAGTGAAAAGGAAACATTACCAGTTTACCAGGCAAAATGGTTTTTGTTCACCATCAAAACAGGTAAATGCTGTGATTGAAATAGTAATAGAAAATGTAGAAAGCAAAGATATATATGGCTGGATAAAACTGGCAAATGTCAAGTTCCAACAGCACGATCTTTCTAAAACTTCTTTGACCGATACTGTCGGCCAAAGACAGCTTGCCCATAGTCATCTTTAAGACATAGCAAGATATAAACCCGTTTTCATGATAGATATTAAACAAATCTGACACAATATTTATGAATCCCACTAATGCCTTACAAAGACTAGTTGCCTAGAGGGGGTACCATGGGGGTATTGTTCTGGATGGCTTGGCTTGTAACCCTGGTTAATCCCAGGATGCATCCTATAGCAATTGCTGAAGTATGAATGCTGTAGCTGCTAACAACATGGTTTCCAAACAGCTTGACTTTCATCCTTAGAAAGAAAGGTGCATATCTTATTTTGCTGGTTTGCAATACTTTAGAATTCAAGTCATAGCATACGATTTCAGATACTTATCAGGCTTGTGCTGTAACTGTCACCATAGTTCCTTCTAACCCAAGCTAGCACCATTTCATTGCAGACTTATGTCCCCTTAACTTGAACTTAGGTGATCAGGAACACTGAAATACCAAAAGTTTGGGCAAAGATCCTAGATTCTGGTTCCCTCAGAAACCCTGTGAATGATGCTAAGAAATTGACTTCGAATGCTGCTAGAACCATCTTGAGTTGGATACGGTCTGATTTCTCTCATATGCTACAGCAATCAACTTCTCAGCCATCAACTGATTCAAGTATGACTAACTCATACCAGACCCAACAAAGAGATGCTGCTAAAATCAATATTCAGTCACTACCAAAGCATTATGTATGGTATCCTAGAGCAAGGATAACTGCCCAAGACTCCGCATTTGCAATGCTGTTATCTCTTCAGGTTGATAACAAATGACTGTTGTCAATTAATCCAACCAGGAAAAGTCGTCCTTCATACAAAGCCTCTACTCATAAACAAAAATAGAGAGGTTCATGACACAGTACCACAATTATGTGAGTTATGTCGGATAAAGGATGCTTCAAGTGCCTATTGGAGGCTTCACCATTTGATTCACCAGCTCCTTTCGAAACTAACACTCTCAGTAAGACTCCATTGGTGCAAAAAACAATTGACGAGTGCTTCCCTCCCTTACTTTCCAGCCGTATCTGACATTTTGGAAGCATATAATTAATTATCAGCTACCGACATATTTATAAAAGGTAAATGGATATAAAATCAGTGTCATAACGAGAGGAACTAATGTTCCTTAATAATCCAATCGCAGGTCCGCTAAGATCTGTAACAAGTAAAAAGCAATGGAATATCCAGTGAAACACGTTAAAATTTGAGAATAGAGACACAGGCTACATGAATTTCCAATTAATTTGCAACTTCATAAGCATTGTACATTAAGCATTGCCAAGGGTTTCTTTAGGATTCAATTCCAGCGGCTCGATATAACAGTTATGTAGAAATTGAGGGTAAACCTAACACAAGCCGATGCTTGTCTCAGAAATAGCTCGGTCCATCTCTAGTTTAGGAGAGACCAAGTTTTGTAGCCAAACAAATGAATCTCGTCACAATTACTCTTCAGTTGACAATTCAATTGCTGCAGTTTGATGAGTTGACCAAAAAAAAAAAAAAAAAAAATTCTGCTCAACCAATAGAAGATTGTACTGCATCCTAGAGTACCCCAACTACACAATATAACAGTAACAAGAAAGGTATAATACGTGGACAGGTCATAACCAAGCATCTATGGTTCACAAAAAAAAAAACAATATCTCACCTATGCATTACAGTATTCAACTTTTAGCTTCATAAGGTCCATTAGGTAATTGAAATTTGAACATAGATGCACTACACTCAACTAGCTCAGTGAGATGTGACTGATTACCTTGTATCCAATATCATCTCCAACATTTTCTCCTCTTTCAGAAGATATTCTCTCAGCAACTACACAGAAACAGAAGACAATCAGTTTTTAACATAAGAGTCAGATAGAGCGAGTTTTAATCAGCCAGACTAACGCACCGGATGTCGCAGAGATTCGCCGAGGTTGGGTACAAACAATCTTACACGCCTCACCCTTAGCCCACATCGAGTCCAGAAGAAACTGAGGGACCTGAAGATTACATGCTACATTTAATCCTCAGAATGTATTGGAAATAGCAAGAATCTGCTTCTTAAATTGTATAAAGATCTTAAATAATTAATGTATAAATAAAAGCATCCACTTGGACCAACAATTCAAGGAACCATCCCAAATGTCACAACTTACAATAAAAAAAGGTAGTGTATCGAAACATGTAAACCCCGATATTTTCACCGTCAAAAACACCAAATCAAAACATGTAAGCCCAGATACTTTCACAGCATAATCACCCAACCAAATCATGTGATAACAAATGCAATATACAGTCGATCGATGTCATCCTATAAACAAAGTCAAACCACTTGGCCTCCATGTTGGACACCAGAGACAATTACCCTTCATTTAATCACCTCAACTTAAGGCCACATAAAGTCAGCTTCGAGATAAGCAGTTGAGATTGCCAATTCGGGATTGTTGTTTGCTTGAACAAAAGATCGAAACATGTAACACTTGTGCCACAACAAAATGGTGTAATAAAAACATTTAACGGTTGTCATTCCAAGCAAATTCATCCTTCTAAAAGCACAGGTCCTAGAAAAAAATAGATTCAAAATAAATTAACTTAAGAAAAACACTAGGGCTTGCCTATTGGCCACCATCTCTCACGAGAATGGGGAGGCAGAAGTACGACTACCCCTCCACATTCGGAAGGTGGAAGCGTGGTGATAAAGAATAGTCTTTGAGCTATTTGGGGCGTTTAACCAGAATTTCAAGCTTTGCAAAGGATATTATCGTACCCCGATAAAACCAACTCTACAGTTTGCTGGGAACCAATGAAATTAAATCTTCAAATAAACTTCAACATAACCATAATTTCCAAAACTGCGTCAAAACGGTAATATTATGTCTTCCGATTCTTAAAGTATTCAGGATTGCGACGGAGGATTAGGGCTTCAATTGGAAAAGCAACAGCCACAGGATAGCAAGCATGCCTCCGCAGAATATTTCAGATTAAACACGATTTATGTACCATAAAGAAAACAAAACAAAGAGTTGGTAACCTAACCTGTGTGGTCTTTCCGCATCCAGTCTCACCAGATATAAGAACTACCTGCTTTGGATACAGAGCAAGCAATGAGTCCAAGGATGAATTCAAGATTATAGTCAAGCGTATGTCCAGAAAAGTCCTCGAATGACAACATTGGAAATCAGCATACTAAAAACAAATGCATATGTTTATAAGAATAGCCTATACGATATTAAGCATAAGGCAAAAATAACCTGATGACACTCTACAGATGACGTGATGACATCCCTGAAGGATGCAATGGGAAGCTTAGATCTCTCTTCAGTAATCTGCACATGTAAAATCAGACAAGTTTCAATATTACCATGGATTTCTTATAAACCACATTCCAACCAATTGAAAATACCAGTAAAGACACTCCCAAACCAAGGCAAGAAATCTATAAATTGATGTGAGCAAGATAATAGATCTGGAACCTGTTTCAGGTTTGCAGCCTTCTCTAATCTAGCAGAAAGTGATTCCACCTTCTTTGTGATATCTGCCTTCTCCATTGGAGGCCTGCAAAATATGTCATCTCTCTGCCTTTCTTTTCTTCGTTCGCTTTTTTCCGTATGTTTTACAGCAATTTGCTCACTAGTCCCTCCCTCACCTGGTGGGTATCTTATGAACAGATCATTCAAAATCTCCTTAGCCTCCTGAGATAATGTCAAATTAGACATACTCCCCTTCTCTTCTGAGTTTTCCCCCTTCCCTTTAGACTTGTAAATAGAAACACGCCTTTGATTGCCACGCCTGAACCATGACCATCCAAGAAAAGGAATCCCAAAAGCGAATTATCAACATCAGCGCCCATTTTTTTTTTTTTTTCAGAATGAACTTACCCAAGTATAAATCACTCGAGAATGTTCATAGTGACACAAAAAGTTTACATCCTAATACTCACCCAGAGCTTTTAGATGTCATTCCCATCTTCCTGCAGACTTCATGCACTACAGCTCGTTCATGATTTGACAGGTTCTCATCAAATGTTAACACTGCATGCAATATTCACAAAATGACAAAAGGACCTTTTCTTTTCTTTTTTTTTCCTTCTAAAGGCACACTCATCCAAACAAGCAAACCGCATAAATAAAATGGAGAAACCCAGGAAGCAAGAATAGCCCTAAACCAGAACATCCCAGTGAATTCAACCAAAACTAAGTTTCCAAAGCTTGTTATTCATCCTGATAAACAAAATACGATGAAAGCATCTAACTCAAGATGTGTTAATTAGAGCATAAACAAAAGTACTCTCAAGAAGAAAATGAATAGGCATATATATGTTAGAGAAGAAAATTGAGATAACGATTCAGTCAATACTTCACTAACCTATCAAACGATGAAATAAACAACATATAGCTACACCTTGCACACATTTAATATCTCCCTAGGAAGCATTATGACCTATCACCATAGAACAGATGGAGATAATTCACAACAATCAACCCTAAAAATCCTCAAAAGAGAACCCACTGAATGTTCGTATGTATTGGTGCAACTGGTCAGATATAAAAAGGGGAGAAAGTACTTGGACTCCGTCGGTTTATTTCTAACTTTCAGGAGCGATTCTTCATGACTGAGAACAGTTTCGGACGTTTATTAACCCATAGATCAGTTATCCATCCTAAGAGCACTGTTTTTCTCATGGGATACCACCTCTTCTGAGGCAACTACGGCGTGGTAGGAACATGAGACATTCGGAAAACACTCTCCCATCCTTTCACAACAAATTATCTCCCATATCATATGAATCGTCTATTGCAAATACATATGCATCGTTACAAATAACAAACAGCCATCTAACTACGCTATGCCATGTTCCAATGATCTTCGAAAATCTAAAGCATTAGAAAGTGAAGCAAATTCGGGGGTTCAATGCAGTAGAAATCCTAAAGAAAGACTGCAAAATCAAAATTTCTTTTTTCACACCGCTCAACAACATTGAGCTAGACATTCTGCCTCATCACTCACGACCCGCTCGCTCCAAAACCTCAGTCCAAGGTCTCCGCTCCAGCGAAATCCTTATACACACGCGAAAATCAGATTGAAAAGCCCCCGAGCTCGTCATGCTCAGACAGCATTCAGCAGCAACCAAGCTCGAAACGCCAATCACAAACGAAAGCGAACGTCGACTCCCAACGAGCTCTCTCACGCAGCCACTCCCCGGAAAGGAGGAAAAAAAAAGGAAAAGAAAAACACGACGCGAATCGTACGAGCGAACGCGACACCGACGACGAACGACAGACTTCTCGAGCTGACTAAAGCGCACCTTGCTGCCTGGAGGCGCGAAACTGCTCGAGCCTCTCGGCTATCCGAATCCGCGTCAGCTCGGCCACCTTCCGATTGGGCTTGTTCTTCGCCTCCTGCTGCTGCGGCTGCTGCTGCTGCTGCTGCTGCTGCTGTTGCCGCTGCTGCTGCTGCTGCTGCCGCTGCTCTCCTTTCCTCAGCCTCTTCTTCCCCATCTCCGCCCCGCTCTCCGCTTCCCCTCGCTCGCCGGAATGCAAATCCACCGCTCGACGCCGGGAGCCGCTATGCGCGGAGGAGGTCCGAACGGAGCCGGCGGAGGTTTCGGGAGAGTCGTCGCCGGCGGCAAGCCTGTGCGGCGAAATTCGGCGACGTTGCGGCTTCGAGGGAGGTGGGGAGGCGAAAGAGTATATGCCTTTTCGTTTGTGCCTTCGCCGCCTCGCGATCGCGGGTTCTTCTTCGTTCGTGTGGAGCCAAAGGGATGTCGAGTCGTCGCCCCACCGCAGCGCTTTTGAACGACAATTTATCTTTTCTTTCCTTTCGCCGCCGGTTATTTATAAAATAAAAAAAAATTATTAAATCGGCTGCCGGTCCAAAAAAATAATTTACTGCACAAATGATCCATAAATTTAGCTCGAAGTATAATATGATCCAAAATCTTTTAATTTGATCAATATGATACCTGAAATTTAACTTAATATGCGATATGGTTCGTGAATATTTAATTTTTTAATGAGATCTATAGACTTTTGGTACATGTTTGAAAATATTCGATATTGTTCTTTCATTAATTCAAGTTTAGGAATAATGTTGAACATTTTAGACTAAATTGAACACATGCTAAAAGTTCATGAATTACATTAAATAAATTGAAAGTTCAAAAACTAAATTGGACGTTAAGTTTCAGTTTATGAATCACATTTCTCAACATGGATTGAGATTGACTTTGAATGCCTAAAGCGTCCTTATTTGAAAAGGATCAAAAGTACGTATAAATTTAAGGTTCATAAGAAAGGCTTGGATGGTGATTATCGAAAGATCGTACAAGCCCCGCCGGTCCGATCCGGCGGATCGCTCCTCTCTCGGGCGATTGTCCATCGAAAACAAGGCAAAACTTCCAATTCCGGCAAGTCGAACTGGACTTCCTCAATTGGAATTACGCGCTACGGCCGTCCAGCTTATTGACCAAGAAAGGGTCGAGACGTGCCCAATCCGAGGACGAAAGCGGCGTAGCGAATGAGATGTGGAGACGAGCGGGACGTGCAATCCCAAGTTACCGCACACGTGCACGGCCGCTCTTCCCAGGTTTTCCGGATCTGTCGGTTCCGTGTCGCTGGAAAGATCTCGCGTATGGTCCGAAGACGTAACTAAGACCGACCTAGAACTAATTCCGGGGAGGTCGTATGGCCCGGCAAATGAAATTCGGGTGCTCGGATCTTTCGAGCGACGCTCCGGGATCGCGTAGTGTCGAGTCGTGCCGGTTAGGGGTGAAGGGAAGTATGTGCTCTTGCCGTGGATGTCGTCCGGAAATTCGTTGGGGTGTTGCCGAAGTAGATTGAACGACGGCTCAGTTAGGAACTCGGGTTTCAACTTGAAAATTTGACAAATTTCGATAGCTTGAGCCATGTAACGAGACGTTTCGCGATTGAAGTAATTTTCTGATGACAAAAGGTGCTCTCTAACGACTCTTGGACCTCTGGTTGTCGTGATTGAAGTAATTATTAACGTCAGCATTGACCGTATCACGTACGATGGATTAAGGATGTGCAAAACAGATTATCGAAACGGGGAACCACTCAAACTGAACTGGACTAATTAGTTTAGTCTGGTTTTTGAGAATGTCGATCCAATTCTCAATTCCTTAAAGTAAAACTAGTGTTCGAGCAGTTCGCTTTCCAATTCCCAATTCGAAGGGAGAATCGGACCAGACCGTCTAAGTGTACTTTTTTAATATTATTATTTCTTAAAAAATGAGTAATATGTGAACTAAACACTATATTGGTCCGATTCTAAGTATTGGAAAAAAATGTAATGGGCAAAAAATAGTGATCAATTCCATTAGACCGAAATCAAAATCGGATTGGATCGATGGTTTGGCCGAGTTCCCAATCCTAAGACCAACCGGTCCGGGTCTTCGATTCCAATTTTTGGGAACAAGTCTTCTTAATCCGATTCCTGGTTCAATCATGGAGTCGGACCGAACCGATAACCAATCACTTTAGGATGGGCAACGTTCATGTAATTTTCAGTTAAATGGGTTGAATAGATTCAATTGACGGGAGATAAAAAGATTTAGGATTTAATTAAAATGTTAATATGATTGAATTGGACAATACGTGCGATAAGGTCAAACTTTTTGAACAATTTTCCGCCAGAGATTGTCCTGGAATCAAGTTATGGAGAATGTCCTAGAAACAAGTTATGCGTGATTGCGCCCACATGCCATCCTGATCCTTGTCCAGAAGGGTCGTCTCCTTCTTGTCCCATTCCTTTTTGACTTCATATGTTTTTTGTTATTCTCCTTTTTATTTTTTTATTTTTTTTCGATAACTCCGACCTTTTAAAAATAAATAAAACCCGTTTTTTCTTTTCTTTTTTTTTGGCATCCGCCGCATTGGAAGGCGCAAAGACTTATTTGGCCTTTCCACGTCATCCAAGTACTACCGCGGCACCGCCTAACAGCCTCCAGGCCGAAGCTATTGACTCTTTGGTTGGAAAGAATGCTGGAGGATCCACTAAGGATGGTATCCTAAAGGTCAATTTCACGCTGCAAAACTTGGCTTGGCCAACAAATCTTTGCATGAGAAGGATAAACTTTCCATAAATATACCTATTTGGAATACTCAATAAATATAAATATAATCTCGACAACAGTAGTCTGATAATATAATGTTCGGAGAACAAATTCTTTTCAGTACACACCTATATCAATACTAAGGATGACAAAATGAGTCATGAATTCATATTTTAATTTATTTAATAGCTTGAGTAATATATGAGTTACCTAAAATTTGGTGTATAGATAGAAATAGGTCTAAGAAACCCAAGACCGAGTAATGGTGGAAATGGGTTTGGAAAGAAACCACTTTCAACCCATTTTATTAAAAAAAAATGGCTAGCCTTACGCTCTCTAATATAATAAGAAGAAAGTCAGTTGTACTAATTTTCTCAATAACATACAGGCACAAGACATACGTACATATTGGATTACCAAATATAAATTACATTGCTTTTTTTTATAATTAAATCTTTTAGAATAAATACCGAAACACACAATTATTACAAAAAAAAGTGTAAAAGGAAAAAAATGACTCGTTGATGTTAAAAACTTTTTATGTCCATAAAGCTAAAGTGACAATGGTCTTGATCTTCAACTTTCACTTCAACTTTGAGATTAAAAAATCGTCATTCTTTGATTTAGGGCCCATCGTCCTTCTTACTTTTTTTTATTTTATTTTTTATTTCCAATTTTTGGTGCCGAGGTGGAAGAGAAAAACATATTGACGATGAAATAGAAGAATTCTGTTTGAAAGGTTTTGAGATTTGGGAATTTCCACTTCTGTAATGTTGCTCTTATTATTTGTTAAGCTTTTGAGATTTTTTAGACAAAAAATACCTTTGAATTTTTATTAACTTTTTTTTTCATATTTAACTTTTTAATATACTAATTTGTCACTTGACGCCAAGATAGATGCAATAGAATCATGGGATGACGACATTTAGGGGGTGAGCATTAGGTCAAGTTTAACTAACACGGCATTCATCCACATATTCATGTAGCTCACGTGCTATGTGAAGTCCTAGCCAATGTCTTGACCCGAGCACCCCATCTATCCACCAACTCGGAGAGCCAATCCACGAACTCAACTAGTCATCAAAAACAACAATCTATAGAGAAGAATCGATAAACACTGAAGTTTGGATTGGGTCAAGCATGGATGAGAAATCTGTGCAATATAAAAGTGAGTCAATATTGGTTAAATGGATCGGGTCGAGGGTGGGCCAAAACTAATCCCAATGGAACAATACACAAGATACCATTACGATCGCATTCCAGATTCTTTTTCCTCTAAACTATCTGCGAGAATCCATTCTAATCACCTAAATGAACGGTAGAAAATCTGTCCCCCAAATCAAGAACAGACCCATCATTCCATCCCCCAAAACCATCGTCGGGTCGAGTCTCCAGACGCCCGGATCCGAACGCCCATCCCCAAAACCCGGGCCGAAAAGGGCCGAGCCCAACGTGAAACCCACGCGAGCAGGCCCAAGCCCAACCGGGAAGAAGGTGCCCGTTCCCGCATCCTCCCCCCGCCCCACTCTCTCTCTCCCCTACGCCATATCCCTCTCCTCCTCATCCACCATCATCAAGAAGAAGCTGAGGGGAAATGGCGAGCCACCTATAAAAGCCTCTCCGAGTCTCGCTGACACTGCCTCGGAGGGGTGTTTTAGTCGGTTTCCTGCACGCAAAGGAACACACAAAGTTCTCTCCTCTCTCTCTCTCTCTCTTAAAAAAAGAAAAGAAGAAGAAAAACTCTCTCTTTCGACCGAAGGTACCCTCCCCCATCCATCCATCATCATCATCATCGTCGTCGGAGTTGTTCCTCCTGAGCACAGGAAGGATCGTATCTTTTTTGACCCTCTTGCCGGTTGCTTCTGTTTCCTCCTCAATCGCTACTTCTCGTGCCCCCGATTCGTGTTCATCTGCGTAAATTTCGTGTCTTTTATTAATGCCCATCGTCGCGACTGGTGTTATCTGCTCTTTTTTTTTTTTTTTTTTTTTTTTTATCTGGGTAGCGAAGGTCTACCGTCCAGTCTTCATCCGCCTCGCCGCCGTTTAATTTAATCCGGTGCTTGCGTGCCCACGCTTCCTCCTCTCGGTGCGTGTGCCGACAAGTCAGATGAGGAAAATGGGGACGCCGTGTTGCGGCCCCTGCGCATCTCGCCTGTTTTCCCCATACTTTTGGCGGTTTGCTTGTTAATCCGCGTCTGCCCCTTTCTGGGTTCCCGGTTTCTTGCCCTGATCTGAATCGGGTTCTCGTTTGCATAGTCGGGTTCTTGGGTATTCAAGATTTCTGCCTTCCAGCTTCTTGATTTCTGATGTTTTGTTCTCTTGGTTGTTTTGGGTCGATTGTGTTGTTATCTGCGGTGATGGTTTTCTTGTCCCAGTTGCATGTTATTCTCAGTGAGTCCTGGGTTTAGTTGGACCGGGTATGGTTTGTCTCGCCGTTTTGGCGTGGTATTGAGTCCAGCTTGACGATTTGTTCAATCCAGTGGCCGATATGGCCAGATTCTTGGTTTGGTCCTAGGTGTTTCGATGGACGGCATATGTCAATGTCGGGTTCCTTGAACTGAATTGTAGCTTGATGACTCGATGTTTGTATAGGAGGATCTAAGCCATAGGGGGCAGACGACTTGGATTCGAGTAAATGGGACAGAATGTACTAGCATACTGCTATATGACTTGAGATTTATTCTGCAATCAAACACTTGACATTTAGGAAGAGCAAAACCACTTTACTAATCTGAGGGGATGGTCGAGGTTCACGTTGTTTTATTTACTATAACACTGGCAGTTTTTCTGTGGGTGTTATCAGTAGGCTAGTTGCCTTATGCTTTTGATGTTGTGAGATTCTTGAGAACTTTCATAATTGAAAGTTTTATGTTCTTGAACATGCCTTTTCCCAATAAATGTCGTTTTTTGAAGTTCCAAAGGGTATTAAATTTGTTAAGCAGGCGAACCTTAAGATCCAGCACAACTACGAAATACAAATTGAGAAAGTCTGGCAAGCGTAGTTTCATTATATGCCCACGATGCCTTCTTGTATGGAAAATGTCCTTTTGTAGGATCTTTTCACAGTAGGTGGTTCCATTTTGCAGAAGCTTCTTAAAGTAAGGAAATTGTTTGACTCATGTTTATGGGTGGCAGTGGAATTGGTAATGGTACTAGTCAGAAGGAAAGAAGCTTGACCATTTAAAATGAGAATAACTATTCTTAACCAATGGAACTGAAGTGGATAGGTCGAATTCTTCTTTCACTATCTCTTTGGGTGAAAAATAGCATTCTTCCAGAGGAATTTGAAATCAACGTCGTACCATTTCCGGTATTTAGTGTTTGGTATGTCTAGACTGCTTTTCATTAATCTATGGTTTGTCTTTGCTGAGTTTTTGTGGTAATGCAACTTCGACGTGAACTGGCTGTTCGTGCATTGTGTGTTGTACGGTGAAGTAGTCTCTTATATCAATATAAGAATGTTCTGTGAGGTCCTTTAAATCCCTCAGACTTCTTAGATTGGTGATTTGCCCTAGACAGATGGGAATGCTGATTTACATTTTCTTTTTTAGGCCAGAAGACTGTTTAATACTCTTTAAAGCAAAATGGAGCATTTCATCTGACCTCGGCTCGACTATTCTTGTTGTTTAGGGCTGTATTATCAAATGACTCTGGTGGATAGTAGGTGAAGAGTTTATAACCCACAAACCCTGCCCATCCTACAGCAGCCAACATTCTCCTTACTCTATCTCCGTGAGTCCATGATGATGTCAAGTTAAAATGGATGGTTCCCTTTAACTATGTATTCTAGTATTCTTTATTTGACATGAATACATTCATTTTGCCAATAACAAGGTATGGCGTACTAATAACCTGGCTTGTTCTTAGGTTCCAAGCTCAAACCACTCAATAAAAATGCCTTCTTCTGGCTGTTCTCAGTGTTATAGTCTGTGTTGTATGTTTACCTATAATAGCAAAGTCTTGATGTTCTCTCCTTAAGTGCCTATGTGTAGACTGGTGAACCTGGTTCTCATCCAGCTTAAATTAAAATTAGCATCTGTTTCAAGCTTAATCTGAAGATCAGTTCCAGTGGCTGCCAACAATATTGGAGTTGGTATCTTGCAATTCACTGCCAATTAAAAGTTTCTAGTGCCAAGCTCATGAAGCTTTTCATACTTCTTCAGAAAGTTCAGAACTTTTACTTGGGCATAGGAACCATTGTTTTAGATGCAGATGATTAATTAAAATTTGAATAATGCGTCACAAATCTTTAAGAAGTGACCATGATATTATGCAGTCAAGGGAACTGCTGAAGGTGACTTTGTGATGGATGCTATCTTCAGATCCATCCCTAATACAGTGAAGAGCCTGGGAAGAATTTTGTATATCCTTGAAAAGGAACTTGGGGAAATGCTGTTTACATTAATAAAGATGTTCGGCTGACGTGATTGTAGTTGAATTCCAATTTCTTCGCTGCATTAATCACTTATTTGTTTGGCTTTGCATTGTTATAGCAAAGACATATCTGGAAAGGTACTTTTTTCTCCAACAGATGCGAAATCTTAGATTATTCAATGCTTTCTTTTGTTTTTTTGGGCAGGGAGTAGTCAAAAGCAACTTGTCCATTACTTTGGATCATAAACTTCTCCCAAGATCTGGCCTTTTACAAGCTCAATAATTTATGGGCTGAGGTGCACTTTTCATGGGAGGTGTTGAGGATGAGAGTGAACCAGCCTCAAAACGCATGAAGTTATCATCCAGAGTTTTGAGAGGTCTTGCAAACGGTTCATCTCGTACAGAGCCTGCAGCTGGCTCTTCACTAGGTTTAATGGCTCGGCCCCTACCAATTGAAGGGGACGAAGAAGTTATTGGTTCAAAGGGTGTGATCAAAAGAGTTGAATTTGTACGACTTATAGCGAAGGCATTATATTCCCTCGGTTATGAAAAAAGTGGTGCTCGCTTGGAGGAAGAGTCTGGGATACCATTGCAGTCCTCTGTGGTAAAGTTGTTCATGCAACAGATATCTGATGGGCTTTGGGATGAAAGCGTGGTGACGTTACATAAAATTGGTCTCTTAGATGAAAATTTAGTAAAGTCAGCCTCTTTCTTGATATTGGAGCAGAAATTCTTAGAACTTCTGGATCAGGAAAAAGTCATGGATGCTCTGAAGACGTTAAGGACGGAGATCACACCTCTTTGCATAAAAAATAGTAGGGTACGTGAGCTCTCGTCGTGCATCATCTCTCCATCATCATGTGGGCTTCTTAACCAGAATAAAAGAAATAGTGCAAGAGCAAGGTCCCGTTCAGAGCTTCTGGAGGAATTGCAAAAATTACTTCCTCCAACAGTTATTATTCCTGAAAGAAGGTTGGAACATCTGGTGGAGCAGGCCCTTGTCCTGCAAAGAGATGCATGTATGTTTCATAACTCTATAGATAAGGAAATGTCACTGTACACTGATCATCAATGTGGTAAAGATCAGATCCCCTGTCGAACTTTGCAGGTTAGTGCATCGTAACATTTTATGCAATGGTTGTATTTTAATTTATTTGACTTCTTGATGAGAGCTTAAAACAGTGTTCGTATCCTATTATTTGTTAGAAATTTCTAGTGAGAGCTTACTATATATAATTATCTTTTCCTGGAACAGGTTTTACAATCACATAACGATGAAGTTTGGCTTGTGCAATTTTCACATAATGGGAAATATTTAGCTTCTGCATCCAATGATCGATCAGCAATCATTCATGAGGTAATGTTGCTTGCTTTGAGGTTATTTTTTTTTTCTTCTTCTTCTGGTTGAGGGGAGAGTGCTTACTTTTAAGTGTAATTACCATCCTTGAAGTCAAATTTCTATCCATCCACCTTTACCTAATTTGGCTCATCATGCAATCTGATAATTAATTGGATTGGACTTAGTTCTATCAAGTTGCTAAGCATTTGTGATTTGTAACCACATTCAGTTGCATTCTCGATGTAAAGTTTCATCTGCTGATGTGGAGATATCATTTTGGGTAATCTTTTTACCATGTCAAACTTTCTGATCTTTTTCATTTCTTGTGCTGATAATTTTTGCTTATCTGATGTGGTAAATTTGGAATTGTTGCTTAGCACCCAACCTCATCTGGCAGGCTGATGTTTTGTAGTCTTGGGCTCATAGAAGATTGTATTTCTTTGAATTTAGTGCTTTCTTCACATTCATGAATGGAGGAAGGGCTCTTTAACATAAATAAAAACTCCCACTGTTTTGGAAAAGAATATGGGTCTCATCTCATGAGACAGGAATTTGGAATGATATTTTCAAGAAATGACTATCATGAAAAATTTGAATTGATGATGATTGTGAAAATTTGAGCATGCTTATTCTCTGAAGAGCAAGCATGAGTGAGGATATCTGGTTTCTTTTGGTAAGCGACTGAAATTGTGTTTTTTAACTAAATTTTCAGTCACCAGCTACTTTGTGGCTATGAACTCCTTTGTGATTGTGAATGGTGTTCTAATTGCAGGTTGATGAGAATGGCAGCGTCTCATTGAAGCATATATTGACTGGTCACCAGAAGCCGATTACTTCTGTCTGTTGGAGTCCAGATGACCGACAGCTTCTCACTTGTGGGGTTGGGGAGACAGTGAGGCGCTGGGATGTCTCTTCGGTGAATGCCTTCGTGTTTATGAGAAAGCTGGCCATGGCCTCATTTCATGTGCATGGTTTCCAGATGGAAAATGGATATGTTATGGTGTTAATGATCGGAGCATATGCATGTGCGACTTGGAGGGGAAAGAGATTGAATGCTGGAAAGGGCAGAGAACTCTTAATATTTCTGATTTGGAAATTACTAGCGATGGAAAGCAGATCATAAGTATATGTAGAGAAACTGCAATACTTTTACTTGACCGGGAAGCAAAATTTGAAAGAATGATAGAAGAAAATCAAACGATAACTTCTTTCTCATTGTCAAAGGATAATAGATACTTGCTTGTTAATCTCTTGAATCAAGAGATCCATCTTTGGGATATAAAAGGGGATTTCAGGCTGGTTGCAAAGTACAAAGGTCTTAAGCGCAGTCGGTTTGTAATCAGGTCTTGTTTTGGTGGACTCAAACAGGCCTTTGTTGCCAGTGGTAGTGAAGACTCACAGGTGTGTATTTTCCATTTGATCTTTAGTTATAAAGATACAAGGCATATGCCTGCTCTTGGTAGCACAGAAGCACATATGCATGTCTCTTGGTTACATGGAACTACATATACATGGAGCTCATTAGGTGACTCTTTCGTATCTGAGCATGCTGGTCTAACTCGATATAGAATTCTGCTTTAGGGTTTGGGAAATAACAGAGTAGATGGGTGCATTACCTGTCAGTTTTTCTTTCTCAAAAGTGGTTAACTTTTTAACAGCATGGCCTTGCACACTTTTATAAATTAAGCAAAGACTGCGTGTTGTTGGAAATTCTACTTAAGAGGGTCTTGTGCTTACTGTTCACTTCAATGGATCTGTACTGGTGATGCTGTTGATGAGGAGTCTCGTGGGTTTTTGCTCATTCTCTCTCTCTCTCTCTCATCAACTCATGTTGTTCACTTCAATATTTGCTGTCCAGTATCAGTGGCAAGGTTGTGAGTCAAATCTTTTCCCTTTAGAGTGCTCATGACATTTCTCTAATCATATGTACTGTGTAACATGAGCATGCAACAGCAAGACAAGGTTTGGTAGGAAGTTTTAGAAACCTTTAATGTGAAAGTTTGATAGTGATACTTTATTGTGGGTTTGATTCTTTTCCTTTTATTTCTTATATTCACCAGTTTGGTATGACAGAGGAGATTTTGCAGTCTGAAGAAATTAATTTTGTGTATTGAAGGAGTTTTCAAATCCTTATTTGTGGGTACTCTCTAGTCATGATAAAGTTTATTGTTACTATGTTTTAGGTTTACATTTGGCACAAAGGCTCGGGTGAGCTGATCGAGCCATTGCCGGGTCACTCGGGAGCTGTGAATTGCGTGAGCTGGAACCCAGCAAACCACCACATGTTGGCATCGGCCAGTGATGACCGTACCATCCGGATATGGGGCTTGAATGAGCTAAACACGAGGCACAAGGGTGCACACCCCAATGGTGTCCACTACTGTAACGGCAATGGCACCAGCTGAAGAAGAAGAAAGATGCATGGCTCTAGCTGAGAGCCCTGATGCTGCTTTCTTAGCCATTGCTTTGGTGTAAATACGTATGTTCATCTAAAAAGCAGACACATTCATGTCAGACCAAGCATGTGAATCTTCAGCGAACTTCCTGGTAATAAATTTTTACTATTTCATCATAACTTGTGGGCATCTGGTGAAATAGAGCATCGATCTCTCAGGCTATGCTCTGATCAAACACTTTATAATCCATTTCTTGATTTTGTTTCCATATCAGATTAACATGCTACTTGCTCGGGCAGATATTGAACTGGTACTTGTCTGTAGGCTTACCATTATCCGGTTATTGCAAGTTCCAAATGTAAAAAAGTCTGCATCTTTTCTTTAACATCAATTCTTTTGCGGGCTGAAGGAGTGCATTGTGTATTGAAAGTAAGAAACTAGAAAAACGGCCATTCACTTCGACCGGGAACTACTTTCTCATTCTTCTATATTATCGAGAGATTGTGTTCCTTTTGGGCCTGTCTACTTGCTATGGTTTAGATCATTGTCTCAGGAATTGAGCTGTCTAGTGCAGGACCTAGTGGCCTTTCCTGCATGAATTTTGGCATCCATTTCCAAGTTCTTTTGCCGTAATCTTGTCCTTGGAGTTTGGCTTCTAGTACTCTTGTCAATTGTCATGCCATTGTAGTTTCCTTCAGCACGAGGAGTGAACGTTTCCTTTCAGAAGAAGTGTAGGATGACACTTCGTATTTACTCTCTATTCAAGTAATCTTTTTCGTCCGCCTAAGTCACTTATGACGAACAAGAGCGGAATGTTCGGTTGCAATAGGTTTCTCCATTGAAGACCAATTTGGATGTCGAGCACTGAAGGAACAAATTTGTTGCGAAAATATCTATCTAGAGGCCAAATCTAGGATTTCATTTACTAGCATGTGAATGGTTTTTTGTCGTTTGTTGTCTATGGAGGATGCATCTGTAGCTACAGATGTTTTGTTCTGTCGTTTGTTGTCTATGGATCACTTTTCTTGAGTTGGTAAAAACCAGAGCAAAGTACAGTAAAAAGGGTTATGATAGGTGAACTGAAATAACCAAAATAGAAAACTGAAATTACGAAAATAGGAGAGCAATATTAGATGTCACTGAAAAGATTAATAGAGAGAGAGAGAGAGAGAGAGAGAGAGAGAGAGAGAGAAGAAAACAATTTTCTTGGTTTGATGTTCAGACCGCTTTTACAACGTTCTCTCCAATGTTTATGCGATTTGGCTGTTGGATCAGAAGTCGAATATTCGAACAGCAGTTCAAGTTGCAATGGACTATAGGAGTGAACCTCATCTATGTGCTATGAAAATGACTGGCAACTTTATTGGACTAATCGTTTCTCATATCAAATTACCTAGCAATATTTTTCTAATGAAATTATTAGCTAATTATAGGGCGCAGACTATTTGAGCCGTTTATAACTCAAAACTCTCGTATGAAATCACCAATTACTTAACTAATTTTTTAAGCGGCTCCATTTTACCAACTCTAATAAGTTTCCCCCTCGACACGAAGTCTGTCCTATTCAAGACGAGGATGGAGAGGTCCGCGTATCTATTCGACCGATCAACGTCGTCTCGATGGTTCTTCAACCATCTTTCTTTAGGTCGTCGATGACATGAGTTTTCGAAACGGCTTCTCTATCAATGGAAGCGCTCGGGTTCGGCCGCCCTTGTTCCGAACATCATGGGAAAATACAAAGAAGCTGGTCAGTGAGGTTTGCTTCCCTCACGCATTTCGTCACAAGAAAGAGGATTACATGCCTTGAAAATGTTCGATATCAACAAGGTTTCCTTGATTCAACTTCCTCAATATGATTTACTAGTCTCTGGATACTCCATAACAAAAACAAGATGGGGGCCAAATCCAAGGTGGGGGATTCATTACACTGGAGATTGATTTACAAGCTAAAAGCCCTCCTGTCCCGGCGATCTTCTTCAAGCCACGCTGAACGAGCTCGCGGCGCTCTCGACGAACTTCCTGGCTCCCTTGAACCATCTCTTGTCCCCCGCTTGAGCCTTGCAGATGTATAGCTTTCCGTCTTTGATGGAGGCGGTGATCAGCTGGTGTTTCCCTCCCTCGTCCCCATCAGCGGTCCTCGTCAACACCGACACAAAGTAGTATTTGTTCCCGCCGATCTCAGGGGTCGACGACTCCAAGATGTTGGCTGTTGCCACGGCATCGCTCTCGAAACCGCCCTGCACACCAAATCCTTCTTAGGTTTGCAATGAGAAAAAGATGTCATAAGAATTTGGCCAATGTCTTAACTATCAGTGATATATCCACTCCATCATCTCCTATGGAGCTTCAAATTCCAGAGAACTTGCAATTCGGATGATCCATAGGACTTGTTTCTAAGGCTTGAATATTAACTGAAATGGTAACGCGGGTTTAAAGACTACCTCAGAGTCGGTCTTGCCAAAGTAAGCCTGCTTGCCCAGCAAATAGTTGACCTGCAAAGAGATGAGAGGCGTTGTTATCAGCTCATCGTGTTCTCGGCTAAAACATTTCGCATTTCGCTTGACTCTAGAGAGGGAAAGTTTGGGGCTTTACTTCGGCAAGGAAGTTTTCGGGAGAGCCGAAGTCGGTGATGGATTTCTTGTCGGTCGGGGTGACCATGACGGAGACATTGCTGGTGGTGTCGAAGTTGTCCTCATACCGGAGGACCTGGCCGGGGAACTCCACCTCTTTGCTCGGGTTCCACTTGGCCGGGATCAACAGCTTGAACCCGTTCCCGGTGTACGGCATGAAGTCGGTGTTGGTCTTCGGCTTCCCAAACACATTGGCTGGCAATAGTTTCGCATCCAGAGATTCGAATCAGGATCTCGCGAACGCCAATGCGCAATTCCAAACTCAAAAACACTACTGGTTTGCTAACGCCGCAGGCAAGTTTGCGCAGCGTAGCTTGCATGATTCTTTTCATTCAAATGAGCATGTGCTAATACTCCGACAGTTCAAACTTTCGATCCTACTCGACTTCGAATGGTATCCGAGCTTCGAGGGCTCTCGAGTTGAACTCCTCCCGACGCATTGCGCCACCGAACACTCCTCTTATCTACTCATGTAAACTACACAACTTCAGCTTTCATCATCTTGGTCAGTGCCTATTTCTAATAGTTCGACCATGCAGTAAAGGATCAAGCCCTCAGTTCGAAACTAACCCATCGGAAAATAGTCCTAGCCTCGACTGTGTACAAAGATCATCCCTCGAACAACAAGCAGCTACTCTTAAATATATAATCTCGTGAAGAACGGATGCACCAAGCAATGACCATCTAGCAGACACAATGAGAAAACAAAGAAGCAAAGGGAAACTGCAGCGTACCAGCTTCGCCGTAGGCAGCATCGGCAGGGGACACCTTGGACCCGACGGCCGCGGCGCCGATGAGCACCGTGAGGGCGAGGCGGCGCGACACTTCGGCGACGCTGCTCTCTTCCTCGCCGGCTGCCTGCTTCTGGGCCCGGCAGGCCACCTGGGCGGGCTTGAAACTCGGGGCGAAGCGCTGCGACGGGGTCCTGGCCGGAGTGGTGAGCGCGTTGTGGTGGAAGAAGCATGTTGTCGACGCCATTTTTCCCTTCACTCGCGATCCCTCTCTCTCGAGCTCGCTGCTGACGCTTTCGGTTCTTTGTTACGATCGATTATGAAAGACGTGCAAGAGAAATGGGGGATGAATATGTGAAGGGAATTGGTCGAGCTCGGATACTGGATGTGGGAAACGGATGACGAGCGGATTTCATTTTCGATGTGGGATAAGGCTGTGGCGGTTCTCGTTGGGCCACGTGGCGTTCGTGGCTCCGGCGATTGCCACGTCAGCCACGTGGAGACACGGCATAAGGTTTTCGGTCTGCAAAGGTTAAACCGAGAAACAAAAGACGGAGTCGAAGGCACGTGCGACACTTGTGGGAGGCCCAATTGGTGAAATTGGGCTCGTTTTCAAATAGCCCACTTATTTTAAGATAATCCTTCTTTTTTTTTTGACTCCTCTCTTTTGATAAACTACTTTCCGCGGGATTTGTTTTAAAATGAAATTTGGTATCTTGATCAAATTCGGCCCACCTGATTTCTTCCATCTCTTCAATCCGGTAGAGGGTAGATGATCTACAGCGATATTTAAGATGATTATTTGTCTAGAGTTGATCTCGATAGGATTAAAGCATGTACTAATAGATAGCTCGCTTTTCATTACTCAAAATTTCAATATTTGTCAATTAATTATGATGCGTTTAGTAACGTTTCTATTCTAAGAAATAATTTTTTTTTTCAGAAACATTTTTTTTTTTTTAATTTTCATTTGAATGCAAAATTTTTATAAAATTTTATAAAAATTCTAAAAAATTTTAGAATTTTGAAACGAATTTTTATAAAATTCGGTAACTATACAAAATTTTTATTAGGAAGAGAAATGCGTTTGGTACGATCCCATATATTTTTATAATTTAGAATTTCTTTTCATTTATTAATAATTTTATTACATTTTTCTTTTCTTTTTTTCTTTTTCCTCTCTTTCCTCCAGGTCGGTTTCGATGGCGATCGGCCAGAGAAGGGCCAGCAAGGTCCACCTTGGGGGAGGCTCGCCAGCCATCGGTGAGGTTGAGCCTTGCCATGGCTAGGCGAGTCTCGGCCTCGCCCTCACCCAACCTCGATGAGGCTCGAGGGGGCCTCGTCGATGGTCGATGAGGCTTGCGGGCCACATCGATGGTCGCCCAACCACGATGAGGTTCGGGAGAGCCTCGCCAGTGGCCGGCGAGCTCAAGGCGACCTTGTGAGGGTCGGCGAGGCTCTAGCGAGGTCGCTGGGCCTCGTCTGGCCAGTCACCGACCGCGCTGAGGCCGATGATCGGCTAGGGGAAGAAGGGAGGAAGAGAAAGAAAAAAAAAACTTGATTCTTGATTCTTGTTTCTTAAGTTATTAAAAAATTTACCAAATGCGTTTCTGTTCTATTTCTATTCCCGATAACAAAAGAATAAACATCTATTCCCAGTAGTGTTACCAAACGCACCCTTAGTAACTCGAATACCATCTTAAAGTTCAATAGAACATAATTTCCCTTTGTTGGAGGAAAGTGATGTCCAACATGATGTCAATGTTGGAAATTTCATAAAATATGGGCTTACATTAACTAATTGATTTTCTATTTTAAATAATCGGGTTAATGGATATTTCAATATTTGTTAAACCCTTGAATGATCTTATTGAATTTGGTTTTGTCATCTATTAATAACGGGCCTAGTTGAGTAGCAAAGTGTAGGCAATTATATTTAATTGAAGCTCGTAATGGGAGGGGTTAGTTGATAAGCTATTGATTATGGTTTGTTAGGTCTTTCTCTAGTTTATAAAAGGGTAAGTTATACTTATCAGTTGCTTAATCCCATTGAAAGCTCGTATACCGAAATAGGTCATAGAGAGGAAGATCTGGCACATCAACAGATCTGTAATTATGAGAGTGATCTATTTTTCTTCAAGTGAAGCAATGGTTCAAACAAATACACTTTTATTCCGTTCCGCTTATTGATATTAGTGTTTTACAATCATTTATGGATTCGATTCTTCTTGATTAATTAGTTATTTATGTGAATAAATTTTCTACATGTGGTATCAGAGCAAATCATATATGATTGTAGAACCCAAAATTATTTTTTTATGGACAAATTCGAAATTTTCCTTTTGAGTAGAATATGGGCGTTATTTTTTCGTGTGGATATTTTGCTTGATTGATTTTGAAACCTTAGGGCTTTTGTTTTACATGTTGAGATCTTTCTAACCATATATAATTTGTATAATTTCGTAGATAATTGAGAGAGAATTTTAAATTTTAAATTCTAGGGTTTATACATGAAAAAGTTATAGAATTTTTAAATTACTTGCAATTGATTGATGTTTGTTGTAAATTGTTGAATTTGAATTGTTATATACATGTTTTAGAATCCTTTGTTGCATTAAGGTAAGTTTTTAGGGCTTAAATTTAAGAAAACCGAATTTCGGCCATGGGAGGCTTAGATCCGAATTTCTTGAAGCGGTTAATTTCTTCGTTTGTTCTTTGTTTTATTAATTTTAGTCAATTATATTGATGTTAAAAGCAAGACCCATGGAGAAATTTCATCAAAAATTAATTATAATATGATTTTTTTGAAGTTCGGGTCGAATGACCCGGTTTGGAAGTTTCGTGACCCGGCTGGAGGTTGAAGAAGACCTCCAGCCGGGCACGCCCATCCTTCCCTTTTTTATGTTTTGGTTCATGGGCGTTAACCCATGAACTAAAAAATAGGTTCATGGGCTCTAAGAATAAAAAGAAAAGTTCATGGGCTCACGCCCATGAACCTTTCTTTGTGACAATTTTCTGGCCCATTAGTTTCAAGCCCAAAATCTTATATTAATTTGTGGGCCACTTTTTAATTGAAAGGAGCATGGGCTCCTGCGGGCTAGGCCAGAAAGTCTGGCCCCACGGTCCGATCTGGGCTGCTCGCGGGTCAGGCCCGCAGGAGAGTCCGAAACAGTAAAAAAAAAAAAAAAAAATTCTTTTTAAAAAAAAATTTGTGGCAAAAATTGTTACTTGATAAATGCAATATGATCTTGGGAGGAACATGTTGTAAGGTGCTTCATATTGATTGATGAATTTTTGGCATAAATTTTTGGAGTTCCCTATTGATAAAAATTAGTATATACAATAACTCGCCCAAATGGGGTTATTATGTATAGTAATTTGGAAAATAGCATGAAGATTAATCTCCAAATTTAATATTTATCTGCCCAAAGGGGATAAATTTTTTGAAAATTATATGTAATTCCCCTCTATGTTGTGATAATGGAGATGTATAATTTAAAGGATTTAACAGCCTAAAAAGGATGGATCCTTGACAATTATATGTAATTCTCGTTATTGTTGTTTTATAAACTTCATGTTGTGGAAAATAATGGTACATTATACACTCTGTCCAAAGGGGAGTTTATAATGTACTAATTATTTTTATTGAATTGCTTATTGCCCATAATTGATCTTATTGCATTATGTGTGACAAACAGTTATACCCACGCTATAAATAACAACAATACTATGGTTGAAATGTTAATTGGATCAAATATTATATTGTTAAGGACTTTGTCAAAAAGGGAAACATTGTAATTTAAAATATCAAAATTGAGTCCATGTTGGCTAATCATCTAACAAAAGTCTTACGACCCATTTTGTTTAAAGAACATGTAAAGAATATGAGTGTTTTAGATTCTTTTGATTTCTTTTGTTAATGGGAGCTATATAATTTGCATTTCTAGATATTATAGTTATATGCAGACCGATAATGCTTTTATGATGTCTATTAAAGCATTTATTTTCAATGATCATTATTGTTGATTCTATTGTTATCCTTTCTCCTATTGACTGAGAAATGGAAGTATAAAACAACATCTTTAAACAAATTTTAGTTTAAAGATGACTAGATGTCACTAATTATGAGATCTCATGTTGGATTGTGACATAATTATACAATTTCATGTTGTTTAGAAATTGTGCTAATGCAGTTTCATGTCGTTGAGAAATTGCATTGAGAACCGATAAGAAATAGTGTATATTTTGATCACATGTTGGCACTATTTTTTTCTTACTGATCCACTTATTATATGCACATAAATTTTTTTTTTTTCAGAATATTATTAACCCAAAATTTTGTTTTCAATATAAAATATTTTTCAAAATAAAAATAAGTTAATTAATGTAGCCCAAGTGGGAGAGTGTTGGAAATTTCATATAATATGGACTTACATTAATTAATTGATTTTCTATTTTAAATAATCAAGTTAATAGATATTCCAATATTTATTAAACCCTTGAGTGATCTTATTGAATTGGGCTTTGGCATCTATTAATAACGGGCCTAGTTGAGCAACAAAGTGTATACAATTGTATTTAATTGAAGCCCATAATGGGAGGGGCCTAGTTGACACGCTATTAATTAGAGTTTGCTAGGTTCTCTCTCTAGCCTATAAAATGGTAGGTTATACGTTATACCTATCAGTTGCTTAATCCTATTGAAAACTGCTATACTGAAATATGTCATAGAGAGGAAGATTTGGCATTCCATCTCTAATTATCAGAATGATCTATTTTTCTTCAAGTGAAGCAATGGCTCAAACGGGTATCGTTTTAATTCGCCGTGCTTATTGATGTTGGTGTTTTACGGTCATAAATTGATCCGATTCTTCTTGATTAATTAATTGTTTATGTGAATAAATTTTCTATAGTCAAGCGAGGCGGATCCTTTACTTGATCATGTCCAGCATAACTTGACGTGAGGGGAAGTTCCTTGTTTAGAGGTCAAGTCTCTCGGGGAATGGAACTTTAGAAGTCACTTCCAGCAAAGGATGACCAGAATCCAATTGCATTTTCTTACTTGAAGCTTAGGAAGACGGTGCAGTAGACGTTACTTACTGTTGCGTTTGCTTCGCATAGGATCTTGTTTGCTCAATCAATCCTTTGAACGGCATCGGTGTTGGTAACCTGAACGTGTGATAAACTGTGCCAAATCTGCATAAGCTCCTTCGTTCTTGTCTAATTGTTCTTCTTACAGTTTTCCAAATGCCGAGCATGTTTTTCCTTGCCCCGCCGTGTAGCCGCGTAAGCTTGGTGGAAGCCGCGGTTAAATTCGGGGGGAACGCCGGCCGGGGGAATTGGGCGAAGCCTGAGGCAAGGGAGGCGAGATGTCAAGATGAATTTCAAAAGATGAACAGATCCCTCAAGGAATCCAAATAATTTCAAGAATGGTAGGTGCAAGAGGCAGATGAGTTGAAGAGCACGAGCGGCTTCTTCCCCTCTAATCCGGTCACGTGCCTCGACAGGATTGCGATATAATCAACAAAGAGATTCTCCCATTATCGTAAAGCGAAAACATGCTTTTCCCCAGGGAATTATTCCTGACGCTCTTGTCAACTTAAATTATAAAAGGGTTCAGAAAGTGTTTGCTGAGTATCTTTGAGTAATTAGGCCCAATGGAGACAAGGAAAGTTCCAAATAAACGCAGTAATTATCCTCATTTTCTTAAATAAGAACGTGAATTAAATATTGTTTCAAAAAAGGGATTTAAAGTAGCTATAATAATTTTGACAAGGGTCTAAAGTGATCATGACAGTTTCAAATGGAAGCCTGACTTCATTTTCCAGCTATTCGAGAGTTTTAATTTAAGTCAAATTAAAAATTAAGAAAACTAAAAATTTTTAAAAAAGAGAAAACAAATATAACATGAGAGAGCCGGTAGCAACCCTCCCCCAAACCTGACGAGGGGAGAGCTAGGAGACCCTATGAAGCATCGACACTCTTCAAGAGTTTTCGTGTCGTGTCGGACACTTTGACACGTGTCTAACACTCTCGGACACTCGGTCAATGTGTCACACTTGGTTAACTTTTCCGACACTTGAGTCGGAATTCCAACATACGAGTTTCTAATACATGATTCCGATATCGAGATCAATTTTAAAAATTTTCAATAAATGAGATGTCAAAATGTATATATGTGAAAAACTGAAACACAATAATAAAAAAAAAATGAAGAAAGAAGAAAAACATAATCTTCTCTTCTCTTTTAACTTCCACTTTTCGTGATACACAATTCACCCCTTAAGTTTTTTTTCCTCTTCCAACAAATCTAACATGCGAGTTTGGAATGTCGATTGATTATTTTTTCTCCAAGTTTAATAAATTATTTGAATAGAGTTGAATTTGTCAAATTGAAACAATGAATGATATTAATAAATGGTGGATTAATGTTTTTAGTATAAATTCATTCTAGGCTTTTTTAATTTTTTAATTATTTGTGAATTTCAATAAAATTAATTTGATCGAAATAATCATAAAAATGATGATTTATTATGTATATATATTTAATATACAACGTGTCGGAGTTTTTGTTTTTTGAGAAACGACGTGTCGGCGTGTCGTGTCGTGTATCGCGCGACAGTGTCGATGCTACTTAGAGGAGACCCTCGTTGAGGCGCCGCAATGGGGAAGCGGCCACAGGTGAAGAGCTTGAGTTTTGTTTTGGTTTTTTTTTTTTTTTTAGGGAAAAAACCACCAAAAACCCTAAATTTTGCCAAAAGTGACAAATTTACCCCAAAATTTTTTTTTTCGTGACATGAAAAACCCCGAAATTTGCCAACCGTGACATATTTACCCCAAACTTTTTTTCGTGACACAAAAAATTATGAACTTCTATCCGTATGACACATTTACCCTAAACTATATGTCATTTTGGTCTTTTTACTTTTTAATTTTTTTTTTACTTTTTTTCCTTCTTCTTCTCTCTTCCCTTCGTCGGGTGAGGACCTCCCTTGCCAGATCTGACGAGGGCACCCCTCGCCTGACGTAGGCGAGGCCCGACGCACACGTTGAGCGACCCTCGCCCGACGCCGGTGAGGGCAATCCTTGCCGGACGCCGGCTTCCCTTTGCCGGCTCCACCGTGGCCGGTAGAGGGAAGAGAGAAGAAGAAGAAAAAAAATAAAAAAAACCAAAAAGGAAAAATAGAAAAAATAAGACGAAAATGCCCATTGATAGGGTAAATGTGTCATAATTTGTAAAGTTGGGAGTTTTTCATGTCACAAAAAAATTTTTGGAGTAAATTTGCCATTTTGGGCAAAGTTTGGGATTTTTGGTAGTCTTTTCCCTTTATTTCAAGTTTTTAGCATTATTTTGAGTTTGTCTTTTTTATGGAGAGAAAAAAAAGGAAAAAAAAGGAAAAAAATAAAAATAAAAATAAAGAACATAAAGGCCCTCAATTAGGAAGTGAGGTCGTGCCCTTTTTTGAGACTCACTTCCTACCCTTATTTGAGAAAATAATGGTATTTTAGGTTCTTATTTGAGAAAATGATGGTACTTTAGACCCTTATTTAAAATAAAATCTAATTCATGTTCTTATTTAAGAAAATAAAGGCAATTCAAGTTCTTATTTGAAATTTTCCTTATTGAGAATAATTTCAATATGACATAACTCAACATGTTCTGATCCATCCATTTCTAGAAACGATTTTTTCAGCAGACTAATTGACACGACATGAACCGATTCCCGATTCGGACCAAGTGTTACTGGTATTCGAGGTGCCTATTTCACTTAAAGTGGGCCCACCCCGTACATTTGCAATTACTACTTATTGCAGAGCTAATGAAGAGTCCATTACTTCGACTATACTAACTACTAACCAACCGTGCTATCATAAGTAACATCGGCAGGCTACAGTCGCCACACCACTAGCAAAGCATATGCGGCACAATTGTGGGCTCTCCGGACCGGATCTCTAATTAGCTGGCCATTACTCCATTAAAAAAAAAGGATCAGTACAAAATGCATGGGATTCCTTGTTATAATATGTACATTCTTGCACTCTTTGCACTTGTACTTTTTTTTTTTGGTCGGTAAAGGGATACTAAAGTCGAATTAGTTCTCTTGTGTAATTTGTTAGTCAAGTAAATAACGATAACTTTACAAAATATAATTAAATATATGACGTGTACACACCTAAGTTACAAAAATCCTAAATTGATACCCTTGTAACAACCCTCTGTTACTTCTGTCCAATCTCCTACCTAAATAATGAAATAGTAACTAAACAACAAAGTCAATATGGATGGTGTCGGTAGCATTAAGCGACCTATATGTCTATTTTTTGAAATTAGTTACCGAGTGATGAGACTTGTTCCCTATGTTGAAAAGAAGCCACTTTTGTGAAAAATGATTGGGTGACGTGGCCGGTGTGGTGACATGGGATGTGGTGACATGGGATGGACTTGCCGAAACGCTTAATGAACATTTTTGAGCGGTGATGGATTTATCTGGATGCGTATGGATGTTCTCGGATGCACCGGGTGTTATGGGGCCCATAGGGTGTGGGTTTAACACGAATATGAATACGATATTTTACTCTAAAAATTTATTTATTTTTGGTTATTCAATGAATTCTATAGTCACCAAAGAAAGTACTAGTTTAAATTCCCTTAATTTTTTGAAATAAATGTCAATTTTTTTAATCAAATTACCATATGTTTGGACAGCTTCCCTTGGACGTAAATTGAACCGTTTGATTAAAACTGTAGAAAACTCACGGAGGACAGCAATATCGCCTTTGAGCTTCCCGTCCGTTTGGATTTTTCTTGAAAAAAAAATCACTCATTATTTTTACTCTCCAAACGTCCAAATAATGGGGAAAAATGTGCTTTTAAGCTTTCGAAAAATTACCAAGAAATTTTAAAAAAATGCACGTTCCAAGAGAAATCAGAGTTATTCAATATCAGAGCAAAAAAAAAGCGGCGGGGGGGGAAGGAAAACCAGAATTCGTGAACTCACTTTAATTTTCCCTAGAGAGTGCGAAAAAAAAAAAAACTGGCAAATAAGGTCCTGTTTGTTTTTTTTTTTTTTTTTGTCATGAACACAATTTTTATTTTTTGTTTGTTTCGGGGGAACAAAAAAAGAATATAAACGCGTTTGTTTGCGTTTTTGTTCAAAATTTATATTTTGTTTAGGGAATAAATTTGGAATAAACAAAAACAACAAAAACTTATTTTTTGTTTTTTAACACTTCCAAGAAACAATTTTTATCTCTCATATTTTTTTCTCTTTCTTTCTTTTCTTCTTTTTTTTTTTGGCCGGTTGCCAGCCTTGGCCATGACTAGCGACCGGCCGTCGAGGGCCGACGACCTCGCCGGAGCATCGTCGGCCCCCGGGCGAGGCCACCGGCCCTCGTCGGCCGATCGCCGGCCATGACCAACCAAAGGAAGAAAAAAAGGAAATATTAAATAAAAATATAAAAAAATTAAAAGAAACAAAAATATTATACAAGTTTATCAAACGTGTTTTGTTCTTTTTTATTCTAGAAAAAATTTACCAAACGCGTTTTGTTCAAAAATTGTTTAGGAACAAAAATGGAACATATTCTCGTTCCTCGAAACAATTTTGAACATAAACGTTTTTTTTTTTTTTTGGGACTGGAGGAACCGCCATGGTTGGCAGCGGCTTAAACGTAAACCCTCGGGATGACGCTAGCGAACAGCACCCACCACCACGGCGTCAAATTTAAGAATCCCTAGTGACAACGCTGGGATTCGAACTTCTCCCCTCCGTGTGGGGGATCAGGCCGAAGCCAACGCAGCTACTGTGGGCGGTGATTTTGAATAGAATCGTTATCAAACACATCCTAAATAAATTTCGAGAGTCAATCGAGTCAAGCGGCTTCCACGGGCAAAATATCTTATTATTATTATTATTATTATTATTGTTGTTGTCATTATTTTCGGGCACAAGAGCGAGGAAAACGCAAGAAAGGAGGGGCCCCCGAAAATGATAAAACCGGACACGACAGTCCGCCAGTCTTATCAAGAATCTTTACATAGCCTGTCGAGTCCAAAGCCTCCCGTTGCTCCCCTGCCTTCGATGCTCTCGAGCTGCTCCGCCCTCACCTACTGATCTTCAACCTCAGCAGCAGCAGCAGCAGCAGGCAAGAAGAAGAAGAAGAGCAGCGCTCCTTCCCGTCCGGTTCGTGACCCTCTCGCCCTTCGATTTCGCCGCTCGCTTCTTTCGCGCGTCTCGTTTCCGTTCGTCCGGCGATTTTTGATTCGTCCGCCGGTTGCCACGGCTCGATCGGTGTCGCATTGATCGCGGCCGGCTTCTCTTCGCTTGCTGAAGTGAAATCGCGTTGGCTTATTCGTGTGATCTTTCGTCCTTCGCGAGTCGGCGATTCTCGCTTTTCGGAATCTTGTAGTCGTCGTACATTTTTTTTTTCCTTTTTGGATCCGAGCTAGTAGCCGTACGATTTCCTTGTTCGTGCGTTTTGCTCCGCCGACGGTTTTTTTTTTTTTTTTTTTTACCGCTGCGGTGGAGTGAATGTGCGCTGGGGCTAGCTCACTGGTCGCGGTGGTTTTGTTGTGCGTGTGTGACGAAGTGCTGTTCTCGGGGGACGGGATTAACCGTAGAGACGAGGTGCTATTCGCGCGAAATGCTGCTTGTTGTGCTTAGACACCGATCGGCGATGGTAATGCATGTTTTGCCCCCAATTTGAAAGGGCCTCGGAGCGGTGCTCGGCCGAGACGATTGTGGTGTATGTCAATGGCTTGTGTAGAAGTTTGCTGTTCAGACCTAGGGCACGGCAATGGCATCTTCCGCAAGCATTTTGGCAAGAACACGTCGATTCTTGTTATTGATGGTTGGCTTCTGCAGCTTGTTGATGCCAATATCTGCTGTGCATGACGGTGGAATTTAATTAACCGCTAGGAGCCCTAGGACCATCTAAGCTGCTCTGGTGTCGGCTCATGGCCGTGGTTGTTATTTTTTCAGATTATACAATTGGTGAATCCGATGATTAGGTTTAAAGGTTCAGTTCTGTGGAATTCCAGAAATTGAAAAATAATGCAGCACCATGGTGCTTCAGAATTTATATGGTGCAGCTGCTGTTCAAGAATTTCAATTGTCAATTTTTTTTTTTTTTTTTTTGGGCTGTTGGACTGGTTTATAATATGAACAGGGTTGCCTCTGCATATAGAATTAACTTCAGGAATGACTTCACAAAGTTGTGTGTCATTTTCGCATGATTTTGCTTCCAACTATCTAGTAAGGATTAAGACTTACGCATTCTCTTGCATGACCTAAATGTCCGAAAGGTTTGCTCCATTGAATCCCAGGAACAATGCCTGAGGAAATAACAGCCGAGAATATACTCAACGAGATTGCGGAAAAAATCGCTGAAAAGCAGAAGTCTGTTTCATTCGTTGAGGGGGACAAGGTCGACGCAGTCACTTCTCAATTTAAAAGGCTCTTTGGACGCCAGAAGCCGATTCACCGTCTATTTGGGGGTGGAAAATGTACGATATCTTTATTAGTTTTATCAATTTGGTGAAATTGTGATGCTTTTTTGAATGCCTTCCTGACCAAATTGTGCAGCTGCTGATGTGTTACTGTGGAGGAACAAAAAGATCTCAGCAGGTGTCTTAGCCAGTGCAACTGCTATATGGGTGCTTTTGGAGTGGCTTGACTACCACTTTCTGACGCTTGTATGTTTCGCTCTCATCCTTGGCATGCTAGCTCAGTTTCTGTGGTCAAATGTTTCTGGCTTACTGAGCAGGTTAACAAATTCCTAAATGTGTTCTTCCCTTTTTCTTAATTCAGTTTTCAATACTGCTAGGTTCTAAATTAATTTTTTCTTTTCTAGCAGGTCAGCATCCAAACCACCTCGTCTTGTGGTGCCAAATGATGTCTTTGTTGACATCGGGAAGTCTGTAGGAGCTGAGGTTAACCAAGCTTTGAAATTCCTTCAGGATGTTGCTCTGGGAGGAAACTTGAAGCAATTCCTCATGGTGAATTCAGTGTTTCCTTTCTCTATTTGGTTGTTGTCATTGTATGTCTACAATATCATGTCCTTGATAGTAGTCCTTTTCTTCTTTTATTGTTGCACGCAGCAGGGCAGTTGGTTGTCAAACATCTCATGTTTGTATGTATCATTTGTGTAGCTTGAAGCTGATGGCCAAAGGAACATGGCATTAACATCATTATTATTTCCGTGGCTGTGATATTTGATTGGCTTTGTTGAAGATATTAAAATGGACTACACTATATCAACATTCTAAATTTGGTGTACTTGTATACAAGTGTTTTATGTATCATTCTTGGTAGAGAATCTCTTGATGGTGGGTCATGTCTCTGCTGGATAATTTCGGTATATGGACAGTATCTTGTGTGTTTTGGATCAAGGGTGTTTCTCGTCATATATATCAAATCACCACTAATTGCACGATGACTATTTGGAAATTCTTAGTTCACTGACTGTGGATGATTAGACTATCATATGCCATCAGTGCAAAAATCAAATTGTGGTATGAGAGAGCTTTCTCTTATCTGCATATGATACGATATTGCAATAACAGAACCAGCATAGCTTAACCTCCCACAACAGGCTTTGCCACATTTAAAATCTCCCTTTTTTAGATGTGAATTTTTGATTTCCTTGTTTGTTGTGTGATGTCTTACAAGCCTAATTTGGTCATCCGCATGTTGTTGCTGCCAGTCCAAATGTTTTGTGACATTTTAATTCTTTTCATAGCACACTGATAGTTTTTAATTCAACAGTTTGTCCATAGTTAAGCAATACAAGATATTTCGTGCTCAGCTTCTAATGCTTTTCTGATGTAAGAAACTCATTATATTTGTAAGTTGCAACAAGCTTAGAAGTCAGCTTGTCTTGGCAATGTTTGCTCTGACAATGAGATGCTTTGCAGGTTGTGGGGAGCCTTTGGGCAGCAGCTATAATAGGGGGCTTGTGCAATTTTATAACAGTGTTGTACATTGGTGAGAAGATATTTACATGAGTCTAGTAGTCTGGAGTCCGATAGCATGGTGCCTGTGTCTATCTTGATGGCTGCCTTAATTTCATGTGAAATCAGCATCGCTGACCCTGGCAATGAGCTAAATCTTGGAATACACACAATGTGTTTCATGTTAAGGATCAGGGACAAAGAATGATCAACACTTTCATGGTTCCTTCCATCATAAAATCCTGGAAATTTTCAACTTCCTGCGGGAATGCACCAGCCATGCTTTTATACACAATTTTCTAGATAGCATATTGATGGTGGGGGTTTATGTAATTTTCAGGAACTTGAAAGAATTGATAAAAGATCGGATAATCTCAAGGATAAAATCAATCACAATCAGGGCCTTCACTTTAGCATGATATTTTGCTGCAATAGACCGTAATTAGTGAAAGAGAGCTGTTTTCTTCTTCCACGGCAATAGACCAAGTTTTTAGAGTATAAGCTAATTCATTGCAGTAAAACACTTCTACAGGACCATTTCACTTGTATCTTCTCATTGTTCATACTTCTATTCAGTGATCATATGGCTAAAAAGTTTTTTCTTGCTGAAGGTTTTGTTGCTGCTCACACATTACCTGTTCTGTACGAGCGATATGAAGATCAAGTCGACAGCTTCGGTGACCAGGTCCTGGACCAGCTTCAGCATCACTATCGTAAATTGGATACTGTTCTTCTCAGCAAGATCCCCAAAGGGAAGCTCAGGGCCAAGAAGTTCGAATAGATTACCCTAAGAAAGTGCATGAGATTGATTGATACGTATCCTTATCATCTCTCATGCCTGCCATTCATGGGCCTTGAGCAGATATAGCTATATGAATAGTCTTGACCTGATCATATTAAGCCTGCACAAAGTCGTTCTTGTGCCTTGAACTGTCGCTTATGTTAATGAATATTCCCCATTCCAATACGCAGTAACTCACAATGAAGTGGGAAAACTAGAAGAAAAAGGTTCAAAGGCTGGCTTTTGTTCGTTCACTGGTCAGTGTCTTCTTTCTGCTGATTCTTCTCCTCTAATGAGTTGCTCATGGTAAGACTGGAAATTCATTGTCCTGATTTCAAAGGCGATTTGGTCGAGACACGTTGATAGCTAGAAGTGTTGGTGCTGCTTCCTTGAAAAAACGTTTACCTGTCCTAATTGGAGCAATTGTTGATAATAACATGGAGAAGGTCCCACAGATTCATACACGAATATTTATCATCGACGTCTAACTTTTGCACCCCGAAGGTTTCAAATTGCATTCATGAAATTTAGGGATTGTATGTACCAAAGCATTAACACCGGAACTTGGCCACTATACAGAATTTGTTAGCAGATGTAGTGGAAGTCTCCAAGATTAGTGGACGCCTCATTCTGAACAAGGCCAGATTGCTTTCTTGGTCATACGGGACTTGAATCGAGTGGATTCTCCATCACTTTTTCATTGGCAACGTTGCTCTTATGAAATAAAGATCTTGACAGGCATTACAGAAAGATGCTAAAGCTATTATATGTCATTGGAGCAGACCCGAGTCTCAAACCACAGTTGCTATCGTCCATTCCAAAGCAGATTGCTAAGCACTCGAAAGATCTTTCTAGAACAAAAGAGTTGTAGATTCTACGCTCGGAGAAATCCGGCAAGCAATCCATATACTTTCCAAGGAAAGCAATTATGGATCACTTGCATCATAAGAGGGAATTCGCCAAAGCCTGCCAAAGCCCGGCCTGCAACTGTAGTGTCCACATAACGCTTCTTCTTGTGCATGCTCCGGCAAGAAGAAGAGGCATTTTGGGAAATATCAATTCAAATCCTCCATACGATGAAAAGGAAAACGGAAATATCTCCTCGCAAAAGGAGATCCGCAGGCAAGAAGAAAAAGGATGGATGTCTTATCTATGGACGCAAAGGGCATTTTACCAAAAACTGTTGTCGGACTGAAAAGAAAGGCATGCAAATGCTACAAAAATTGACAAGAAAACACATAGTATTCCTCCAAAAAGATTATTTTGAATTAGGGCGCATTTGACAACCATTCTGTCCCGGGGAATAATTTTTTATCAAAATTTTTTTTTTGATTATGTTCATGAAAATAATTTTTAGCAAAAGAACGCGCTTGTTAACTATCTAAAATTTTTATTTCCAGAAAATAAAAAACGTTTGGTAAGATTTCTAAATTTTTAATTTTTAATTTTAATTTTTTAACACTTTTATTATATTTTTCTTATTTTTCTTTTCATTTTTGTCTTCTTCCTCCTTCTTATTTGCAGCCGGTCGCCGCCACGCAGCTGTGGCCAAGCAACCGGGCCGGCGAGGTCAGTGAGCTCGGCGAAGCCTCGCCAAGTTAGGGTGAGGTCCAATGAGGCTCGGCCTCGCCTAGACAGTGCAAGGTCGGCTTCATCCTGGCTTGGCGAGGCCGAGCCTGGCCAAGGTCGATGATCGGTCAAAGGGAAGAAGAAGAAAGGGGAAGAGAAGAAGAGAAAAGAAAAGAAAAAAGAATAAAATAAAAAAATAAAAAACTAATTTTAAGAATTGTTCCCGAGAATAAGAAGTTACTTTTTTCTACTTCTTGATTCTGTAGGTAGAGAATACCTAGGGGCGCGAGACAACTCTCTCTAAGGAACTTGGCAAAATAGCATCGTAACTTTGGGAGATCTATTCCCAAGAATAAAAAAATAGATTTTTGTTTCTGGGAACAAAAATTTTACCAAATAGATTTTTTTTCTTTTTTCGTTCAAAAGAACAGAAATAGTTGTTTCTCGGAAGGTTACCAAACACGACCTTAGTCTTCCCTTTGGTAGATGAGCCTATATGATAAAATCATTTGTGCCATTTAAACATTCGCGGAAACCGGTGATACTGATTGGTCTAGTGAGCCCAATCCGGATGATGGTCTGATTTTTTTATAATAAGGCCCATAACTCATATATATATAACATTTATAAAACTCCCCGTGCTACTGAACCGTAATCTATCCTTCCAAATATGATAAGCCCATCTCAGTAATTGCTCTCGTGAGTACAGGAGCCGATGCTTTCATTCTTGATCCTAAAATCCTTCAACAAGAATCCATGAAGCCACACACTAGAGATTTGACCTCAGCCTCTGGTAAAACATTCGCCGTTAAGGGTCCGTTCGTTTCGCGAAAAATATCATGTTTCCGAAAAATATTTTCTTAGAAGTTATTTTCCAGAAAAAATGACTATATTTACCGAGTGTTATGCCGAAATCTAAACTTTGAGTGGAAAATATTTTTCACCGTTCGTTAGCTAATTTAATTGTTTGGGAAAAATTATCAAAAATTGATTTTAATATTTTTAATTGACCAAAAAATTAGTTTTTTTTTTTATATTTTTTAAAAAATGAATTTTAAATTATTTATATTTTTAAAAAATCGAAATTTTTATTATTTCTTTCTTTTTCTTTTTCTTTTTTCCTTTTTCTTTTCCTTCCTCCTTCCTCCTCCTTCTTCCTTCACCGCCGCATGCTTGACGATGGCCGGCTGCCTGGCGGCTGACCAAGACTCGGTCGCCAGATCTGGCGAGCTCGCCAGAGTTTCGCCGGATCTAGCAAGGCCCGAGCTCCGCCCAAGGCCGGTGAGAGCTCCGCCTCACCCGATCTGGCGAGGCCCAAGCTCAGCTTCGCCAGATCGGGCTAGGCAGAGCCTCGCTGGCATGGGACGAGGCTCGAGCTGGTTTACGGCCGCGGCCAGCGACTAGCAGTGAAGAGGAAGCAGGGCATGTCGTGAAGATCGAGCATCGTTGGACGAGGGGACACTCCGTCGTTGCTGATTGTCAGCGTTGAAGGAGGAGGAGGATGAGATCAAAAACCTAGGGCTTTGTGAGGGTGGAGATCCAGCACCACCGGATGAGGGGATGCTCCGTCGCTGCTGATCGTCGGTGTTGAAGGAGGAGGAGATGAGATTAGAAGGGTTTCATGAGAAAGAGGGCAGAAATGAGTAAGGAAAGAAGCAGCGGAATAGAAGATTGCGCACGGGAAAATGATTTCCTCTTTTCAAAAGAGGAAATCATTTTCCACAATCTGATGGGGAGATTTTCCATTAACCGGAAAACATTTTCTTTGACCATCTATTTTCCGCCATCCGAACACCGGAAATTTCGGAAAATATTTTTTGGAAGTTGTTTTTCGCGAAACGAACGGACCCTAAAATAAGGTGAAAATCTATGAATTCTTTCCTCAATGCTCTATTACTACCAAAATCATTGATTCACCACCCTCGGATGAAGATATCATAGTTGGTTGAGATATTCTCAACAAACTTCCCAAAGCTCAGAATTCTATCCACTAGTCTCCGATGCAAAGGAAAATTTGAACGGTTTGTTGATACTAGTAGATTATATCTCATCGAACCTAGTAATCTCGACCCAATCATCCAAGCTCTCACAAGCTCATGTGATGAGTCTCATCCTAATTTCTTCCAAAATGCTCTAATTTATCGTGGAAAAATGAAGACTTCTTCATTCACTTACCTTTCAAGAAGAATGAAGATATCAATCCCACTAAGATAAGCCATTCTGGCATAATTCTTGAGCACGCAAAACTTGCTCAAAGGGATTGTGAATTGTTAGTCCAATAAGGACTAATTGAACTAACAATTTCTCAGTGGGCGTGCAAATGTCAATAAGCGAGCAGAGCAAACTATAGGCAAGAAAATGTTGGTTACTCATAAACAACCTCTAAATCAATTCCTTTAGAATGATATATTCCCTTTACCAAATAAAAGGCTTTGTTTTTTGGTCTTTCCACTGCCAAGATATATTCCAAATTCAATTTAAATGAAAGATGTTGGCAACTTGGTATTTGTCCTAAAGATATAAACAAAACGGGATTCTGCATCCTCAATCGGCATTTCCAATGGATAGTCCTCCATGAAAACTGCTCCATCACTATTCCATAAGGTTATGTGCAAAATATTGCCCTCTATTACTACCAACTTCCACATAAATATTCTTGATGTTCTCCTCCACAATCCTAATGAAGATTCTCACTGTGAGCTACTCAATCAGTTTGTTGATTTGGTCAAGCAGTGTATAATGATGTTATCACAGGAAAAAGATGGTGATTGTGCAAAATGAGATCAAATTTCTTGGCATGCGTTGAAAGATGGTGCATACTGACCAGAAGAGCACATTGCTAAGGAACTACTCAAATTGCCTTATGAGATTTTCTCACAAGTAAATTCAGCGATTCTTTGACATTGACAATTACCTCAGGGACTTTGTCCTAAAGATTCCAAAGTTCATGCACGCACAGCAAAAAATGCTAATGAACGATCCATCTCCATGGAAAGGAGAGCAGATCGAAGCCATTAAAATCTTCAAAGAAAAACTTCAAAATGTACCGCCATTTCAAATTTTTTTATAGGACAATCGAATTCTCCACACTGATGTACTGATAAATATTGGGCAACAGTCCTCTTTGAGTAAATAAATGGTAAGCTGAGAATCTATGAACACAAGAGTTGAAAACTCTCTGAAGCAAAAATTTATTACCATTCTACATTTAAGGAAATATTGGTACTTAAGTATAAAATAAAAAATTTAGATTCCATCTTATCAATCATCACTTTCTCGTGGAAATGGACTTGTCTTTCTTCCTTCAAATGATCAAGTTCAAGTGAAAAGTAATCCAAATTATGCCGCTTTTATATTGGGCAAAATGGTTTTCATAGTACTCCTCCCTCCATGTGATCATTAGTGAATTTAAGAAAAATCAGACACAAGTAAGTGAATGTTATTTGCTTAAACAAAAGTTCCAAAAAAATAGCTTCCATGACTTGAGAAAAATGTCTTTTAGGCAATAATAATTTTATCGGTTTACGTCATTTCTGACATGCTGGAAATTGAGACGGGTGATCGATATTACAAGTGGAAAAGCATCTAATTCTATGAATCGAGAAACATTTCTTTGACCATTTGACTATGCCACGTGTCAATGACAAAACAAGTCAGCAGGTATCCGAAGCATAGCATACTCTCTCCCAAGGGAGGGCTCTATGACCCGGAGCTAGAGGCCTCTTTGAGACCGTACAGATTCCATGCTGTCAATGCACCTGCACGTGAAAACGGAGCCAAAGAGTGTGCATGGAATGGTGCCTCCATGTGTGGAATGTGCACAACAGGCACCTTCCATGAGCTCAGCTCACGCATGAGTCCCCCACATGACTTTTGGGGCTAAGTGTGTGGAAAGTTGCTTGACCATGTCACCTCTCAACCCCTTTCACCCACAGATTTGTGCTCTAAATTCTCCCCATATTTCCTATATTAGTATTTTTCCTCTGAAAAGTGAAAAGAGAGTGGAGGGGAGAGAGAGAAAGAGAGACAGAGAGACAGAGGGAAAAGGACTGGAATATGAGAATTGACCCTTATGTGTCCCTGCGGAGATTTTTGAATGCACTGACAATGCCACTCCTTATTTCATATTGAGCTATATAAATACAAGGCTCCGTGGCTTCATTTTTCATCACTGCACATCGCTTGGTTTAGACTTGTGCAAGGGATTGTTCACACACAACACACCAATCATTTACATCATGGTGGTCGTCAACAGCAAGCAACCTGGTTTGCCCTGCGATATGTTGGTCGTCAACCACTTCCTGATTTCTGTTACCCTCTCCTATGTCATTCACTTCAGAGAAAATGATGGGGATGGTGACGACGACGACGACGACGACGACGACGACGGTGGGGTTGCACCAGCAGCTTAGATATTGCACCGCTGCTCGGAGATTTGTCGCTGCAAGTATTAGGGTTTTCATTCATCAAGAGAGAAGAATCAGCTTTACCCATAATATGTATGCTAGGGGAAATTGCTGATTGAGGCCTCCTAAGTGCGATGCTCACCAGCAGCCAAGCTGGGGACAACCACTTGATATAATTCTAGCCATGTAAGGTTTATCGTTACTGTTGAGTTCATCTATGGTAATCCTAATTGATTAGTTAGTGGTTACCAATATTGTTGTACCTGTTAGTCATGTGATACGAATAAAACCTACATAAATTAGCAGGCCTAGCTGATTGGGGAGTTAGGGTTACCCCCTCCCTCCCTCCCTCCCTCCCTCCCTCTCCCTCTCCCTCCCTCTCCTCTCTCTCTCCCTCTCCCTCTCCCTCTCCTCTCTCATATATCTTGAGGTAATCGAACGGAATTGGAGTTCACAATTTCACTCTCATCTGCGACTGGATGCTTTTCAGATGAAGTTTTCATCTGAATTAGTCCTTCACAAGAAGTTTGAAAGAAAGGGAAATATAAGAATAATTTTGCAAGCTCCAGCTCCTGATTTAATTCGCAGGAGCTGGTTCATTCGAGGTTGTCCAAATAATAGTGGATGCTGAAATTGTAGCGTTGATTCGAATTCATCTGTAATAAATATTCCTATAGATGGATAACTATGTACATCAGTTGAAAGCTTATCAGTTGAAAAGTCTCCATCTTATTGCATATGTTTATCATATCGAATGGATCAGTAAAATATACAGTGACCAATGCTTGGCAATTTCATGCATACTGCTAGAATCAATGCTTCTGGCGAATGCTTTTCCTTAAGCAAAAAGAAGAAATGAGTTGTCCTGATCAATTTTGTTGACATTAGCGCATGCACGAAGGCATTGAGAAACTAAGCAGCTAGTGTTCACAAAATAAAGAAGCTATTGACATTTGATCTTTGAAGTTAATAAAAAATATTTATCTGGAAGCCCAGATAACTTCTATTTGATTCTTTTGAATTGCCGTCATTGATGCCTGGATATATTAAGCACTGTAATTATTATTTACATGTCTCCAGAAGAACTCATTAACCCTAAACGGAGATTGTAAGGCATGCGCTTTTTGATGTTTCTGGGTGTGAAGAACTCTTTGGCTTGGGGGGGAGGATAATAAAATTCCTGTTCATTATGAGAAACACCACCTCTATGAAACTGTTCTCCACAAACAACATGCTAAATACACGATGTGCATTGAATTTTTGCTACATAACACTATCCTAATTATGTAAATTGCAAATGAGACTTGGTGAGATGCAAAGACCGTTGTCATCTTTCCAAATGCGTGTACGAAATGATTAATATGCTCTGGTTTCTTCCTCGTGAAACTTGAGTGGTTCTGTTATGGAAACATGTCTTTCTCATGACTTCGGCCCTAGCCAGACGTTAATTCTCTCCATGAGATGATTTCACATGAGCTGCAAGTCATGTTGATGGCACTGCTAATTGAAAAGGGCGGCCACTGGTAAACTGCTAGATAGTTGATAGTCTTTGGCATGGCAAATTGACCTGTTTTGATGAATAATCACACTGATCGGACCGACAGAATGTCACTGGAGCGAGAACTAGCTTGTGATCTTATATGAAACTGTCAACGCTATTTATGAAAGCCTAAGCTTATTATTCCGTGAAGCTCGTCCTTGCATTTATACTGATATGTTACCCTCGAGAAGGACTTGGGTCTGGACACGATGTGTATGCTTGGTTGAGGCTAGAGATTCTCGCGAAAGAGCGACAGGAAACGAATTCTATCGTTACAACCGTTGAATGTGTCCTGAACTTTATCTAGTCCTTTTGTGGGTTCGTGAATCATGACCTGAATCGAAATGGAGCGGGCAGAGATGCCTAAAACAAGTCACGATCTGGCGAGCTCTATCGGGTGCACGTTGTCATGAAATTACCAACCGAGGTGAGCATTTGATCATCTGATTTCTCTTGAAATAGGGTTTTACTGGTTTAACAGACCCTTATATTCATCAGAGCTGAGAGCCGCAGTTTTGCCGCTCTCTCTTAATTGAGTGGACGCATCATTCATCGCACTCAAAAACAAGAAATTTACTCTTTAAACATATATTAATATGTAGTAATTAATTTATTTGACAAAGTTGATCTTAATAATGCTTAACAAGCCCTAGTTGCCACAATACAAAAAGTGTCTACATCGACATCCACTCAACTCTTTAGACATGAGTGAATATTGAAAATGGAATTTCTTTTATCTATTATTATAGGCTCTAACTTTCATTCGCATTGAAGTTGGATTTTTTTATTCTCACGCTTCGTAAATTATAAAGATATTTCAAGTTACTTTGTGATTTATTTGCATATAATTTAGGTCAAGTACTTATTTCGTGACTTAATTAACTCGGTCACAATGTGCACAAGGATTACAGCATATGTTCTACGCGAATGTTTGAAGGTCGCAGTAAAAAAAATCGATGTTCATCTTAGCATTTTCTAAGATCTAAGTTGATTTTGAGTCTTTATAAACTCAGTTTCTGCATTTTCTTACTAAATGTCACGTTTATTAGAGCATCTAGGCATGTTATGTTGAATTTTTTTAACATTATAGGTAAAACAATGTAGGAAGAAAGTTGGTGGAAAACGACTAACCTCTTTTCTGATGCGCAATTAATAATTTACCCCGGAACGAACGTTGAATTACAGGTGAACGGTGAACAATATGACCTCACGATGGTCCAAATGCAATCACAAGGAAAACATTCAATTTCCACAGCGTAAATGCCGATTGTCTTCGTAAATGAGTAATGGAACGCCTTTTCTTTTTCCTCTGATGGAAAGGGGAGAAGAGAGGAGAACAATTTCTTTCTGAACGTTCTTTTTGCCAACCATCCAAACGGTTATCTTCAGAAGTTTTTTATATGATTCCCTCGTACCCTTTCAAAAAGTGTCTCTCCATCATAACATATTAAGACAAAACAGTGCGGCTTAATTGCAGCCCATCATGGACATATTAATAAAGTACAACATCTCTCACTTGGACATGATGGGTTTGATAGCACTCTCTATCATGAATATAAGGCATTCAACATTCATCAACTTTAGAAACAATTCATACTGCCAAGAAAGTCACGCGACCAGTGAGTACACCTGCACTTGAGAGCTCAAATTATGCACTTGTTATGGATGACATAATGGCTACAATCCTAAAAAGAAATAAACAATTGATGTCTCATAAAGGTTATAATTGACTATTTTTATAACACCATGTATTTACGATTATATCCACAACCACATAAGGCGATTAAATCGATCAACCAGTAAATACATGCGATGGATGTGAAATAACAATAGTCTTCATTCGCATTCACGTCTCTCTTTATTTCAGAACAACTGCTTTCCTAGACACATCCCATAAAGCCATATTTATTCATGACTGCTAGTAACATACTAAAGTAGCAATATTGATATTTCACTTCGAGAACATAGTCAAAAGTAACATAGGGCACAAAATGAGGTAAATTATAAATTACCTCAATGGCTCACACGATGAGTAAATAGAGATAATTTCACTTACCTTCTCTTGTCGTTCGTACAATGCACATGTAGTATGAATTGCATGCTATAATGGATTTTTTTTTATAAAACATATGTCATTTATTTAATATATCAACTATACGGATCTTTGCCTAAACATAGTCACGTGCTTCTCACGTACTCAAGTTTAGCTTGAGTGCTATATCGACTCACTTTCTATAGCGCCCAATTAAGTACTTGCATTCGGCATCTTTCAGGCATACATGATTGTGGGACTATCATGTTCGGTTTTATCATATACAAATCACAGACCTCATCTTGACTCTAATCAAGGCAATATATTATTTTATGTACTAAACTTGCTCTTCAATATTTATTTGTATATAACGTCTCATCTCAACATGTTAACTATAACACTTGAGGTGATTGCTCATGTGAGTGAGCCAATTATTGCCTGCTAACATATTTTTCAATAATATATGTGTGTTTGTGCTAGTCTCATAATGGATTTGTACTTATTGATAAAATATCAAGTCACTAATAAACAAACGAGTACAATACATATGTTCACATATACATAAACCAATGATCTTCTATAATATTACATATCACATTCTACGTAACCCTAGTGACATCTTGCGGGTCAAGAATACGTCTCTAGGAATAGCCTTCGTAAATGGATCAACAACCATTCTATTAGTTGAAATGTATTGAAGGATCACTTTTTTCTACACTATTATATCTCTGATGGAGTTTTTTTTTATGTCAATGTGCTTCGTCATTCCATGATACTTGGGATCTTTCACATAGGTAATGGCTTATTGACTATCATAATAAACTATCATTGGTCTTAGAACCTTAGTGATAATGGCTAAATTTTTCAAGAAATGTTTTAGCTATACCGCTTTTTGCACTGCGGCAGAGCATACAATAAATTCTGCCTCCATCATAGACAAGGCCGTACATGTTTGTTTCTTACTATTCCAAGAAATTGCACCTTCATTGGGCAAGAACGGATATCTAGAAGTGATTTACGCTCATCTAGGTTTGATCCCTAATCAGCATATGAATAGCTTAATAGGCATAAATTATTCCCTTAATAACATAGTCGATAGTCTATGGTGCCTTTTAAGTATCTCATGATCCTCTTCACAGCTTTCTAGTGTGCTTGACTAAGATTTGATTGATATCGGTTCACCAACCCCACGGCATAACATATGTTGAGTCGAGTACACATCATAGCATACATCAAACTTCCTATCGCACTAACGTAAGGAACAGTTTCCATTTCCTTATTTTTTTTTGGAGTCTTAGGACACATTTTAGTACTTAGGCCTTCATCTTGCATGACAGGGGTATAATGTGATTATAGTGTTGCATATTGAAACGTTCAAGAATCGTCGTTATATAAGACTCTTGTGATGAAGTAAGGAGTTTCCTTGATCTATCTCTTTCGATCTTAACTCCTAATATATAAGCAACTTCTCCCATGTCCTTAATTTCAAAATTGGAGGACAACCATTCTTTTATGGTGATAACTAAAATCTTGTCATTTCCAGCCAATAGAATATCGTCCACATAAAGTGATAAAATCACAAATTTATCTTCGGACCGCTTGACATATACACAATGATCTTCATCGATCATTGTGAATCCAAAAGTCGTTATGGCTCGATGAAAACGAAGATACCACTGTCTAGATGATTGCTTAAGGCTATATATTGAGCGATGAAGCTTGCAAACTACATGCTCTTGACCTTTAGTTATGAAACCTATTGGCTGTTTCATATAGATTTCCTCATCTAGTTGTCTATTGAGAAATGCCGTTTTTACATCCATTTGATGTAATTCAAGGTCCAAATGTGCAATGATGGCTAAGATAAGGCATATTGAGGCAAACCCTTACAACTTGTGAAAATATTTCCTCATAGTCTATACCCTCTTGTTGAGTATAACATTTTACCACAAGACGAGTCTTATACTTTTCAATTGATCCATCCGTCCTTCGCTTAATCTTAAAAACCCATTTGTTTCCAATATCTTTGCGATTGGGTGGTAGATTAGCCAAGTCTCAGACGTGATTTACCTTCAGTGACTCCATCTCATCTTCCAAAACTTTTATCTATTCTTCCTTATCAGATGATGAGAGAATCTCTTGAACAGTCTTAGGCTTGGCATCATCTTGCGGAGCAATCATAAATGCTTCTCTTTCAATCTTAAAACGATGATGAGAAATACTTTTACGATTACTTTTACGTAACTAAACTTTTCTTGAATTCAGTTCGCCAAATGATGCAACACTCCCACTAGGTCTTGTATGTTAAGGTAAATCTTCATTTCCTTCTACAACATTAGTGGATGTATTATTAGGATCTTCTATCTCATATAATTTGAAGTTCTTATCAATCTCACATATATTAGGAAAATCGTTTTCCAAGAACGTGACATCTTGTAACTCCATTTTGGCCATACTTCCATCAGCTTATTCACCTATAAACACGAACCCTTTGGAGTGTTAAGAATATCTTATAAAGATACATTTCTTTCCTCTAAGACCTAATTTCCCATATTTATAGGAAGAATCATGAACATAAGATGTACATCCCCATGAACGTAGATTACTTAAGTTTGGTTTCCTACTAGTCACAATTTATAAGGGGTGGAAGTGACTGATTTTTAGGCACTTGGTTAAGTACATAGGCAGTAGCTAATAACGCATCTCTCCAATAGAAGATAGGTAAATTTGCTTGCGCCATCATAGATTTAATCATTTCCAATAGGGTTCTATTCCTTCTCTCAGCAATCTCATTTTGTTGTAGAGTACCGGGAATAGTCAATTGTCGTACAATTCCATTTTCATCACAAAGAGCTTTAAATTACTCAGATAGATACTCACGTCTGCGATCGGTTTTCAATACCTTTATTGTTTTGTTCAACTAATTCTCTACCATCGCTATATATCGTCTAAAGTAGTCTAATGCTTCTAACTTATGGGAGATCAGAAAGACATAATCGAAACGCGTGAAGTCATTTATGAAAGTGATGAAATATGAGGCTCTATGCCTTACCCTCACGTTCAAAGGACTACAAATGTTAGAATGTATGAGTTGCAATGAAAATTCGGCTTTAGTTTCTTTACCGAATGGTTTTTTAGTTGTTTTTCCCGCTAGACAATGTTCACATACGGTTAGATCAACATTAGCGAGTGACCCTAAAAGGTATTTTCTAGCTAACATTGCATTCTTTATAACCCAATGTGACCTAAGAGCATGTCAAGTACATGCATCAATCTCAACATTACTAGAAGATGCAATTAAAGAAAAAACAACTATCAACATTAACATTGTACTAATCATAGTTAATGTCTAAATCATAAAACCATTCAATATATGACCTGAACCATAATAAACTATTCCAAACAAAATGTCAACACAATCACCATGGATTCAATACATAACCTAGGCTAAGAAGAACAACTACAGAGACCAAGTTCTATCGAATATCTGGAGCATAAAGGACATCATGTAGGAATAGGTTTTGACCATCACGTAAAATTAATTTACATGTGCCGATACCATTCACTTCAACTCTTGAGTTATTCCCAACATATATCCATAGTCTTTCAGATTGTATTCGACAATACTCCACAAATGCTTCTCGGTCTTTAGTTACGTGGTTTGTTACTTCTGAGTCTACAGTCCATATTGGATGAGATTCAGCAAGTATTACGGTACTAGAAACAAAAACATTACTTAAAGTAATTGAGTAATAGAATACCTTTTTCAACTTAGTGCATTCACGAGCAAAGTGACCCATCTTGCTATAATTATAGCACTTCATCTTAACATTGTCTTTCTTCCCACCACGCTTATTGCATTGGAAGATCTTAGCCCTCTTAGGTGCCTAATTAGTCTTCTTCCCTTTGTTGTTGAATTGATGATTCATTTTGCACTTAAAGCCCAAAGCTTTGTGCGAACTCGATTCAGTAACACAAACATGGGTAGAGGATCTCGCAGTCTCTAGACGTTCATTTTCTAATTCCAAATGACGCGCTATATAATCAAAAGTGACAATATTATCATTATACGTCATATTGATCTTCATATGCTCCCAATTGTTAGGAAGAGATCTTATAACAGCTTGAACTTGATGTTCATCAGTAAGAGAGTGACCTACTAATTTCAGCTCACGAATCATGTTTGATATCTCTTGAAGATGCTGCCTCATTGTTACGTTTGGACGCTTTCGTTATGTGTCAAACTTGATGGTGAGTCTCCTCAATTTAGTGGCAGATATATCTCCAAACTTATCTTTCAAGGCAACCCACATTATTTGAGCTTTATCATAACTTTCAAACTCACACATAAGATCATTTTACATACAACTTAGCAACGTGATGCAAGCAATATTATTTTTCTTTTTCCAAACTTGATAAGTTTCTAGATCTCTTCTGTGTTGAGCTGAACTTCCATGCTTAAGTTCATCTATGGTGTGGTTCAAGATTTCCAAAACCTCTTGCTCCTCAAGGATGTATTAAACCTTTCGATGCCAAATATCATAATTGTCGCCATTCAGCTTCTTACCCTTATTGAGGTCAGCCACAATGGTCTTGGATGCTAAAACTATAATCAATTGCTATAATACATTGACATAATAAACACAGAATCAATACTAGCACATTTTTCAGAGTAACACACATATTTAATTTGCAGCAAAGACAAATTAAATTAATGATAATTCAACAAAAGACACAAAAACGAAAGTTCCCTATGTTCATAATCAGCTTCTATGTATGATTGTTCTATTATCATTAATTAGTTTAATTTGTGTAAATTTTAATTTTTAGGTAAGAACTCCTTCGAATTCTACCAACCTACGAACTCCCATTAGAAAAAATAATTATATGACCTCATATAATTTCCACATTTTTCATTAACACAAAAGGCACAACATGATGTGAACTATTGTACAAAAAACAATCATGCATCAACTATAATCAAAACTGCAATTCAACATGTAATGAAAAAATCAAGGATTTTCAACCATTGTTCGAATTCACTTGGAACCAGAAAATTGCAAGCATATTAAACTATATACATGTTATTATCGAACTAAGCTCTACACAATATATATGTTACCATTTTCATATAGGCTAGCTTCTATATTTCTAAAACCATAAGAAAATACAGGCTAAAAAAGAATAAACAATGCATTTATACCCTAAAAATACACGTATTTAGGGTTCTGTGCACATTTTTATACCTTTAAAAATCTCAAACATGTAAAATAACTATATCACGGTGTAGAGAATATTCATACGAACCAAACGCCACTAACCACGCGCCAATCGGACCACCCACGCGTCCACACGCGCTGCCTGAGTGTGTGGTGCGTGTGGCGCACACGCCAGCGAGCCATTAAGGCTCTTGGCCGGTCCGACTAGTTGATCAGTTCGGTCTCCACTCGGGTCAAGTCTCGATCGGGTCTCGGGTTGGGTTGCCGGTCAATCGCCGGTCGGCCAACTACCGTCGGTAGGGTGACGTCAGCATGTGTCGGTTCGCCAACACGCACGTAGCGCTCATGTGCTGGCATGCCCAGTGTGTCGGGCATCCTCGGTGGTGATCAACCCATCGTTTGACTCGTCTCAACGAGTACTTTCATCCAGTATATTTAAAATTTGATTTTGGCTGAAAAAAATATTTCAAAAAATGGCCAAAACCGTATGGATATACGTGGCCTCCAAACCCATTCTTCGCTTCGGTTCATTTTCGACGATTCATATTGCAATTTTCGAGCAATAAACATCCAGATAATGTAAATTTCATTCTCTCGATCCTGATATCAAATGGTAAATGAGAAAATTCGATGAAAAAATAAGGCAGAAATCATAATAGGGCTCTGATACCAATATAGGAAGAAAGTCGGCGGAAGATGACTAACCTTTTTTTGATGCACAATTAATAATTTACCCCGGAACAAACGTTGAATTATGGGTGGACAATGAACAATATGATCTCATGATGGTTTGAATGCAGTCACAAGGAAAACATCCAATTTCCACAGCGTAAATGCCGATTGTCTTTGTAAATGAGTAATAGAATGTTTTTTTTTTCTCTAATGGAAAGGGGAGAAGAAGGGAGAACAATTTCTTTCTGAACGTTCTTTCTACCAACCATCCTAATAGTTATATTTAAAAGTTTTTTATATGATTCCTTCATACCCTTTCAAAATGTGTCTCTCCATCATAACATATCGAGATGAAACGGTGCGTCTTAATTACACCTCATCATGGACGTACTAATAAAGTACAACAAACAAAATTCACAAAAACTGGTACAAAATGTACATTATATTTATATAATGCTAATGAACTTTCAGTTTCTTATCCCAAAGGACATTTCTTGAAAAAAAACTCTTTGTTTATCTGTCTTTGCTTCGGGTTAATCTTTACAATTTCAATTTCTCTTTTCCATCTCTAAATTGCTTAAATAAATCAAATGGAAAAGCATCTCATTTTTTCATGATTCTCTGAGTGAATTTATTTTTAATGTTGGCATTAAATTCGAAAATGTTGTGGCGATAATCATGCATAGAGAATGTTGCATGAGGGCATGTGAAATGGAGTAGTCTTTTGTTTAAAAAGTACAAAAAGTTAAAAGATGATTTTAAATGCTAATATTTAAAAGGAAACAAATTTATCAAAAACCCCAGACTATATCCACTAGAAGTTATTGATTTCAGGTTCCATATAGGTTTCACTTAGAACCTATAACTTAAAACTTACCCATTGGAATAGATTTCTCAGTTTTGGAACTCGGAACGGAACCTACCCTACATACCTTGAATTTGAAACCTACCCCGTCACAAGTTTTAGGTTCTACCCAAGTTCAATGTATATTATAATTGAACGATTGCAATGAATCATTACTTTTAATGACTACTATTTACGGCTAATCCATTGACCATAACTTATATTTAGACAAACGGAAAATATGAAATACTCACAAAATAAAAGGCTCGATCATAAAATGGAAGCTCAAACTAGTGGTTTTAGATTAGACATTTACCATCAAATGCCATGGAATACCGCATGATTGCATGAAGATACAAACCGAGAAAAACACAAAAATTTGTACTAAGTTTAGGTTCCAAGTTCCGCCTACCTAGAATCTAAAATTTACTTGTCGAAACAGGTTCTCTAATTTTTGGAACCTAGAACTTATCATGCATACCTTGGAACGTGGAACCAGACGGATATCAACTAATTCGGTCCTTCAATTTTAGGTTTTACCCTAGAATCATACTCACCCCTACAACACACTGCCATACATTTATCTTGAACTTTTTTTTGTGATACAAAAATTCTCGAATTTATACTTATGTGACACATTTACACCATTTTTTTTTTTTACACCAAAGATCTCAAACTTGTACTCGCATGAGACATTTACCATAAAACTTTTTTGTGATACAAAAAACCACAACTTATACCCGTGGGACACACATTCATCTTCCTTCAAATTTTATCAATGAGCATAGCTAAAAATCGTATATGACTACTTACATGGACAATAGAATGTAAACAATGCTGACGTGGCATCCATGTGACAAAAATATGCCAACTCATTGGGTGTTATTCTTTTCTCTTTTTTGTTTTATTTTTTCTTTTTTTCCCTTCCTCCTTCATCTTCTTCCTTGGTTTGCACCTGGCTGGCACATCCACCACCACACGCTCACCATCGCCATTGCTAATGAGTTTGCTGTGTGGAAAAGGAAAAAAAGATGAAGGACAAAAAGAAAAAGAAGAAGAAGAAGAGAAAAACATACAATGAGTTAACATATTTTTGCCACATGAGCACCACGTTATTACAATTTGCCTTTATTGATGATGCTCATTGATAGAATTCTAACGGAGGATAAATGTATTATATAGACAAAAATTTATGATTTTTTGTGTCATAAAAAAGGTTTGGAGTAAGTGTGTAACACGGATACAAGTTTAGAGTTTTTAGTATCACAAATAAATTGGGATAGATATAGTTTAGAGTTTTCGATAACCTTTGCCTATTTAAAATACTAAGAGTATTAAATAGGACAAGCTCAACTAGCATTGTATTTAAGAATCTATAATAATATCCTTACCCATTTCCTTAATAATTCACAATAGTGTTTTATGCTTTGTCTAATTGTAAGTCTATTTTTGTCAAAAGAAAATTGTATTCATTACTCAAAGTGATATAAAAGTACATAGTCTTCATGATAAAACAAAGTGAAACAGGGCATGAATACTAAAAACAAAGTCAAATTCAGAAAATAATGAGGATCAATGAAACACTGGCAAAATTAAGCGTAAACTCGTTTCACAAAAACGGATCTATCAGACAAAATCGGTAGTCAATCACTAAATATTGTGTCTCTAGTGATGAGCACATGTCATAAATTCCTTTTCAATAATTATAACGTTGCCGGTTGGCGATACGCGCCTAGGTTCGACTTCCTTTATACCATCGTCTTATGGAGACAATTAGAATAGGTTAAACAAACACAAATCAAACTTGTGGATGAGTAAATCTTTGTAATTCAATGAGACTCTAAAACTCTTGCAATCAATATTGAGGTTTGAGGCAGAGAACAAGGCAAAGAGGCATCAGATCACCATAAGCATATTTATTAAACTCCTAGATCTAGATGGGGAGAAGACAACACTCAAATCTAAAACTAGATGGGGAGTTTAAACTCTCAAATCGAGAACTAGACTTAGAGAAGAGAGCTCCCAAATCTAAATCAGGAGAGAAGAAAAAGCAAGAAAAAAACAATAAAACACCAAAAAAAAAAAAAAAAAGATAGGGGAGAGTGAGACTAGCTCAAACCCTCCCCATGGTTGAAGGTTGAAGAAGACGATGCGAAAAGGGAGAGAAGTGAGAGAAGAGACTTTTCAGCTTGCTCCCAAATTAGTAGAACATGCCTTATTTTGTATTGAAAATAGACAAATTGCCATCAAAATCAATCATAATTTATTCACAAATATTAGTATACTATTTTTCATCATAATTTTTAACGAACAATATTAAATAGTAAAAAGCGTTCACCTACTCTGTCTCTCAATGTACATAACTATATAAATCGTCTAGTAATTTGGCATATTTTGGGGGTCAAGCTCACTTGCCCTCTTAATAAGCACTTTCCTAGGAGAAAGTTATCCAAAAAGCTCTAAATTCTTTTAATTTGACCAATTTAATCCTAAAGCTTTTAGCATTCTCCAATGTAATCATTATGGTCATTTTTTTTTTTCTCTCAACTCGGACCAAACTTGCTCTGCTACAACTGTGAACAATTAGGTAAATAAAACAAATTGTCCATAAATCTAAATCTTCACTCAATTTTGTCTTTCAATTAGGAGTTCATCGTTTCGAGTTTCTAAGTCCTCGTTTCGCAATTGTGAAATTTATCCGATGCTTCATCGAAGAATGATTCTTCAATTTCACTGTTCATGTGTTCGTTGAATAAATCTCCTTCACGGATCATCTATGTTGTAGGAAAATAACCAAGTTGCCCTCGCCGGCCACCCCTTGCCTACGCAAGCTTTACGAGAGTGAACAACATCAATGACTACCGAAAAAAAAAAAAAAAAAAAAAAACAACTCGATGACTGAGAGAGAGAGAGTGAGAGAGACAAAAAAAAGAAAAAAATGGAGTGACCTTCGCATATTAAGAGATCGGAGCTAGGGCAAAGCATGACCGGGGAAAGGGAAATCAAGAGTTACCATTGAGCGCGGCGTTATTGGAGAAAACTTTGTGATCGAGGCGATTCCCGCCACTTTTGATCCAAAGGTTCATTTGTTATGTAAGACAACTGAGGTCTATGTCATTGATTTTTGGTCAAATTTGGTCAAAAGGATTATATTTGTAAATTATCAAAAAAATTATGATTAAATTAGTTGAATTGAAAAGTTTAGAATAGAATTGACCATGCTATAAAAGTTTAGAATTTTTTAAAGAATCACCCCCTTTCATAGATGGTTGGGCCAAGCGATTTTAGTATTAACTAGCTTTGAAATAAGGGTTCTATCAAGCAACGTTGCTACGACTTATCGAGCAATTAAAGAAAAATAAATCCAATTTTATGGTGCTTACTAAAAACCCAAGGGGAAAAAAATTACGCCCATCTCAATGCATTGCTTTTGACGTATATTAGTACATTAAAAATTGGAATAACTTTGCCAAAGGGTATTGCTAAGGGTTAATATCGTAACAAAATTTAAACTGGTACACTTATGACAAATTTATCCCAAATTAATTTTTTGATCACAAAAAGTAAAAATCTTAAATTTGTATGTTTGTGACATATTCATCTTTCATTAGTTTCCATTAAATTTTATCATTAAATTGATGAGTTGAATGACAGATAACAATTGATAAATGTATTAAATTGAGGTTTTACCTTCTATTTATTACAAATGTACCAATCTCTAGATTTTCATTGTATTAATATAATTTGACGAAAATTAATGGAAGAAAAATTTGTCACAAATATACATATTTAAGATTTTAGGTGTGTCACACGTGTAAGTTTTTTGTGATATTAATCTTATGGCTAGCCAATATTTGGAAGATGCTCTTTAATGAGACCGACCAAAAAAAGAATAACCATAATTTTTAGTACCTCTAATTTTTCTCGTCACATCAATGATTCGTGCATTTCTAATCCGATAACTTTATAAATAAGTTAAGAAATGCTTTGGATCGTACTCATCACATAATTATGCAAAATGATAACGAGGTAGTTGAAGTGGACAATCGGTACCCAAAACATAAAATTAAACTATCGCTCTCGTTTACTTTCTAGCAACTTGCCCGATTGATATGAATTAGTAAAACAAACACATCAATTTACATCATTCATGTCGCTGAAATATATATAAAAAATATAGGGAGAAATCTGGGGAAAAAAAGAGAAGAAAAAAGAAAAAGAAATATTGCGTGATTGACGATTAAGACCTTCAAATTCCATTTACTTGATCACCCTTCCCCGGTCAAATTTCTATCACCCTAACAGCGACCCGCGTCGATTCCGAAATTTTGACTTCACGCGTGAAATTCCCGAAGCACCCTCGTCGCCCCTCCGATCATTACCAACCCTGAACCGGCCATCTCCGATCGGGATCCGGCAGCCACGAGGAGCGCTTCTTGACCGCCGTCGCCGTCGCCGCCGCCCCGCGCTCCTCCGCCTCTCGCCGCCGCTGCCGCCCGTCGCGGCTGGCGGCCTTCCCTCCGAAGCCGAAGACCCTGGTGAGGAACGACGCCACCCTGCCGCCCGTCCTCCCGCGGCTCCCGTCGCGGCCGAGCCCGAAGGTGCCGCCGCCGGGGTCGGTGCTGAGCCTCATGGACTCCGACAGGCGCTCGTAGCCGGCGATCCTGGAGCATTCGACGGAGACAGATTCCGACAGGAGGAGGGAGCTGTTGGATCTGCCCAGTTGCGAGAGCGACCGTCTTCCTTGCAGCCTGAAGCTTCCGCCGAGCTCCATCATCGTCAGATCTTAGAGAGAGAGAGCTGGGTTTGAGGCGGGTTGCAGGAATTTCTCTCTCTGTCTCTGTGTTTCGAGGCGTGGCCTTCATGCACGCGAGGTTATGATGTGGAAGCGATGGAGGTGATTATTTATATGTTTATTCAAATTCATTGTTGATGGGGAGATTACTGTTCTTCCGCCTGGATGATTAATTTAAGCATTTTTGGACGGGGCTGCAGCACGACTTTGACGAAAGTAGACGTGGAATTCCTAGAGAACATATAGCAAGACGTGTTGAGATTGTTTGGTACAGCTATTCTCACGAATGTTTCCGGGGTTGACCTTAGATCGAGGTCGCGGGCTACTATTTGATGGCCTTGACGTAGAAGCTCATTTTGAATCGAGGAAACGGCGCTGGATAATGAGGATCACTCATCGTTGTAACTTTGAATCGGAGCAAATTTTGAATGTGACCATGGAACCAACTAGCATGAGGCATTAGAGCTGTCTAAATTCTTTTTTATGGGAAGTATGAGTCACGAGGTCATCTAAGTTCAAAGTAAGATATATAGAGAGAGAGAAAGGAAAGTCTGTAGAGGTGAGAGAGGGGTCGAGAGTGGAACGATAAAGATAGCAGTTGGGCAGTCGGAAGTGACAAGATAATTGTTAATAGGGTTAATACCCTAAAAAACCCCAAATTAGTACATTTGTGACAAATTTATCCAAAACTATTTTTTTAACCACCAAAAACCCAAAACTTGTATACCTTTTAACAAAATTTACTCAAAACTGGTACACTTGTGAAAAATTTACCTTATGTTAGTTTTTATTAAATTTTATTGTCAAATTATTAAGTTAAATGACACGTAACGGTTGATTGATATACTAATTTGGGATTTTACGCTCCGTTTGTTACAGTTTACAATTTTTGTGATTTTTTTTTGTATTAATCTAATTTAGCAGAAGGTATATTTGTCACAAATTTACCAGTTTGGAGTTTTTTGCAGTCGAATAAATTAGTTTGGGGTAAATTTGTCAAAAATATACTTAGGTTTATGGTTTTTTATGGTTAGTCGAGGTAAATTTGTCGGGTGTATCAGGTTTGGAGTTTTTCATGATCAAAAAAAAATAGTTTTGGATAAATTTGTTATAAATGTATCGGTTTGGGGTTTTTCAGGGTATTAACTCTTGTTAATAATGATGGGTGGAGAGGTTAGCATTTATGATGGTAGGATTTTGAGAAATGAATTGGGATCGGAGGCTAAAGTCTAAATAGATTGCAATCCGTCTTCGTAGGGTTTTCTCATGGAATGTAAAGTGGAATTTTTTCAAATTGAGGTTGTCAAGTTATATTGATGTAAAAGTGGTGGCAATAGCATTTAATGCTTCTTTTTTTTGTCAAAACCTTGCGGCTCGTGCTTTGATCTTAACTCAAAGCCAACACTTTAAACCTTTCAAACTATACAATGTCAGCATCGACCAAAAAAAAAAAAAAAAAAAAAAACTATACAATATCAGCATACGGATTGATTTTTCATAATAGTTGACGTTGGGACCACAAAACTAGCAAGTACGTTTTGCTCAAAATAGCTAAGAATAAAAACTAAATTCGCTTTTGTTTGCAAAGTGAAATGGCTTCCCTAGATTCCTAGTCAAGAAAGACTTCCCACTTTGCCAAAAGAAATATTATAAGGAGGAGTTATTTATTGGGGCAATTATTTGCTCAAATGATGGGGCCTCGTCAGGGGTAATTTGGTCAATATATCCCAAATTATGCTCCCCTAATTTTTTTTTATCATGACTTATACTTGATTGCTTGCTTCCACGAACTGTCCAAGCCATTTCCCAAGTTGACGCAATCACAAATATATATATTAGGGATGGTCTTTTTTTTTTTTAATTATTTATTTTTTTGAAATAAAACAGAACCTAAATTCGATTAATGAATCGTGGAGTTTGGGCTTGGAGCCACTCATCTGCTTAAGTCAAAACCGTGTCCAAAGAATCCTAGCGCGTCTATAATAGGCCACTATTTATAGTGTCTAATCAATTTCCTTTTCTTGACTTTGTTAACCTTTTATTCATTACAAATTTCTTAAGAGATAATTACACAAATGGTTCATAAATCTTGATCCAATATATAATATCATCCTTAAATTTTAATTTATTTAATGCAATCCTTAAATATTTGATAAATGTTTAATCCAGTCTCTAAGATATATTAAAACATCAAATATTGTTCTCCCACCAATTCAAGTTCAAGGACAATATGGAACATTTTTATATAATCTAAGGACAAAATTAAATATGTATCAAAAGTTTATGAGTTACATTGAACAAATTAAAAGTTCAAAAACGTTATTATACATTCAAGCCAAATTTTAGAAAGTATTATTTGTGCCATTTTCCATTTTTCTTAATTCGGAGACCAAAATTCAATATTATTTAGACCAAGGAAAATGAATAAGACTATTTTTAAGCATTACATAGCGGTTATACAAATGGAAAGACTCACGACTACAATGAAAGATAAAAAATTAAGAGGATAATTCGTATTTTTCAAAAGTTGCGAGCTATTGCACAATGATACGGAAATTCAAGGATAGTCGGTGAGCTTTCAAGCTCCGGGCCCATTGCGCAATAACACCAAATTTCGCGAGGGATCTTAAGCAAATTCCTAAGCAATGTTGAAATGTCAATAAAAATTGTATTGATCCTCTCGATATCTCGATAAATCTCAACCGTTAAAAGATAATCTCAAATTTGTAAGTCGAGCAAAGAGAAGTGATTATGACGTGGACTACCAAAAGCCACGCCTCGAGCTCTCCTCTCGGCCGACCATAGTTCCCGGTACGCTCCCACCTCTCTTCTTCACAGCACTTGTCTGAACTCTGCTCCATTTCGTCTCTCTCTCTCTCTCTCTCGCATTCTCCATATCTGTCCGTCTCGGGTAGAGCTCGGCTGTCGAAATCCCGAGACCCCATTGGCTTCCTCGCCTCTGCTCGCGGCCGGAAGAGGAAAAGGAGGAGCCTTTTCGGTCGCGCACGGTCGCGGAGTTTGACTGGATTGAAAGTGGGGGGAGAGACATGGCTCTGCACCTGAGCAGCGCCGCGCCGGCGTGCTTCGCCGTCGCCGACCGCCGCGCGAGGAGTCGCAAGGTGCGGGCCGTCGCGCCGGGGGACTCCGCCACCTTGAAAGCGGAGGAGGAGAAGGTGAAGCTGGGCGGCACCGATTTGAAGGTGACAAGGCTCGGGATCGGGGCCTGGTCTTGGGGCGACACCAGCTACTGGAACAACTTCGAATGGGACGGTAATTGAGCTCACCGTACATGGTCATTTATGATTTTTTTTTTTTCTTCTTTATATTGATAAATTCCTTGATAATCGGTGCTCAACTATGTCGAACGATTCATTCTCGGTGACTCTTTGGTCAAGATACATTACAAGCCTGGTTAAGAACTCTAAATTCTATTCAACTTGTTGAGAAGTTAGTGGACCGCTCTTTTTTCTTTCTTCTTTTTAAAGAATTCTTTTGAAGCCTTTTTTTTTTGTATACAGTTGGTATGATATTGTTATTAAGTTGAGAGTAATATGAAACAGCAGTATGCCAGTATCATCCTTAGTTGATACGATATTGCTGATGTTCTGGGTTGCTATTGAATGCTGCTCGAGTGAGGCTTTGCCTTTTGTTGAAAGAAGTGAGTGTTGAGAATGTCGGTTGAAGCTGTTGGGTCTTAGAGCGGTATGTTCATTGCAGTTCATTTGGTTGGGAAGCTCCACATGAATGTTTAATTTGGTGGATGTGATTTATATGCTGCTTCAGTTCTAGCTTCTGTTCTAACATGAAGATTCATGGTCCGTCATCGCAATTATTATTGCATTGTAAACTGTCGACGCTTGTTTGAACAAGACCATTCCGTTGCTCTATCCTTGAATCATCTATCTCCAAGCACACTGACCATGTAATTAATCACGCAACTAACTATGTAAATTGTAAACTGTGCGTGTGCCTGAGGTACGTGGTCCGAGGACCCTGTCCACAGACTTCCAGCTTTATTTACAATGATTGGGCTTTATGATTTTTTGCAACTGCAGACATGCCCAAATTTTCAGCCACCCTATTTTTGGCTTTCTATTTCTGCATCTTTGCTGAAATACAATCTGAAACCCACAGCCATCATACCGTGCCTTAAACTTTGACTCATACCTCTCTGATATCTTTTCAGTGGATCATCTTTTAGTACTGTCAGGTTCTACTTTGTATAGTCTCTCTTGAAGGATGAAACTAAAAGTGAACAAAAAATAAAGTGGTCATTGTTAACCTTTTTTCTTGCAAATGTAAGAATGTAGCAAGTTAGCAGCTCCTCATTTATAGGAAGTCCTCTGCTTCACTGAGAGCACTTACTGAGTTTCCTTTCCCGCTTCTTCTCAATCATGTTGTAGTTTCATTCTCGTTTTCATATTATCCCTTGAGATAATTCATGTCAAAACTTTGTCTTGTGATTTAATGGCAGATAGGAAGATGAAGGCTGCAAAGGGCGCTTTTGAGAGCAGTATTGATAGTGGAATAACCCTGTTTGATACAGCTGAGGTTTATGGGTCAAGGGTGAGAAGTGAATCTACACTGCTCTGTTTGTTCGATAAATCTATAGAAATTCAGTAATTCAAGAGAATATCACTGTAGTCTTGTTTTTGCAGATGTCATTTGGTGCTATAAACTCAGAAACTCTACTGGGCAGGTATATTATATTCTAAGTCGTGTAGATTTTCATCTAGTCATTCTGACATGAAAATTGTGATTGTTGCTGTTTGAATTCTTGAAGATTCATCAAGGAAAGGAAAGAAAAGGATCCAGAAACTGAGGTTGCTGTTGCGACAAAGTTTGCAGCTTTGCCGTGGAGACTGGGCCGTCAGAGTGTCATTACTGCCCTCAAAGATTCTCTTTGTCGCCTAGGAATTGATTCAGTGGACCTATACCAATTGCACTGGTTTGTGCCTTTTGGCCTTGTGTAATATTTGCCTACTTCCGTCCTGCTATAAAGATCAAGAAAAGTGACTGATGAAAGAAATCTGCTGTTTCTCAGGCCTGGAATATGGGGGAATGAAGGTTGTCTATGTGTAACACATTTTGTTCCATTGGGCACTCTTATTGGGCACTCTTTGAGATAGCTAAGACAATTTTGCTGAAAAATTATTGTCAGGGTACATTGATGGTCTTGGAGATGCAGTTGAGCAAGGTCTTGTGAAAGCAGTGGGAGTTTCCAACTACAGTGGTATATTCCTTGTTTCTAGAGCATGCTCATAGATACTGTTTCATGGGCAACTTGCTACTCTCTTTTTTCCCATTTTTAAAGACATAAGGTATCTTATTATGAGGTTAAAATCTTCTGTATATTATTACTTCATAAATAAGCATATTCTGATATGTTCACTAATGTCCAGAAACGAGACTCCGTGATGCCTATGAGAAGCTTAAGCAGAGAGGGATACCACTGGCTTCAAACCAAGTGAACTACAGCCTCATATACAGATCGCCTGAGGAGAATGGTGTGAAGGCCACCTGCGACGAACTTGGGATCACTTTGATTGCGTATTCACCAATAGCTCAAGGTAAGTGCCGATCGCTTTTGTCTACTAGGGAAAGTCCATGAAGCTATTGTCAAGGACGGCGGTAGTGTAGGGATCTGTTCCGCATTGGCAGTCCTGGAGAAGCTGACTCTCCAGTTTTTGCAATCTTTTGGCAATTAATAATTTGGAATCTTTTGGCCAGTCATCATAACATCTTAATGACTTATCATTATCCGGACATGATACACAATGAGTAAATGGAAACCACCAAACTAACATTCTGTACTTTATTAGGTTCTTTGGTTGTGCTTGAACTTGAAAAGAAAGAGTGAACCAGCCCACCTTGAATATGTTATTGGTAAAGCGAGCAATGTTTATTACTTTGAAAAAAGATTTATGGTCTTTAGTGATAATGAGAAGTGCTTAGGAGTGAGCTAATTTATAATACTTTCACTATGCAAAGTGCGTGGCCCAATTAGTGTGAGACAAGTTGGGAATTAAAAAGACTGGGAACCTTGATTCATCTATTAACCTTCCATTTCATTATTGTCAAACAGATAATTGGAGTGTACTGTAGTTTGTTGATTATTCATCTCTAGCTTCCCCTGTTCTCGAATGGGCTTTGAAGATTCACATGGTGGTTCAACTTATGCAGGTGCTCTTACTGGAAAATATACCCCACAAAATCCCCCAAGTGGCCCCCGTGGTCAGATCTACACCCCTGATTTTCTCACTAGGGTAATCCATCCGCTATTTATGAAGCACTTTCATCCCTCAATCCCTGAGATTCATTCTTGAAGATTTTTTCTCAATGCTTGCAGCTACAACCTTTGCTGAACAGAATAAATGAAATAGGAGACAGCTACAAGAAAACTCCAACGCAGGTAACTGTACTCCTTTCTTCGAAAAAGGTGTTGCAAATAAAGCAATATCCACGATTAGAGTGCAGAAAATGAGCCGCCTACAATTAGATTATTCTTGTACTCAAATTGCACCAAGACACTTGTCAAACTATACATGGTACCCTGCATCATGCCATGTGTACGGCCACTTCATGTTTTCGTTTGGCATTCCATATACGTGTCTCATAACGAGCTCCTGATGGAAAAGACTAGTTAACACGTGCCTTCTGTCTTGATAGGTTGTCCTGAATTGGCTCATAGCACAGGGTAACGTAGTCCCCATTCCCGGAGCCAAAAATGCTGAACAGGCAAGTGAATTCGGGGGTGCACTTGGGTGGAGACTCACCAGTGAAGAGGTCGATGAGTTGCGATCACTGGCCTCGGACATAAGACCCGTTGTAGGCTTCCCGGTTGAGAACTTGTGAAGCCGGCATCATTTACTGTACGTCCCCACCATTATGTAACTACAGATTTTTCATTACCCATTGATATCGAAATGCCTGTATAGTCATTTAGTGCAAGCTCCCAGCAATCAGAAGTGGCGTTATGATCCTGAGGAAGCAAAGAGGCAGTCTCTTTCATCCCATCTTTTGACATGGAAAGTCATTGGAAAATTCTATGTTCATGAACATTTTGATGTAAAGTCCCTTGAAAGTGAATCGATATGACATTGCTATCTTACTAAAAAACCTACCGCTTTTGCCGAGCTATAGTAGCCCTTGAATCATTTATTTTGTAAGAGGAGATAAAAATTTATGATTCCTATGTTAGTGTCACTTGGAGGAAGGGTGAATAGTTACAGGTTCGTACATATTCCATATGAAACTTGCCTATTGGAACAGATTTCTCATTTTCTGAAATCTAAAATCTATCTTGCATACTTGAACATACCTTGTCTTAGGTTACAAGGTCGATTCAGGGTCTATCCAGGTTTCACTTTTATTATTAATTGTACGATTGTAGCGAATTATTACATTTAATAATCACCACTTGTTGTTATAATTTACTGATCATAATTTGTATTTAGACACAAGAAAAATATAAAACATTAACAAAAAAAGTCTCAGTCATAAAATGGAAATTCAAACTAATGGTTCTAGATTATAGATTCATCATCAAATGCTATGTAATATTACAAGATCACTCGAAGACAAATTAAGAAAAATACAACAACAACGACTTATTTCAAGTTTTAGATCATGGGTTTCAAGTTCCATCAATCTAGAACTTAAAACCTACCTATCGAATTGGGTTTCTCAATTTTTGGAAATTATAGCCTTATCTTGAAATATGAAATGGGACAAATTCCCTTCACTCCGGTTATCAGGTTTCAAGTTCCACCCTAAAATCATACTCATCCCTAGCCTTGAGAGCACAACCATGGCTATGAATAGTCAACCTTTTGCAGAAACTCGTGTTTCAGCCTTGAGACCACAACCATGGCTATGAATAGTCAACCTTTGGTAGAAACTCGTGTTTCATACCATGATGGGGAGTTATGAAGAGACAAAATTCTCTGACTAGGAATGAGAATATGAATTAAAAGTGGTTAGACTTTTTGTCATATGAAAATATACGTTCTCATTAGAAACTTGTCATTGCACATGAGATGTGGAATGATCAGTGAGACATCTTGTATTGTTCCTGTCGCGGTTGATATTGAAGTCTATGGATCCCTAAACGAGTACATCGGTCTTCTTAATCAGTTTTGTGCGTACAGACAAAAGAACTTCTGTCTTGAACCGTCATGCGGATCAAGTTTCCGTCCTTTTAAAGTTGTAAATCTCGAAAAAAGGTGATCTGAAAGGAAATTAAGGGATCTTAATGACCATACCAGTGTTCTTCCATTTGCCAAAATCATTTACTATTGTCGCTCATTACCAAAAAATTCCGTGATATCCGCAATCGTGTCAACTTATCACGTGATTTAATCACTGTGTGATTAAGTGAATCACTGGATTCATTCTTGTCGATCGAGTTGGTTTGGTTCTTAAATTGTTGGGTCCAGCTTTCTTGGGACACAAAGTCAAATTCCTTGACAACGAACCGTGATAAACAAGGCGGAGACAGACCCACTTGGTTCTGGCAGTCTTATGGGGCCATCCTCTTTTACTTCCTTATCCACATTAATCAGACGCGTCTGAATCTGAGCATCTCTTCTTTTTTATTCCTTTTTATTTCCCTTTGCTCTCATATGCTTTTTGCTTCTTCTTCCACCTTCTTGGCCATATGAGAGCTTAGAGCTTCTCTGAGAAAGGTCTTTGGCATGATATCAAAGGCAATGCTCCAATCAAAGATGCCCAGATAGTGATTCCCAGGAATCGATCGAGCTGTGATGGGTTTCAACCCGGCGTAAACCCTCGAGACTAGGTTATGACAAAGCAAATTCTCTAGGATCTCCGAGTTTATGGCGTTGATAGCTTGTTTTTCACTGGAACCATATATGAGGGGGATGGACTTAGGGGCAGTGTTGGCCCGGCGATATGACGCAACATCGATGGCGGAATGAAATATCATAATAAGGCCGTGAAATGAGTGGATACAATGATCTTGTGGATTGATTATTCTCTTCTGGCGCAAGATGATTGGGATATTTAATGACCTCATACCCACAACAACTCCTCAAGAAAAATAAAATTTTTATAGCTCAGAAATGCATCCCCAATCTAAAAGCAGTGGCATCTCTGGGCAAAGCAGTGCGATCCCCTACTTTCATGTGAAAAATGGACCATGTGGTCCAAATCATTTGTTTTTCATGTGTTTTCTCCCACTCAAGTTCTAGAAACGATCAAGTTCATGAATCTCTTCCTTCCTGAGGCTGTCCGCTTCCCTGATTCATGGACCACACCCAGAAATATTTTGCTCAAAGACTCCATAATTCATGCTGTTTTGCTGCATTATTATACAGGAAATAATAGAATCTCCTTTGATCTTGGAGGGGACCAGAAAGTTATGGAAATACCCTGTAGCCTGGATGTCTTGTAGACCGTAGAATCGTAGATAGGCCCAGCAGAGTTAAGAAAGATTCCAATGTAACGAATTTGACTATTAATAGCACAACTAATCCATCCGATTACGACACTTTCCCGTAATATCTGGCGGATTTCGTGTCCTTACAACATCATTAATGAACAATAATCTCGCTTTCTATGTAAAGAAACTCTCACGCATGTCGAGCCTATCTAGGAATCTTGATGATCAAAATCTTCTCAGCTTCTCTTCACTTTCACAACGCTTTCCTCTTCGTTCTTCAGTCGCCGATCCCTTTCTTTTCCGCAAAGGAATATCTAGACCTGAGCTTTATGCCAACTCGCTTTGATGCTTATACAACTAATTTGCTCTGGCCCAAAAGAGAATGAAATCCTCATCATCCTTTTCCACCCCCCTTCTTGTTCCCCCATTTGCTGCTCGGCCACCCTTATCGTCTTCCTGATAAGAACAAACGAACGTTGCCACCGGATGTCTCCTTACGCGCGTACACACCATGAGGCCTGGCTCTGAAAACCTTAAAATAAGCTACTATAAAAGGAAAAAAAGAAGAAGAAAAATCCATCTTGATATGCATCGTTCGTGCGCGTAAGCACCAGGAATTCATTCTTTTGACTCTGCAATTACCACCGCCATTTGCCCAACGTGTTGCATATCCAGATAAGCTGTCTCCCCAGAGATTTGGGCCAAGTTTTTCTGTATTACCACGAATGAGTTGTCGCAAGCTTCTCAGAAATTTTTTTTATCAAAAACAAGTTGAAAAACACAAAGAGCTTTTTCAGAAATCTTTCGCTTCTGACAATTCTTTCCCTTATCAAAACCAATAAACTAACAATGGCGACTGCCCACGTGGCGCCACCCTTGTGCATCGTCAGATTGCACCTCCAATGGGTGAGAAGCAGTAGATTTCCCAAGCCAAATCAGCCTCCCAAAAACAACCGAAGGAAAAACCAAAAGAAGAAAAAGAATTACTAAAACCACTGTGGTCCCTCGTGCACAGTTTTTTTTTTTTTCCCCCATTTTTCGGTATTTGGGGGGGTGACTAAATTATACGCCGTGGGGGAGGAGGTCATTGTGCGTTACAGTACTCAATTTATTGCATAATTCTAACCCTCCTTCCCTCTTGACTCTCTGTGTGCTGTCCTTTTCTTTCTAACTGGAGTTAAAAGGCTCTGGTCTTCGGTCTCCTCCCATTTTTCTCATTACTTAATCATTTCACAACTGCTATTCTTTGTGTCTCTGAGGGGGGAGAGAGAGAGAGAGAGAGACGGTATTGGAACTTGCAAGTCTCTTAGATTGTTCCTTCTTATTACCCTGTTGGGAACAAGTCAAAGGTTGGCTCTGGTCAGGTTCGTTTGATTTCGTTTCAGAGTTTTCCATTTTGGGTGTTTGACAAAACTCCTCCTTTCTGAAGTCTAGTCTGTTCCCTCGAATCTCTCTTTTTTTTATCTGGTTTGAAGTTTTCCACTGGTTAATGGGTGTCTCACGTCTTGTTATGGATCGTATCATTTCGAATTATTTAATTAATTTCTTAATTGCAGCACAGTGCGTTCGATAGCTTCAGCTCCTGTGTTCCATGGCTCTTTCTCTCTCTCGCTAGAAATTTTGTTTCTTTAATGGTTCTTTTCTCTGTTCAAAGAGATGGGTAGATTGTGGGTGTTTGATTATTTTTGTCTTTCGTTGTCAAATGAACAATTAAGTAAAAGGGACTGTTGCTGAATTAAGAATAATATCTTTGCCTTAATGTTCAGTTAAGTGGGTTGCCGATTAAGTTATTGTTCCCTTCCTGCTTTTCTCATGCGTTGATTGCTGTGCTTCCAAAAATGGTGGTGATCTTTTTTTGCTGTTTCGGTTTCATGTCCAAGTCAACCAATTAAGTATCAGTAAATTAAATTAAATAAGGTCCCTAAACGGCATATTCTATAAATTAACTGCTTTGCTGCGTTTTGGTTAAAGCTCCTTTTATGTGTTTCTGTGCAGAAACTTTTTGTCTGGTGTGCAGCCATGAATCCTTGCCTTCCTGATTGGAACTTTGAGTATGATCTCCCTTTAACCAATCAGAAGAAAAACATTGGGTACTCTCTCTCTCTCTCTCTCTCTCTCTCTCTATTTCTATGTCAGTTTGGATTGATTCAGTTTTATCCTTCTGTTGATGAATTGGTCAGGTCTGACCAGGAGCTGGTGGAGCTACTATGGCAGAATGGCCAGGTTGTTATGCACAGTCAAAACCATCGAAAGCCGAGCTCAAACCAGCATGAGAGCAGTCAATTGCAGAAACATGATCAGCCGATTATGAAAGGCAGCGGGTCTCATGGGAATTCTAGCAATTTGATTCAGGATGACGAGACGGTCTCATGGATCCATTATCCCGTTGACGATTCTTTCGAAAGGGAATTCTGTTCGAACTTCTTTGACGAATTACCGGTGCCTCATCCAATGGAGATTGATAAGGCAGTCAGGCAAGTTGAAACAGAGAAGATTGTGAAATCAGGCAGTTTTAATGATGCCCATAATACGAGTAACCAGCAATCCACCATTAAGCGCGCACTTGTCCCTGAAATTTCTGGGAACCAAATGCCGCCTCCACGAGCTCAGTTTGCCAAAGCCGCTCAACAAAACAATGTCACTGGAAACTTGGGAAAGGTTGTGAACTTTTCTCAATTCGCATCACTCGTCAAGGGTGATCCGAAACCTTCTAGTCTTCCATTTGGAGGTGATGCTCGAGAGTGTTCGGTTATGACAGTTGGGTCTAGCCACTGTGGAAGCAACCAAATTGTAAATGATCCAGATTTTAGTAGGGCATCGAGCAATGCGGCCGGCACAGCTGGCTTTTCTGCCGGGACTTTTAAGGAAGATGTCCATAAAAACGTAGTTTCTCAGGGTGAGGGGAGGAAAACAGAGACACTTGAGCCAACTGTTACTTCATCGTCTGGTGGATCCGATAGTAGTTTTGGTGGAACCCTCAAGGAATCCGCTGGTGCGAGTAGCCACAAGAGGAAGGGCAGAGATAATGAGGAATCTGAGTGCCAAAGCGAAGTAATGATCCCTCTTTCTTCTTTATCGATCAAATTTCATTTTGGTGATCCTAACATCGGAATTATTCAGGCTGCTGAACCAGAAGCTGTGGTGGAAAGAAGCCAGCAACGAGGTCGGGATCAACCCGCAGGAGCCGTGCTGCTGAAGTGCATAACCTCTCCGAAAGGGTGTGGATGCAATCCCATGAAAATTACTTGTCATGTTAAACCAAATTACTCTGCATTTTTATTGGACATAACTGTTGGGCCGTTAATGCAGAGGAGGAGGGATAGGATCAATAAGAAGATGAAGGCATTGCAAGAGCTTATACCTCACTGTAACAAGGTCTTCCTTTGTTCTGTCCGCATCATTTGATAATTTCTTGATTCTCTCGGAATCTGTAAATCATTGCTTCTATTGGATTTTAAATTCCATTTTCTTTGTTGCTCTTTCAATTAGTGCTGGGATTGATAGTCTTATGCATGCCATAATTAGACACATAATTTCCATGAGTAATCACCTAAGCGATGATAAATCAGCCCGCAAAAGTATCTCTAGGTACAAAAATGGCTCATTCTGTATTATATGAAAAGGTAGCAGCAAAAACTGTTCTGGAGATGCTAATAAGTGAGTTGATTTGTTTTGGCAGACGGACAAAGCATCAATGCTTGATGAAGCAATTGAATACCTGAAGTCTCTTCAGCTGCAGCTACAGGTATGTGGTACTTTCTGGAGCCATTGAACAGAAAACATTTCAGATAAGCAGTCCAGCTCAACATGAGGGAGGTCATATGTCTTCCCAATCATTGTCGAGTGGAATCTTCTTCCTTCTATGGCAGCTTTTAGAAAAAGCACTTGCTGTTTGGAGAATTAAGGAGTTACCTCATATTTGTTGTGCTCGAAGTTAAATTTTGACCGTAAAACTCGGAAAATAGAAGCACCTAATCATTTCATGGAAATCTTAAAAACCCTTGGGTTCTTGGTGTTTTAGGTAATGTGGATGGGAGGTGGGATGGCTCCGATGATGTTTCCTGGAGTACAGCATTATATGTCCTCGATGGGTATGACGATGTGCCCGCCGCCTTTGCCCGCTGTATCCAACAATTTGCATTTGCCTCAAGTCCCGGTAGTTGATCAATCAATCCCAATGGCTCCAAACCCAAATCAGTCAGTAATTTGCCATACTCCAGTCCTGAATCCCATGAATTTTCAGAATCAGATGCAAAGTCCCTCATTTCCCGAGCAATTCGCGCGTTATATGGGCATCCATCACATGCAAGCCGCATCACAGGTTTGAAAGTCCTTATGCCATCGAAAAATGTTGCGGCACTTTGGGGCTGATTATGGTCCCTTGATCATGTATCAAACTTTTCTTGCAGCCCATGAATATGTTCAAGTTCAGCCCTCAGACTGTACAGCAGATTCAAACAAATTCACTGCCCGGCAGTATCAGCGGGCAATATAGTGGAGGAGCTACAAATGATGCTTTAAGTGGCAAAATGGGTTAGTCACTTTGTCATTTGTCCTCCCAGATATATAATGAACTGGGAAATCCCTAGGTTATTTCTTCATAACAGTTTAGGAGTTGGGACATCATGTGTACTCTGCGAAAATCCTATAAGAAATGCCGCAAAAGATGCATGGGTAGATTCTTCTAATCATGTCTTGTTAAAATAATGGCAGGTTAACAAGTGGCCATGCTCTTTGGAAGCCTGCATTCCCGCTAATATCAGATGGTAAGAGGTCGTACCCTTCAGGGGGAAGACATTGAATGGCTGCTGCTTGATCCGTATCCTGGCTAATTGGTGATTTATGTACCCATCTCCTTGATGAGTTTACTACAACTACTATGAGGGCTAGTGAATACGGATGAAGCTGGCGCCGTTACTGCTGTTGAATCTGCCGCAGTCAGCCTGATAAGAAGACCACCTTCTTGGTCCTTGAGATTTTTTGGTCGCGATTGGCAAGAGTTACATGGTCATTTTACTATTCTTACCAAGCACGATTGTAAATTTCTGTACATTGCATGTGAGAAGTGGAAGAACTGGAGCTAACACCATTAGAAGCGCAGAATTGATGGTATTGATGGAGGTGAGATTTGTAATGGGAGAGGGTTGATAGTGGGAGCACAACTACACATATTTTGTTTCTTTAGACTTTCTGTTCTTTCAGTCCAATTAAATAAATTCTTCAATTATGCGTCAGACAATGGTCCGTATTTTCTTATTAACTATTCGCTCCACAAAATACACTGAAGAATTCGAGGTTTTAATTTACCCATCCCGGTTTATTCGTTGGCATCTAATCGAAGTTAGCAGTCATCCTAGCGTATTCCTTTCTTCAAGTACCTTTCCCGAAAATTCTGTGCAAGATTGAGTGATCTTTCTCCATCGACCGAGTTCCTCCATGCAAATAGAAACTGCTTTCCAACATCCTGAAGCTCTTGCAGTTCGCCATCCCATGTTAATGGCTGCTTATTCTTACTTCCAATAGCAGAAACATGTTCCCTGCTACATGAAGTAAAAGGACCCATGATTCGGTCTATCAGTGCTTCACACCCCTCGCATCCTAGGTTGTCAATGCCTACGCAAAAGCGAGCTCTGTTGCTCCTTATCTCCTCCATATTCTATCAAACACTGAGCGAAAGCAACTTCCTCTCTTCCAACCACATTCCAGCACTAAAGCAAAGACAAGATGCTCATTGATACTGTTCATGGTTCCACTGATGCTTAACTTTCACGGAAATGGCGGTGGTTCTCTCAAGTCTCATCGAATTCTTCAGTCCGGATTGGTGGGGAAGTGCTGATGAGTACTTCACTAGGGTGTGCTAATGCTCATTCTGTGCGTAAGTTATGCTAGTTTTGCATATATTAACTAATGTATCATTAAGAGCAAAGCAGCACTTGTCATGCTATCCGATGACGTTTTTACATGACGAACATGTGATGTTAGACTTTAGTTTTCGTCACGCGGAGTCTGGGAAAATCAATCGAGACATCTTTTCTTATTATATATTTCAGTAAAGTAGCATCAAATAGGAAATAAAAATGTGAGATTGACTCAACTCGCCAGCTAAAAACCTCACCGACATCACCACGCAAATGTTGAAGGCTTTTAAATGTTAGTCCATCTCAACCTACATAGACTTTGGCACAATTGTGGGATTGATGCGATGTCCTATGAGTCTTCTTGTTGCTTTGTGGAAGTCATTTTCAGCATTTATGCACCGATCATGTAGTACTGATTGGACCCTACGACGGCATGAACATCGTTGCCCTACACATCTTCGAAGGGTTCTTGATGCCATACAAGAGGGGTCATCGTTCCGGTCATTTAGGAGGCAAAAACGTTTGTTCAATACCAATCCTATGATCAGTGTAAAGCGCAAGAAGCCATCTCACGGGTCCATTACTTCGCTGACATGACGAGCCAAAATCATTTTTCTCGAAATTTGAAAAGTCTAGGACGCGGTTGTCGTGCCACACACACACGACATATTCCAAGCCAGTACATCCACTGTGTGGTCACAGGAAAATCTTTTGCTAGGCAGCTTTTCTTGCACAAGTGGGAGCGGTGCAAAAATGCCTTCATCTTCCTCATCACCATCATCTCAACTGTAATATTCTCAGTAAGCATCATAGTCCTATCTCCCACTTTAATGTGTCTGTTCTCTCTCTCTTCTCCGAGTTGCAAAAGATCCCGGCTTTATCTTCTCGTCACCAAGTTGCATGTTGAAAAGAGAGAGAGAGAGTTTATGGAGTAAAACTAGGTGAGACTAAATCAGCGTTATGATGCGAAAGTTGGCTAATATTAGGAAAGAATCAACTGATTCTATGTATATATAAAGAGTGTCCTTCAAATATAAACATATGGGACAAATATAGGCTAGCAAGTTCCAACACGAATCGACATGTTTGAATACGATCATTGGACCAAATGAAAACTGCACGAATTTAAGGTACATAAATTCCATAGCATAGTTAATAAAAATGCAGATGATGTAACTTAATCCAATTGCGAGATCAAAATATAGCACACCAACATGAACTGTCAGCACCTAGAAAGTGTCGAGAAAGACTCGAACCTCGTCAAATCAAAACTAACACAACCTGACGTCTACTGACCACTTTTCACAGGAAAAATTTTAAACCATAGCTTAAATAGATCGAGCCACTCGCGCAAATACAATAATACGACATTTGACGGTGGTCCACCTATATCTTTAGGGAGGGTTTTGAGGGGAGGGGGGAGGGGGCTTATTTTGTATGGATGCAAAGGGATAATATATTCAACTAGAGCCACTTAGAAGATAGTGGCTCAGATTGCTCCGGCTTGTTCCCACATATCCCCCTTGCCCCCCATCTTTTTCCTTTCTGACGTTGCAAAGCTCGAAAGGGAGAGATGTCCCGAAATTGTATGGGGACCCCCCCGCGCTCTTGTACCGATCTAATTGCCCATGTTTCATGTCCACAAGCTGGGGACTTCATCTTGAGAAGATTGATGCCCCATCAGCATCGCACCATCCAGCGCAGCACCAACTTATGCATCCCCCCCTCTTAAATGCCCACTTACCCCACTTCACATCAACCCCCATGCCGATGTGAAATCTCAGGGGGGAGGAGAAAAGTTCACTTTCCCCTCTTCTCAACGTGATCTGCTGATCCTGTTTTGCACTCCTTAATCCAGGGTTTTGTTCGGTGTTGTGATCTGATGACCTGATCTTAGATTTTTTGTTCAGTGCTGTAAGCAGTTGGTGAGACAATGCATCATGCAGTTGCGCGTCTCTCTGCATTATTATTATTATGATGTTTCTTCAGTCAATCCCACGATCGAAACATGGCAATTGCCTTGTGTTGTTTGTCGCGGGTCGAGTACGGAGTACAAAGATAGTGTGAAATGTGGAATTACAACGTTGAAGAGAGCGCAGTGGAGGTCTTAAATAGACCTAGAAAGGACAACACAGTAGACTTAGACTAAATCAATCGCACGGTAAACATATGCGTAATGGCGAGTCTGGTGGTCCCGATCAGAAGACAGGTTCCAGTCAACTACGTTTGCATTTGTTTTCTTTAGCTGCCGCGACGGAGAGCGACGCGAGGTTGTCCTTCAAGTCGTCGCGGAGCTGCATCTGTTCGGTCGCGACGTCGCATAGCTTGTCGTGGTTACATTTACCAGCTGCCTGCGAGAGAAAAATAAAAACATGGAATAAGATCTGTGAGGAGCAAAAGGGGGAATGATAGTGGGAAGATTATTTGCCGAGGAAGAAGAAAGAAATGTGATTGTTCTTAGTTAGGAATTTTCGCGTCTCTGCCAATTTGACTCGCACACGACAATATAAGTATATATCTAAAAACATGCATGCGATATAATCGATCATGTCGTGAATTATCTATGTTCAATTGAGATTATCAACTATCCGTTGGATCTATCCTTCCTCTAACAAGGTTGTTCTAGCTTGAATTGTCAGCACCTAACTCGTGGACAACCGAACTTCTTAAAATATGCTAAGATATAGATAGACTCCCTTTACACCTGCACAATTGATGATTCATACGTATGCTCTAAGATGAACGAGGTCCAACGTACTTCAGGCGCATTCCAAAAAGTGACCTCTAGAGAGGAGAACCATTGTCCATACCTTATCCGAAATGGTATTTTGTCTATTTCATGGTACGTCGCTTACATGCCATATCGGTAGATACACGTATTTAGAGTAGCCGAAAATCAAGCACCGCAATTTCTTGTATTGAAATATTGATCAGAAATCCTCCCGATGTCGTCTAGAATGAACTTATCTACGGAAACGATCGTGCCAAAAACACTAACGAGCTGCAATCACCTGCTTGAGGATATCAGGGTTGTCGCTGATGGCACCACCTTCTTCTTGCCTGCAAGCTCCCGCTTCATCCCGTCTCGGTTGCACCTGTGACATCTTCTCTTCTCTTCGGTTTCCTACGATCTTCTTCACGACAGCAACATTCGCACGACAGCAATCGGACATTAAAAGACATGGAGGTCTGCGAATTCATCGGATGCGGGCGATGCGTGCACGACGTGTGTCGCGAGCGCGCTCGGTCGTGTACCGTTTCTCAAGGGGCGTTGAAACCTACGTGCTTCCATGCACGTAGATGTAGGGATGAAATTGGGGGAGAAGGATTGAGTGGGGAGATGTTCGAAAAAGAGAGGCCCATCGAGGCCCATCAAAGGCAAAAGCCCGTTTTGGGCCCAACAGATTGGAGCTGAATCGTGGAACAAGGGATTGGCCCAAGTACGAGATTTTCTCTAGTTTTGATGGTGTGAGAGACTAGATTAGTGGCAAATGCGTGTACACAAAAAATTCACTAATCAGTAATCACTTTGCTAATTATATTGATTTAGTGTCACTTGTTGATATGATTCCACTAATCATGTAAGCCCCATCTAAACTCTGTTTGTTTTGTGGAAAGAATGATTGCTTGTATCGTTTACAAAACTAATTAGAAAGGCAGCCGTGATCTGTCTTTATTTAGGCCTTTTATGATCTACCTTTATTTAGGCCTTTTATTTAGGCCATTTACTTAGGAAGTTTTATGTGCATACCTTTTTTTATTGTGTGGTCCTTGTATTTTTGGTAGTTTAGCCTAATTATAAGTTTGTTTGATAGCTGTATCTTCTTGCATATATGTTGTGTTTTTGTGGCAATGAATGACATAATTCTCATTCCAAAATTCCTCAGTTCTCTTACATGGTATCAGAGCCATGGCTGATGGAAAAAAAAAAAAGGTGAGGAGAGTTCTTGAACAGACAAGAAAACCTCTAGTTCTTACACACTGAATTCGAATGACAACCTGGGTAACTTGATTACCCAAGTTCAATTGAAGGGCAAGAATTATGAAGAATGGGCGCTAGCTATGCGGATTGCATTACGAGCCAAGAAGAAATATGCTCTTATTGATGGATTTGTCAAGCAACCAGCAAATAATTCACTGGAACTTGAAGATTGGTGGACGGCTAATTCCATGTTGGTTTCTTGGGTGTTTAATACCATTGAACCGACACTTCGCTCAACTATCTCTCACATGGAGAATGTGAAAGATCTATGGGAGGATATCAAACAGAGATTCTCAATTGGGAATGGTCCATGGTGCAATAACTGAGATCGGATTTGGCCAATTGTAGGTAGGATGGACAACCCATTGTGTCCTATTTTGGTAAACTCAAAATCTTGTGGGATGAAATAAATAACTATGATCATATACCATTGTGTGTTTGTACAGGTTGCAAATGCAATTTTACCATTGAATTGGAAAGAAAGTGTGAAGAAGAGAGAGTTCATTAGTTTTTGATGGGCTTAGATGAAAAAGGATATGGAACAATACACGCTAATATTTTTCGCACTGAACCTTTGCCTAATTTGAATCGTGTCTATGCTATGGTTGTTCAGCAAGAGCGAGTGCGAACTATGACACGAACCAAGGATGAAAGAGGCATCCCATGAGTTTTGCAATCTGGGCAGGTGGTCAAAATTCGAGGGGGGATAAAGATAAAATCCCATTTTGTTCTAATTGCAATCGAGAGGGACATGATGCTGAAAGTTGTTTCCAGCTGATAGGATATCCATAATGGTGGGGTAAAAGACCATGTGGAACCTCTCTTAGACAAGGTAGTGGTCAAAAGTGTAGTAATAGAGGTGGACATAACAAGGGAGGAGGTGCTCATGCCAACGTCTCACAGGCAACTAAAGTTGATGGTGGGCGAGGAGTTGTGATAGGTTTAGATTAAAAAGGTCTTAGTGGATTGAATGATGAGCAGTGGGTGACTTTACTGGGAATGTTAAGTTCTCATCAGAATGGTGCCCATGAGAGGCTGACAGGTAAACAGAGTATTTTTCCTTCGATTATTGACACGGGAGCTTCCTACCATATGACAGGAACGTTGGCATGTTTGAGAGAATTGTGTGACATTGTGCCATGCTCTATCAAGTTACCTGATGGAGAAAAGACCATGACAATGAAAGAATGAATTGTGTTGCTTGGAGGAGAATTGAAATTGCAACGAGTTCTTTTTGTGCCCAATTTGAAATGCAATCCGATTTCTGTATCGCAACTTCTTAATCATTCAAATTTGGTTATCCAACTCACTAACAAAATATGTGCTATACATGACCTAAATTTAAGGACCTAATTGGAGCGGGTGAGCAATGCAAGGGGCTTTACTTTCTCAAGGGAGTAACTTCGGTACATGCTTGCACGGTGGCTGATATGGAATCCTTTGAGCTTTGGCATAAAAGAATGGGTCATCCTTCTTCTGAGGTGGTGGAGTTAATTCTAGAAGTTGGCAAAATAGTTAGGAAAACCAATAAAACTTGTGAGGTTTGTTTTAGAGCAAAACAAACAAGAGAGATCTTCTTTTCTAATGACAATAAAGCTAAAGATTGTTTTGAATTGATGCATTGTGATTAATGGGGACTTTATAGAGTTCCAGCTTCATGTGGAGCAATTTATTTCTTGACAATTGTTGATGATTACTCTTGTGCCGTGTGTATATATTTGTTGAATGGAAAAAAAAAATGAAGTGGCTTGTGTTCTTAGGAAGTTTATTGCGATGGTTAGATGCTAATTTGAGAAAAATGTGAAAATCATTAGAAGTGATAATGGAAGTGAATTTTTGTGTTTGAAAGAATGTTTTGATGAACATGGGATATTGCATCAGATTTCTTGTGTTGGAACACCTCAACAAAATGGCTAAGTGGAAAGAAAACATTGTCATATTCTTAATGTTGCAAGAGCTTTGCGTTTCCAAGCAAATTTACCCATAGAATTTTGCGGAGAATGTGTGATCGCAGTTGGGTATTTGATTAACAGGACTCCATCTATATTATTAAATGATAAAACCCCATATGAGATTATCTTTGGCCAACTTCCTTCTTACAAACATATTCGGATTTTTGGTTGTTTGTGCTATGCACATAATCAAAATCGGGATAAAGATAAATTTGCTAGTAGAAGTCATCGGTATGTTTTTGTTTGTTATCCGTTGGGAAAGAAGGGGTGGAGATTGTATGATTTAGAAGCTGGTGAATACTTTGTATCAAGAGATGTAGTGTTTGCTGAAAAATAATTTCCATATGCTGATGAGAAAACAGTAAGTGATGAACTCATCAAAAATAGAGTTATGGAGTTGGGTGATGAAGTTGATGATTTAAAAAGTGACTTGAGAGAGGAGCATGCCGAAAGTGTAGATAGAGAAAATGACGTGAATAATGAAATGGAGGAATTGATCCACACAAACAATGAGGACGTGGAAAGAAGTGAAGTTGTCGAAGAGCAGCTAGGCAGAGGACAAAGGGTTAAGCAACCGTTTGTTCATTTGAAAGATTATGTGACAAACGCCATCAGAATAAGTCCCTCGATATGCTCATATGCTCGATCTAATTCCTCAGGTACGCCTTATTCTATAGCACGTTATGTGAGTTATGAAAAATTTTCTATGCAACACCGGTGTTTCTTGGCAGCAATTACTGCAGGACATGAACCGAACTCTTATGCAGAAGCTATTAAAGATGAATGGTGGAGAGAGGCCATGAGTAAAGAAATACAGGCTTTAGAAGATAATGGCACATGGATAGTCGAAAATTTGCCGCCTTGGAAGAAAGTAGTTGGGAGCAAGTGGGTGTATAAAATTAAGTACAATTATGATGGAAGTGTTGAATGATATAAGACGCAGTTGGTGATACTGGGAAATAATCAAGTTGAAGGCATAGATTATCAGGAGACTTTTGCTCCTACGACAAAAATGTGCATTGTACGCACCTTTCTTGTCGTTGCGGCTGCAAAGAATTGGGAACTTCATCAGATGGACGTTCAAAATGCTTTCTTACATAGCGATTTAGAGGAAGAGGTTTACATGAAGATGCCGCCTGGATTTGCCTCTCAATCATCATGGAAGGTATGTAGACTTCGGAAGTCTCTATATGATTTGCGGCAAACACCTAGATGTTGGTTTGCGAAATTGGCTTTATCTTTGAAAGCTTATGGATTTCAACAATCATATTCAGATTACTCCTTGTTCACTTTTGAGTTGGGACTGCATAATTAAATGTGCTTATATATGTTGATGATTTCATTATCTCCAGTAATGATATTTCCGCTGTGCAAAAGTTCAAGAACTATCCGAGTTGTTGTTTTCATATGAAAGACTTGGGGAAGCTGAAATTTTCCTTGGGGATTGAAGTGGCGAGAAACTCAAATGGTATTTTCTTGTGTCAATGAAAGTATGCGTTGGATGTGATTTCTAAGGTCGGATTGCTGAGTTCCAAGCCAGCTAAAACTCCTCTTGAACAAAATCACAAGCTAGCCCTTACTGAGAGTGATGATGTAGACGACCTTGCTCAGTATAGGCACCTAATGGGTCAACTTATTTATTTAACAATAACTCGACCTGAATTGTCTTACTGTGTGCATATTCTTGCACAATTCATGCAACGGCCAAAGAAAGCTCATTGGGAGGCAAGTTGTGAGAGTTCTATGTTATTTGAAAGGAAATCCAAGTTAGGGTATTATGTTGTGTGCCAATTGTAACCTCAAATTGTCTACTTACTGCGATTCTGACTGGGCTAGTTGTCCTTTGACAAGACGATCTTTGTCTGGTTACTTTGTTCTTTTAGGAGAATCACCTATCTCGTGGAAGACTAAGAAGCAATAGACAACGTCTCGCTCATCCGCTGAAGCCGAAGACAGGTCTATGACTACTAAGTTTGTGAACTAGCGGTTAAAAGGATTATTGGGTTCTCTTGGTGTGGCACATTCTCAACCTATGCACTTGTATTGCGACAGTCGGGCAGCTTTACATATAGCCACCAATCATGTTTATCATGAGATACTTAATGGTAACATTCAAACGGATTATGTATGTAGTTCAATGCAACCAACTGATATCTTCACGAAGATGTTGGGAAATGATCAATTTAACTTTCTTCTTCACAAGTCGGGCATTTGAGATCCCCATGCTCCAACTTGAGGGGGTATTGGAAAGGCAGCTGTGATATGCCTTTATTTAAGCCGTTTATTTAGGAAGTTTTGTGTGCATACCCTTTTTTTATTGTGTGATCCTTGTATTTTTGGTAGTTTAGCGTAATTAGGAGTTTGTATGATAGCTGTATCTTATTGTATATATGTTGCGTTTCTGTGGCAATGAATGACATAATTCTCATTCCAAAATTTCTCAGTTCTTTTACAAAATTGAATGAACGAAAATTATTTTCATTGTCCACAAAATTAATTAAATATAAATTATTATTGATAATAAAAATATTTTTATAAATTAATTATTTTAAGTGCTCGATTTTAAGAAAATATCTTCGGCGGAACAAACTGGCCTATCTCATCAAGCATGTTGACCACGAAAATCTCCAACCAACAATCACTTCACCCCTATAGGATATTTTTCTGGCAATTCATTCATAGCATTCATTATCTACTGACATCCCGCACAAAAGGAACTCAATAATTGAGATCATACGTACCAGATATTTGACAACTCATACCTCTCACACTGTGGCATCACCAATTCAATTGGGAGTTCTCATTTTAAGGATATGTTCGTTGGTCAACGTGCCATACATGCAGTTTGCAAGAAACATTTGATTAATTAGTAGTATCAAGTTAATGCGTTATGTGATATATTTCTTCCCAATCCAAAAGGAGAAATACCATATCTTGCCTAATGAAATTGCAAGCTTAGTCTGGAAATGAAAAGTTGCAAATTCCTATCAAATATAAAACCATTGAAACCTCTTTTGTATATTTATTTTATTCCCTAGACTATAAAATCAATTTCTTCTTGAGTTTACTTTATTGAATGGCATAAAATTCTTTAATCTTTCGGCCAAGTTATTTTTTCTCCCCGAGAAATAAATCATTGCCATATTTTGCTTCCATCATGCGTGTAGGACATGTGGCCCATTGTTCATGTACAACCCTGAAAGATATGACCTGGAGACCATGGGGAGGGTCCCCAAGCTGACAATTCACAAATCATATCAACATGGTAAACTTGTCTGAGCTTTTATAAGACGCAATCTAGCCAATGCAAAATGAGGGGGCGCCAAGAAGATTCAAGCCGACCCTCTCACGCCGATAAGTTACCAACGAAGACCTCTTTAAAATGTGGATCAATATGGAATTCAATAAAGGATATGTTGAACAATCCCTTGATAAAGGATATGAGGAGTCACTTGTTGATTTTGGAGGTGAAAATAAATAATGAATTTGAAGGTATAGAAATAAGAAATAAGCGTGTCTAAATTGTAGCAAAATAAAGATAAAGAAATAAATAATCATGTCTACAACCATGATTATCAACTTCACTACTTAATGATCATTGATCCTACTTCTCGACGACTATTGCCTCAAGTACTCAAGATAATTGTCAATTACACTATTCGAATAGTTATCGATTTCACTACCTTGATGGTTACCATTTTTATGGTGGCATTTGAAATTGTTGAATCCACTATTTCATAGGTATGTCGCTTCCACTTCCTTGATGGTTGCCTCTCCGCCGGCTGTATCCGAGAATGTTGACTAAACACTTGGACTTTTTTTCTTTTTGGGTGAACACAAGCCCCCTTGTTCTTTTGAACTATATAATCAAGAATCATCATATGCCTCCTTATTATTTGCAAATTTGATTTTTGCCCAAATTTCATGTGGGTCAAATTCATCATCTTACTTCTCCACGTTACGTTAAAAATCGAGCGACGTGTTCAGTGGTCAATCATTCATCTTCGCCAGTGAAGATGGCAAATTCGAGAATTTTAAAACCTCTATGAAAATGTCAAATCATCAACCCATTCTTGGTAAGCTTTCTGGGTCCAGGAGTGAATAGAGAATCATCATAACCACGTTTCTCCTTTTGCATGACCATAAAGCTGGAGCTGGAGTGTGTGAATGGAGGTGTCCGTCATGATTTTCTAGGGAGAGTTGTGGGAGTCGATTTTCCATATACATGGACAAGGAAAAAGTTAAATTAGTGCTACGGGGCCACGGAGATTGGGCAGTGTCCAACACGTGGGGGATATGATTCCATAATGGAGTACGAACGGGACAGCCAAGCTTCGGGCCATGGCTGACCCAATCCCAACGTCTTTTCGGAACGAGAGCAAAGGCCCAACTGAAATCGAAGTCTTTTTCAACCTTTTCCCGGCCACTAGCGATTGCCATTTTCCTTCTTCTTTTTTGCCCTTCTTCCTCCTCCTTTTTCTTTCTCGAATAGGAGTGAACGGTCGGTGCGAGGCGAAATTTTTCAAAACTCAAGGTGCGAATTCACACGAAGGCGGTACATAAAAATATTTTTTTTTCTCGAGACTCTTTTTACGAGGCAATATTTTCATCGAAATAATAATTAAAAATTGAGTGGGCCGACACGTCGTGCTCGCCCGTTGCAAAATCGGAATTTGTCTTTTCTTTCCCTTTTTTTTCCTGCCAATACGCTGTGAACACGTGGAGTGGACAGATTGGGGGCGGTTAGTTACCTCGCCTTGGAGACGTTTTCCACGTTGCGCACGAAAGAGTCGTTCTGGCTTTTTCTGGAAAGAAGGGCGCTCCCCCATCCCCCGTGGGGCCCACGAAAACGTGGTCGGTCCGGCGACCGGTGACAGGCGGCATCGGCCCTGTCGCTTCGCCGTGTAAAAAGCTCACGTGCGTTGCCGCGTTTCGGTCCCCATCGGGAGTTTTCGCTTTAATCGCCGGATGACGTCTTCCATTAATGCCTGGACTTTGACTTGCCCGATGACACGAAATTGAATTGAGGCGTGAGTTCTCAGGCCATCCAAATTACATGCGTGAATTATTTAGGGGGAGGGCAACTAGCTCCTATATTCAAACGTGCACGCCTACGGAAATCCATTAGGACATCTGCTCGAGTGACGATTTATATTATTATTATTTTATTCTGCCGATGGAACATGGTCATATGAGTCGACATCGTTACTATCTACATAGATGTCTCAAATGTGAATTTATCTATATATACAGATAGATGCGTTGCTTGTAGTAAGAAGCATTCTACTTTTCATCGACAATGTCCCATCATCGAATTAAGTTGGATCGCATGTTGTAATTTCCATAGATTGTTCTCTTAATCTTCTCTCGTCATTCTATGTGAACTTCAAAATTTTGTGTTTTTACTTGTAAAAGGTAAGCCAAAAAAGTTCAAACAATCAGATTGAACCGGACCAAACCACACTTCATGGTTTGGTTTAACTTTATTAAAACTGATATAGAAAAAAAATCATGATCCAATAATTTCTTAATAATTTTTATAATTTGTAAGTGAAGTAGCCTATCTTTCCAAATTTCAAGTGACATTAATTTATTTTGTTTGGATTTATGAATTATTGTGAGTGTAGAGTCGATTTTTTTTTTTATAAATAAATTAGTACTCTTTCTAAGATATTTCAGTGAGCTTAGCTAGCATTTGGCGACCCTCACCTTACTCAGATGTGGGTGGCCACTACCTTTTAGAGAGAGAGAGAGAGTGGACTCATGATTCCGACCAACCAAGCCCTCACCTCTGATTGACCATGTGATTTGCCACCACAAGCAAGTCGTGGTGGTTGAATCATAAAGCGATGGCCCTACTCCCTCCCTTTCTCTCGGCATAGGAAGTGGCCACCCTCGCCTAAGCGCAACAACAATTGTAGACTCTCATCTAAAACTTTGCAAGGGCTAATGACCATCGTCGATGGTTGGACAGTCGCATAGGCCATCCTCCCTTCTTTCTTTACTCTCTATCCCAAGATGTTTCTTTTCATTTTTTTTCCTACTTCGCTTCACTATTTTAGGTCCAATCCACACAAACACGGCAATGTAACCCAACCGTGAGCAGCTGCGTTGGGTTAGAATCTCTCATTCATCGCTGAGGTCAAGGATTCAAAACTCGCAATTGCTGAAGTGTTGTAAGTGGGGGGTTATGGTGTTGGAGTCCTGTGCTAGTCTCCCCCGAAATATAAGAGTCAGGCCCAACGGCGCCACTGGGCGTGGCGGGTCAAGGCGGAGTCCTCGGTTATAAAAAAAAAAAAAGGTAATGTAAGTCAACATATTCTTATATGTATTGAAATTTTAAGTATTTAGGGCTTGATTTTGCCAAAGAAAAGAAATACAATAACATTATTAAACATTAGAAAAGAGTTTAGAATATAATTGAAATAGTCCACCCAACCCCTTGAAATATCTATGCATATATATATATATATATATATATATATTTATTTTTTTATTTTTTTTTACTGTAATATATAATTTACCTTGAATTTTCGACCATTGCTTGCTTGGACTGGTCCATGAGTTTTAAGAAAAACAGGGAAGGGTCGAGAAAAAAGTTACTCGTGGACAGTGATTTTTGGATCATTCGGATGACGCACCGTGCCACTCTGAAAAGCTCACCAACTTTTAAAAGCTCTTGTCCGTGCTCTGGGACAACTTTTTCGGATTCCCCGCCAAAAGAAAAGACAACTTTTTTTTTTTTTTTTTTTTTCCTTATTCTATTTTAATGTGGTAACTGGTAAAGTGACTAATGACGTAATTATTGTCCAGAGACTAAGGTTAATATCCTAATTGGTGGAACTCATTTATAACGAGATCGACCATATATGAATTAGTTAAGTTTTAATAAATGAATTATTAATAAATTTGGATTGTATGCAAGTCTAATGATACATTGATTTGTATCGTTTTATTTATAAGTGCAATCATAAATGGGTTGTTAAAAAAGTATAAGTTAAATGAATTTGTCTTTAAACTTATTTACATCTATTTAACTTCTAAAGATTATTAGTTCCTCTTGAGTAGTTATTATTATTAATTATTATTATTATTTTTATTTTTTAAAAAATTATTTCTTTTACTTTTTTCCCCTACAAAGTTGGGCATTCAACCGGACCGCCCTCCAGGCAAGGGCCTCAAAGCCCTCCCCAATTGCACTAGCAAGCCTCAAGATCACCATTCAAGCGAAGTCAATGCCTTGCCAGCCTTGGGCGAGCTTGAGCTCGCCAAATTTGATGAAGCCGAACTCATGGACCTTGACGTTGGCAAGACTCCAACCTTCTCGATCTAGCAAACCAAGCCTCATTAGCCTTGGGCAAGGCTTGAGCTCGCCCGTTGCATACCATGGCCGCCGTGGTTGGCAATCGAGAGAAGAAGAAAGATAAAGAAAAATAAAAAATAAAAAATAAAAAATAATATAAATTATATTTTAAAAAAATAATAAATATTAAATACTTCCAAGGAGTGCATAGCCAATCAAATAAGATTTTCTATGCTAAGTGAAATCAATTTTCTAATTCATTTCAAATTTCAATCAAACATCGAAAAACATTTTCATTTTTGGAAATACCACATTTTTTTTGCGAACTCAATTTAACAATTGTAAAATTTATCCATTAAATGAAAATATTTTATAATATGGATCAAGTTGGGTATAGATTAATTTGGGTCGAATCATTTATGACATTGCCTAAATCCGATCCAATTCACTCATTTGACGGGTCTACTCATCAATGATGAAGAAGCCTATTCAATGAAAGGGTGCATCGCTAATTCATGGGGCTATATGCTAATTCGCTAATTTCTTGATCTTGGGACATTGTAAATTTCACGACATTAACTTTACATGGTGTAGGAAGCCCAATTGGAAAATTGCATCCTTATGGTTCGAGCATCATCACACGAGATTTATAATTATCCATTACAATTCATTTTATAAGGTGAAAAGGCAAGAATAACGAATTGAGGGATAGTTTTGCATAGAAGCGTTGATCATCAATTGGTGAGATGGAGCCTAGCCCTCACCGCATTTGGCAAGGGTTGAGCCTTGCCGGCCACCCTGAGGTTGGGCAGCTAACTAGAGAAAGAAGGGAGAGACAAGAAAGAAAAGAAAAGAAAGGAAAACAAAAAAATTCAAAAAAATATAAAAAATTGTTAATGTCAACATAAGACGGTTGACATTGACCAAACCACAAACAAACAAACAAACAAAAAGAAGGAAAAATTCAAAAATATGTAAAAAATTGTTAATGTCAACATAAGACGGTCAACATTGACCAAACCACCATGTTAACGATTTTATGTTAAAATTGATTGAAATGAATAAATCGACAAATCATCAAAAATATAGGAGTAAATTGACACGATTGATAGATTTAGAACTAAACTAGTTGTTGTACAATAAGTTTAGGACTCATTGAATAGATTTTCCTAAGATCCAATGAATACATTCAATACTTATCCTAAACTCCATTTATTTTGCAGATTTTTTTATTTGCAAATATTTTCCTAAGAAAAATTGCTTGAAATTAATAGTCAATAAAAACTTTCATTATCGATAACAATTTATATCTACATAATTTCGTAAATGATGAAATTATTTTTCCTTTATTTATTTTTGTAAGCGATACGAGTTATTATAATTAAAAAATATTTTCTAGATCGTTTTTTTTTAAATCATTAAAAGGGTAATGAATGGTATGGGCGTGGCACGGCCTATTGGTTTGATTTTCAAAAATTTGGTTATTATTTTTAGAAAAATTTGGAAACATGCCGATATTATTTACCCTCCCTACTTTTGGATGTCACTCTATTTTATTTAATCTGAAATATATTGGGAACAATTGAAATATTTCAACTTCTACTAAATGTATTTTCAACTTTTTACTTCACTTTCCCATAACCTAAAATTACTCATTGAATAATTGGGATAATGGGATAGGTAAAAGGTCATATTTGTAGAGATTTCTTCTTCTGTAAGTAAACCAAGTAGGTAGAGTTGGTATTTGCATTATGAATGCAAATCACATAATATTGTTGACACTCAAATATATACTATAGCAAAACAAACTATTAGGTCATTAAATTATAACAGAGAAAATTATGTCCTTAAAACATCAACCCGTTCCATGTTACCTTTAAATTAGAGTGTCAAATTTTATTTTTTTTTTTTTTTTACGGCGAGTATTATCTTTCTTGTGAAACTGGATCAATTTTATTAGGTAATACGTACTATAATTACAATCTTCATCTAAAAGCGAAAAACTTCATTTTAGTAAACTTTCATGGAGTCGCATGTTCCCGTGCACCGCACGGGACTAGTGATAAGCGAAAGCAATGTTAATTCACTATTAACAGTGATGTATTACTTAAATGTCAGCTGCTTTAAATTAAAATCCATAGACTTATCACATTTTAAAAGAACTGATTTCGTCATCCCACGATCTATTCATGAATATTTTGGATACCTAGTGAAAGTGCGAGGAAATGGAAGTCCGACAAGGAACAAACTTAAATAAAAAAATATACATAGATATTTAAAATTGTGCTCTTTTAGTTTGGTTGGGAGAAGCATCTCCATCCATAAGCTAAAGGGGTCAATACACTAAATTAAATAAAAATAAAATAGCAATTAATTAGTGATTTGCATGTAACGTTTGACGCATTACGTTCAATGATTGAGACCCGCAACAAAAAAACTTTTGAAATGTGGGTGATTAGGTGTCCAGTGACTATAGCCACGCTAAACATTCGACCGGTCGATCTTAATTATATTTTATTTCGCTATTTTCACTGGATACATGTGTTAATTTAAATAAATGTTAATATCACAAAAAATCTCAAACTAATATACCCGTAACAAATTTATCCCAAATAATCACAAAAAACCCCAAACTTGTACATTTATGATAAATTTATCCAAAACTAAATTTTTGACTACTAAAAACCTCAAACTGATATATTCGTGACAAATATACTATTCGTTAAATTGAATTAATATCACACAAAATTATAATTGTGATAAACAGAGAATAAAATCCCAAATTATTATATTAGTTAATTGTCATGTATCATCTAATTCAAAAATTTTCAGAAATTAATAGAGGGTAAATTTGTTACAAATATATCAGTTTAGGATAAATTTATTAAAGATGCACAAGTTCGAGGCTTTCATTGGTCAAAAAATTAATTTAATATAACTTTGTCATGGATGTATTAAATTGAAATTTTTTGTGGTATCAATCTTTTAAATAAATGCTTGTGGAGTTTCGAACGTAATTTGGGAGTTTTTTTTTTAATGCAATGTGCGATGTTGAGTAATCGGATTTCACGCGATTTTATTTGACCGACGAATTTCAGGCATATTTAAATCCGCGAGGTGGCGAGGTCCTGTAGGTTTGTGCCGTGAGTGGAGAAATTAAAAATCATATTTCATGTGCCACTAGCAATTACTTAATCTTATTGGCCAGTGGCCACGAAGAAATAATTCTTTAGAAAAAAATATCCAGCTGACGATTACGCATGAGAAATTAAAGAGGAACTGTACTTGGAAGGTTGCTCGCGCTTGCGTTCTTTTTTTCTTCTCTATGTACCAAAATTTTGACTAATGAGCAATACAATTTGCCAATTTGGTAAATCAATCTCGTGAGTCTTATGACACGAAAAAGGAGAAAAACTGCCTTTGCCCCAAAGTCATCTAGCTTAGCCTGACTTTGTCATACTGCTTGTTTCGGGTGGTCAAGCCAAAAGTAAGTCGATTGATATGGGCGTATGGCAAAACGGCTTGATTTTTTTTCTTTTTTTGTCGATCTTACTCTATTCCTATTTTAAGGCTCACTCTCAGACTTTTGCCCTACTTTCTGCTGAGAAGTGGAAGTCGAAACCCACTCCTGAAATTACAGCGTCCCCACCCTAATCCAATCCCCCTGAGAAGGTGGGGATTCGAAGTCCCCACATCCCCCTTCCAAGTTGGAAAGGTGGCCACTGGAGCAAACCTCAGTGGTTGCAAAGCGGCTTGATTAAGTTGCGCAAAAATGAATTCGAACATCACCCGACTATTAAAACACGGAAATAATTTGATTGTGTGTGAGAGTACCGTGAGAAATCGCCGCCATTTTGCAAAGGGGATTATCAAGACAAAAATTAATATGAAATCGAAGCCGTGTATACATCGATTAGGGTTTGCTCGATCTATCGTGATGATACTTGTTAAGCAAGATCGCAAGTTACCTGATTGGCCTATCCATGATTCGTAAAATGCCTTACCCTAGTACATCAAAAGTAATCCAAATAGGCATGTCAAGAGCCAAATTGACAACATGGTGGATTTGTGTGAACGAAATGGTACATCAACGATAGATTCGCCTCGTGGATATTTCTTTTGGAGGTATGGTGAATTGACGTGGGATGGAGTCTTTCCAATTTGATCTTTGGGAAATGGATTAATTATCTAATCGAAACTATCTGCCAAAAAAATACACAGGTCACCATCATCATCCGGATAATCATCTTTGCGGGCCTTATAAGGAAGTAACTCGCGGCCAAATCTTGTGATATTTTTCCTTTCAGTGATGGAAAAAAGATGACAATATAGTAGCCGATTTTTCATTTGGATCAAAGTCATCGATGTATTAATATGTATATAATATTCTTAGTTTATATAAAGATATCTTACCTTTTATATATTATTACTAGTCAAATAGATGAACAATAATGACTTAGGAAAATTCTAAATAAGGACTTAAAATATTATTGTTTTCTTAAATAATGATTATAAGTAGATTTTATTTCAAATAAGAATATAAAGTTTAAAGTGGTCAAATCGTCTCAAATAAGGGCCTTTGGTCGGCTGGTGCCTATTTCGATTATTGGAGAAAGGGTATTTTGGTAAACAAATTATAACTATATTTTTTACTTTTTATTTTTCCTCTTCCCTCTGCTAGCCATCGCCGTCAATGGCCGACAGAGGTCGCTCATTGCAGGCAAGGGTGAGGGTTGCCCTTGCTAGATCTAGCAAGGGGCGAGGGTCATCTTGCCTGATTTGACAAGGGTCGCCCTCGCTTGGGTTGGTGAGGATTGCCCTCGCCAGCATAGTACGAGGGCTGCTCTCGTCAGATCTGGCGAGGGCATCTGTCGCCGGCATTAAGTTCTTATTTGAAACAAGTTTCACTTCAAGTTTTTATTTGAAATAATTTGACTACTTCATGCCTTATTTGAAATAATGTTCATTTTAGTCCATTTTTTGAAAAAAAAAAAAAAAAACGAGATTACCTCACATTCCTATTTCGAATTTTGCCAATGAATTACCCACTTTTCGGTGTATATAACAAAAAATATCAGCCGATCCTTACCTTTTTTAATGTAAAAAGTTTCGTATCACCTAATAAGTCGAAAATTAGATGCTAAATCGATTTATTTTTTTAATAAATATTCGGCAAGGAAATCGTGGCTTAGATGAACAGGCAATAAATCACCACGCGATTTCGTTTCCGGGGACGTGAAATTTGAACTCACGATTCACGTGGAATTAACATCTCCATGAAAAAAATTGGCCTAACTTTATACATTAATCTAATAAAATCTTTAGCCTTTAATGCATTTCGCAGATTTTTTTCCAGCGAGTACGTCGATTCCCATAAAGCGGAAAAGTTCAAACCGGTGGGGGAGTCGAAATTACCGAAACGCCCCCGACTTTCGCCACGCGTCGCGTTCCTAGTGGCCCGGGCATTCGATCGCGTGCGGACGCGAACCTGACGCTTTTTCTTCCCTCCCCGTCGTTCCGGCAGGCTAGAGAGAGAAAGCGAGGGGAGAAATTCTATAAAGGCAGCTGGAGATCGCGAATTCAGCAGAACGCTCGTCGACCCCTTTCTCTCTAGAAATTTCTCTCTCTAGAAATTTCTCTCTCTTCTTCATCCCTCTCTCTCTCAACCGCGCTCCGGTAGCGTCCTCGATCGCCGCCGGCGATTGGAATTGATCGGAGCTCCTCGTAGTGCCGGGGGGGAAAGGCTTTTCCCGCGATCGTCGATCAATCGGGATCGGTTTCGATCGAGCCTCGAGCAATCTTTTTTTTTTTTTTTTTTAATTTCCTTTGAAAGAGAGAGAGAGAGACAGACAAACAGACAGACGGGGACGGCTTTGATATCGGTGGGAAAAACTCGACGCGCATGAGCTGGTTGGGGAAGCTGGGTATCCTGAATTCGAACTCGAACCATTTCACGACCTGCCTCCTGATCTTCATCCTCCATTTCTCCCCTCAATTACCGCCGTGCCTCTTCAAATTCGAGAACAAGTCGCTGGACCCTTTATTAAGACCGTCGAGTTCGATTCGCGCCGGCAGTAGCGGCAGCAGCGGTAGTAGTGATAGAAGGAGCGGTGACGATTGTCGGTATGGAGTCTGGAAACAGGAGTAATCGCCAATTGAGCTCAGGTTGGAGCCGGTCGAATTAACGGGCATTTTTTGAGCCTTTTCCTTATGATTTCATGTTGTTCTTCAATCAGATTGTCGGTGGATGCTTTTATTCTTTTATAATTATTATTTAAATTCGGTTCCTTTTTTGGCCCCCGGATTTTGAGCTTTAGTTCCGCTGATTTTGTCGAAAAAGACACCCTTTATGCCAAACCTACTCTCTGTCTCTCTCTCTCTGTTTTTTTTTGGGCTTGATTTTAATTCATTTTTCTTTGAAACAGGGAGCTTAGACTTTGGATTTGGAACGTTTTGTAGCACTTTTTTTACCTCAAAGCTACTTTTTTTTTCCTTATTTGCTGTGTATTGTTTTCTAGTGATTGAATGCCGAGACTGGCGGTTGCAAGTGTCCTTTTTTATGTGAATAATTTATTTTGATCCATTCGACTCTGACTAAAGTACTTCTAAAAAAATTCCTTCTTTAGCCTGGTGCAATGGAATGGCAATACATGGGAGATTGCATGCTTGATGTTAGAACGTCATAAGAAAGCTCGAGGCTTAACTTAGGTGCAAGGACTTTTGGTTGCTGTGATTTTCTCTGGTGTAGGTATTATAAGTAAAATTGGTTTTTTTTTTTTTTTTTTTTCAATTGGGTAAGTTGTGGGATTTCTTTATATTCAGATTCACTATAGGAACAGTTTAGTGATCCATTTGGGGTGACTTTTATTTATGCAACACTTAGTCCTCAGTTTGCTGATTCCATACCACTTGGCGCTGGTATTCATGCTTGCTTTGTTTTCGCATCAATACTTGATCTCAGGAAGTGAATTGGAACTTCCAATGTTGCATATTGCTTGTACTGATGGATAGGTGAAATTTGCAATGTCATGCGTGAACGTGTTATATATTTGCTTTCTTTCATTCTGTAAATGGTTGTTTGAAGCTCGACTACTATTTTGAGAGGACACATCGTGCAGAAGTTGCAAGCCTGTGAATAGTCAAAGTGCATCGTTGAGATGGGTTTTACTTGCATCTGTGCTGTCACGTGTTAACTTTTAATCCGGACTAATTATCTAATTATCTTGATTGGGGATTATTCACCCAGATTCCTAACTGGAGTTCAATATGTTGTTGTGTAGCTTTGTGCTATTCATCTAGTACAAAAGGAACACAGGCAAGGTCACCATCAGTAATTGTAATAGGAGGTGGCATTGCTGGACTAGCTGCTGCTCGCACCCTTTACGATGCCTCATTTCAGGTAATGAAAGATGTGATAAAGTGGGAGAGTATTTCTAGTTCTACGTAAGATTCTGAACATGGAAGTCTCTCTCTCTCTCTCTCTCTCTCTCTCTCTACAGGTGTGATATTACTATGTTTCCTGCTAATTTGCCAATCATGCCCAATATCGAAGCCTAATGAGAGAGTTTGTAGGTTTACAAAATTAAAATTAGGATCAATAGTCTTAAATTTGGCCTTATATATTGCTGATAGAAGTACCATTTTTGTTATGTAATATAAATAACATCAGAATGGCATTGCAAACTAATCTCATCATTTGCTTGTGTCTGGTTATTTTGTAAATACAGCCAAATAGGTTCTCCTGAAGTTATCCTTTTCAATGGCAAAAAAACACAATGCACTTGTTGACTAGTTTCCATCTGTTGTATGCAATGTAGCCTTTGATAATACATAATTTCACATATTTAATAAAATAGTGATGAACTGTTATATAAGAGATTCAGAATTGGAAAGAAATGAGTACTTGAAAGGTCTAGCTTGACTGGGTTCCTGATATGCATGTTTCACAGATTAGGGTTTTATGGACAATTCTCATTAGCAGTTTCTTATTGCCTTGTCAGACATTAGTCATGTCCCATTCTGGTAAACTTTGTTCAAAGAAGCCACACCACTTTTGGTGCTTAGGGCTGCATAACTTTGTTCAGATATTGCAAAGTATATGTCTTCCACATCTACATGTGAGGCTGTTAGATCTGGTCTTGCTAATTCGTTCTTATTCATCTAACCAGAAGTATCTTCATGCCTTGTCACTAGTTATGTTGCTGCTTGAAGGTTAACTTTTCTGACTACAAGCATGTCGAGATTATTATGATAGACTTGATTATGATACGTGACTGTTTTGCAAGTGGTGCAATAACACAAAATTTCTAGTTCTTATAGTAGTCAAGTCTCCTTTTCTGAGGTCCAAACAAGAAGCACTTCAGTTGTGAGGCAGCTTATGGTTTGGCCTCATGACTTCTCTAGTCATGATAGCACTTGCCACCAGGGAATTCACACAAAAGGGAGTAAAAGATCCCGATTTAGTCTGAACTTTGACTTTTAGGAAACAATTTTGTTTTTCTGTTTCACTCAACAAGTTTCCCATAAATTTTACAGGCTCCCACGGTGTCTGCATGTTGATAATCTTTTATAATCTACCCCTTCCTGTAATTTTTTTTTTTTTCAAAAGTAATTAATTTTAAGGGAATTCACACAAAAGGGAGTAAAAGATCCCGATTTAGTCTGAACTTTGACTTTTAGGAAACAATTTTGTTTTTCTGTTTCACTCAACAAGTTTCCCATAAATTTTACAGGCTCCCACGGTGTCTGCATGTTGATAATCTTTTATAATCTACCCCTTCCTGTAATTTTTTTTTTTTGAAAGTAATTAATTTTAGATGTATGGATTTTGACAGTAAGTCTTTCTTCTCCTCTGAACTGATTTCTCTTTTTGATTAGGTCCTTTTGCTGGAGTCACGTGACAGACTTGGTGGTCGAGTTCATACTGACTACTCTTGCGGCTTTCCAGTGGATCTTGGGGCCTCATGGTAAAATATTTGTGCATCTCGCGCAAGTGTAACGTGAGAGTATGATGAGTCTGATGTTATCTTGATCTTCCAGGTTGCATGGGGTGTGCGAAGAGAATCCTTTGGCACCATTGATAGGGAGGTTGGGTTTACCTCTGTACCGAACCAGCGGTGATAACTCTGTCTTGTACGACCATGACTTGGAAAGGTACCTCTATTGATAGTGTGCTAATCTTTTGGGTTGGTTTGTGCTCTTTTGCTGTCTCTTTGGTTTTTACATTTTTCATTCATCTGTCCCCTTTCTAACATGCGCGAAGTGTTTCTAAATGGAATAAGTTGCTGGTGTGATTTCCGGTATCCTGTACAAAGGAAGCTTTCTAATGCTTATTGATTTCAGAATCATGAATTTAATCTTAGCTCTCTATATCTCAGTTGTGGAAATTAGGCATTTGACTCTTCTGTTTGCAGCTTGTCTGTAGTTATGTTTGCTCTGGATCGGACTTTCCCTTATGTTATGTTCCTATGGCAAAGTGATGATTATAAGAAGTTGGTTTTTTCAGCTGTGGGCCTAGAAATACTCTACTGACAGTTCGTGTTTTCATTATATTGATTTTCCAACAGTCATTGACATGTTTCTGTTCAGTCAAGTTCAAGGGCTTCGTTTTGCAAAGGTTGAATTTACTACTTTACCTTAAGGGAAATCATTTATTGACCAGACCTTATATTTCTTGCAGTTATGCACTCTTTGACATGGATGGCAAGCAAGTTCCTCAAGAATTGGTTGTTGAAGTTGGCAAAATATTTGAGAGTATCTTGAATGAGGTATGGCTTCTAAAGGATCTTGTTTCCCATTTTCCATAATATGTTGCAATTTATCCCTTGCAAGTTCTGCAAATATGTATGCCTGATAGGTTGTAAAATTCAAAGATCAGGCCCACAAATGATATTGTGCTGTGTCTTACGTTCTCCTTTACTATTAATTGACTGCAGGCGAACAAAGTAAGGGAAGCGTACAGTGAAGACATGTCCATACAACAGGCTTTCTCTCTAGTTTTTGAACGGAGGCCAGATTTAAGGTTTGATGCAAAATCCTTTATTAGCGCTGTTTCGATTTTGTTTCTTGCTTTTTGTTTGATTTGTAACGTGGCTTACAGGTTGGAAGGGCTTGAATTCAAGGTACTACAGTGGTATCTTTGCAGAATGGAAGGCTGGTTTGCTACAGATGCTGATAACATCTCACTGAAAGGCTGGGATCAGGTTAAGTTACAGTCTAGCTGATTAATTGATTGCTTGTGATGATGTTGCTATGTGATGAACTGCTCGGAAGGGTTTATCAGTTTGTTTTTAGACCGCATATGCCATTTTGTAATTGTGATTCCATTTGTTGACATGTGATATACTCTGTAATACTGCATACAGGAAGAATTGCTTCCTGGTGGACATGGATTGATGGTTAGGGGTTATCTACCTGTTATAAACACCCTCGCTAAAGGTCTCGATGTCCGCTTGGGCCACAGGTCTATGTTTGTCCTGGAAAATTAGAAGTTCAAATTAGGTGTCTGTTGTAACATTCTCACCCTTTAATTATTGATTTGTATTGTAGAGTTACCAACATTGCGAGGCGTTACAATGGAGTGAAGGTAACTGTAGAAGATGGAAGAACTTTTGCTGCGGATGCTGCAATTGTCGCTGTGCCTCTTGGTGTACTGAAATCCCAAAGCATAAGGTTTGAGCCTAAGCTACCTGATTGGAAGGAAGCAGCAATTGCGGATCTTGGTGTTGGGATTGAGAACAAGATTGTGTTGCATTTTGAAAAGGTGTTTTGGCCCAATGTGGAATTTCTGGGAGTGGTTGCTGATTCATCTTATGGGTGCAGCTACTTTCTAAATCTTCACAAGGCAACAGGTCATTCTGTTCTTGTTTATATGCCTGCTGGGCAGCTGGCTAAAGACATCGAGAAGATGTCTGATGAAGCAGCAGCTAATTTTGCTTTCGTGCAACTAAAGAAGATCCTTCCTGATGCTTCTTCCCCGGTATCTTCTGCAGGCCTTATCTTGTCTTTTAAAACTGAAGCTATATTCTTCAACTTTTTACGATAGCCTTTCTTTCTCCCCTCCAATCTTCTTTTAATCGTTTAAGGTTGGCCCATTGTTGGGCAGCAAATGAGTATCTGGTTGTTAGAGGATCTAACGAGTATGTTTGAATGCTGCAGATTCGGCATCTTGTGTCTCATTGGGGTACAGATACTAACTCACTTGGGTCATATAGCTACGGTGCAGTGGGGAAGCCCCATGATCTTTCTGAAAAACTAAGAATCCCGGTGGATAACCTATTCTTCGCTGGAGAGGCAACAAGTTTGAGTTACCCAGGATCTGTGCATGGCGCATTCTCTACCGGTCTGATGGCTGCGGAAGATTGCCGAATGCGGGTCTTGGAGCGGTATGGGGAATTGGATCTCTTCCACCCAGTAATGGGTGAGGAGGCTTCCATCTCTGTCCCTCTCTTGATCTCCCGTATGTAATTTCAGGGCTGCCTCTCTACTCTTAACTATGAGCGTATCGTGTCGTCTTTGTTTGTGTCCGTGGGATATGGCTAACACATTATTGCCAATTTGATTGGCATAGTGGGAAATGTCTTGGAAAATCAGCGTTTTCCATTACCTTGCAATCAAACTTGTCGCTAATGTGTAGTGGATTCTTATATGTAGTGTTGACTCTGGAGATATAATGAATGAAGGACGGCATTTAGTATTGGAATATATTGTACCTTGTCAAACTTGTTATAGTATGTGCATGCTTTTCGGATTTCGAATTTGAGACATCAAACTTCTTGCGCATATTTGTTTAGATGTACTTGGGAATTCCTAGTTGGAATGATCAATTTGTCCTCCTCGTTTGTCCTCAAGAATTGATGCTCCTTTTTATAACAGCAAATGACATTTAACTTTGTGATATCACGGAAGAAATTTGATATACCATGAGATCCTGGTAACTTCTTTCCCGTTAGATTTTAGTGACACAATCATGTCATTTTAAAGCTGTTTATAAGCCTTAACCAGTGACTATAGTATAATAATAGGATACAATACTCCTACACAATATGATTGATGAGATGGAAAACATTTGAGCAGAATACGTTGATTTGAGATCGTTCTAAGCCATCATCCTCTTTTTCTTTTTGATAAGAAAAGGGGTAGAGACTAAAATTATATCATTTTTCTCCTAATAAAATATGATCCAATATGATTCCCTAACAATGAAGGAAGCAAACCTATTGGTAGCCACTTGCATTGTTGTGTTGGATAATCTCATTTATTAGCTAATTTGCAGATGCATTTCCTTCCCTAAATTTTGGAGAATTTTGATTTGTTGAAAGTACTTGAGCATACTTCCAATTTGAAAAATAAGTATATCATCAAAATAAAGTGGTGAAGTTGATTTATTAAGCAAAGAAATGACCGCTTGCGAATCCACTTCCATAATAATTTTGGTAATATCCAATGAAATTGCAAATTTGAGGCCCAATAGGATGCCTCACAATTCTGCTTTGAGTGAAGAATATAGTCCAAATGTGCAAATTCAGCAAGCCAATTGTGTAAGTCATCACGAATAAGTCCACCGACTGAAGTTGGACCCGAGTTGCCTTTAAAGGTGTCGTCGGAATTGAGTTTGGCCAAACTTGGAGGGAGGTCCAATCCACAAACTTATCTCTTGTATCCCTTTTGGCGAACAATCTGTTTTCTACGAATCAAGTAGATAGAATATTATTGATATATCCTAAGATCATATTCATAGGTGTACCTGGAATTCAAAAGTTTCTTTGGAATAATCTTTGATTCCTCCACTTCCATAAATGCCAACAAGTTATACCAAATACGAGTGGCCAGTTATATTCTTTACCAAAGATTGTTGCAGTTGACAGCTTTTCTAACAACCACTTATACAAATCAAGAGTAAAGAAATGACCCATTTAAACCTGTAAGCAAAAATCTTCTGCCAAATGGCCTCTGCATACTAACAATCTCGAAGTACGTGTAAGGTGGTCTCAGAAGGATTTTGGGCAAGAAACATAATAAGGGTCCGCTATGATTTTACGATGAAATTTTTCATGATCGATGAGTAAACGCTGGTGTGAAACTAGTCACAGAAAACTACTAATCCTTTGCGGTCCATCCCATTTCCATGTTTGTTCTGATGAGATTAATTCATAAGCTTCCTTAACGGAGAAATTCCCACCGCTATTGCTATCGCAAAGCAGCAAATCATTATAATCACAGTTTGTTGGTGGTAGCATGGACCGAAAGTCTCAGCAAAATTGATTGAGGCAGGATACCCACTAGACTGGTGAGGTTCCATTGCATATGACAAACAATATCATGAACAAAGCAGTCGAGGTCCTGAACAGGAGCACGTGGCAATAACCCAATGGCTAAGGGGGACTGATTCCATCAGCTCAATTATTAGTCCAGAATTTGTTCTCCCATTACCCACTATCTTCGAGATGAGGGGTACATATAGAGTACATAAATTGACTAGGGACACCAACTGCACACGCGAGAGCAGGTTGCACGAAAATAATTGACATCTCATCTCATCTAATAAGGAATAGGAATCAGCATAAGGAGATGTCGATGAAGGCGCCGTTATAGAATAGTTCTAGAAAAGCAACCTTTCGCGCAGCTGAAGCGACACATAACGAGAAATCATAATAAGAATTATTAACAACACAAAGAAGATATATATTCTTTTATCTCTCGATGAAATAACCTCATCTTCAAGGTTTAAGCTTTTTTTGTACGTAATGGTTGAGGCTTATGGCGTGACCAAACCACTATTCATCTCATACCCTACACCACGTTACGTCACCCGATATTTCAGAATGAGCTTTCCAAAGTGAAGAATGGGTGACACGAGTTGGGAGAGAATCAGGGAGCAGATCAAAGCAGTGATGTATATTTCTGATAAAAATAACCCACAAGGCCTCTTGATTTTTTATTCCGAATGTTTTAAATTCCAGGTGACCAAATCATTAAAAGGGAAACTACAATGAGATTGCCAGGGTTATTTCCAGTCCTTACAGTGACAGTTGATAATAATTTGGATTGAACATCTATTTGTCAAACTTAAGACTCAGGAAACCAAGGATGCAGGAATTCACTATAAATGCCACAATTTGAATTATGTAATAAAAAAAAAATATACAATTGATACATCAGGAACCATCATAATGAAAATGAATAATTTAATTCGCCTCCAACCCAAATTGCCCAGTGAAAACAGCACAAAAATTTACATATCTGAGCAAGAATGGCAAAAATCAATCAGCAGTTACAAAAATCTCTTCCAGACTAAGTCCTCTATGATATCCTATGGTCGACTCATGCCGTTTCTTTTCTTCTTTTTCTCCTCCATTGCATTTTATGCTGTCCTTCCCTTTCATTTCTTGCTCTCTTCCTCGAGGAGTAGGGCCGTGTAAGACCAAAGACCTCTAAATGAGTACCACCCAAAATGTCTCCTTAAGTCAATCCCTACTCCAAATCTGAACAGGTAATCGCTCCATTAATGAATATGTTGAAGACCGCATGGGCTGCATTTTAGAGATGATTCATTATGGTCAATAAATCGAATGCATCAGCAGTACATCAAAGAAAAAAACATATCCAACCTGTGATGGGAAACATCAATCAAACCAAAGTGCTGAAGCTTTCCACTGGGTCGGATTCTTCTAGCATAGAGGCTGCCTGAAAGCAATCTGTGGCATCAGCCATGCGACCATCATCCTTGTGAACCAGACCTAGGTAATACCAAGCCAGTCGGTTGGTAGGTTCTATCCTTAGTGCATCTGCAAGTAAACCTCTTGCAGCAGGCAATGCCGCTGGGCTCATCTTCAATAAGAGGCCGCTGATCAAGATCTTACAAGGGACATAGCCCGGTTCCAATAAAAGAGCATTAATGTAGGCAGACAAAGCTTCATGGATTTGTCCCCGTTTCTCATACATTATACCTAGCACAAAACCCCAGACAAAACCATTATGGAGAATCAAGGTCCTAGTTCTAGCTTTGCAAGAACAACCATAAGAAAAATCCCCATAAGATCTTCATTCTTCCCTTCATGACATAAGTTTTAGACCCCTTTCAAATAGATTATAGAAAAGCACCACCTATCATTTAACATAAGTATAAACACCAAGCTAATCCACATTTCAGCAACCAATTCACAAGATTATAATTTTCCCTCACCTTTACTGAGTTTCAACAACTAAGGTCAGGAAAGATCCACTAGAATTAGTAAATCAAGGTTTTTTTTTTTAGAAATAGTCTGAAACTGTCCCCAATTAACCTAACAGCATGTTCCATCACGACTCATCAATAAAGCAGCAGCACTCAGAAATGAAACCAATGGCATGTGACAAATAAAGCATGCTCCGGCTTTTTCCATGGGATAAGCTACCGCCTATTTGAGAAGGCTGCAAAATATTCGGCCACAATTGCATGAGCAAAATCTCATGGCATGTGTTACCTAAGTTTTTTTTTTTCCCCAAAAAGCATGCAAACCAGTCAGGGCCTGATTATATGACAACTTCTCCAAGAGGGAAATTTCAGAATAACTTGATCGAAGTAACTTGCTTCCAGATCTTGCAGAACCAACTGATGTTTCATAACAGAGAGAAAGCTGTCACCAGTTTTTTCACATTGCCTTAGATGCGGTATAAACCAAGTCTAACAATCTTTACGCTTCTCGGAAACAAAGAAAAGCTCAAAACAAATCAGGAAAGGAATGGATTCAGTATCAATTTGGGTGTGAATCTCATCACAATGCAATTCAATATATATTAGCAAAGTGAATGAACATATAGCGGCAACTTTTCAAGCTGATGTCAAATGTAGCATCTCTGAGGTGCAATGTAATCATTAATTGTCCACTTCCATAAAACGCTCTATGAGCAATGCTATCTTTTGTCAGCTAATGCAAAATTTAACATATCAATTAATCTTTTGTTTTGTTATACAAGATGGATGCTTTCACCATCCCTAAGGGATTCAAGCAAAAAAAGTCAGATAATGCTACCATTATGTGCAAATCAGAACATAATGATGTCGCTAGCATATTCAATACGTAAGAGGTCAACATAAAATAGATTGAACCTGCGGAAGGATTTATACCTTCAGTTTGTAGAGCTTCAGCTGAATATGCTTTTGACTCTCTGGCTTTTGCCAAGCATATCTCTGCATCTTTCCAATGTGAAAGGCTAGAGTACAGAGTCGCAAGACCATGCCAAACTTCAAACTCATTATCCCTATCATCCTCCGCCTACCAAACGAGATGAATTACAGAAAAAGAATATTAGAAGAAAAAAACACGTTGTGCACCCATCCCATTCTTCCATTGTTCTAAATGCAGGAAAGAAAGAGATAAAGAATTGGCACACCAATCTGGGGAAAGGAACTGCACCCGCTGAATCAAGAAATGCAAAAGCAACATCAATCACTCTAACCCTCAAACTACCATTATGATTTAGGACATAATTTAGATAAAGAAAAGATGATTTGGTGGTCTAAATCCCAGTGAGATTTATAGCTTGACTCAAGCCTCTAACACACTGCACAATGCACGCTATAGCAGATATATACCTACGCAGAAGGATCATTCAATTCCCCATAACTATCAAATACATACAGATTATGTCCAATGGCACTGTTTTACTTCTAACCAAGATGCCTGTTTGTTCTTTTTTCTTTTCTCCTTAAATTTTTATCAAAACCAAGATGTCTGTCGGTCGGTAAATAACTGTCCATTCTGAAACAGAGACCAGGTATTTGTGAAATACAAAATTTTACCTGAGAAATACTTCTTGCAGGCCCAAAAGATTTCCTCTGGGCTTGAACCAAGGCAAGAAGGTATTTGTATGTCTCAATAGCATCTAACGGTAGTGATTGGGAGATTCTGAGCTTTGCCTTCAATCGAAGCAAGGGTCCCTGTTCCCATTTTACATTCTCATCTAAAGCAGCATCAGTGACCACTTCAGCCTCAGAAAACCTCTGTTGAGCGGATAAAACTAGAGCAAGTAATCTCCAACCCTTCAATACTGAGCCTCCAGTTGCATCAATGAACAGCTTGGCAAAGCGCAATGCTGTATCTAAATTACGATGCTCTGCATATTGAACTCCTAACTCAAAAATCAAATCTGTGTTGTTGGGCTCTAACCCTAAAGCAGCCTCTAAAGATTTTAGAGCTTCAGATTGAAGACAAGATCTCTCAAAATCAGAGGAAGATACTTTGGCTTGCTTTCCCAAACATAGACCTAGTACCTGCAGGCTCACACCTTTCAAATGCTCTTCCGCTCCCTTGGAAGCAGTAATTGCCCTTCGTGCATATCCAACTCCCTCAGCAGCAAGCAAGGAATCATCAGAGCAGATTTTGGCAGCCAACAATAATGCTGTTAGGTCATCTGGTCGTTCATGTTTGTGCAGTGATTTCCTCAACAGATTCAAGGCAACTCTGTTCTGTCCTGCCCCACTATAACAAAGAGCCAGGGTATTCCATCGATCTATGCGATGGTATACTCCAGGCATGATTTCTTCAACTTGCTTAGCCACGACAGAAGTTTGCCCGCATAGACACAGTGCAAAAGTGAGGTGCTCCATGACTGAAGGATCCCACTGGACAATACCTAGGTAGAACTTTCTCATCAGAATCATCAGAAGTAGAATGGCCTCTTCCAAATTATTCTTAGGGACATATGATCCATCAATTTGAACAGCTAGACTAGGTGGGCCAGCCTCCACTCCACTGTACAGCAGAAAGACTGCAAATGCTTTCTGAATTCTTGCACAACAGTCATTGTCAAGGTTCCACTGGCTAAGAAGGGCACGTCTATAAGATAACATTGCTTCAGGATAGTACCCAGCCTGCTTCCACAGCTCTGGGAGAAGCTCCACAGCATGGCTAACTGTCTCTTGTAATTTAAAGTCCACCTGCACATCAGGTATTCCCTGATGGAAGATCCTCTCAACAGCATCAAGAACACTTTTACATTCATTTGCAGCCTCTGTAAAATAGAAAGGGCAAAGAAGTCCATTTTACCTCATGGTAATAAAAAGATCAGGAAGAAGCAAAACAATTATAAATCTGGACGCCTGCAAGGCAAAAACTGCAGACAAAGGACTTTACCACTCAGTCTGCCAAGCTTTTGTAAAGACTTTGCTTTCAAATATATGGCTTCAAGGACCAAGCTAGCAGCATGCTGTGAAACCACATGTGGTGATTCTATTCGAGAGCGGCTCTTCCTGGAAGTTTGTTTCTCAGCAGCAAATGGTTGCAGCCGCTGTATAGCTGCCTGGAGATCAATGCCCTCAAACACACGAAGAGCACCCTCTACATTTCCCCTTTGATATTCCAACCTCCCAAGAAGAGCCCTTGCTTCCTGAAAAATTTAGGGAGGAAATGATGTAGCAACAGTCTAACATGATGTCAAATACTGAAAACAGCTCAAAAGGACAACTATGGTTTTCCTCACCTGTACATGCAGTAAATACGATTATGACACGCGAATCTCTTGTCCAGAAAAAAATCAATTCATATAAAAAAATTCCAGCAACTGAACATATAGATAAATAATGCATTCTAAGGGAAGGGCCATTACATTCCACGCTCAATCCCATTGAAAATCTGTAATCAACAGAGGATACAAAAGGACTAGTACATTAGTAATTATTCAAGGAGTGAAGGGCCTTGGATTGAATTCAAATTTTATTAATGAAAAATTTCAAAAGGCCAGCTATTACGTGTCTAGCCATACCATTAAACCATTCATGGTTTACATCCATGAACACCGTGACACACTTTTCCTACAGCAAACTCACTAGGGAGATTTTTTAAGGTTAGCATTACAAGAATTACGAGAGAGGATTTTGCCATCAAGATATATGGCAGCACAAGCAGAATAACCTCTACCAATCAAGCAAGAGTCACTTTACTTAAGATTACACAACTTACATTTCAAATTATTCCATAAAACTGAACAATTTGATAAACAAGGAAGATTTTAAACTACTGGGAGAGATTTTCCATAGAAACCAGTTACATGCACACCACACTGAAGCAATCACTCATAATGGTCGGAGCAGAATAATTTTCAGAGCAGTCAACACCTTAATACCACCATGTTTACATTGAAAAAGAAGTTTGTAGGCAAATCAATGCCAAAAGTTAGAGAGAAGCTTGTAGATACAGTTATCAGCAAACAAGCATGTTTATATAAAAAAACTGGCTTTTGAGAGAGAGAGAGAGAGAGAGAGAGAGAGAGAGAGAGAGATATGAATGACCATGGAAACGCTCTGATAGAAATCCAAATCGTGGAGAGAAATTTTTTAGCTATTACATAATACTGCATATACACATTTCATCAGTTAGCTCAATAAGTTCCGTTTTAGTGATAAGCCAAAATATGGTGCCAATGGGTGTATTGCCCCTATATAAGTTCAGCAGGGAAGCCATCTTTATTGAAAATTATGCCCAAAAGATTGTTTCTAACATTGCCAACAAACTAAGAGTATTGGTTTGCAGTGTAAGAAAGCTCTCAGGTAGTTTTTTTATAGTCAAAAAAGAGAAAGTAGACCTCGACTCGAGCAATCCCCAATCGGCCCGCAAAATAATGAAAATTTTTAAACTCACCTCAAAATTAAGCGACAAGCCCTCTCGTAATGATGATTCTGCCTCTTGAATATTTCCTTCATCAAGTTTTGCTTCCACTTCTGTAGTTTTCATGCAAAGCCCATTGGCACGGACTTCACGAACTGATGAGTCATCCCCATGCTCACTGAACTCTGTGGATTGGCTCCGTGGCATCTGTACTGTCAACAATCTCTACGCATTTCACTCCCTTCCGGTCCTTTATTTCCCTAGAAATTTAGCTTTGATGAAGCTTCTTCTTCTCTTTTCACATACAAAGAATGAGGAATTTCAGCTCAAATATACTCAATAACCTAAGACAATAGCTAATGATGCAGAAAGCTCAATCAGCCTCACTTGCAAACGAACTAGACACACATATCCATAATGGCACCATGATTATTGAATCATAAAACAGAATCATAAGGCACATAGCTAAAGCCCAGGTCAGGCCAGGCAGGCATTGGCAGTAACATACAAAATTTAAATTTGTTCAAATCCACGAACATCTAGCAAGGCTTCCATGTCAATATAGAATGAAATCGGCTTGCATTGTTGAAAGAGTGTCCCCAAGGGGGTCTAATTCAGCTTCATTTAATAAGCATTCCAAAGGCCAAAAGGTAAATTTTTGCATGTTTTGGTTTCCAGTGACACAAACCACTTGTCTAAAAAAATCATCAATTTCTGTAGTTATCCATGTTCAACTGGTGCCTTGAGGGCTGGCGAACAAAACCTTCAAGGAATAAGTGATGCCAGAGGACGTTCAATTTCTATTCAACCGAAACCATTGAAAAATTCACCGCTCAACTGGAATAGCAAACCGAGGGCTGGCGAACAAAACCTTCAAGTAATAAGTCATGCCAGAGGACGTTCAATTTCTATTCAACCGAAACCATCGAAAAATTCACCGCTCAACCGGAATAGCAAACCGAAATCAGCCATTGCTTCCAACTAAACACGAATCAAATCCCATTCCCCGTTCTTCTCCAGCAACATCGACAATGCACCCGACACACGAATAGGAAATCGCTTCTCCAGATCCAATCACGTTACGAACACAAAAAAAAAAAAAAAAAAAAACAAAAAAACACAAAAAAACTTCAACTTTTTTCCCCCCAGAGCTAGAAAGTCAAATCCCCCGCTCCTCCGGCCAAAAAGGAACGGGCTTTCTCGCGAATTCCAAGTTCAAATCCCACGAAGCCATCGGGAACGACCCGACGGATCGCAATTGAGGCCACGCGGGGCGGACTTTACCAAAATCGAAGCACGGGTCTGACCTGAGTGGGTGATCCCCGAGGAAGACGGCGATCGCGGAGCCCGTCGGACGCCGTGGAGCGAAACGGGATCGGCGAGACGGCGACGGCGGCCCTCCGCCTAATTCGAAGCGGCCGGGCCCAGGGACGGCGGAGCTGCTCCCGGGGGCGAAAAAGCAGCGACCTTTCCCCCCTTCAATTGTACGGCAGAAACCGCAGGGAGAAGGGAAGAGAGAGAGAGAGAGAGAGATCTGGGAATGGAGGTCGTGGGGCGGGCGTGGAGGTTCGATATTGAATGCGGAGATGGTTTAATGGCGAGGGGGAGAACGAGGTAGAGAGAGAGACAGACAGACAGAGAGAGAGAGAGAGAGGGAGGGAGGAGGGTGGCGATCCTGTACGCTGGCCTCCTCTCGTGGGCTCCGCTGTTGCTTTCCGGAGCCACGTCGGTCAAAGGTCAATCGGGTCAAGACGGTAATTCCGAGGCCGGCCATCCCCACATCGGCCCCGGTTCAATTATTTCGTGAGTCATTGCGAGGGCGTGGTCGGAAACTCGACCGCTCCGTACGGGATGAGGAAATCCATGTCTCCGCTGCTGCTCCGGAGGCCGGAGAAGGATGTCCTACGCGGCGTTCGCGCCGCGGGCGAGTACCACGTGCCGGCGGCGAAGCAGCATGATGGCGTTGCGAATAATGGGAGCGGTCAAAAAACCAGCTTCGTTCGTCAATGAATCTGTCAATGATGGTTGTAATTATTGTTGCTGTCATTATGTTGCGTTGTGTAACGCAGATAGTGTCGAGTGGCCATGCAATGATGTCCCCGAGTTCACTGGAACGACCCGCATTTTGAATTGAATGGCATGAGCACGAAGCGTGATCGATCCGCTGTTCCATTGCTCGATTGAATGAAACTTGATGTACGAATTGTGTGACTTGTCTCATCATTGATCTTCTCTTTTTTGCTGTTCTTTCGATCCCGGGCAATTGATTGCTTGTCCTGAGGGTTGTAGTTTCGATGAGCTATGTAATTCATTGCACACAGCGTTTGTAACGACATTATATTGTTCTCTTGCTTCTTAAGTAAATAGGCCAAGGGGTTGTAATTTTGATGAGCTATGTAATTCATTGGACATGGCATCTGTAATTATAATGTATCTAAAGTGGAACGAATAATCACTTTTGTCCGGCTATCGATCATGTGTTCTGCTTTTCTCCCGTCTCAAAAAAAAAAAAAAAACTGTACCGTATCTAAATGAATAATCGGTTCTAATGTTTAATTGTTCCCTTGCTTCTTAAGTACACAAGTTGAGGATTTGTAGTTTCGATGAGCTACTTAATTCATTGGACACGGCATTTGTAATGGCAACGTATCTAGGTAGAATATGTTTGATTTAATAATGTGTGTGAGAACTATTCTCACATGTAGGTTGAACTTTGGCCAAAATTTAAAGCGTGGAAAATATGTAATTTGGGAAGTAAATAGGTGCCTGGAAGATTCAAATTTAAGATCTCTTACTCTAATATCATATGATAATTTGTGGTATTTTTGTTGATTGATTTAAAAATTTGAGATATTAGGAGAAGATGTGATTTATTATTGAAATATTTTAATAATAAGAAATGGCAGAATGAGAGTTCAATTGCGGTGCGAATCTCTGTTTCCCAACCTAGGTCTCGTCTTTTCTCACTCTGCCCATCTGTTCAAACGAGCTACGGCCCTTTCAACCTGTGAAAGCATATTCATTCAGCATTCCCTATATTCGGGAAATGATGGAGATGTGAGGTAATGCAGAGCTGGAATTACCTCATTGTTCCAATTTGTTCTTGCAGTCAATACGATCAAGGTTGCTGTTTGAAGAACAACTCCGATGATCATTCCCCACCAGATTCCCTCAAGATCGAAAAGCATTTGAGACAGAGATGGGGCCAGAGAGCGCGAGAAAGAGAGAAAGAAAGACATTGTTGATTTACCGCCACTTCTAAACTAGTTTTGAAACCGAGAACATCCTATGGGGAGACCAACAACATAGTAAGCGGTCAGATTTAGGTACGCCACCACGGCTTGCCACCCACTTCCAATTGCCACACCTGCAGATTCATGAAGCATGAATTTTGATTTGGCATCGATTTGATTAGTTAACACATCAAGTGCCGGGCCTCATAATGTTGCACATAACCAGATTAGACAACACACATTAGACAGTCTAAAAAAACATTAGGACAGAGATAACTTTGATATGACATTGCTTGTTTAACTGAAAAATTTGAACACAAATAACTGCACTCCTTAAGAATGTACTGGTTTATAATTACATGAATTGGGACAAAAGAAAATTAAATGTGTGGACATGAATTGACGAGGCATGCCAGCAATTACAATTATAAACCATGCATGATGCAACATCAGTTACCTGACAGTATGGGTTGAGTGCCATTCACAGAGATGGCCAGCAGAGGAGTTAAGTCAAACAGCATCGATGACTTCTTCATCACTTGTGAAGAGTTTGCTCAAACCAACCCGGAATCTGAGAATAATCGTAGTGAGCACTATACTAATGAGAATAGTAGTCGCACTCATTACCACAACCGAAAATTTCGCAACTCTTGGATGACTACCCCTAACTCGTTACCAACCTGGACACGGCAATCGATCACCAAATTATCTGTAAGCTGACAAAGGTACAACAGGGATCGTACTGCAGTTCGTGCGGTCAGCACAAAGGGTAGGCAATGATGCTAACCGAAATCATAAAGGAACATTATTCAACTATTCAAAATGTCATTCAACAGTCCGTAACTTTTGAAGTGACGGACCCGGCTACTGCCCTTAGCTCCGGCATAAACTTAATATCCCAATTCCAGTAATTCATGCTGAAAATGAGGGTAAACATCAAGTTAGGAGGATGAAGCTAGCATGTCCAATAGAAGAAGGATGATGAGCTGACATACCAGATGGACATTGAGTCCAATTCTATCGTAGGATTGGGGAGGAAACCAGCCAGGAGCACCAGTCCATTAAAGTACCATATTTCCAAGCTGCATTCAGATGGAAGTAAGGTCACTCTTGCAACAGTTAGGCATCTGCGCACGATCAATCCACACAGCCACCTAGAACCGCCCTTGAAGTGTAGGTTTCCAGCGAGATTGGAATATGATTAGTTGGTTTCGTGTTCGAAAGAAGTTTCTGAAAGTGGAATGGACCATAACATAACAGAGTTGGTTCCTGGCTGTGCATAACTGTCCTGAATCAAAACTTCAAGAGTGGCGATAGAGAAAAACCAAGTCTGATTTTGCTCTGCCAGCTGTGAGGTAGGACATCTATTTATTCTGTTTTAAGAAAAGATGATTTTACAATCTTCTATTTTCCAAAGGCTGTCCTCCAGGATGTTTTTTAAGGATCTCACTTTCAACTTTAAGCCAAGCTTCCACATAGTACTGCTTTCATTAAAAGAAGAAATTTATTTCCAAATTGAACACTGAGTCGAGGTGAGGTGGTAAACCAAGTGGCTAGCGCACATGACCTCATAGTTTCTAATCAGAACTGTTGACACCTAAAATTTTGAGATTGATTTTGCTAAATAAAAAATAAAAAATAATAATCACATAGCATATAGTTTAGGAAAATTTTATTTTTTGTTATATTCCGTTAAGATTTCTCACATATTTAGGTAATATACACTAGGAGATGCACTTTTGCACAAAAGGGGAATTTTCTTGATGGAGTATGCAAAAAATATTTCAGCGATATATTTAGGGGGTATCATGCTCAAGCAAAATTAGAAATGAAATATACCCCAAAGATACAATTTTTTGGCTTATAAAAGGGGTCACGTACGGTAAATTGAGGGGCTCTCTTTCGGTTGGGAAAAAAACACAAAAAAAGCAAAAGGTGAAAAAGTGAGGTAAGAGAGAGAAAAAGCAAAAAAAAAGAGAAAAAACCCCCACGCGCTACTGTTCATCTTCCTCGCGGGGGGGAAGTCTCCATCGGTGCCGGTGCTGGCGCACCGTTGCCGTCTCGCCCGCCGCCGCAACCGCGACTCGGCTGCGCCTCCTCTGCCGTTCATTGTTGTTCGTCGCCGCGTTCACCGCGCCTCTGCCGGAGCACCCCGCGCCAGATCTAGATCTGGGCCGCTGCTCGACGCTCGCACCTCCGATCTCCTCCGCCGCAGCAGATCTGCCCCGAAATAAAAAGAAAAAATAAAAAAAAATGTTCGAATTAGGATGTTTAATTATTTGGCAATTGTTAATTTCGAAATAAAAAGAAAAAATAAAAAAACGTTCGAATTAGGATTAGGTTTGTTTTTTTTTTTTTTTATTATCATGCATATTTAGAATAGGAATTTTATTTTGAATCATAAAAAAGAAAACAAAAAGAAAGCATATAGAATGTTAGTTTTATTATTGTTTGATTTGCATTTCAAAATTAATAAAAAAGCAAAGCAAAAAAAAGTCATCATGCTTATGTCATGTAGAATTAGAGGTCATATTTTGCACGTCATTGCATATTAGAGTTAAATTGCACCTAGTTTAATTTTAGATAATATTTTTCTTAATTTATTATAAGTTTAGGCATTTTCTTAAATAAATTGCATTTTAGGATAATTTGGGTTAAGATAATATTTTAGTTTAAATTAGGATTTAGTTTAACCTAATTCCTAATATAAATTGAATAGGGTCTTAATCTAACTAGATAATTTTCACATTTTTTTGAATTTCATAAAAAAATACAAAAAAAATGTCTTAGAATAAATTAGTTTCAATCTTTCGGATAGAATGCATTCTTTTAGGAAAAAGAAAAATGTCATATGCACGTAATTAGGGTTAAATTTATTGAGATGCATGCCATTTAGTATTTTTGCTAGGCCCATTTAATTAGAAATTACATGTCATATAAAATTAGGTCATTTAGTTAATATTGCATTGCATATTACATGATTTTCATTAATTAAGTGAAAACAAAAAAAAAAAAAAAAAAAAAAGAAAATTGCGTGTTAATTAGAAACCATATCTAGGGTTGTTGATGTGGATTTTAATTTAACATTGCAGATGCTTTCGTTGCTTTAAGGTAAGTTTGTGATTTATTTATTATTTATCTGGGTGTTAAATTAGTGGATTGCGCATCCGCATGATCGCCTCATATGTTAAGGAAATAAATTTAAAATCAATCCAAGTTGCCTGCCAAACATTTTTTTAAATAAAGAATGGTATCGAAAGGGCATTAGAGAAATCTAGTGTAACCAAGTCCCCGTATCCATAGTCTCTGGTTCATAGGAGTAAAGTAAAGTTTAGGCTTAACAATCCATTAGCCAAACCTAGGTGGTACACCCGAAAAAATTGGTCGCGACAAAACCTAAACTATCAAATGATTTCAGTTTTTCATTCTTTAGGGTAAATTCCTTTCCAGAAGTCCTACAAGGAGCAGAAAACATTGACAACTACTTCCTTTAGAAGAACAATAGGTTTCTTGATAGAGCCTACAGCTGACCCCGGACTAGAAGTGTGTGCAATGACATTCAAGCTTTGGAATTGGTTCCATGGGGGTAGGTTGCAATTTTTTGTCTTGAGACCTGCCCACCTAAACCTTGCTCAGCCATGGCAATGTAAAAGACTGAACAAGTGTAGTAAGCAGTTCTGCAACAAACACGTACCAAAGCATTACAGCAGAAGCAACTGTAAGCTTGAAGTAAGGCCAAACTCCTGTTAAAACTCTAATCAACAGGCCAGTCCAGGTTTTCTTGCAAGAGGGGCTCAGGACAATGTAAAGAGCGTTGAGGAGGACGAGAATCCACCACGAGAGGCTCAGAGTCAGGGCCGCTCCTAGAAGGCCATAGTCCAAGACAGACCACAATCCATGTGAGGAGGGTGTGCAAGAGGAAGAACCACCCCACCCACCCCCCCGGGGACATGTAAGCCAGAGGGTCACTATGTTCTGTGCCTGAAGGAAACTCTGCATCGGTCATATAGCTGAGGGATCAATCCCCGCGTAACTAACTGGGCTGGCTTGGTGATGGTCTCAGATTGTCCAATCGCTGGGAGTATGTCGCTGGAGAACCAGTATATGACGGTGAGAAGGACAGCTGCTCCCGAGTGCAGAACTATAGCTCTTTGGCAAATGATGCCCATTTCTGAGTACCTCTTTGCCCCATAAGCCTGGCAAGAGTGGCAAGAGACAGTTTGCACCGCGCTGGCCAGGTGTGCTCTTTGAAAGGTAGGCAGAAGTTAGGGATTGGCTGGCCTCTGCTTCTTCTCAGTAATCATTGGTGCCATTATGGACACGCGTGTCCAGCTCGTTCACAAGCGAGGCTAGTCGAGTTTTCTGCATCATTAGCTACAGTGTCACCAAATAAAGGAACGGAAGAGAGTGAAATGCGTAGAGGTTGTTGAAAGTGAGCATGGGGGTGATTCATCAGCTTGTGAAGTCCATGCCAATGTTCTCTGCATGAAAACTACAGAAGCTGAAGCAAAAGTTCATGAGGGAAATATTCAAGAGGCAGAACCGTCCTTACGTGAGGGCTTGTTGCTGGCTGATCAGGGATTGCTTGCGTCGAGGTCTATTCTCTCTTTTTAGACAACAAACGACTCGAGAACCACAACCCATTACGTCTAGTTTGTTGGCAATGTTAGAAACAATCTTTCGGGCATGATTTTCTATAAGGATGGCTTCCCTGCTGAAACCGTTTTCTATTAGGCGAAATACACCCATTGGCACCATTTTAATGGCATTTGGCTCATCACTAAAACAAAACTCATCGAGCTAACTCATGATGAGTGCTCTTCATTTCGGGGTATCTGGCGGGGAATGATTGCTGGGGTTCTTCCACAAATAGCAGCCCTCATCATATTAACTGCTAGAACAACTTGGAACGCTGAGGTAGCTGTAGTCCTGAATTGTTCATCTCATCTGGTTTCATGTCAGACAAGGACACTGATGCCTAATTCTCTGCTTGTCTCCAGTGGAAAAAGCTACGGCTCGCTTGAAGAGTTCGGCAAATGTGGAAACATTAGACCTGGTTGATGATGTATAGCGGTTGTTTATTTGATGTCCATTCGGTTTCCAGCATTTAGATTGCAGTTCCTACCATTTTTCTCTCGATGTGAGAGAATGGAGGGGTGAAATGTTTTGATAGGCTTCCGTTTATCGTGTTTATCGTGTATATATGATTATGAGCCCAGAGTCAACAAGAGGGAAGGGATCCTTATCTTGTAATGGTGAACGTTTGGGATCAAGAGCCTTCATAAATGTCAGGAGATGGGCCTGAGGAATGCTAGTGAGAGCTTCATTTCGCTTGTCGCCATGCTTTCACTAGAGGAAACTCAAAACATTTATTCAACGGTAAAATTATCCTAAAAGACTTAAATCTATTGCTCTTATGCCAATTTAGTTTTAAACCTTTTAGTTTTGTTGATTGAGTCATAAATTTTTCCACATTTTACTAATCAAGTTCATTTGATCAATTTTAGCTGAAATTTGCTAACGTGGATATCGACTATCCTACGTTATGATCGGTGCTAAGGTAGAAGATTTTTACTAATATTTTAATAATATTTTTATATTTTTATCAATATATATTTTTTCTTTTTTCCCCCATTTTTATTACTTTGTTGGTGGTCGGGCCGGCCGGCCTCGCCTACCACGGGCTCGGCTCGACGAGGGTCAGCCTTGCCTAGGCTAGGGGGGCCGACTTTTGCATAGGCCAAGGTGGGGTTGCCTGCCATCACCTTTGCTCAACCGATGTCCAGCAAGGGCCAACCTTGCTAGATTTGGCTTGGGCAAGGCTGACCCTTGTCAAGTCTTGCCTAGGTGAGGGTGAGCCTCGCCAAGGCTCACCCTCAACGAGCCATGCCTTGCTAGTGGTAGGTGAGGCCAGCTGGCCCAGACGAGGCTACTGGCCAACCACCGACAAAAAGAAGGAGAAAGGAAAATAAAATAAAATAATTATAAAAAATTATCTACGTCAATGCCGATCATTCTACATTCTACGTAAGACGCGGTGGTGTTCGTGTTAGTAATTTCTAGCAAAATTTGATTAGATTGAGTCAATTGACAAAATGTAAAAAGATTTATGACTTAATACACAAAATTGAAAGGTTTAAGATTGAATTGGCAAAAGTGTTATAATTTTAGGACTTTTTGAATAATTTTCTCTTGTTAACCATATATTGCATTAGGTGCGGACAATCTGATTGTTCACTTTTGCAGAGTGGGGAAAAGTGTTGAAATTGTGATAAATTTTTGTCTAGAATAATCAAGACACCAACTAGGTGCTAAAGCCAAAGTTGGTTGTTGAGAGTTGTGTCGTCAGCGAGTATTGGTCGGATCGCATGACTAGTAGAACAGCATGAGAAGTTGGTAAGAGCGGTAGAGAAAGAGTCCACGTTGGAGATGTCTAGAGTGTAGATAAATTGTCAAAGAGCACGTGAGTTGAACAGTAGCATTTTTCTTTTCTTGTACGAAGGAAAGGCGGTGAAATCAGCCAAGAAATGGGCGTGATAGTGCTCGCACGAGGGTATAGAAAAAACCACTTCCTTCCCTTCGCGTCACCTAACAATAGTAAAGCGACGTCCCGAAATATTAGTTTCTTAGCTCCTCAATTATTCCACCGAGCTGCCCTCTCCAAGAAACAATTAACTAACTCTTCTCCAAGTCCCATATATAAACAAACAAATTCTAGCAAAAAGTCAAAAGCAATTGATTCAGGGCAGGCTGCGTGAGAATTCCTATTAGATGTAAGGATGGGTATGATTTTAAGATAGAATCAAGAACCTGAAAACCGAAAACCGTTGGGAATCGATTCGGTTTTAAATTCTAAGATATGCATGGTAGATTCTACGTTCTAAAAATTTAGGAATTTGTTCCGATGAATAAGTTTCGAATTTTAGGTGAAATTTGAACAGATTTAAAACCGAATGGAATCTAAAACCGCTCACCTCTAATTAGATGATGAAAAATCGATGCCATATGAGAGAAACCGGTCTTTTCGTCGCACTATTGTCGTTGATAGTGTCGAGCACCGAAAACGTAAACCCAATCCAATAGGATAAGATTACTCTTCCAGGAAGAAATGAACATTTATCCCTATCATGTCCAAAAATATCCAAATGGTAAGATGCCAAAGGATGTAGCGCAAACACATAAAAAATAGGGAAAAAGCCACCAAAAATCCAAAACTTTGCACAAAGTGACAAATTTACTCCAAAATTTTTTTTGTGACATGAAAAACCCAAAACTTTGCAAACTGAGACACATTTACCCAATTAAGGGCATTTTCGTCTTATTTTTCTGTTTTTTATTTTTTGTTTTTTAAATTTTTTTTTTTTTCTCTCTTCCCTCCACCGGCCATGGTGGAGCCCTCGCTCGATGCCGGCAAGGGTGGCCCCGCCGGACGCCGGCGGAGGGAAGAAAAACAAATTAAAAAAATAAAAAAAGTAAAAAAAAGTTTAAAAAAAAAAGTAAAAAGACCAAAATGCCCCTATGATTGGGGGTAAATGTGTCACACAAATGAAAGTTCAGGGTTTTTTGTGTCACAAATAAAAGTTTGGGGTAAATGTGTCACGGTTAGCAAACTTCAGGATTTTTCATGTCACAAAAAAAGTTTGGAGTAAATTTGTCATTTTGGATAAAGTTTGGAGTTTTTGGTGGCTTTTTCCCTAAAAATATCAAAATTTCTGCACGTCCTTTTGACGAAGTGAAGAGATTGTCCGCATCAAACGAACCCCGACGGTGGGCCACACCCATTTGTGGATCAGAAACCGGTACTTCCTTCAGGCAATATGCGGCAGCTTCTTCCTTTTCTGCCTTTTTTTCTTGCTAATAGACGACGCGCCGAAGATCTTGTACGAAATGCAGGGGACTCTAGAGATACTTCTTAGGCTCTGGACCACATATAATGATCGAATCGTACCCAGGGGCCGTCAAAAAAGCCTGGCCGTGAACCGGCATGAAATTCTGGGGTCTTTTCCGGTTCGGGTCTCCTCTGGTTGAGGCAATAGCCCTAAAATTTGAGTATTATCACTGTTTTGGATAGGGTCAGGCCAGGTCGGGCTTCTGACAGCCCTACTGCTGTTTTCCAGAGCCACTTCGCTATAAGGGCAATAGTGTCAACATGTAATTTCGCACTTATTGCAATTTTCAAATGAATGGTATCAATTCGACTTATTTCGTGGGTCATTGTAAGGGCATAAAGGGAAAGACTTGGATTGGATCATTCATTTGCACCTCATTCTTCTAAGTGTCTCGATAGGTCTCGGATAAAGTTTACATTTTTCATTAATTTGAGGTTGAAATTCATGTACCGTACAGTATAGAGGATCCATGTCTATGAACTGAGATTGGAGAAGAATGTCACTGGAGGCACGAGTCACTAGTTCGGTGTTCACCAAAGATGAGCGTGTATATGGGGGAAGCAGCATTGTGGCATGCAAAGAATGGAGTGGTCAACCAGTTTTGTTCATCAATGAATCTGTCATTATTGGTTATTATTATTGTTGTCATGTTGCTTGACGCAAACAGTGTTGAATGTCCAGGCATGATATCCCCAAGTTCACTAAACGACCGCATTTTGTATTGAACAGAGCGAGTATGAAGAATGATCAGTCCACTTTTCCGTTGCTAGATTGAACGAGACCCGATGTATGAACTGCATGACATGTCTCATCATTTATCTTCCCTTTTTTGATGTTCTTCCAAGTTTCTTATTGCAACTGGGATGGGAGGAATTCCATCGATTATTCTGGATTGGCAGTAATCGATTGTTTGTCCTTCTTAAGTACACAAGTTGAGGGGTTGTACTTTTGATGAGCTACGTAATTCATCAGACACGGCATTTGTAACGGTACGGTATCTAAGTAGAATGGATAATCAATTCCGACAGGATCAATACAGATACAGTGAAGTTCCATAGTCTTGGCCTGGGATTGGGAATCCTTGTGGTCTGTGATCAGTTAATGATCACGAATATTATTGGCTGCCCAGTACTGCTTCATTAGGATCAGGTCCTTCATACGGGCTCTATTTCTTCTTATTACGTTTAGGGATGGTAGCAATATGAAATGGCAGAATGAGAGTTAGTTAGAATGCAATGCGCCTCTCTGTTTACCAACCAAGTCTAGTCCGTCTCACTCTGCCGATCTGTTCAGACGAGCCGCGGCGTTTTCAACCTGAGAAACATATTCATTCAGTATTTGCCATATTCAGGAAATGATGGAGATGTGAGGTGATGTGAAGCCAGAATTACCTCCTTGTTCCAATTTGTTCTTGCAGTCAAAATGATCAAGGTTGCTGTTTGCAGTATAACCCCAATGATCATTCCCCACCAGATTCCCTGAAGATCAAAAAGCATTTGAGAGAGAGAGAGAGAGAGAGAGAGAGAGAGAGAGAGATTGTTGATTTACCGCCACTTCTAAACTAGTTTTGAAACCGAGAACACATCCTATGGGGAGACCTATGACGTAGTAAGCTGTCAGATTTACGTATGCCACAACAGCTTGCCAACCACTGCCAATTGCCACACCTGCAGATTCATGAAGCATGAATTTTGATTTGGCATTGATTTGATTAGTTAACACATCAAGTGCCAGGCCTCATAATGTTGCACATAACCAGATTAGACAACACACATTAAACAGTCTAAAAAAACATTAGGACAGAGATAACTTTGATATGACATTGCTTGTTTAACTGAAACATTTGAACACAAATTATTGCACTTCTTAAGAATGTACTGTTTTATTATCTAACATGAATCAGGACCAAAAAAGAATGTGGACAAGGCATGCCAGCAATTACAATTCTGTATCATGCCTGATGCAACATCAGTTACCTGACAGTATGGGTTGGATGCCATTCAGGAAGACAGAGATGGCCAGCAGAGGAGTTATTTCTGAAACAGCATGGATGACTTCTTCATCACTTGTGAAGAGTTTGCTCAAATAAACCCGGAATATGAGAACAATCACAGTGAACACTATGCTAATGAGAATACTGGTCGCATTCACTACCACAACTGAAAATTTTGCAACTCTTGGATGACCTGCCCCTAACTCGTTACTGACCCGGATACTGCATTTGATCACCAAACCATCTGTCAGCCGACAACAGTACAATGGGGATCATACTAATCCACCTACTGGATGAAAAGCGTAGTGACAGTAGTCATCATCAATTTATTTGCAGTTCATGTGGCCAGCCAAAATAGTAGGCAATGATACTAGCAAAAATTAAGGAGATTGCTAACCAAAATTGAACATTATTCAACTATTTAAAATGTCATTCAACAATCTGTAACTTTTGAAGTGACAGACCTGGCCGCTGCACTTAGCCCCAGCATGAACTCTATATCCCAATTCCAGTAATTCATGCTGAAAATGAGGGTAAACATCATGTTAGGAGGATGAAGCTAGCATGTCCAATAGAGGAAGAATGATAAGCTGACATACCAGATGGACATCGTGTCCAATTCTATCGTAGCATTGGGGAGGAAACCAGGTAGGAGCACCAGTCCATTGAAGTACCATATTTCCAAGCTGCATTCAGATGGAACGAAGGTCACTTTTGCAACAGTTAGGCATTCGGGCACATTAAATCCACACAGCCAACTGGAACCGCCCTTGAAGTGTAGGTTTCCAGCAGGATTGGAACATGATTAGTTGGTTTCATATTCGAAAGAAGTTTTGGAAAGTGGAATTGACCATAACATAAAAGAGTTGGTTCCTGGCTGTGCATAACAACCCTGAATCAAACCTTCAAGAACAGTGAGAGTACAACTGAATCTATTTTCACTTCACCGGCCGTGAGGCAGGATCTCTATTTATTTCCATTTTAAGATAAGATGGTTTTTCAATCTTCCATTTTCCAAAGGCTGTCCTTTAGGCTATTTTTGAAGGATCTCACTTTCAAATTTAAGCAAATCTTCCACATAGTACTGTTTTCATAAAAAGAAGAAACTTTTTTCCAAATTGAACACAGAGGCGCTAAACCACTTTTGCTAGCACACATGACCTGAGAGTTTCTAATCGGTCCTAAACTATCTAAAGGTCTCACTTTTTCATTCTTCAGTGTAAATTCCTTTCCAAAAGTCCTACAAGGAGCAGTAAACACTGACACCTACGTCCTTTAGAAGAATAATAGGTTTCTTGATAGAACCTACAACTGACCCTAGACTAGAAGTGTACGCAAAATTGTTCGAGATATGAATGGTTCCATGGGGGCAGGTTGCAAATTTTTGTAATGTAAAAGACTGAACGATTGTAGTGAGCAGTTCTGCAACAAACACTTACCAAAGCATTACCGCAGAAGCAACCGTAAGCTTGAAGTAAGGCCAAAGTCCTGTGAAAGCTCTAATCGACAGGCCAGTCCAGGTTTCCTTGCAACAGGGGCTCAGGACAATGTAAAGAGCGGTGAGGATGACGAGAATCCACCACGAGAGGCTCAGAGTCAGGGCCGCCCCTAGAAGGCCGTAGTCCAAGACATAGACCACAATCCATGTGAGGAGGGTGTGCAAGAGGAAGACCCCCACGGACATGTAAGCCAGGGGGTTCACTATGTTCTGTGCCTGAAGGAACCTTTGCATCGGGCAGGCAAGGGCGAATGCGTATAGCTGAGGGATCAATCCCCGTGTAAATAACTGGCCCGGCTCAGTGATGGTCTCAGATTGTCCAATCGCTAGGAGAATGTCGCCAGAGAACCAGTATATGACGGTGAGAAGGACAGCTGCTCCCAAGTGCAGAAGTATAGCTCTTTGGCAAATGATGCCCATTTCTGAGTACCTCTTTGCCCCATAAGCCTGGCCACAGACAGTCTGCACCGCGCTGGCCATGCCTAACTGCGTGATATCGGAACACAAGTAAAGTTTATGACTTGTTTCACATGCTTCGTGAATCAACGGAATATATAATAACACCGGCATTATGGCTTGATATGATTTATAGAAATTCCAACAAAAAGACTGGACAATATGCTTGTGATGTCAGACAATTCAGATAAGTGAATGCAACCATTAGCATAACCAAATAATGAGCATTGAGCCTTGATTATTATTGAACTGGCAGCCATAATAACTTCAATGAACTTTAAGAGTTGGTGGGCAAATACCATTATGCCATAAGCAAGACCTTGGATGACCACGCTAGCCATGGAGGCGCCGGCAAGTTCCACCGTGCCCAAATGCCCCGCAAACATGAGCGACACGAAACTAAGCATGTAGTTGAAGATGGACACGACAATGGATGAGCCAGACAAGAGCCAGAGCAGCCTCGACTCCCAGGCCACTAGACGCGGCCACCATCGGAGTGGGACCGAATGCTCAAGGAGCTCCTCGATCGTGGCAGATGACAAGTCGGAGATTCGACTGCAATGGTCCAGTCTGAGCAGCAGTGGCTGTTGCTCTGGCTCTACTGAGCCCATGATTCTTCGTAACTAAGAAAAACTGATAGTTCATACAGTAGTCGGAGAGACCAGAACTCGTTTGATCAAGGGTCTTAGGAAGCTTCTTCAAATAAGCAGCAAGTTGATTTTTTTTTTTTTGGATGGAAGGTAATTAATATATTGAGATGAGCAACAAAGTTGATGTTGAAGGCCAACTACCTTTCTTTTGCTTCTTAAGTCAGTGTATCCCTCGCTGTCGAACAGAGAAACAATTTGTCGCCCTTAAGGGATTTTCTGAAGCAGATGATATATCTACAATCTTGAAAGTGTTCCTTGTCTACAGGATCTACAACCTTTTTCTTAAATGTACGCGTGTCTTCCTCTATCTATCAGTGTAAATTTTTTGCTTGAACAGTTTAATATGACATCAAAGCTTAATGTGACATGAAAACTGGGTCAATATAATTTGCGGTTGCAGCTTGAGCCAAAGGATAGTTAAAAGTATCGCATATCGCTCGTTTGTATGTATTTTTTGTCCAATTTTGCGGAAACAAGAAAACGCGTGTGGACGAAGTAATTTCTTCAGAGAAGATCATGTGAGTCCATGTCGCTTGGACCACCGTAAATAGGGTGCGTTTGATAACCATTCTGTTTTCGGAAATAATTTTTGATGAAAAATGATTCTTTTTAATTCTGTTCCCAAAAATAATTTCTAAGCATCTGAAGTGGTTTGGTAATTGCCCCAAAATTTCTATTCTCATAATAGAATTGCGTTTGGCATCATCTTCAAAATTTCTAATTCAAATCATTTTCTTTTAATTTTTAAATAATTTTATTAATTTTTTTTTTTCTTTCTTTCTCTTCTTCTTCAAGCTTCGGCCAGTTGCTAGGTCGTCGGTTTCGAGATGACTGGCGACCAGCCAAATGAGGGCTAGCGACCTCGTCGGAGCATTGTTGGCCCTTGCTGAGGCTGAGCTCGCCTAACCATCGGCAGGACTCCACCTCACTAGACAACTCCAACGTGGACTCTTTCTCTACCTCTAAGTCCAACTCTACCAACTTCTCATGCTTTTTTATTAGTCACGCAATACAACCGATACATAGACCGCAACTCTTAACAGCCAACATTTGCTTTTAGCACCTGGCTGGTGTCTCGATTATTTTAGATAAAAATTGATCACAATTTCAACACTTTTCCCCATTCTGCACAAGTGAACAATCAGATTGTCCAGACCTAATGCAGTATGTAGTGAACAAAGGAGAAAGTTGTCCAAAAAGTTCTAATTCTATTACACTTTTGCCAATTCAGTTCTAAATATTTTAATCTTGTCAATTGAGTCATAAATCGTTTTACATCTTGTCCAAAAAGTTCTAATTCTAATTTTATTCTCTGGAACAAAAGATTTATTAAACGAATTTCTATTCCAAATCTATTCTCGGAGAAAAAAAAAAAGAATTAGTTACTATTTAGCAAGTTGCCAAATGCGCTGATCAGGGTGGAGTAAAAGATCTCGTGCCAACTTCCCAGGTGTGCTCTTTGAAATATGGACATGCGTGTCCAGCTCGTTCGCAAGCGAGGCTAGTTGAGCTTTCTGCATCATTAGCTACAGTGTCAGGGAAATAAAGGAACAGAAGAGAGTAAAATGCGTAGAGGTTGTTGAAAGTGAGCATGGGGGTGATTCATCAGCTCGTGAAGTCCATGCCGATGTTCTCTGCATGAAAACTACAGAAGCTGAAGCAAAAGTTCCAGGAGGGAAACATTCAAGAGGCAGAACCGTCCTTATGTGAGGGCTTGTTGCTGGCTGATCAGGGATTGCTCGCGTCGAGGTCTATTCTCTATTTTTAGATGACAAACAACTCGAGAGCTTTCTTATGCCACAACCCATTACGTCTAGTTTGTTGGCAATGTTAGAAACAATCTTTCGGGCATGATTTTCTATGAGGATGGCTTCCCTGCTGAAACCGTCTTCTATTAGGGGCAATACACCCATTGGCACCATTTTAATGGCATTTGGCTCATCACTAAAACAAAACTCATTGAGCTAACTCATGATGAGTGCTCTTCATTTCGGGGCATCTGGTGGGGAATGATTGCTGGGGTTCTTCCACAAACAACAGCCCTTGAACAACTTGGAACGCTGAGGTAGCTGTAGTCCTGAATTGTTCATCTCATCTGGTTTCATGTCAAACATGGACACTGATGCCTAATTCTCTGCTTGTCTCCGGTGGAAAAAGCTACGGCTCGCTTGAAGAGTTCTGTGAATGTGGAAACACTAGACTTGGTTGATGATGTATAGCGGTTGCTTATTTGATCTCCATTCGGTTTCCAGCATTTAGATTGCAGTTCCTGCCATTTTTCTCTCGATGTGAGAGAATGGAGGGTTGAAATGTTTTGATAGGCTTCCTATTATTAGGGGTGATCGGGTCTAGGGTGGGTAGGGTCTAGACCTTATACCCGACCCTATTATAACCGGTTCCCTTTTTCTGGACCCTATACTCGATCTTGTTTTTATTGGACCTCGTTTTTCCGATCTGGTTCTAGGATCAATTCTGATTTCACTGGAACCTGTTTTGCAATCTTTCCATATCCTATATGACTTCGAATTTTATATTAAGAAGCGAGAAAATAACGTAATCCTCCTAATTTATATTGAAACATTAAGCATCGATAATAAATTAATACATGAAATTTTTGATTAAACGAAAAATTAAGTATCCATAGGGCTAATTATAATAAATAAAATCATAAGGCAAATAATTAGCAACAAACATGGATCTAATATTAGTCTTATTCCTACAATTACTACATGAAGCTACTCATTTATGCAAGTATAACTCCTCCTATAAAAGATAAATTAGGCGAGCCAATTTATGTGATACACAAGAATTTGGTGGCGACGAACACCGTCCGTCCATCAAATGGTGCGAGAGGGAGCCAGTGAGGGAGGGAAGCAAGTGAGGAAGAGGAATGACCTTGTGTGTTTGAGAGAGCCAAGAGGAACGTGTGATTGCGGGAGTAAGAATATAAATCGGAAGGAAAAAAAAAGTTTTGGATCTCTACTTACAAAACCGGTCCAGGAACCGGTTCCAAAACCAATCCAGGAACCGGTTTCTAGGTGGGTAATTACTCGGAACCTGTTCCCGGACCAGTTTAAATCAGTTCCGAATTTTGGGAATCGGTTCCCGGACCAGTTTCAATGGGAACTGGTTCCCGACCCTGTTTTCCGAGTAGGCCGGTTCAGGAACCGGGTATATCCGATCTAATTGCACACCCCTATCTATTATCACGTTTATTGTGTATATATGATTATGAGCCCAGAGTCGGAAGAGGGAAGGGACCCTTATCTTGTAACGGTGAACGTTTGGGATAAAGAGCCTTCATAAATGTCAGGAGATGGGCCTGAGGAATGCCAATGGGAACTTCATTTCGCTTGTTGCCATGCTTTTACTAGAGGAAACTCAGAAATACTTATTCGCCGGTAAAATTATTCAAAAAGTCTTAAATTTATTACTGATGCCAATTTAGTTTTAAACCTTTTGATTTTGTTGATTGAGTCAGAAACCTTTTTACATTTTACTAATTGAATTCATTTGGTCAATTTTAGTTGAAATTCGCTGACGTAGACATTGACTATCATACGTCACGGCCGCACCGACGTAGACAAATTTTACTAATATTTTAATATATTTTTATATTTTTATTGATACATATTTTTTCTTTTTCCCCCTTCTTCTTACTTTTGTTGGTGGTCGGGCCAGTTGGCCTCATCTACCACAGGCGAGGCTCGGTGAGGGTCAAGCGCCTAGGCTAGGGGAGGCCAACTTTTGCGCACGGCAAGGTAGCCTTGCCTACCATCGCCTTTGCCGGGCTGATGTCCAACAAGGGCCGACCTTGCTAGATCTACCTTGGGCAAGGCCGACCCACGCCGGGTCTCGCCTATGGGAGGGTGAGCCTCGCCAAGGCTCACCCTTGACGGGCCATGCCTTGCTCGTGGGAGGTGAGGCCAGCTGGCCTAGACATGGGTACCGGCTAACCACCAACAAAAAAAAGGAGAAAGGAAAAAGAAGAAAGAAAAATAAAAATAAAAATAAAAATAATTATTAAAAATTATTTACTTCAGCGTCGATCATTTTATATGGCACCGTTGGTGTCCGTGTTAGTAATTTCTAATCAAAATTTATTAGATTGAGTTAATTGACAAAATGAAAAATGATTTATGATTCAATAGGCAAAATTAAAAAGTTTAGGATTAAATTGATAAAAGTACTATAATTTTAGGACATTTTGGACAATTTTCCCATACTACATTAGGTGCGGACAATTTGATTGTTTTTTTTTTTTGGAGACGGGGAGGAACCAGGCTGCGACAGACGCGCCGTAAATCCCCTGGTGGCGCTAGCGCAGGACCCACCACCACGGCGTTACGCTTAATACACCTAGCTGCTCACGCCAGGAATCGAACCTCTCCCCTCTCTTACGAAGGATCACTGAACAATCTGATTGTTCACTTTTGCATAATGGAGAAAAGTGTTGAAATTGTGATCAATTTTTGTCTAAAATAATCAAGACACCAACTAGGTGCTGAAAGCCAAAGTTGGTTGTTGAGAGTTGTGTCGTCAGCGAGTATTGGTCGGATCGCATGACTAGTAGAACAGCATGAGAAGTTGGTAAGAGCGGTAGAGAAAGAGTCCACGTTGGAGATGTCTAGAGTGTAGATTAATTGTCAAAGAGCACGTGAGTTAAACAGTAGCATTTTCCTTTTCTTGTACGAAGGAAAGGCGGTGAAATCAGCCAAGAAATGGGCGTGATAGTGCTCGCACGAGGGTATAGAAAAAACCACTCCTTCTTCCCTTCGCGTCACCTAACAATAGTAAAGCGACGTCCCGAAATATCAGTTTCTTAGCTCCTCAATTATTCCACCGAGCTGCCCTCTCCAAGAAACAATTAACTAACTCTTCTCCAAGTCCCATATATAAACAAACAAATTCTAGCAAAAAGTCAAAAGCAATTTATTCAGGGCAGGCTGCGTGAGAATTCCTATTAGATTTAAGGATGGGTATGGTTTTAGGATAGAATCGAGAACCTGAAAACCGAACCATTGGGAATCGGTTTGGTTTTAAATTTTAAGATATGCATGGTAGATTTTACGTTCTAAAAATTTAGGAATTTGTTCCGATGAATAAATTTTGAATTTTAGGTGAAATTTGAACAGATTTAAAACCGAATGGAATCTAAAACCGCTCACCTCTAATTAGATGATGAAATATCGATGTCACATGAAAGAAACCGGTCTTTTCGTCGCACTATTGTCGTTGATAGTGTCAAGCACCGAAAACGTAAACCCGATCCAATAGGATAAGATTACTCTTCCAGGAAGAAATGAACATTTATCCCTATCATGTCCAAAATTTCTGCTCGAAAATTTTGGTCAATGCACTTACTGAGCTGGTTCATTCATTGCTGAGCGGTCGAACTCCCGCGCACGTCCTTTTGACGAAGTGAAGAGATTGTCCTCATCGAACGAACCCCGACGGTGGGCCACACCCATTTGCGGATCAGAAACCGGTACTTCTTTCAGGCAATATGCGGCAGCTTCATCCTTTTCTGGCATTTTTTCTTGCTGAAGGACGACGCACGGAAGATCTTGTACGAAATGCAGGCGACTCTAGAGATAATTTCTTAGGCTCTGGACCACATATAAGGATCGAGTTGTACCGGCACTAAATTTTGGGGTCTTTTTTGGTTCAGGTCTCATTTGGTTTAGATAATAACTCTAAAATTTTAGTATTATCACTGTTTCAGATAGGGTCAGGCCAGGTCGGGCTTCTGACAGTCCTAATGCTGTTTTCCAGAGCCACTTTGCTATAAGGGCAATAGTGTCAACATGTAATTTCGCACTTATTGCAATTTTCAAATGAATGGTATCAATTCGACTTATTTCGTGGGTCATTGTAAGGGCGTAAAGGGAGAGACTTGGATTGGATCTTTCATTTGCACCTCATTCTTCTAAGTGTCTCGATAGGTCTCGGATGTTGATAAAGTTTACATTTTTCATTAATTTGAGGTTGAAATTCATGTACCGTATAGTATAGGGGATCCATGTCTGTGAACCGAGATTGGAGAAGAATGTCCAGTGACCGGAGGCACGAGTCACTAGTTCGGCGTTCGCCAAAGATGAGCGTGTATATGGGGGAAGCAGCATTGTGGCATGCAAAGAATGGAGTGGTCAACCAGTTTTGTTCATCAATGAATCTGTCATTATTGGTTATTATTATTGTTGTCATGTTGCTTGACGCAAACAGTGTTGAATGTCCAGGCATGATATCCCCAAGTTCACTAAACGACAGCATTTTAAATTGAACAGAGCGAGTATGAAGAATGATCAATCCACTGTTCCGTTGCTCGATTGAACGAGACCTGATGTATGAATTGCGTGACTTGTCTCATCATTTATCTTCCCTTTTTTGCTGTTCTTCCAAGTTTCTTATTGCAACTGGGATGGGAGGAATTCCATCGATTATTCTGGATTGGCAGCATCGATTGTTTGTCCTTCTTAAGTACACAAGCTGAGGGGTTGTACTTTTGATGAGCTACGTAATTCATCAGACACAGCATTTGTAATGGTACGGTATCTAAGTAGAACGGATAATCAGTTCCGATGTTTAATTGTTCTGTAACATATTGGTTAATCCTAGAAAGATCAGTTAGCAGAATGACTCTTTCTATCTGTGCTTTTCTATGTTATCAGCAGACCTGAGTGCACCTGATGTTCTCAAGGATACTGAGCACTGAGCAGAATGGAACGACATCTCATTGTTGTTCATGGCACAACAGTTCGACCATGTGATACGATAGGAAACATTTGAAAAGAGGGTTACTAGACGTACTTGCCAAAAACTTTTGAAAAGATGTATAAACTACAGTTAGTTGATGCCACATGTTCTCAATATGATGAAGAAATACAGTAAATTGTTATTCTCCAGTTTTGAGCAACACCACGTAATTGGATTGGATTGTCAACAGGATCAATACCGATACAGTGAGGTTCCAAAGTCTTGGCCTGGGATTGGGAATCCTTGTGGTCTGTGATCAGTTAATGATCACGAATATTATTGGCGGCTCAGTACTGCTTCATTAGGATCAGGTCCTTCATGCGGGCTATATTTCTCCTTGTTACGTTTAGGGATGGTATAAATGTGAAATGGCAGAATGAGAGTTAGTTAGAATGCAATGCGCCTCTCTGTTTCCCAACCAAGTCTCGTCCGTCTCATTCTGCAGATCTGTTCAGACGAGCCACGGCGTTTTCAACCTGAGAAAGCATATTCATTCAGTATTTGCCATATTCGGGAAATGATGGAGATGTGAGGTGATGTGAAGCTGGAATTACCTCCTTGTTCCAATTTGTTCTTGCAGTCACAATGATCAAGGCTGCTGTTTGCAGTATAACCCCAATGATCATTCCCCACCAGATTCCTTGAAGATCAAAAAGCATTAGAGAGAGAGAGTGTGTGACAGCCTGAATTTTCAAATTTATTTTCGATTAAATAAATCGGGCTTTTCGTCGACACGTCTATAGTGCTATTATCTGAGTTGGCCACTCACAAGATAACTGGTTTATCTGGGGAAACAATTAAGGAATCTAAATGCAATGGATTTGAGAATTCGAACAGGAATCGACTGCTCGACCGTGTCGGTCTACAAGGGTTATTGCGGCACTGTTAGAATCGATCAGAGATCAGAGATAAGTCGATTTGGCTGAGATATGTGATCAGAATGTGGGTGATTCCACTTGATTTCAAAATTTTCACCGATCGGCACTAAATTGATTTTCTGACGTTTTGGGTACTTTGTGTCCGTATTTGAAAACTTGAGATTTTCACGACAATCAAGAGTCGCCAATGTGTCGAAGATGAACTATGTGACTCGAGATAAATCGATCACGGGTCAATTGCACTAAAAATTCCTAAAAACTACCTAGTGGGCTAGGTCACGCTAAAAGCGCGCCGGATTGAAATTAACCACGCATTTGAACCCGATTTCTAAGTTCTGAGGTGTCACGAGCTATATTAGGGACGTCGACTCATCCTCCGAAAAATTTTGAGAGATTCTGAGATTTTTATGGAAAATCGTTCGGACGTCACGGAAGAATTAGTGGAAATTTGTACGGGCCAAATTAAGGGAAATTTGGACTTCCAAGCCGAACATTTGAGTATTGAGGACTTGCAGAAATTGTACGGGCTTTTTCTTCGATGAAATTGGACCTCGATTTGGAGAATCGATGAAGAAATTCAAGAGAATTTAAGTGAAATTCGGAGCTTTACAAAGGGGCAGCAATTTTGGCTTTACAATTTGTTAATTCATGGAATTATCAAGTGGAAAGAAATAGGGGACATGCAATCAATGTAATGGATTGAGTTGCTTTACTTTGGGACCCTCCACCGGCTGCTTCTCCCGCACGCCGAGACCACCGCCTCTTCCTCCTCTTCGTGCGACGTTCGTCTGAGCTGAAGACCAATTGCAACTGTCTTTTTTCTTTCATTCGTTTTTGTCGAAGCTCCCTTCCCACGTCTCCTCCCCCACGAAGACCGAAGCTGTGCCGCCCCACCATCTTGGATTTCTGCTTCATTTCTTCCCAGTTCGGCCACGAATCCGCACGCCCCTGCTCCACCGCTTCTCTTCTCTGCAGCCTACGCCCATCCTCCACTAAGTTTTGTTTCCTGCCAAGTCAACTAAAGGAGCTAGAAGTTGACTCACCAGCTCCATCTTCACGAACTCACCCACTTCATTTGTGCGCCCACGATTCCACCGAAGTTGGTCGCAAGCTTACTGCCAGCGAAGCCTTGTCCGTGTTAGCTCGCCCATCTTCTCGAAGCTGAGCTTCGTTGCCACGTCCAAGCAGTTCCTTCTTCGGTCAAAGCTCCCCCAACTTGCTTCGATTGTTGACCCACCAGCAGCCCGACGAAGATCGAAGACCGAAGCTGCTGCACGCGTGTCTTCGGCCCAGCAAGCCCAGAAGCCAGCGAAGCCCAAGCAATTTCGCTCAATCCAGCCCACATGTGCAATAGCCCATCTTGAGTTTAGCAGCCCACATGAATCAAGCTCAGCCCGTGTCCTCAGTCCAGCGAAGTTCAGCCCAATCTTCAGCAGTTTTCAGCCCATCCTTAGTCAATTGAAGCCCAGCCCAAGTTGAAAACAAATCTCAGATTTGGGCTGAGATTTGTTGGGCCCGTTTTAGGCTTGGTCTGAGAGTTCGCCGACACCGCCGAAAATTAAGATTTCGGCCGCCGTCGCGGTGAACCGGTTTCCGCAATTAACCGGTGAGTTTATTCTCTAAACTCTTCTTAGTAGGCTTTGATGCTAAGTGGTGTTTAGATTTATTTAATTAGGAATTAGGTGGTTATTTAGATTAAATTAATGATTTAATTATTTAATTGAGCATGTTAGGTGGTTAGCATGGTTTAGCTAAGGCCTAATTAAATTGTATTATTTATCTAGAAGGGTTCGGGAATTTTCCGAGTCCGTATTGGTATTTAATTTAATAATTTTGGCCTAGGTTAGTATTTTTAGAAATTAAATTGAATTAATTAATTAAATTTCGAAATTAATTAATTATTAATTATTTTTCCAGAAATTAGGCTGGGATAGCTGGTGACCGGAATTTCGTGCTGATTGCAATGGTGTGGTTAATTTCTGCAATTGAGTGTTAAATTATGCAAATTGAGTGATGATTGAATTTTTGGTATTTAATTCCAAAAATTGTAAATTTTCAATATTTATTCAGAAAATCCTGGGTGTCAAATTTTAACACCGAAAATGGTTTTATATAATATATAAAATAGTGGGATTTTATAAAGGAAGAATATCAATTTTTCTGGATCGAGTTGACTGTGTACCCACACACGACTATTTTCATGCGTATTTCTAATACGAAGAAAAATACCAGGTTCACCATTTTAATTGAAGCATTTGAGTGCAATGTACGGTGCCCTGGGCCATATTTGAGTGATCGTGTGATGATTAAGAGAAATCGTCCCGGGCTATTGAGCTGGACGTTATCCCTTATATGGGATACCCCTTGACAAAGGGAAGCTGGTCGTAGTAGATTCTGGACCCTATGCTCCTTTGGGAAAGCCGTCGACGAAGTGATGTGCCGTGCTCAATGGGGTGAGACGAAGCCTGGCAATGCCAGAAGACTGCCGAACTGAAAGTAGACCGTGCTATATGTCGAGATCAAATCTAGGAACGCATGTTGAATTGAGTATTGTGTTCCAATTAATTGAGCTTGAGTGATGCTCTGATTTGTGATATGAACTGTGTTGGATAAATTCTCTTCAGATATTTTGAAGTCGACAAAACATTTCCATCAGTCTAGTTTGAAGACTTGCAGACTCTACTGGCAAAGTCTGAGGATCAAAGTCTGACGATAACAAGACTCAAGTTTCAAAGCCTACTCTCATGGACAGTTTCCAGACCGACAAGTTGAAACTTCTATTCTGATTCTATCTAATATGGTTTTGACTCCAACGGCTAAGGAATATCCTTCAACTGGAATCAGCACTACAAGATCCTATATTCGTATCCGAATAAACATAGATTCTCTATGATTCGCAACTTATATTTGGAAAGTTCTACTTATGGAAACCAAGATCCCGATTGTATGGGCGGCAGATTGATGGGCTATCTACACTTACCTTAAAAAGCTCGAGATCTCTCTAAATTGATTTGTCCAACGGGTTGATTGGAAGAACTTCTTTGGAAGGTGCCAACGTAATGAAGGCATGAAGAAGTATATAAGAGAGACACTCAAGTTGTTGAAGGGTGCCGGATAGAAGAATTCCAAAGTCTGAATCTCCTTCTTATTTTGTGATCTTATTCTTCGAGCATTACATGTAATTAAAATAGAGACTAAAGTGTAGTGAGACCTTGAGGAAGTGTAGCAGAGTCTCTACACTGTGGAATCAAGGGCGTGAGATTGTAAACACTCTTTTTGATTCTTAGTGAAATTCAGCCAGAAGGGCTATCCGTGCGGGAGAGTGGACGTAGGCTTGATCTAAGCCGAACCACTATAAATCTGGAGTCTTGATTCTCTATCCCTAATCTCTTTACTCTTAATTACTTTCATTTGCAGCAATTGTTGTTTTTAATTCCTTAATCTCTCATCTGGGTTAATATTGTTAAAATTGCTTTAGTCACCTATTCACCCCCCTCTAGGTGCTATTTCTAGTCCTAACAAACTGTACTAACCTACAGGGTGGAATTGAGACGAGGTAAGTCTCATTGATTGTGTGATTGCGTGCTTCGGACGCTTCTTAGTGTTTTTCCCTCCTAGCCGAAGTTTAAAACTTAGACTTGCTGAGACATTACCTCACTGGTTATTGTATAACCACTTTCAGGGTCATCGAGTGGAGGACCTGGAGCAGAGAGGAGGTGATCTGAAGTATGGGTCGGATAGGACCGCTTCTTTTTGGAGAATAGGCTTTTGTAGTCTTTTGATCATAGACTCTTGTACTTGACTCAACATATGTTTATAAAGGCATGCTTGTTTGTTTATGAAATTGTTGTCTTGCTTTTCTATCCCGAGATAGTTACTGTCAGGGGATTTGTTTTCGCTTTCGTATGTGCAATAAAATGAAAGGGTCGACGACTCGTCCTGGGAAGTCGCAAAATTTTATTGACCAAAGAGGGATGGGTATGTGCTCGGGGTTCGGGGCGTGAGAGAGAGAGAGAGAGAGAGATTGCTGATTTACCGCCACTTCTAAACTAGTTTTGAAACCGAGAACACATCCTATGGGGAGACCTATGACGTAGTAAGCTATCAGATTTACGTATGCCACGACAGCTTGCCAACCACTGCCAATTGCCACACCTGCAGATTCATGAAGCCTGAATTTTGATTTGGCATTGATTTGATTAGTTAACACATCAAGTGCCGGGCCTCGTAATGTTGCACATAACCAGATTAGACAACACACATTAGACAGTCTAAAAAAACATTAGGACAGAGATAACTTTGATATGACATTGCTTGTTTAACTGAAAAATTTGAACACAAATTATTGCACTTCTTAAGAATGTACTGTTTTATTATCTACATGAATCAGGACCAAAAGAATGTGGACAAGGCATGCCAGCAATTACAATTCTGTATCATGCCTGATGCAACATCAGTTACCTGACAGTATGGGTTGGATGCCATTCAGGAAGACAGAGATGGCCAGCAGAGGAGTTATTTCTGAAACAGCATCGATGACTTCTTCATCACTTGTGAAGAGTTCGCTCAAACCAACCCGGAATACTAGAACAATCACAGTGAACACTATGCTAATGAGAATACTGGTCACATTCACTACCACAACTGAAAATTTCGCAACTCTTGGATGACCTGCCCCTAACTCGTTACCGACCCGGATACTGCATTTGATCACCAAACCATCTGTCAGCCGACAACAGTACAATGGAGATCATACTAATCCACCAACTGGATGAAAAGCGTAGTGACAGTAGTCATCATCAATTTATTTGCAGTTCGTGTGGCCAGCAAAAAGAGTAGGCAATGATACTAGCAAAAATTAAGGAGATTGCTAACCAAAATCCAACATTATTCAACTATTTAAAATGTCATTCAACAATCTGTAACTTTTGAAGTGACAGACCTGGCCGCTGCACTTAGCCCAAGCATGAACTGCATATCCCAATTCAAGTAATTCATGCTGAAAATGAGGGTAAACATCATGTTAGGAGGATGAAGCTAGCATGTCCAATAGAGGAAGAATGATAAGCTGACATACCAGATGGACATCGTGTCCAATTCTATCGTAGCATTGGGGAGGAAACCAGCCAGGAGCACCAGTCCATTGAAGTACCATATTTCCAAGCTGCATTCAGATGGAACGAAGGTCACTTTTGCGACAGTTAGGCATTCGGGCATGTTAAATCCACACGGCCAACTGGAACCGCCCTTGAAGTGTAGGTTTCCAGCAGGATTGGAACATGATTAGTTGGTTTCATATTCGAAAGAAGTTTTGGAAAGTGGAACTGACCATGACATAAAAGAGTTGGTTCCTGGCTGTGCATAACAACCCTGAATCAAACCTTCCAGAACAGTGAGAGTACAACTGAATCTATTTTCACTTCACCAGCCGTGAGGCAGGATCTCTATTTATTTCTATTTTGAGATAAGATGGTTTTCAATCTTCCATTTTCCAAAGGCTGTCCTTTAGGCTATTTTTGAAGGATCTCACTTTCAAATTTAAGCAAATCTTCCACATAGTACTGTTTTCATAAAAGAAGAAACATTTTTCCAAATTGAACACAGAGGCGCTGAACCACTTTTGCTAGCACACATGACCTGAGAGTTTCTAATCAGTCCTAAACCATCTAAAGGTCTCACTTTTTCATTCTTCAGTGTAAATTCCTTTCCAAAAGTCCTACAAGGAGCAGTAAACACTGACAACTACGTCCTTTAGAAGAACAATAGGTTTCTTGATAGAACCTACAACTGACCCTAGACTAGAAGTGTACGCAAAATTGTTCGAGATATGAATGGTTCCATTGGGGCAGGTTGCAAATTTTTGTCTTGAGACCTGCCCAACTAAACCTTGCTCAACCATGGCAATGTAAAAGACGGAACGATTGTAGTGAGAAGTTCTGCAACAAACACTTACCAAAGCATTACCGCAGAAGCAGCCGTAAGCTTGAAGTAAGGCCAAAGTCCAGTGAAAGCTCTAATTGACAGGCCAGTCCAGGTTTCCTTGCAAGAGGGGCTCAGGACAATGTAAAGAGCGTTGAGGAGGACGAGAATCCATCAAGAGAGGCTCAGAGTCAGGGCCGCCCCAAGAAGGCCATAGTCCAAGACATAGACCACAATCCATGTGAGGAGGGTGTGCAAGAGGAAGACCCCCACGGACATGTAAGCCAGAGGGTTCACTATGTTCTGTGCCTGAAGGAACCTTTGCATCGGGCAGGCAAGGGCGAATGCGTATAGCTGAGGGATCAATCCCCGTGTAAATAACTGGCCCGGCTCGGTGATGGTCTCAGATTGTCCAATCGCTAGGAGTATGTCGCCAGAGAACCAGTATTTGACGGTGAGAAGGACAGCTGCTCCCAAGCGCAGAACTATAGCTCTTTGGCAAATGATGCCCATTTCTGAGTACCTCTTTGCTCCATAAGCCTGGCCACAGACAGTCTGCACCGCGCTGGCCATGCCCAACTGCGTGATATCGGAACACAAGTAAAGTTTATGACTTGTTTCACATGCTTCGTGAATCAACGGAATATATAATAACACCGGCATTATGGCTTGATATGATTTATAGAATTTCCAACAAAAAGACTGGACAATATATAAGTGAATGCAACCATTAGCATAACCAAATAATGAGCATTGAACTTTGATTATTATTGAACTGGCAGCCATAACTTGAATGAACTTCAAGAGTTGGTGGACAAATACCATTATGCCATAAGCAAGACCTTGGATGACCACGCTAGCTATGGAGGCGCCGGCAAGTTCCACCGTGCCCAAATGCCCTGCAAACATGAGCGACACGAAACTGAGCATGTAGTTGAAGATGGACACGACAATGGATGAGCCAGACAAGAGCCAGAGCAGCCTTGACTCCCAGGCCACTAGACGCGGCCACCATCGGAGTGGGACCGAATGCTCAAGGAGCTCCTCGATCGTGGCAGATGACAAGTCGGAGATTCGACTGCAATGGTCCAGTCTGAGCAGCAGTGGCTGTTGCTCTGGCTCTACTGAGCCCATGATTCTTCGTGACTAAGAAAAACTGATAGTGCATACAGTATTCGGAGAGACCAGAACTCGTTTGATCAAGGGTCTTAGGAAGCTTCTTCAAATAAGCAGCAAGTTGATGTTGAAGGCCAACTACCTTTTTTTTGCTTCTTAAGTCAGTGTATCCCTCGCTGTCGAACAGAGAAACAATCTGCCGCCCTTAAGGGATCTTCTGAAGCAGATGATATATCTACAATCTTGAAAGTGTTCCTTGTCTACAGGATCTACAACCTTTTTCTTAAATGTACACGTGTCTTCCTCCATCTATCAGTGTAAATTTTTTGCTTCAACATTTTAATATGATATCAAAGCCTAATGTGACATGAAAACTGGGTCAATATAATTTGCGGTTGCAGCTTGAGCCAGAAGATAGTTAAAAGTATCACATATCGCTCATTTGTATGTATTTTTTGTCCAATTTTGCGGAAAGTAGAAAACGTGTGTGGACGAAGTAATTTCTTCAGACAAGATCGTGTGAGTCCATGTCGCTTGGACCACCGTAAATAGGGTGTATTTGATAACCATTCTATTTTCGGGAATAATTTTTGATGAAAAATGATTCTTTTTAATTCTGTTCTCGAAAATAATTTTTAAACATTTGAAGTGGTTTGGTAATTGCCCCAAAATTTCTATTCTCATAATAGAATTGCATTTTGCACCATCTTCAAAATTTCTAATTCAAACCATTTTCTTTTAATTTTTAAATAATTTTATTAATTTTTAATTTCTTTCTTTCTCTTCTTCTTCAAGCTTCGGCTAGTTGTTGGGTCGTCAGTTTCGAGATGACTGGCGACCGGCCAAATGAGGGCTAGCGACCTCATTAGAGCATTGTCGGCCCCCGCTGAGGCTGAGCTCGCCTAGTCATCGGTGGGACTTGACCTCGCTAGACAACTCCAATGTGGACTCTTTCTCTACCTCTAAGTCCAACTCTACCAACTTCTCATGCTTTTTTTATTAGTCATGCAATACAACTGATACGTAGACCGCAACTCTCAACAACCAACCTTTGCTTTCAGCACTTGGCTAGTGTCTCGATTATTTTAGATAAAAATTGATCACAATTTCAACACTTTTTCCCATTATGCACAAGTGAACAATCATATTATCCAGACCTAATGCAGTATGTAGTGAACAAAGGAGAAAGTTGTCCAAAAAGTTCTAATTCTATTACACTTTTGTCAATTCAGTCTTAAATATTTTATTATTGTCAATTGAGTCATAAATCGTTTTACATCTTGTCCAAAAAGTTCTAATTCTAATTTTATTCTCGGGAACAAAAGATCTATTAAACGAATTTCTGTTCCAAATCTATTCCTGGAAAAAAAAAAAATACAATCAGTTACTATTTAGCAAGTTGCCAATCGCGCTTAGGGTGGAGTAAAAAATCTCGTGCCAACTTCCCAGGTGTGCTCTTTGAAAGGTAGGCAGAAGTTGGGGATTGGCTGGCCTCCGCTTCTTCTCAATAATGTGGACATGCGTGTCCAGCTCGTTCGCAAGCGGGGCTAGTTGAGCTTTCTGCATCATTAGCTACAGTGTCACGGAAATAAAGGAACAGAAGAGAGTAAAATGCGTAGAGGTTGTTGAAAGTGAGCATGGGGGTGATTCATCAGCTCGTGAATTCCATGCCGATGTTCTCTGCATGAAAACTACAGAAGCTGAAGCAAAAGTTCCATGAGGGAAACATTCAAGAGGCAGAACCGTCCTTATGTGAGGGCTTGTTGCTGGCTGATCAGGGATTGCTAGCGTCGAGGTCTATTCTCTCTTTTTAGATGACAAACAACTCGAGAGCTTTCTTATGCCACAACCCATTACGTCTAGTTTGTTGGCAATGTTAGAAACAATCTTTCAGGCATGATTTTCTATGAGGATGGCCTCCCTGCTGAAACCGTTTTCTATTAGGGGCAATACACCCATTGGCACCATTTTAATGGCATTTGGCTCATCACTAAAACAAAACTCATTGAGCTAACTCATGATGAGTGCTCTTCGTTTCGGGGCATCTGGTGGGGAATGATTGCTGGGGTTCTTCCACAAAGAACAGCCCTTGAACAACTTGGAACGCTGAGGTAGCTGTAGTCCTGAATTGTTCATCTCATCTGGTTTCATGTCAGACATTGACACTGATGCCTAATTCTCTACTTGTCTCCGGTGGAAAAAGCTGCGGCTCGCTTGAAGAGTTCTGCAAATGTGGAAACATTAGACCTGGTTGATGATGTATAGCGTAGACCCGTCAAATGGGTGGGTTGGGTCGGGTCGAAAATGGGTCGATCCATATTTGACATATTTAACCCGTTTTGACCTATATTCATATAGTGTAAATTAAGTGACCCATACTCGACCCAATCCATACCCAACCCATATCTGACCAGACCCGTATTGCTAAAATCTATTAATATTCTAGGAAAACCCACCTCTACTATATGCTAATTGGATTAAAACTTCAAATTAAATTAAAAATAGTAAATAAAATAAATAAAAAAGTTAAAAAAACCCATAAATTGAAATATTTATAAAGAATTAGACCATGCACATGCTTCTCTTATTTGAAGTGAACGTACCATTCATTAACTAAAAACTGTAACATGAAATTTTTTTAACTAAACCTAAAAAAGCTCATTTTTATGATTTTTTTTATAAAAAAAAGTATTGTTAAAACATTTTTACGCAATACAAATTTTTTAACAATTTTTATGCAATACAAATTTAATGGAAAATTTTTATAATTATTTTTAAAATATTTTTTAAAAAAAAATTTTTAAAAATATAATTTTATTTTTTAAAATATAATTTTTAATAATTAATTTTTCTTTTTCTCTTTTGTTTTTCTTCTTCTTCGTTCGGCCGTCGGTCACGACGACGGCTGGCGATTGGCCATAGGTGAGATCGAGCTCGCTGGCGGCGGGCGAGGCTCGATCTTGCTGATCCAACGAGGCCGAGGCCTCGCTCGATGCAGGTGAGCTCGAGTCTTGCCAGTCGTCGGCGAGGCTCCGCCGGCGTTGGGCGAGGCTCGATCTCACTGATTTGGCGAGGCCAAGGCCCTGCCTGACGCCTGCGAGCTTGAGTCTCGCTAGATCCAATGAGGCTCAAGCCTTGCTCTTCATTGGCGAGGCCAAGCCTCGTCGGATATGGCAAGACTCAAGCTCGCCGGCATAGGGTGGGGCTCGATCTCGCTGATCTGGCGAGGCCGAGGCCTCGCCCGACACCGGCAAGCTCGAGTCTCGCCTGATTCGGCGAGGCTCGAGCCTCGCCAGTTGTCGGCGACCTCAAGCCTCGCTTGGCCTATCGCCGACTGTTGCCCTGCCAGCCGCCGGTTAAGGAAGGAAGAAAAAGAAAGAAAAAAAAAAAAAAAAAAAAAGAAAAGAAAAGAAAAGAAAAGAAAATTGAAATATGAAAATAATTATAATTTTGATTTTTTAAAAAAATATTTTTATAAAGTTAAAGAGGGAAGCCAATGGGTTCAAAGTGGATTTCCTAATAACTCATTCAAGCCTTTTTTTTTTTTTTTTTTTTTTTTATGCTTTACTTTCTCAGACCCATTTATGACTCATATTTAACTTTCACTTGATTCCTATATGACCAATTTAACTAAAAATGGGTCATAATATGGATTTATGACCCATTTTGCTAGCTCTAGTATAGCGGTTGCTTATTTGATATCCATTCGGTTTCCAGCATTTAGATTGCAGTTCCTGCCATTTTTCTCTCGATGTGAGAGAATGGAGGGGTGAAATGTTTGGATAGGCTTCCTATTATCACATTTATCGTGTATATATGATTATGAGCCCAGAGTCGGAAGAGGGAGGGGACCCTTATCTTGTACCGATGAACGTTCGGGATAAAGAGCCTTCATGAATGTCAGGAGATGGGCCTGAGGAATGCCAATGAGAACTTCATTTCGCTTGTTGCCCTGCTTTCACTAGAGGAAACTCAGAAACACTTATTCACCGGTAAAATTATCCAAAAAGTCTTAAATTTATTGCTGATGCCAATTTAGTTTTAAACCTTTTGATTTTATTGATTGAGTTAGAAACATCTCTACATTTTACTAATTGAGTTCATTTAGTCAATTTTAGTTGAAATTCGCTGACGTGGACATCGACTATCATATGTCACGGTCGGTACTGTCGTAGACAAATTTTACTAATATTTTTATTGATACATATTTTTTCTTTTTGCCCCTTCTTCTTACTTTTGTTGGTGGTTGGGCCAGCTGGCCTTGTCTACCACAGGCGAGGCTTGGTGAGGGTCAATTGCCTAGGCTAGGGGAGGCCGACTTTTGCACAAGGCAAGGCAGCCTTGCCTACCATCGCTTTTGCCCAGCTGATGTCCAACAAGGGCCGACCTTGCTAGATCTACCTTGGGCAAGGCTGACCCTCACCGGGTCTCACCTATGGGAGGGTGAGCCTTGCCAAGGCTCACCCTTGACGGGCCACGCCTTGCTTGTGGGAGGTGAGGCCAGCTGGCCCAGACATGGCTACCGGCCAACCACCAACAAAAAGAAGGAGAAAGGAAAAAGAAGAAAGAAAAAGAAAAATAAAATAAAAAATTATTAAAAATTATTTATGTCGTAAGCGTTGATCATTTTACATGGCACCGTTGGTGCCCGTGTTAGTAATTTCTAGCCAAAATTTATTAGATTGAGTTAATTGACAAAATGAAAAATGATTTATGATTTAACAGGCAAAATTAAAAAGTTTAGGACTAAATTGATAAAAGTGTTATAGTTTTAGGACTTTTTGGACAATTTTCCCTTGTTCACCACATACTGCATTAGGTTGGACAATCTAATTGTACACTTTTGCATAATGGGGAAAAGTGTTGAAATTGTGATCAATTTTTGTCTAAAATAATCAAGACACCAACTAGGTGCTGAAAGCAAAAGTTGGTTGTAGTCTGCAAGTATTGTACTATTGGTTGGATCTCATGACTAGTAGAACAGCATGAGAAGTTGGTAAGAGCGGTAGAGAGAGAGTACGCGTTGGAGATGTCTAGAGTGTAGATTAATTGTCAAAGAGCATGTGAGTTAAACAGTAGCCTTTTTCTTTTCTTGTACGAAGGAAAGGCGGTGAAATCAGCCAAGAAATGGGCGTGATAGTGCTCGCGTGAGCGTATAGAAAAAACCACTCCTTCTTCCCTTCGCGTCACCTAACAATAATAAAGCGACGTCCCGAAATACTAGTTTCTTAGCTCCTCAATTATTCCACCGAGCTGCCCTCTCCAAGAAACAATTAACTAACTCTTCTCCAAGTCCCATATATAAACAAACAAATTCTAGCAAAAAGGTCAAAACCAATTGATTCAGGGCGAACATCGTGAGAGTTACTATTGGATGTAAGGATGGGTATGGTTTTAGGATAGAATTGAGAACCTGAAAATCAGACTGTTGGGAACCGGTTTGATTTTAAGTTCTAAGATATGCATGGTAGATTCTAAGTTCTAAATATTTAGGAATTTGTTCCGATGGATAAGTTTCGAATTTTAGGTGAAACCTGAATAGATTTAAAACGGAATGGAATCTAAAACCGCTCACCTCTAACTAGATGATGAAAATCGATACCATATGAGAGAAACCGGTCTTTTCGTTGCGCCATTGTCGTAGAGAGTGTCGAGCACCGAAAACGTAAGCCCGATCCAATAGGATAAGATTACTCTTCCAGGAAGAAATGAAAATGTATCCCTATCATGTCAAAAAATATCCAAATGAGGAGATGCCAAAGGATGTAGCGCAAAAACACAAAAAATATCAAAATTTCTGCTCGAAAATTTGGTCAATGCACTTACTGAGCTGGTTCATTCATTGCTAAGCGGTCGAACTCCCGCGCACGTCCTTTTGACGAAGTGAAGAGATTGTCCGCATCGAACGAACCCCGACGGTCGGCCACACGGCCCACACCCATTTGCGGATGAGAAACCGGTACTTCCTTCAGGCAATATGCGGCAGCTTCTTCCTTTTCTGCCTTTTTTTCTTTTGCTGAAAGACGACGCACTGAAGATCTTGTACGAAATGCAGGGGACTCTAGAGATACTTCTTAGGCTCTGGACCACATATAAGGATCGAATTGTACCTAGGGGCTGCCAAAAAAGCCCGGACCTAAACGTCTCATTTGGTTCAGACAATAACTCTAAAATTTGAGTATTATCACTGTTTCAGATAGGGTCAGGCCAGGTCAGGCTTCTGATAGCCCTACTGCTGTGTTCCAGAGCCACTTCGCTATAAGGGCAATAGTGTCAACATGTAATTTCACGCTTATTGCAATTTTCAAATGAATGGTATCAACTCGACTTATTTCCTGGGTCATTGTAGGGCGTAAAGGGAGAGACTTGGATTGGATCATTCATTTGCACCTCATTCTTCTAAGTGTCTCGATAGGTCTCGGATAAAGTTTACATTTTTCATTAATTTGAGGTTGAAATTCACGTACCGTACAGTATAGGGGATCCATGTCTATGAACTGAGATTGGAGAAGAATGTTCCGTGACTAGAGGCACGAGTCACTAGTTCAGTGTTCGCCAAAGATGAGCGTGTATATTGGGGAAGCAGCATTGTGGCATGCAAAGAATGGAGTGGTCAACCAGTTTTGTTCATCAATGTATCTGTCATTATTGGTTATTATTATTGTTGTCATGTTGCTTGACGCAAACAGTGTTGAATGTCCAGGCATGATATCCCCAAGTTCACTAAACGACCGCATTTTGAATTGAACAGAGCGAGTATGAAGAATGATCAATCCACTGTTCCGTTGCTCGATTGAGCGAGACCTAATGTATGAATCGCGTGACTTGTCTCATCATTTATCTTCCCTTTTTTGCTGTTCTTCCAAGTTTCTTATTGCAACTGGGATGGGAGGAATTCCACCGATTATTCTGGATTGGCAGTATCGATTGTTTGTCCTTCTTAAGTACACAAGCCGAGGGGTTGAACTTTTGATGAGCTATGTAATTCATCAGACACGGCATTTGTAATAATACGGTATCTAAGTAGAACGGATAATCAGTTCCGATGTTTGATTGTTCTGTAACATATTGGTTAATCCTAGAAAGATCAGTTAGCAGAATGACTCTTTCTATCTGTGCTTTTCTATGTTATCAGCAGACCTGAGTGCACCTGATGTTCTCAAGGAGACTGAGCAGAATGGAACATCTCATTGTTGTTCATGGCACAACAGTTCGACCACGTGATACAATAGGAAACATTTGAAAAGAGGGTTACTAGACGTACTTGCCGAAAACTTTTAAAAGATGTATAAACTACATTTAGTTGATGCCGCATGTTCTCTAAATGATGAAGAAATCCAGTAAGTTGTTTTTCTCCAGTTTTGAGCAACACCACGTAATTGGATTGGATCATCGACAGGATCAATACAGATACAGTAAGGTTCCACAGTCTTGGCCTGGGATTGGGAATCCTTGTGGTGTGTGATCAGTTAATGATCACGAATATTATTGGCTACCCAGTACTGCTTCATTAGGATCAGGTCCTTCATGCGGGCTATATTTCTCCTTGTTAGGTTTAGGGATGGTAGCAATGTGAAATGGCAGAATGAGAGTTAGTTAGAACGCAATGCGCCTCTCTGTTTCCCAACCAAGTCTCGTCCGTCTCACTCTGCCGATCTGTTCAGACGAGCCGCGGCGTTTTCAACCTGAGAAAGCATACTCATTCAGTATTTGCCATATTCGGGAAATGATGGAGATGTGAGGTGACGTGAAGCTGGAATTACCTCCTTGTTCCAGTTTGTTCTTGCAGTCAAAATGATCAAGGTTGCTGTTTGCAGTATAACCCCAATGATCATTCCCCACCAGATTCCCTGAAGATCAAAAAGCATTTGAGAGAGAGAGAGAGAGAGAGAGAGAGAGAGATTGTTGATTTACCGCCACTTCTAAACTAGTTTTGAAACCGAGAACACATCCTATGGGGAGACCTATGACGTAGTAAGCCGTCAGATTTACGTATGCCACGACAGCTTGCCAACCACTGCCAATTGCCACACCTGCAGATTCATGAAGCATGAATTTTGATCATTGATTTGATTAGTTAACACATCAAGTGCCAGGCCTCATAATGTTGCACATAACCAGATTAGACAACACACATTAGACAGTCTAAAAAAACATTAGGACAGAGATAACTTTGATATGACATTGCTTGTTTAACTGAAACATTTGAACACAAATTATTGCACTTCTTAAGAATGTACTGTTTTATTATCTACACAAATCAGGACCAAAAGAATGTGGACATGAATTGACAAGGCATGCCAGCAATTACAATTCTGTATCATGCCTGATGCAACATCAGTTACCTGACAGTATGGGTTGGATGCCATTCAGGAAGACAGAGATGGCCAGCAGAGGAGTTATTTCTGAAACAGCATCGATGACTTCTTCATCACTTGTGAAGAGTTCGCTCAAACCAACCCGAATACTAGAACAATCACAGTGAACACTATGCTAATGAGAATACTGGTCACATTCACTACCACAACTGAAAATTTCGCAACTCTTGGATGACCTGCCCCTAACTCGTTACCGACCCGGATACTGCATTTGATCACCAAACCATCTGTCAGCCGACAACAGTACAATGGAGATCATACTAATCCACCAACTGGATGAAAAGCGTAGTGACAGTAGTCATCATCAATTTATTTGCAGTTCGTGTGGCCAGCAAAAAGAGTAGGCAATGATACTAGCAAAAATTAAGGAGATTGCTAACCAAAATCCAACATTATTCAACTATTTAAAATGTCATTCAACAATCTGTAACTTTTGAAGTGACAGACCTGGCCGCTGCACTTAGCCCAAGCATGAACTGCATATCCCAATTCAAGTAATTCATGCTGAAAATGAGGGTAAACATCATGTTAGGAGGATGAAGCTAGCATGTCCAATAGAGGAAGAATGATAAGCTGACATACCAGATGGACATCGTGTCCAATTCTATCGTAGCATTGGGGAGGAAACCAGCCAGGAGCACCAGTCCATTGAAGTACCATATTTCCAAGCTGCATTCAGATGGAACTAAGGTCACTTTTGGGACAGTTAGGCATTCGTGCACGTTAAATCCACACAGCCAACTGGAACCGCCCTTGAAGTGTAGGTTTCCAGCAGGATTGGAACATGATTAGTTGGTTTCATATTCGAAAGAAGTTTTGGAAAGTGGAACTGACCATAACATAAAAGAGTTGGTTCCTGGCTGTGCATAACAACCCTGAATCAAACCTTCGAGAACAGTGAGAGTACAACTGAATCTATTTTCACTTCACCAGCCGTGAGGCAGGATCTCTATTTATTTCTATTTTGAGATAAGATGGTTTTTCAATCTTCCATTTTCCAAAGGCTGTCCTTTAGGCTATTTTTGAAGGATCTCACTTTCAAATTTAAGCAAATCTTCCACATAGTACTGTTTTCATAAAAAGAAGAAACATTTTTCCAAATTGAACACAGAGGCGCTAAACCACTTTTGCTAGCACACATGACCTGAGAGTTTCTAATCAGTCCTAAACCATCTGAAGGTCTCACTTTTTCATTCTTCAGTGTAAATTCCTTTCCAAAAGTCCTACACGGAGCAGTAAACACTGACAACTACGTCCTTTAGAAGAACAATAGGTTTCTTGATAGAACCTACAACTGACCCTAGACTAGAAGTGTACACAAAATCGTTCGAGATATGAATGGTTCCATAGGGGCAGGTTGCAAATTTTTGTCTTGAAACCTGCCCAACTAAACCTTGCTCAACCATGGCAATGTAAAAGACGGAACGATTGTAGTGAGCAGTTCTGCAACAAACACTTACCAAAGCATTACCGCAGAAGCAGCCGTAAGCTTGAAGTAAGGCCAAAGTCCCGTGAAAGCTCTAATCGACAGGCCAGTCCAGGTTTCCTTGCAAGAGGGGCTCAGGACAATGTAAAGAGCGTTGAGGAGGACGAGAATCCACCATGAGAGGCTCAGAGTCAGGGCCACCCCTAGAAGGCCATAGTCCAAGACATAGACCACAATCCATGTGAGGAGAGTGTGCAAGAGGAAGACCCCCACGGACATGTAAGCCAGAGGGTTCACTATGTTCTGTGCCTGAAGGAACCTTTGCATCGGGCAGGCAAGGGCGAATGCGTATAGCTGAGGGATCAATCCCCGTGTAAATAACTGGCCCGGCTCGGTGATGGTCTCAGATTGTCCAATCGCTAGGAGTATGTCGCCAGAGAACCAGTATATGACGGTGAGAAGGACAGCTGCTCCCAAGTGCAGAACTATAGCTCTTTGGCAAATGATGCCCATTTCTGAGTACCTCTTTGCCCCATAAGCCTGGCCGCAGACAGTTTGCACCGCGCTGGCCATGCCCAACTGCGTGATATCGGAACACAAGTAAAGTTTATGACTTGTTTCACATGCTTCGTGAATCAACGGAATATATAATAACACTGGCATTATGGCTTGATATGATTTATAGAATTTCCAACAAAAAGACTGGACAATATGCTTGTGATGTCAGACAATTCAGATAAGTGAATGCAACCATTAGCATAACCAAATAATGAGCATTGAACTTTGATTATTATTGAACTGGCAGCCATAACTTCAATGAACTTCGAGAGTTGGTGGACAAATACCATTATGCCATAAGCAAGACCTTGGATGACCACGCTAGCTATGGAGGCGCCGGCAAGTTCCACCGTGCCCAAATGCCCTGCAAATATGAGCGACACGAAACTGAGCATGTAGTTGAAGATGGACACGACAATGGATGAGCCAGACAAGAGCCAGAGCAGCCTCGACTCCCAGGCCACTAGACGCGGCCACCATCGGAGTGGGACCGAATGCTCAAGGAGCTCCTCGATCGTGGCAGATGACAAGTCGGAGATTCGACTGCAATGGTCCAGTCTGAGCAGCAGTGGCTGTTGCTCTGGCTCTACTGAGCCCATGATTCTTCGTGACTCAGAAAAACTGATAGTGCATACGGTAGTCGGAGAGACCAGAACTCGTTTGATCAAGGGTCTTAGGAAGCTTCTTCAAATAAGCAGCAAGTTGATGTTGATGGCCAACTACCTTTTTTTTGCTTCTTAAGTCAGTGTATCCCTCGCTGTCGAACAGAGAAATAATTTGTCGCCCTTAAGGGATCTTCTGAAGCAGATGATATATCTACAATCTTGAAAGTGTTCCTTGTCTACAGGATCTACAACCTTTTTCTTAAATGTACGCGTGTCTTCCTCCATCTATCAATGTAAATTTTTTGCTTGAACATTTTAATATGATATCAAAGCCTAATGTGACATGAAAACTGGGTCAATATAATTTGCGGTTGCAGCTTGAGCCAGAGGATAGTTAAAAGTATCGCATATCGCTCGTTTGTATGTATTTTTTGTCCAATTTTGCGGAAAGAAGAAAACGCGTGTCGACGAAGTAATTTCTTCAGACAAGATCGTGTGAGTCCATGTCGCTTGGACCACCGTAAATAGGGTGCGTTTGATAACCATTCTGTTTCCGAGAACAATTTTTGATGAAAATGATTCTTTTTAATTTTGTTCCCGAAAATAATTTCTTAAGCATTTGAAGTGGTTTGGTAATTGCCCCGAAATTTCTATTCTCATAATAGAATTGCATTTGGCATCATCTTCAAAATTTCTAATTCAAACCATTTTCTTTTAATTTTTAAATAATTTTATTAATTTTTTTTTCTTTCTTTCTCTTCTTTTTCAAGCTTCGGCCAATTGCTGGGTTGAGATGACTGGCGACCGGCCAAATGAGGGCTAGTGACCTCATCGGAGCATTATCAGCCCTCGCTGAGGCTGAGCTCGCCTAGCTATCGGCGGGACTCAACCTCGCTAGACAACTCCAACGTGGACTCTTTCTCTACCTCTAAGTCCAACTCTACCAACTTCTCATGCTTTTTTATTAGTCATGCAATACAACCGATACGTAGACCGCAACTCTCAACAACCAACCTTTGCTTTCAACACTTGGCTGGTGTCTCGATTATTTTAGATAAAAATTGATCACAATTTCAACACTTTTCCCCATTCTGCACAAGTGAACAATCATATTGTCCAGACCTAATGCAGTATGTAGTGAACAAAGGAGAAAGTTGTCCAAAAAGTTCTAATTCTATTACACTTTTGTCAATTCAGTCATAAATATTTTAATATTGTCAATTGAGTCATAAATTGTTTTACATTTTCTCCAAAAAGTTCTAATTCTAATTTTATTCTCGGGAACAAAAGATCTATTAAACAAATTTCTATTCAAAATCTATTTCCGGAAAAAAAAAAATACAATCAGTTACTATTTAGCAAGTTGCCAAACGCGCGGATCAGGGTGAAGTAAAAAATCTCGTGCCAACTTCCCAGGTGTGCTCTTTGAAAGGTAGGCAGAAGTTGGGGATTGGCTGGCCTCCGCTTCTTCTCAATAATATGGACATGCGTGTCCAGCTCGTTCGCAAGCGAGGCTAGTTGAGCTTTCTGCATCATTAGCTACAGTGTCACGGAAATAAAGGAACAGAAGAGAGTAAAATGCGTAGAGGTTGTTGAAAGTGAGCATGGGGTGATTCATCAGCTCGTGAAGTCCATGCCGATGTTCTCTGCATGAAAACTACAGAAGCTGAAGCAAAAGTTCCATGAGGGAAACATTCAAGAGGCAGAACCGTCCTTATGTGAGGGCTTGTTGCTGGCTGATCAGGGATTGCTCGCGTCGAGGTCTATTCTCTCTTTTTAGATGACAAACAACTCGAGAGCTTTCTTATGCCACAACCCATTACGTCTAGTTTGTTGGCAATGTTAGAAACAATCTTTCAGGCATGATTTTCTATGAGGATGGCCTCCCTGCTGAAACCGTTTTCTATTAGGGGCAATACACCCATTGGCACCATTTTAATGGCATTTAGCTCATCACTAAAACAAAACTCATTGAGCTAACTCATGATGAGTGCTCTTCCTTTCGGGGCATCTGGTGGGGAATGATTGCTGGGGTTCTTCCACAAAGAACAGCCCTTGAACAACTTGGAACGCTGAGGTAGCTGTAGTCCTGAATTGTTCATCTCATCTGGTTTCATGTCAGACATTGACACTGATGCCTAATTCTCTACTTGTCTCCGGTGGAAAAAGCTACGGCTCGCTTGAAGAGTTCTGCGAATGTGGAAACATTAGACCTGGTTGATGATGTATAGCGTAGACCCATCAAATGGGTGGGTCGGGTCGGGTCGACCCATATTTGACATATTTAACCCGTTTTGACCCATATTCATGTAGTGTAAATTAAATGACCTATACCCGACCCGATCCATACCCAACCCATATCCGACTAGACCCGTATTGCTAAAACCTATTAATATTCTAGGAAATAAAATTAAAAAAAAGTTAAAAAAAACCTATAAATTGAAATATTTATAAAGAATTAGACCATGCACATGCTTCTCTTATTTGAAGTGAACGTATCATTGAATAACTAAAAACTCGTAACATGAAATTTTTTTAACTAAACCTAAAAAAGCTCATTTTTATGATTTTTTTTTTTTAAAAGTATTGTTAAAACATTTTTATGCAATACAAATTTGGTCAATGCACTTACTGAGCTGGTTCATTAATTGCTAAGCGGTCGAACTCCCGCGCACGTCCTTTTGACGAAGTGAACAGATTGTCCGCATCGAACGAACCCGGACGGTCGGCCACACGGCCCACACCCATTTGCGGATCAGAAACCGGTACTTCCTTCAGGCAATATGCGGCAGCTTCTTCCTTTGCCTTTTTTTCTTGCTGAAAGACGACGCACCGAAGATCTTGTACGAAATGCAGGGGACTCTAGAGATACTTCTTAGGCTCTGGACCACATATAAGGATTGAATTGTACCTAGGGGCTGCCAAAAAAGCCCGGACATAAACCGTCTCATTTGGTTCAGACGATAACTCTAAAATTTGAGTATTATCACTATTTCAGATAGGGTCAAGCCAGGTCGGGCTTCTGACAACTCTACTGTTGTGTTCCAGAGCCACTTCGCTATAAGGGCAATAGTGTCAACATGTAATTTCACGCTTATTGCAATTTTCAAATGAATGGTATCAACTCGACTTATTTCCTGGGTCATTGTAGGGGCGTAAAGGGAGAGACTTGGATTGGATCATTCATTTGCACCTCATTCTTCTAAGTGTCTCGATAGGTCTCGGATAAAGTTTACATTTTTCATTAATTTGAGGTTGAAATTCACGTACCGTACAGTATAGGGGATCCATGTCTATGAACTGAGATTGCAGAAGAATGTCCCGTGACTAGAGGCACGAGTCACTAGTTCGGTGTTCGCCAAAGATGAGCGTGTATATGGGGGAAGCAGCATTGTGGCATGCAAAGAATGGAGTGGTCAATCAGTTTTGTTCATCAATGAATCTGTCATTATTGGTTATTATTATTGTTGTCATGTTGCTTGACGCAAACAGTGTTGAATGTCCAGGCAGGATATCCCCAAGTTCACTAAACGACCGCATTTTGAATTGAACAGAGCGAGTATGAAGAATGATCAATCCACTGTTCCGTTGCTCGATTGAACGAGACCTAATGTATGAATTGCGTGACTTGTCTCATCATTTATCTTCCCTTTTTTGCTGTTCTTCCAAGTTTCTTATTGCAACCGGGATGGGAGGAATTCCACCGATTATTCTGGATTGGCAGTATCGATTGTTTGTCCTTCTTAAGTACACAAGCCGAGGGGTTGTACTTTTGATGAGCTACGTAATTCATCAGACACGGCATTTGTAGTAATACGGTATCTAAGTAGAACGGATAATCAGTTCCGATGTTTGATTGTTCTGTAACATATTGGTTAATCCTAGAAAGATCACTTAGCAGAATGACTCTTTCTATCTGTGCGTTTCTATGTTATCAGCAGACCTGAGTGCACCTGATGTTCTCAAGGATACTGAGCAGAATGGAACGACATCTCATTGTTGTTCATGGCACAACAGTTCGACCACGTGATACAATAGGAAACATTTGAAAAGAGGGTTACTAGACGTACTTGCCGAAAACTTTTAAAAGATGTATAAACTACAGTTAGTTGATGCCGCATGTTCTCTAAATGATGAAGAAATCCAGTAAGTTGTTTTTCTCCAGTTTTGAGCAACACCACGTAATTGGATTGGATCGTCGACAGGATCAATACAGATACAGTAAGGTTCCAAAGTCTTGGCCTGGGATTGGGAATCCTTGTGGTGTGTGATCAGTTAATGATCACGAATATTATTGGCTGCCCAGTACTGCTTCATTAGGATCAGGTCCTTCATGCGGGCTGTATTTCTCCTTGTTACGTTTAGGGATGGTAGCAATGTGAAATGGCAGAATGAGAGTTAGTTAGAAGGCAATGCGCCTCTCTGTTTCCCAACCAAGTCTCGTCCGTCTCACTCTGCCGATCTGTTCAGACGAGCCGCGGCGTTTTCAACCTGAGAAAGCATATTCATTCAGTATTTGCCATATTCGGGAAATGATGGAGATGTGAGGTGATGTGAAGCTGGAATTACCTCCTTGTTCCAATTTGTTCTTGCAGTCAAAATGATCAAGGTTGCTGTTTGCAGTATAACCCCAATGATCATTCCCCACCAGATTCCCTGAAGATCAAAAAGCATTTAGAGAGAGAGAGAGAGAGAGAGAGAGAGAGAGAGAGAGAGATTGTTGATTTACCGCCACTTCTAAACTAGTTTTGAAACCGAGAACACATCCTATGGGGAGACCTATGACGTAGTAAGCTGTCAGATTTACGTATGCCACGACAGCTTGCCAACCACTGCCAATTGCCACACCTGCAGATTCATGAAGCATGAATTTTGATTTGGCATTGATTTGATTAGTTAACACATCAAGTGCCGGGCCTCATGATGTTGCACATAACCAGATTAGACAACACACATTAGACAGTCTAAAAAAACATTAGGACAGAGATAACTTTGATATGACATTGCTTGTTTAACTGAAAAATTTGAACACAAATTATTGCACTTCTTAAGAATGTACTGTTTTATTATCTACATGAATCAGGACCAAAAGAATGTGGACATGAATTGACGAGGCATGCCAGCAATTACAATTCTGTATCATGCCTGATGCAACATCAGTTACCTGACAGTATGGGTTGAATTCCATTCAGGAAGACAGAGATGGCCAGCAGAGGTGTTATTTCAGAGACAGCATCGATGACTTCTTCATCACTTGTGAAGAGTTCGCTCAAACCAACCCGGAATATGAGAACAATCGCAGTGAACACTATGCTAAGGAGAATACTGGTCACATTCACTACCACGACTGAAAATTTGCAACTCTTGGATGACCTGCCCCTAACTCGTTACCGACCCGGATACTGCATTTGATCACCAAACCATCTGTAAGCTGACAACAGTACAACAGGGATCATACTAATCCACCAGCTGGATGAAGAGCGTAGTGAGAGTAGTTATCATCAATTTATTTGCAGTTCGTGTGGCCAGCAAAAAGAGTAGGCAATGATACTAGCAAAAATTAAGGAGATTGCCAACCAAAATCGAACATTATTCAACTATTTAAAATGTCATTCAACAATCTGTAACTTTTGAAGTGACAGACCTGGCCGCTGTACTTAGCCCCAGCATGAACTGCAAATCCCAATTCCAGTAATTCATGCTGAAAATGAGGGTAAACATCATGTTAGGAGGATGAAGCTAGCATGTCCAATAGAAGAAGAATGATAAGCTGACATACCAGATGGACATCGTGTCCAATTCTATCGTAGCATTGGGGAGGAAACCAGCCAGGAGCACCAGTCCATTGAAGTACCATATTTCCAAGCTGCATTCAGATGGAACTAAGATCACTTTTGCGACAATTAGGCATTCAGGCACATTAAATCCACACAGCAAACTGGAACCGCCCTTGATGTGTAGGTTTCCAGCGGGATTGGAACATGATTGGTTGGTTTCCGGTTCGAAAGAAGTTTTCGAAAGTGGAGCTGACCATAACATAAAAGAGTTGGTTCCTGGCTGTGCATAACTACCCTGAATCAAACCTTCAAGAACAGTTAAGAGTACAACTGAATCTATTTTCACTTCACCAGCTGTGAGGCAGGATCTCTATTTATTTCTATTTTAAGATAAGATGGTTTTTCAATCTTCCATTTTCCAAAGGCTGTCCTTTAGGCTATTTTTGAAGGATCTCACTTTCAAATTTAAGCAAATCTTCCACATAGTACTGGTGTCATAAAAAGAAGAAACTTTTTTCCAAATTGAACACAGAGGCGCTAAACCACTTTCGCTAGCACACATGAGCTGAGAGTTTCTAATCAGTCCTAAACTATCTAAAGGCCTCACTTTTTCATTCTTCAGGGTAAATTCCTTTCCAAAAGTCCTACAAGGAGCAGTAAACACTGACAACTACGTTCTTTAGAAGAACAATAGGTTTCTTGATAGAAACTACAACAGACCCTAGACTAGAAGTGTATGCAACAATGTTCGAGATATGAATGATTCCCTGGGAGCAGGTTGCAAATTTTTGTCTTGCGACCTGCCCAACTAAACCTTGCTCAACCATGGCAATGTAAAAGACTGAACGATTGTAGTAAGCAGTTCTGCAACAAGATCTTACCAAAGCATTACCGCAGAAGCAACTGTAAGCTTGAAGTAAGGCCAAACTCCTGTGAAAGCTCTAATCGACAGGCCAGTCCAGGTTTCCTTGCAAGAGGGGTTCAGGACAATGTAAAGAGCGGTGAGGATGACGAGAATCCACCACGAGAGGCTCAGAGTCAGGGCCGCCCCTAGAAGGCCATAGTCCAAGACATAGACCACAATCCATGTGAGGAGGGTGTGCAAGAGGAAGACCCCCACGGACATGTAAGCCAGAGGGTTCACTATGTTCTGTGCCTGAAGGAACCTCTGCATCGGGCAGGCGAGGGCGAATGCATATAGCTGAGGGATCAATCCCCGCGTAAATAACTGGCCCGGCTCAGTGATGGTCTCAGATTGTCCAATCGCTAGGAGGATATCGCCGGAGAACCAGTATATGACGGTGAGAAGGACAGCTGCTCCCAAGTGCAGAACTATAGCTCTTTGGCAAATGATGCCCATTTCTGAGTACCTCTTTGCCCCATAAGCCTGGCCACAGACAGTTTGCACTGCGCTGGCCATGCCCAACTGCGTGATATCGGAACACAAGTAAAGTTTATGACTTGTTTCACATGCTTCGTGAATCAACGGAATATATAATAACACCGGCATTATGGCTTGATATGATTTATAGAAATTCCAACAAAAAGACTGGACAACATGCTTGTGATGTCAGACAATTCAGATAAGTGAATGCAACAGTTAGCATAACCAAATAATGAGCATTAAACTGTGATTATTATTGAACTGGCAGCCACAAATTCAATGAACTTTAAGAGTGGAGGGCCAATACCATTATGCCGTAAGCAAGACCTTGGATGACCACGCTAGCTATGGAGGCGCCGGCAAGTTCCGCCGTGCCCAAATGCCCCACAAACATGAGCGACACGAAACTGAGCATGTAGTTGAAGATGGACACGACAATGGATGAGCCGGACAAGAGCCAGAGCATCCTCGACTCCCAGGCCACTAGACGTGCCCACCATCGGAGCGGGATCGAATGCTCAAGGAGCTCCTCGATCGTGGCAGACGACAAGTCGGAGATTCGACCTCGAGGCTCTAGTCCGAGCAGCAACGGCTGTTGCTCTGCTTCTGCTGAGCCCATGTTCCTTCGTGATGAAGAAAACTTGATGGTGCACACCGTAGCTAAATAGAACAGAACTCGCTCGATTAAGGGTCTCGGGTAGAGTTTTCATATTGGGGGCAAAATGAGGTTTAAGTTTTTTTTTTTTTTTGTTTTTTTCTGGAGTGGGGACCGCCATTTATGAGGTTGAAGGTTAACCACCTTTCTTTGGAGCAGAAAGACAGACGGTCAGTGTTCACACCGCTACATTTAATCGCCCTCAAGGTACCTACTGAAGCAGACAATACATCTACACTGTTCAAAGTGCCTGTCTACAGGATCTACAATGTTTTATTCATTTATTTTTCTTATCAATTTAAATTTTTCGCATGAACTTTGTGACACAATTTCGAAATCAGGTCACTATACTCCGCCTATGAAGTCACGAGCTCAAGGACTGTTAAAAGAATCACGTATTGCTTGGTTATATATATTTCTAATATGATTCTTTTAAAACGAGGACCTCGTTGAAATAAAATAGTACAGGATACTGTTTCTTGGACTACCTTCACTAAATGAGGATTGTTAAAAGTGTGACTGATTGCCTATTCATTTATGTTTTCTGTATACTTTGAAATAAAATAGTACAGGACACTAATTCTGGGACCGCCCTCGCTAAATGAACCGAGGAGACTCATGACCTCGTACCAACCTCCGAGGGTGTGGGGGGTAGGTGGCCTCCGCATCTTCCCTTCCGGATCATGGAAGTACAGATGATTCATCAGCAATGGAAGTACAAGGCGGTCGTTATCTGTGGTCCAAAGCCTAAGAAGTTTCTCTAGAGTCCTTTGCATTTCAAAGACACAGAAAAGAAAGAAATTGCCGTGGATTGCCCGAAGAGTTGCATATTTGAAGCTTTGGATTCTTATATACCGATTTAAATGGAAAAATAACACCAATGGTCCATAAATTTTAATTTATTGTACATATAGCCCCTCAATGATTAGTAAATGTTCAATCAAGTCCCTAAACAATATGAATATGTTTTTCCGTGACTTAGGTTAAGGGGATTTGCTAATGTGACTTGCAATTCATTAAGATTGAACGGTAGACAACAAGAAAACGTTGCATAAGAATCATCCAAATAAGACATTTATCTCAAATTAGGCTATAATAACTCATGTCATCAAATAATGATAGCCATGCTAACGGTCTAATTTTTTTGGTGCCTTTTTAAAAGTAGATGGATAAAAAGATGGACATGTTGACTCATCAATTTTGAAAATTTAACGGAAAGATTACATTGAAATCAGAGATCATATTAATCAATAAAAAATTCAGAGACGATACTTTTAAGGACCATTTGCGACATTTTTCAAAGTAAATTGACCTCTCTGATGTGGGGGTTGACTTGTCGGTTATGTCGATAGACCTTTGATGTAGGGGTTGACTGGTTGGTGGGACGCACGTTATTAGTTCATACAATTCAACTTCCCATTAATGTGGTCGGCCTAATCTTTGAATCTCGTGTTGTCGTTATAGCATTATTAGCTAGCTAGATTACATCCTTGCTTTAGGAACACAGTTCTAGATATTTCCATCCGTGCGTGATCAGCTAACGCCCTTCGAGATTAGCCGTCAAAGCGATGAACAAATCTGATTACGTTGTTCTTATTGAAATTATCTATTCCATAATTGCTTTAATCTTCACAATCTTGTAATTTCTGGGAGAAGTGTAAAAAAAGTCCTAAACCTTTTTTTAGTATCAATTTAATTCTAAATATTTTTATGTTGTGTAAATTTAGTCCTTTTCAGCCAATTTCGGTCGGATTTTGCTTGATTGGACTCCGGCAGGCCAATGTGGCTTAATAGTGTCCGACGTGGACAACTTTTAATAATATATAATTTTTTTGAATTTTTTTCTTTTTCTTTTTTCCTTCTCCTCCTCCTTCCTCCAACCGGTCGTTGGCGATCAACCATAAGCGATCGCCGGCAAGGTCGACCTTGCCAGCCACCTCGCCAGTGGCCGTGAGGGCGACCTCGCATTGGGCGGCGAGAAGCCAGCTCAAGGCCACCCAAGCCGCAAGGGCGGCCTCACGCTGGGCCTGCGAGGTCGAGCCTCGCCGGCCATGGGGAGGCTCGACCCTCGTTGCCCAAGCCTCAAGGGCGGCCTTGCGCCGAGTCGGTGAGGTCGCTCTCGTGGCCATTGGTGAGGTCAACCTCACTAGTGGTCGCCGACGACCAGCCAGAGGAAGGAGGAGGAGAAGGAAAAAAAAAAAAAAAAAAAAAGGAAAAAAAATATTATTAAAAATTATCCACGTCGCATCGATCATACTACATTAGCCGGCCGGCGTCCAGTCAACAAAATCCAGCCAAAATTTGTTAGAAAAGACTGAATTGGCACAATATAAAAAGATTTAGGACTAAATTGGTACAAAAAAAAAGGTTTAGGACTAAATTGACATAAATACAAAAGATTTAGGACTTTTTTAACACTTTCCTTGTAATTTCTTCAAGCAACAGAGCATCTGCTTCCTCGGCAAATGCAACAAAGGGACTGAAGAAAAGCGAACCGAATAGTTGAGCATACTGATGACGGCACGAATGAAGGAAGTGTCGGTTTCTTATCTGCGGATGGGAGTGGGCGACTGTTAAGGTTCGATGCAGACAATCTCTTCAGCTCGTGAAAAGGACGTGCACGGGAGTTCAACCTTTTATCAATGAATGAACCATGAACCAGCTCAGTAAGTGCATTGACCAAGTGTTCGAGCAGGACTATTGATTTTTCTGTGCATTTGCGGTCAGTCGCATCTCATTGTTTGGATATTTTATGATATGATTGTGAAACTTGTTCATTTCTTTCTGTAAGAGCAATTTTATCCTGTCAGATCGGACTTGCGTTGCAGGTGCTCGACACCCTCTATGACAATGATGCATAAAAAAGATTGGTTTCTCTCCTATGGCATTGATTTTTCATCATCTAGTAGGAGTTTACACACGCTGCCTGCCCCAAATCATTTGCTTTTGTTCTTTTCCCCATTATGTACCAGTGAACAATCAGATTGTACCCACCCCGCTGTGGGCGCGTTTATCTTCCTTATATTTTTCTTTCTTAGATTTCGTTTTTTTACTTTACTTCATTCAACAAAAAATATCTATCTATATATGGGTTCGTTCGATTGGTTGTGATACAAACAAGAAGTCTTTTTTGGTTAAAAAAAAAATGGATAACATAAGCGAGAAGAGGCAGTCTATCCAAATTGCCTTTTTTTTATCTGAAAATTTGATTATTCTTATTGGATCTGTTTATTTTATTTTATTTTTTTTCATAATTTCAGAATTTGGGCCTTTCCCCCTCTAATTGCGGAAGGGGGAGGTTCGAGTCATTGCGTGCACATTAGCGCGACTTAAGTAGAGCACCGTGGGAGGTGGGTCCTAGCGCCAGTGCTCCCTAGGAGTTTACGCCGAGCACTCACTATGAGGCGGTTCTTCCGATCCCAAAAAAAAAAAAAAAGCAATCAGATCGTCCAGACCTAATGCAGTATGCAGTGATCAGGTGTTCCCCGGTGTCCTCTAGTGAAAGAATGGAGATGAGCGAAGTCTCCTGATTACGACAATGATTGAAATATATGAAGGCTCCTTATCACAAATGTTGACCGTTACAAGAAAAGGGTTCCCTTCCCTCTTCCAAATCTGGGCTCATATATACACGATAAGCAAAAATGATGAAAAAGAAGCCTATCATAATATTTCACCCCTCCATTATCTAACGTTGAGAAAAAAAAATGCGGGAACCACAATCGAAATGCTGGAAAACCGAATGGAGATCAAATAAGCAACCACTATACGTCATCGACCAGGTCCAATGTTTCCACATTCGCCGAATTCTTCAGGCGAGTTGCAGCTTTTTCGACCTGAGATAAGCAGAGAATTAGGTATCAGTGTCCATGTATGACGTGAAACCAGATGAGATGAACCATTCAGGACTACAGCTACCTCAGCAGTCCAATTTGTTCTGGCAGTTAATATTATGAGGGCTATTGTCTGTAGAAGAACCCCAACAATCATTCCCCACCAGATACCCTGAAATGAAGAGCACTTATCATGAGCATGTGTGTATATGTGAGAGAGAGAGAGAGAGAGAGAGAGAGAGAGAGAGAGAGAGAGATGATTTTACCGCTGCTCCTAAACTAGTTTTGAAACCAAGAACGCATCCGATGGGGAGACCAATTATGTAGTAAGTGGCTAGATTGATGTAGGCCACCACGGCTTGCCACCCGCTTCCAATTGCCACACCTGCAAATCAAGTGCAATAGAAGTTAAATACCATTTACTTGATGAGAGATCATTGACTGCTTCGCTAACAGCTATTACAGCATTCATAGCAATAGTTACCTGAGAGTATGGGCTGAATGCCATTGAGGAAAACAGAGATGGCCAACAGAGGAGTTATCTCGGAAACTGCTTCGATAACTTCAGTATCGCTTGTGAAGAGTGTGCTCAATCCTACCTTGAATATCAGGATAATCGCCGAAAACACTATACTAATGAGAATGCTGGTTGCAGTTACAACCAAAACCGAAAACTTTGCCACACTAGGATGACCTGCCCCAAGCTCATTGCTTACACGGACACTGCAATGGACAGCCAAATTCATTAGCAAGCCGACATAGTTACCGGAAGTTTATACGAAGATGCACTGTTATATTGCTTATTGTCGCAGAATGTGCAAATCTGATGGTCATAATTGTTGCAAAAGCATCTCCATATCATTACTACTATTTGGAGCTCTGTTTGGAGTGACAAACCTGGCGGCCGCAGCTAGCCCTAGCATAAATTGCATGTCCCAGTTCAAGTAGTTCATACTGAAAGCGAAAAGCATCATCGAGTCAATAAAAAAGCAAATTCGGATTACCGCAACAAAAGAAGAAACAGTTTTGCCAGCATTACCAAATGGATATGGAGTCCAACGCTATGGTGGGATTGGGAAGGAGACCTGAAATGAGCACAAGACCTTGGAAGTACCATATTTCCAAGCTACATGAAGAAGAAAAAAATGTCAGGTCATGGTGGATCAAAGACTTAATGAACATGGTGACCAGTCCTACTCACATACCACAGCATGATGGCAGAAGCAACAGTGAGCTTGAAATAAGGCCAGATTCCCTTAAATGCCCTCATCGACAGGCCGGTCCATGTCTCTTTACAAGAAGGGCTCAGGACAATGTAGAGGCCGTTTAAGATCACGAGGAGCCACCAGGAGAAGCTCAAGGTCAGAGCCGCCCCGATGAGGCCGTAGTCCAACACATAGACCACAATCCATGTGAGAAGGATGTGCAAAAGGAATACCGCAACAGACATGTAAGCCAGAGGGTTTACTATGTTCTGTGCCTGGAGGAACCTCTGCATTGGGCACGCAATTGCAAACGCATACAGCTGGGGGATTAGGCCCCGTGCGAAAATCTGGCCTTGCTCGGCGATGCTCTCCGATTGGCCTATCGCTACCAGTGCATCACCGGAAAACCAGTACAAGAATGTGAGCAGGACAGCCGCTCCCACGTGCAGGACTATGGCTCTTTGGCAAATGATGCCCATCGAGGCTAACTTCTTCGCACCATAGGCTTGGCCACAGACGGTTTGCACGGCACTAGCCATTCCCAACTGTCCATTGGAATCACAAACAAACCTGGGTAAGTGTTCCATAAATGGGACAGATTATTGCCCGTACTCATTTGGATATGTACTTAACAAATCACATTAAGGACTCATCTAAAGCCAATGAAACAGAGCATAGACAAGGCTCATTAACCTATCGTAAATGGGCTCGGCACTAGGTCTATTTCGTCACTACATTCCGTGAATGAGTCTAACTCGATAACTTCTCGGCATGTCTCTGCCTGATATTCACACAATCGTCTACTATATTCACGGCATCAAGTCATTACTATCTATAAACTTTCCCAAAGAAGGCATAGAAAGGCAGAGCAGTGCAAAATGGTGTACATGCCAGATATGTGCAGGCACAAGCGTTGATACAGCATCATCATCCTAGTACATAACCCAAGAACAAACAACAAGATTTAAACTTGAGATTGTTGCCAACTAAAGAATTGGAACTCGAATCGTGATATCACGAGCAGACATGGATTTCCATCACCGTAACTCCGGTACATAAAGCGCGGCAAGTTAAAACAATGAAAGGACACATATGCATTACCATAATCCCGTAGGCAAGGCCTTGAATGCCCACGCTGGCAATGGAAGCCCCGGCAAGCTCCAGCGAACCCAAGTGCCCAGTGAACATGAGGGTGACAAAGCTGAGCATGTAGTTGAAGATGGACGTCACGATAGACGAGCCCGAGAGCAGCCAGAGCAGCCTCGACTCCCACGCCACGAGGCGCGGCCACCACCGGAGCGCGACGGGGCGGTGCTCGAGGAACTCCTCGATCGCCACCGACGACAGGTCCGGTATCCGGCTGTGAGAGTCGAGCCCGAGCAGCAACGGCTGATACTCCGCCGACCCCATGTCCCTCCGTTTCCGGTTCCTTAGAACCGTTCCAGATGATGCTAATGGATAATTCAGAGGACCACGGGCGCACACACAAGCCTCAAGCGATAGGGTTTAATGCGAGCGCTCGAGTTTAAGGAGCGAGCGAGTGTGCGCGGGTCGTGTGGTTTTGAGCTGATTCGAGGGCTGGTTATCAAGGAACGTAATTTTACTCTCTAACTACCATTCCAGCTCTTGGACCAGACAGGCCACTGGATTAGGCATTCGCAAGTAGGTCTCTGAGAGGGAATATTGGAGATTGTGTTAGATAAATCTAACCCCCCACGAGGCCAACCTAACACCTCGGTTGGGATCTTCAAACGAGCCATCTGGACTACTACAATATGCTATAAAGGACATAATTCTTTATTGCTTTTTATATGGGTTGCATTAAAGAATTGTGAACTTTGCTCTTTCTTTCTTTTTTGTTGATGGAATTTTCTCAAGGCAGATGATTCCTGCCTGTGCTAGTAATCTGTGCAGATTAGGAAATGATTATTTTACTTCATTTATTTAGTATTTCTATAATCCTGGGTAGTCTGTGATTATACATATACATATACATATCTCTATATATATATAATTGAAAGATGGAATTGCCAACTCAACTGTTTTTGCAATCCGTCAAAAGAAATTCTCGGTAAATTCGTGCGGACATAGAATATCGAAATTTCCATAATCCTCCTTTCCTTACAGTTTTGGATCAATTTTTTTCGTTCAATTTTTGTTATTTCGAATGCGAGCGTGTGCGCTTTGGCTAGTGCAATTGAAGGGTCCTTAGCGAAAAATAAAAAGGAGGAGGAGGAGGAGAGGAGACAAGCCAGACATGGGCCAACGCTCCAACTAAATCTCCATCGTCGGATTTCTGTCGTATGAAGCGCAGAGCAAATCTCTCGTGGTCCTTGCAACGCACAAGTCAAGAGGAGTGTTCCGCACATTTCACAGCATTCGTGGACCTACCAGCGTCAATGGATTGCACCGAATCGTAATCCTCTATTTGGAGAAAAAAAAACAAAAACAAAAGCCAATCAGAAGAAGATAGCCTAGAGACCGTCGCGAGTCGAGCGACATTTATGACCATGATCATTAAAGTAAACACAACTTGGGTTTGACAACGTTTTCAAACGATGAATTAACAACGATTATTGCCAGCCGTGGAAGGGACGTAGTTCAGCAAAAGGTTCCGGCCCCTTTCTTGATTCGAAAAAGCAGCAGGTTTCTTAAGGTCGAGGGTCCTTTCGATTCGACCGTCGAGTCCATCGAAGGCGAGGAAGGATAGAAGAGGAGGGTTCGTTTCTTCTGCTTGGGAAGGGGGTAGGTGAAAGCACGTGTAAAGCTAATCTCCCGTCTTTGGTGCGGTGGCACCGCTCCCCTGATTTAGCATTGACGCCATGCAGACGAAGAGCTTCGTTAGGGCAAACGGAGGGGTAGCTCTCTCGGGCATCCCGTCCAACAAATCATTACGATGCCCCCCACAACATGTTGACGATTCAGTAGACTTTGGTAGTTTGAAACTCATGCAAATCTGTGTCTCTATCTGCCCGCACGAGGAGCCCTACTTCCTCGCGTAAGACATTAACTAGTAGGATGCAAGCAACCCTTTGTCTGACCATATCATGTCGGTTTTGACCCCCGGAAAGCTGTCTGTTGCGAGACTCGTGTTGGATCTTTATGAAAGGGCCCCGACTTTACATATTCTTTGTTTTTATTGTGATTGTTTCCACTTGTCTAAATGAACGGCGGAAAAATCCTATATATGGTATCTGTTCGGTCTCTGCATGCAAACCATGTGAATGATGATACTCGCAAAAGGTAAACTCAGCGAGTGGGCCTTGTTAGCAACTTCGTCCGTTTATTTTAGTACTTCCTTGTTCAGGGAAAAAAAAAAAAAAAAAAGGAAAAGAGGAGAAAAGGGGGAAAAAAGAAAAGAAAAGATGAAAAAATATTAGAATATTATTAAAAATTGTCCAACGGTCATGCCACGTATAATGGTTAGCATCCTCCTCAGTGATTTTTTGTTAAAATTGACCGGATAAATTTAATTGATAAAATGTGAAAATGTTTATGATTCAATTGGAAAATTGAAAGGTTTAGCCATTCTAATTGTTCAAATGATAAATCATACGTTATTTGATAACGTTGATTATTATATGCTGAGTTGGATTTTTAAATATGATGAGTCGACATACCCATCTTTTTTTCTGTCTATATTAGAAAAGGAAAAGAAAATAGATGAGGGGCTTTAAATATCTCATGTGGAATTTTTTTTCTAATTTGAGATGAATTTCTTCTATGGATAATTTATGTGTAACTTTTTTTGGTCTACCATTCAAACTTAAATTAAGAGGTTAAAAGTCATATCGTAGATTTTGATAACCTGGATCAATGCAACATAGACATTAAGTACTTTCATACATCAAATTGAACAAATAAAAAATTCAAGGACTATATTAAACATTTACTAATAGTTCAAAGATCATATTGAACAAATTAAAAGTTTAGAGACGACATTGCACATTAAACCAAATTTTAGAGACCATCTATGTAATTTTTCTTTCAATATTTTATTTTAGAGTGCTCTATTAAATTTTGAACCCAAGATCATAGGAAAAGAAGCAACTTCCTTGCAATTTAAGTCAACACATTATTATCACGTGGGTGGCGCGCACAATACAAGTGTACATTATGGGAGAAAAGACTAGCAACTCTTCATTTCAAATCATTTCCGCACCAAATTTTCCCCAGAGGATTATTGAATGTAATAATCATATTTTCAAATAATATTTAATTTTTCATTGCAATCAAAATATTGTTAAATAATTTTGCTTACTTTATGTAAATATAGTATGTCTTATACTTGATCATTATTACACTAATAGTAACCTAAAGTGCATAATCCATAAATAACTATATTACTTATTAAACAAGAGTTCATAAATAATCATCTAAACATCAGTATAACCATTATAATGTTTGCGACTTATCAACCACGCCAGTACAGTGTCAAAGAAATTGACATGTTGATATATTCGTGACATGCGCATAAAGTTAGATTAGTTACAGATGTCGGCAAATAACTACTAAAATTTTAAAAAAAGTTCATCAATAACCAATTGAGCGTTAGTATTTTCATCATAATGCTGTTTAATTTACAAACTACATTTATCAAGTTTGTAATGCATTAATTCTTTTGCACGTTGGTAAATTCACCATGATATACTAACCATACTTGTGATAAATTTCTAATAAATGGTACTTTGCTAATCACACTTAAAAAATTTCAATAAAAAAAAAAAAAAAAAGCTTAAGCTCTGTTTGTTTGTGTTCTTTTTTTCTGGTTATGAACACAATTTTGTTTTTTTTTTTTTTTGAGAGAAAAAAAAAGAATAGAAACGTGTTTGTTTTGTTCCAAATCTTTTTTTTATTCTGGGAACAAATTTTCAACAGAAACAAGAAATAAAAAACTTGTTTTCGTTCTAACACTTCCGAAAAACAATTTTTTTTCATATTTTTTTTCTCTTTCTTTTCTTCTTCTTTTTTTCTTTGGTTGGTTGTCGGCCTTGGCCATAGCCGACGATTGGTGAGGGTCGGCGACCTCGCCGGAGCATCGTAGGCCTCCAACGAGGTCGAGCGTTGCCGGTGGCTTGGGTGAGCTCGAGCTCGCCTAGCCAAGGTGAGACCAAGCCTCGCCTAGCCATGGCGAGGTGAGGGGTGGGCGAGTCTCGCCGAGGTGGGCGAGGCCGCCGGCCCCGTTGGTCGGTTGCCGGCCATGGCCGAGGCCATGTTGACCGGCCAAAAGGAAGAAAAATGAAAACAATGAAAAAATAAAAATAAAAATATTAAAAAATTAAAAGAAACAAAAAAATTATACAAGTTTACCAAATATGTTTATGTTCTTTTTCTATTCTAGGAAAAAACGTTTACCAAACACGTTAGTTTTTCTCTTCTAATAGAATTGTTTAACTAATAGAAATAGTTTTTGGTAGTTTTTGTTAAATGTGAAAGGAATAATTAATTTTCGAGAATGTAGGTAAAACGTTCGTAATTTATGAGCCAAACACATCCTTATTTAACGATTGAGATGCCGGGGCAAATTCTTCCTAGTGTCGGTAGTTTAGCGACCACAAGTGTAAATGTGAAAGGAGCTGGTAACTTATTAATTTATCGAGATGTAGGTAAAGTCATCGCAGGTTCGTAATTTATGAGCTACACACTCGAAAAATTTGGAAAGGAGCCGATACTTTGCTAATTTATTTAAAATGTCGGTAGATTCTCTATAGTGTGGGTAGTTTACTGACCAGACTCATAAAATTCCAAGGAAGTTAGTGATTTACTAATTTAAGGACCAGTCGCAAGCATGTACAATTTTTCTACGACTCAATGCCTTAGGAGAGACAGGGAAACCCACCTCTCTTCGACCAAAATTCCATGATCATACACCGATGGGTCGATCAGCCCCCGGTTGAAGAAGCCATTAAGCGTCTTCTCCGATATGACCCTCACGAACACCGTGACGTGCAACTCCATGGCCTCTGTTTATGCCGAAAACGGGAGAACCCGAGATGCGCGGAAGCTGTTCGACGGAATGCCGCATCGGGACATGGTTTCTTGGAACACCGTGATTGCTGGGTACCTGCATGACGATCGGATCGAGGGAGCTTATCAGTTGTTTGAGAAAATGCGTAAAAAGAACCGTCATTCCGTGGCTTTGATTATAAGGTGCTCTATGCGGAGTGGACAGCTTGAGGGAGCGGGGAAGCTGTTTGATTTGGTTTCTGATAAGCAAGATGTAGTATTGTGGAATGCCGTGGTAGTGGGTTATGCAAAGAAGGGCAAATTCGATGTAGCTAAGGTACTTTTTCATGAGATGCCGGTTAAGAATTTAGTTTCACGAAATTCAATTCTTGCGCTTGCCCATACAAAGACTCAGAAAGTACGTTCGGCATTCTTGATGAAATGGTGGACCGAGACATCGTCTCATGGAATTTAATGCTAGATAAATTTGTTCAGTTGGGTGACGTGGACTCTGTTAGGGACTTAGAAGGATTCCGGACCCCAATGTTGTTTCTTGGGTGAGTATATTTTGTGTGGGTTGATGCCAAATGGAAGCTTCCTGGAGGCCAGGAGACTCTTTGACGAGAAGCCTAGTAGAAATACAGTTTCATGAATCGCATTGATTGCAGGGCATATTAATAACTGCCAAATGGATGAGGCCATCGGCCTGTTTATGGAAATGCCAGAAAGGGATTCCGTGTCACGGACTACTGTGATTAATGGACATGTTATATATCACGAGGAATAGGGTGGAGGGAGTACCTATAATGATGGGTCTGGCCTGCATTCTTCTAGTAAATCTGCAATGGTAACTCCCATGGGTATCTTAACACACTCCCGCGCAGTAATTATGGTCTTCACATTCATTTACATCTGACAGACAGTAACGGGGTAACTCAACAAATGTCTAAAAGATGGTGAATGTGTAGATTATAAGTACCATAAAAAGGCTTTAGACGATTCTCTATCTGCTTCAAAACATCTGCTATCACTCTGAAATGATATGTTTCACTGATAATGTCTCTTTAAGCAATTTTGTCATCTTTTAGTGTGAAGGATATACAATTAGCAGAGAAGATTACCTTGGCATCCATCTGTAAGGTAAGGATTTCCCCAATAGCCATAGCAGCAGGCACATTGAGCGGTTAAGTTTTCAGCGAACAGATAAGATGGGGAGTCAGATGGAAAGCCGCAATAGTAATCCATGGAAGGAGAATCCAATATAGGATAATACGTCAATCCAAGCGCATTGAGAACAGTTGTGTTCAATCCCCAGTCCAGAACAACGGGGTCCAGAACAACAGGGACATATTCCAAGTCCGGTCATAAAGTCAGCGGGTTTGTCATTTTTGCCACGAGCCACTGTTTGTTGACGGGAAAAGCATATTTGCAACCCTTTTCTCACCTTTACTGGAATTGCTCCTCCCTATACTCATGTTGAGCACAATGAATTTTATGCGGTGAGTTTACGTCCAATTAAGTTGTTTTACTTATTTATACCGTAGACTTAGATGTAATCTAGATGTGAGAAATATTCAAGCATGAAAGTGATTATAATTTTTTGATTCTGCGATTATTAGTGGATTATTTGTTATTGGCCCTCTCTTGATGTAGGTACTAGCACGTGGACTGAACCACGGTGTTCTTTGTTTTTTCTTATTTATTCTCTGGTGTATTTATTTAATTACAAGATCCGGTTAGCTTTTCCACATTATATTACAACAACTTGTCTATGTTGTATGTGATCTGCTCGTTGCTCATGGCACTACAGTTTGTACAGAGAAAGTTCTTTCTCTAGCACCGTTTTCTAGAAAGAGGACAGTAAATATTATACTCACCGTTTTCCTGGATTCCTTGCAGATGTCACAATGAAATTAGCAAATTGTGGCCAGATGTTGAGGAGCTTCGGCTGTCAAATCTTTTATATCAATATATCATGCTTCACAACGAAAGGTAAAAGACATGAATGGATTGAATTCAATCAGACAAAACATGAGGTTGTTAATACTTCAATACTGAAATCTGATTTTGAATATTTTCAGAAATGACTCTCGTTCTGTGTATGATATCGCGCTCTTCATTTGAAAAATAAAGTGTTAGAAGAGTCGAGGCAAGGAGCCCATGAACTCGAATTTCAGATTCAATCTATGTCATTTACCAAAACACCATGGCAGTGCTTGTTTAGGAGAATACTTGGTTTCTGTTGTTATCGCATTTCATTCATCAAGTGACGATCCTCTGACCATTTTTTCATGGTTTGTCTCTCATCTCAAATGATGTAGAATAATAGCGACCTGTGCCCTCATCACGAAAGATGCCAATAACCTGTTGTTTATAAGTGGATTCATAGCTATCGCTGCGAGGTAGCTCAGTTGAAGCATGCAAAAATGTCACACAGGGAGATTTTCTGCTTCTACTATGGAAGATAATGAAAGTTCAAATGTATTCACGTTTTTGTCAATAGCTGTCATAAGTTCGACTCATTCACCGACATCATGAGGTTTAGCTAAATGACTAATTTCCTTTCTTTACTCGCTTCTGGTATTTCAAAGCGCTGATTCCTATGCCAGAGTGCTAACCTTGCTTTGCAGGTTAGTGTGCCGCTTATTGTAACAAGAAGGAAAAATTCGGCAGGCAATCAAATGGTTCAAGGTGGAAGCTAAGTCAGGAGCTTGAAAGCTCTAATACTATGAAAGAAGACAAACGAGAATCAAAGAAGGAGAGGATGACGGAATTTTAGGGAAAAATTTTGTATCTCTCTTTTCTTATTCCCTAAATGTACAATGCTCTGTAAATATAGTACAAGGTGTATAAAATGAAAGGAAAGAATATATCCTATGAATCAATTTTAATATCGGATTGATCCAGTCTAATCCTTGATTGATTTAATAGATCAATCTCAATCCGAATGTACTCCCATCTTGAGCATATCTTCCAACAAACTCGCATTTGATGTCGAACCACTTGTTGGAATAACAGTTTTCTCCTATTCCAAATGGGAAAGGAATAGCAACGTTTCCACAGTACTAGGAGCAACCGGGCTTTGCTAGAGGCGCCATGGGTTGTTCTGGTGCGTTGTGCAGTAGGAATGTCAGCAAGAGAATGGAGTGGAAAAGCCAAGGGACCACCATTGCCAAAGGCACATACATGACTTACTTCTTCAGCACCATCATGCAGAAAGAAGGGACTACATATAATACCTGTGCAGTTATGAGCTCGAAGACAGGATTCAGGCGGCAGACCGACATAGTAAGATTACGAGATTGAACTAATCAAATGGATGTTTAATTTTCAGACCTTGAACCAGATGTCTTTTGCCGGACTAATAGAAGATTGACAAAGGAAATTATCTGAGCTGTGGCCAGACACTCTGAGTTTTCAACATTAGTCCGTAAATATACGAAGAACTTCTTGCTCCGCTACAAGAGGACGGGACTTGAATGGGTGGGGACTTCCATGGGGCAAGGTACAAGATCACTGATATTTTAAATACTTAATTCTTTTCTAAAGAAAATTCGGAAAATTTTGAGTAGATGATGACTGACATTATGTTTATAATATTCTCTGTACTTAATGTTGACAAAAAGAAAAGGCTGAAGTCTTGGAAGATTAAGAAGGAGAAGCCCATGAACTTCCATTTGTGGTGTTAACCAAGACGCCATGGGTGACCCAGTGACAGGTTATAGTGGAGAAGCTAGGATTTGAGTGCCATATCAGAGGGAAAAAGCAAAAGACAAATGAGAAAACATATGTCCTGGAAGATGGCAAATACTAGAAATCAATTCTTCTAATCAAGTACAAAATGGCCTCACTTTTCAGCACCTAAATTTCACGTCATTAGCCATGGACAGGACATCCGACAAAAAGAAGATTCCTAATAACTGGAATACGTGTGAATCTGTTTCGAACGATAATAGAACTTTATTTCTTCCTAAAAATAACAATAACAAACTCAACGCTGGGAAAAGGACAACCTAGGCATGCAGCCCGCATGTGCATTTGTGCGATGATTCCTCATGAAGATTTAATATCTAGAAGTGAATGAACATCCGGAAATGATATTAGATCCACATCTAGATCTGACCTCATGGATGTCCAAACATCATCCCAGCTGGTGTTGTTGCTTGAAAAGTCCATATCGCCGCAGTTTTGTACATCAGGGAGGATTTTGCAACATTCTTATCCTCTCCAGCTCCATGGCTACTTCCTTCATTGAAGGTCGTCTCTTCCCCTTGAGGTCTAAGCATCTCTTTGCAACGAAAGCAACTGCCATGATCTCTTCTTCCTTGCCTTGCTTCGAGACGTCAGAATCAAGAATATCAACTAAATGGTTCTCCTCCATGGAAAGTATATAGTATGTTGCCAAACCTCTGTGCTCTTCAGGCCTAACCATGGAGATTGGCTTTTGACCGGTCAAAAGCTCCACAAGGACGACACTAGAACTGTAAACATCACTTTTGTCGGTAAACTGACATGATCAGAAGTATTCTGGATCAAGGTACTCGAATGTTCCTCGCACTTGCATCATAGCGTGGGTTTGGTCTATGGCAACAAATTTGGAAATCCCAAAGTCCTCTATCTTTGCCCTGTACTTCTCGTCCAACATTATATTTGTGGACTTGATGTCTTGATGGTAAATCGGTATTGATGCAGAAGAATGCAAGTAAGAAAGAACCCAGGCAACTTCAGCAGCAATTCTCAAGCGCATCTCCCATGAAAGCATGAGCTCTTTCTTTAGGTCATGGAGATAGTGACTAAGTGTCTTGTTGGGGATAAATTCATGGACAAGTAAGGGGTAGTTGCATCTCAAGACAATACCCCAAGAACTTGACCACATTTCAACATTAACCTGCCACAGGATGATCGGTTCATTAATGAACTATTCCACTTTCTGCACATTTGGCGAGTGTTTCACTAGATTTCTTGACGGCAACAATTCTTCCCTCCTCCAGCATTCCCGTGCAAACGGTTCCTTGATCACCTTGTCCCAGTAACCTTGCCTCACTAAAATTGTCGGTTAGAGTTGAACAGTTCTCCTTTCCCTACATGATTGCCGCCTTCACTGGAAGAAAGTTGCTGTTTCAGTAATATACCACCACTTCACTCTAAGAATCTTTCCTTTTGCTTTCACCTCTTCCTCCTCTTCATTACTCTGCATAACCTCCATAGAAGAACAAGCAAAGCTACTGCAACAAGGCCCACGCCTATGGCTTATTTTGAAGGAAAAAAAAAGAACCAGTCAGTCAAAATATTCACTCGCCCAAATTTAGTGTGCATTATGCAATAAAAAAGCCGTTTTACATTTCATTATGGTCAAAAGTTTAAAGATTTTTGTGAAAACTGTTCCTTTTGATCGATTAATTTTAGTGCTCAACTATTTTATCATTTTGAGCAATGCACAAAATCACGAATAATTCCATCTTTGTCTCAGGCAAAGAGCCTACGTTTTCCTTGGTCTCCTGTTGTCCATTGCAGAGTGCCAGAATTTTGTTCTATTTACATGACAAGATGCAATGCACCTTTTGAAAGACTATACAGAACATCCTTCAACATGATGCGCACGTAATATTAATTCATCTAGAAGGATTTTAAAAGTTTCTAGTATGTGATGGAATACCGATAGTGACAAATCTAACCATCCAGTCGTGATCTACACATTCATAGGACCATGGCCAATTCTCACACATCCAAGGGCAATTGTTCAGTGCTGGATTTTTGCATACGTCGACATCTTCATGGAAGACAATGAAAATTCTGGTCACTCATCAACATGCCTTAACAGGACAACATCATTTTTGCTACGAAAATTTAGGCCAACAGAAGACCACATCTTTTTAAAGGTAGCTTAGCAGAATGTCGATTCTCTGGCTAGTTAAAACTTTGCAAATAAGCTATCCTCCTTGTCGTCTTATGAGTTAACTGAAAGACCAACCCTTGAAAACCATGTATTGGTTGGGGCAAAAGCCGACAGGAACGCCGTCAACATGATTCACAAAATTGTCGTTTGGTCTGCAGAAGATACATCAAAATACATCTACTAGTAGTGGTCCTTTGCACTGCAACTTCTACGCAGCAACCTTCATGGATTGTAACCGGACCATTGAAAAAGACAAAGCTAATCGCTTACAAACCAAGAAATTTTATCACATGAACAATGGAATTTGCGTATCTGGGATGGAGTCAAGTCAATTCTCAGATCAACTCTCTTCAACAGAAAATTCTCTTCTATTTCGCTGGGTTGAAACACTAAACTCTTCCAATTCCAAGCAAAATCAAAATCTCATGATGAAGTCTTCAAACTTGATAACGGGTAATCTTCACCAGACAACAGCCTAGGGAGCAGAAAATCAGTTGCAAGCGATCGGAGACAATGTAGATTCAATGACGCACGACGTATCAACAAGAAAATTTGCTTTACCCTGACAATCTGCAAGGTACGCATTCCCGACGTAACCTGGCCTGCAACAACACCTGTACAATCTCGGCATCGATTCGCCATAATACTCGCAACCATACGAATCCCTTCCGCTCAATCCGATCCCACTCGCCATCTCTTTCGAATCCCCCACTCCAGCACTCCAGGCACGAACTCCATCTCTCTCGTCACCCTCAGATCCTTCAAGTCGTTAAACGATAACCATTCCTTATCCGCCAAGAAAGCGAGCCTGCACTCCTCTCCGACGGCGACAGCGTCGGCGACGCTGATCCGCTTGAACTTCACACCCAATGCCTGGAGCCCCGACGGGATCGAGGTCCCGCAGCAGCCGACGCCGGAGCAGTCGCTGAAGTTCCCGAGGCCTCCTCCGTCGCAGCGGGAGGATGCATCCGACGACGGCGGTGGGGTTGATGGAGCGGTAGGCCGGGAGGGAAACGTTGAGGACCTGCAAGCGGCGGTTCCGGAGAATTGGGACGGCGGCGCTCTGGCCGCAGACGATCGTGAACCGCTCGTCGGGGAAGCATCGGGCTGGGCCGGGGCGAGCCCAAAGGGAAGGTTACGGACATGTTCCGGCGCTTGGGCTCGTATCCGGGCTTTTGCGGTACGAATTGTGGGCGAGGGACAAACAAACGATGATGGCGAGAGTTTATCGATGGGGGCATTTTTTTTTTTTTCCTGGTTCCAACGGAGATAACGGTTGGTGTCAATTGTTGTGTTTACATATGAATTTTTGGAGGTTAAACAGACAGTTCAAATGATAAGGATTTTGCACTTTTAACAAGTACGTCATGGATAATTCATAAAAAAATCTTCTAATCTTGGCATATGTGCCCTATATCAAACCGAGTTGAAATAGATCAATTCGATTCGATCCGTGAAAGTTGATTTTATATGTCATCTCATAAAATAAAATAAAATAAAAAACTACATTTCTAGGAAGCTCAAGCCAAAGAAAGTTCCCTTGTGTATGGGGACATTGATTAAACGAGACCCATTTTTTTGGGTCATTAGACCCAATTGGAGTATCATTGATTGACATATTTTGAGGACTGCTATCCCAACAGATAATGTGAGACTTGTAGAATTATTGTCATTAGCCATAGTCAAGTCAACATAGAAAAGGATGCCCACAAATAAAGTTCCAAGCACTTGCATTCATATACGACAACACAGAAAGATAGAATATTTCTAAAACGACTAATTAGGGGTATTCTGGTATAATAGTAAATACTAGTGAAAAGCTAAAGTAAACTAACGAGAAATTAAGAAGAAATAATATATTCATCATTGGGAAAATTATCCAAAAAGTAATAGGCCTATTACACTTTTACCAGTTTAGTCTTAAAATTTTTTTTTTTTATTATGACAATTAAGTCCTAAATATTTTTACATTTTGCTAGCTAAGTTGATCTAATGTAGGACGATTGGATTTCCATTTAAAATTGGTTGAATAAACTCAATTTACAAAATTAATAAATTAAATAATAGGCTTAGGACTTTTTAGACAATTTTCCCAATCATCACTGATACGAGAAATACAAAGAGTAAATCAAAAGGGTTCATGAACCTAGTATATTATTTTTGGGCACTTCTTAGCATAATCAACATTATTCTGCAACTCACATGCAAAGTCTCATATTACAGAAATGCATCTTCATCTCGGCGATAAGAGTGATTGATCCTCCTCCATTGAAGTTAGCTCCACTTCTGCTCCCAATTGCATCAACATGGGAATCGCACCCGAAGCGTGGATAGATCCAGTTCTAACGCGATGGATCTCTTCTTCATTTTGCCAGACGATTGTGGGATTCCGTAGTGATTGTACTCGCTCCAATTCCATCACCACTTCCTTCATTGTAGGCCGGTACCTTCCATTAGGGTTTAAGCATCTTTTCGCCAAATTAGACACCGAAATAATTTCTTCTTTTTCACCATGGTCTAATACCTCCTTATCAAGAACATCGAATAAGCGATTCTCCTCCATCAAAATGACGAAGTACGAAGCTAGATTTCTACCCTCTTCCACCCTCAGTTGAGAAATTGGTTTTTCTCCGGTCAGTAGTTCGACAAGGACAACTCCGAAGCTATAGACATCGCTCTTGTCTGTAAATTGACTTGTTTGGTAGTACTCCGGGTCCAAGTATCCAAAGGTTCCTCTCACCATTGTGGTCAAGTGAGTTTGGTCGATGGTAATTGCTCTAGAAGCTCCAAAATCCGCCACTTTCGCTCGATATTTTTCGTCCAAAAGTATATTCGACAACTTAATATCCCGATGATACACCGGTTTGGCCACAACAAAGTGCAAATACGAGAGAGCCCCAGCAACTTCATTGGCAATTCTTAGACGCACCTCCCAAGAGACAGGAAATTCTCTGGCTGGACCATGAAGATATTGATAAAGAGTTCCATTGGGGATAAATTCATATATCAGAAGAGGGATTTCACTCTCCAAACAGAATCCTAACAGTTTGACCACATTTCTGTGATTGATTTGAGAGAGAATAACAATCTCATTGACAAACTGTTCGATTTGTCCGGTATCGACAACTTTTAATTTCTTGACTGCAATGATCATTCCATCCATCAACATTCCCTTGTAAACAGTTCCTTGACCACCTTGACCCAATATTCGATTCTCGTTAAAATGGTCCGTAGCCGTGTCTAACTCCATTGAGGCAAATAATTTGCCTTTCTCTACATGATTGTCTTCAATAGAAGATAAGCATTGTTGCAGCAAAAGTCCGCCATTCTGTTTGAAGAATTTTTGTTTGAGCTTTGCCGTCCGCCTTCTTTTGATGTATTTGTACAACCACCAAGAAAGCAATAGTAATACTATGGCTCCCATAGCCGTGCCCCCCACTGTGTCAAAAAGAGTCAACGGGAATTGCTAATGGATAATGTTGTGAATGTTTTTATATACTCTATGGTTCTACGTAACTAATTTCACCTTCATCGTCAAGAAATTAGCTTCCACTGATTTGAGCAAGTGTCTTCATTCTTTGAAGAGAGAAAGACGGAAAGGAGTATTCACTCAACAAAAGAATTCGAAATATCATGCATCATTTACGGGGTGAGAAACAAATATACAATCAGTTTGGTAAATGCATAAACTAGGAAAATACAATTAAGTTAAAAGCATAGTTGAATTCACAGAATATGAAAGCACCATTAAATTGAGTAGAAATGGTAATATTTTTTGCCTTCATGCAAATGAAATTGCAATATATAGACGAAAAAAGGAGCAGGCAGTGTACGTACCTATCAGAGTGATAGTCTTATTGTCTATGCAGTTGTATAACCCCGGTCGATTCACACATATCCCCCGACAGTTGAGATTTGGATCTTTGCACTCATCGATATCTGATCGATATTAAATAATGGATGGGATCATATAATAGAAAGAAGCAAAAACAAGAAGCAGTTTCAATATATATGATTTCGGACTAAATATTCAAGAATCAAATTCGGTCTGGATTCTTCAGTATTACTAATTTGTTAGCATCCATCACCTGGTTTGAACAATATAATTGTTCGAGCTATATTCACGGGCTTTTCGTAGGATTAGAGCTCACATGGCTTTGGATAAAGATGAAGGCTAAGATATAAATTAGAAGTGGACGTTCTAATCTCACCTTGGCATCCCTGGGGAAGATAAGAATTCCCACTATAGCCTTCAATGCAATAACATTGCGCACTCGACCCGAAAGGAGCGCAGGTGCTGGAGCCGTCTTTGTGGTAAAAACTCTGCAGATCAAACAAAGCTACCCCCCATTCGAGCACCACCGGAACGGTCAGTGGTAGTAAACTGGATATATTAGTGGAAGACCACCACCTTCTGTCGACCAAGAAGCCGTAGCTGCATTCGGCATCCACTGTGGCTATGGCTTTGCCATCGAGATTCTTGAATTCTACACCGTATCTGGCGATTCCATCAGGGATCGAAGTAGTACAGCAAAAGGTATCATTGAAGCAAGATGGTGAGTTGGATTCGCAGGAAGAGTTGCATCCTAAGACCGCCTCAGTGCTGACCATGAAGGCCATGCTGTGACAACCTCCGGAAACAAAAATATTTTCACTCTGGGAGTAAAAGAAAGTGCGGGAACTGTCCGTTAAGTCCACCGGGGGGTCGCTTTGTTGGCTCGTAGTACAATTAGGATGGGAGTAGAATATCGGCTGCCGAACCTTAATGAGGCCTTGGTAGGATGGACTTTGTGGTAGCGAGATTTCTAACACCACCACTCTGAAATTCTTTAGTACTGGAGTAGAGATGTTATGGGTTCGCTGGCAATCGATCTCGTACCGGGGAGCCATGAAGCAGCCGTCTCCGATTCCAAAAGGATAGGGAATGTCAGTGAAACTGCCACATGTGTCTGGACAGCCCGGTAAGGCCAGACTCTGAGAAGGTGATTCTGCTTCAGCTGCTAGAACAAGCATGAGAATAACAAATGCCGTCTCAGATACCGGTTTCGGCTTTGCTAGGACCATTTTCTCCCGATTCATCCTTGGCAGTCTGCTCCTACAGTTTGCTATTGCTAGAAAAAAAGATCTCTCTCTCTCTCTCTCTCTCTCTCTCTCTCTCTCTCTCTCTCTGAGAGTTTGGGTCTCCCCACTACTAATTGACTTGACTCTGCTATTTAATGCAACCATTGGTGGAGTTTATATCATTTTCTCTTCATGCAATGTCTTCTTCTTTTCTATCCTTTTTTTCATATAATTGAACTTTTCCTTTTTATATCATTCTTTTACTATTGATCATTACTCATTAGGAATTTTTTGTGCGTTCCTACTTTCCAATTTACTATAATCAAGAGGAGCATCTTGTTGAAAAGCACCATCCACGGGACTTCAACTAAAGTGCGAACCAATCATGAGTTGGTTTTAATAATCTCTTATTGATGTAGTTTCCAACGATGAATATCCTCCTCTTTAGTCCTCCCTCAACTAAACAACCTAGACAGCCTAGAATTGAATCCTAAATGTTTTCCCATATGAAAATATTTTATGAAATTTTAATTTACACTACCATTTTCACATGCTTTGCCTTGATTATTTTCAAACGTTATATTAATATTAGAATGTTAACATGGAATGTTAGCCAATGAACCCAAACTAAATTGACCTCATAATATATATGGGCGTATATAAATTGTTTTTCCCAACTTTCAAAGCCTGAATTTTCAACAAATATTCTTTTAAAAAAAATGATACATTTTTGCCATAAAAAAATATTAGCGGGTGTAAATACAAGGGAAAAAAATAAGGGCGCTTTTGTCATTGCCTTACATAAATGGGGTTTGCAAAACTTTATATATGATAGTTCTTAAAAAAATTCAAAGAAATAGCAATTGGAAAATATATTGTGCAATTCATTCGATCACCTCAAAACTATCTATATCTTTGTAAAAGAACGACAATGAAGGTAAAGTTAATTACTATGGGTAAAACATGTACAAGATTGAGCCACATGGCATGTTCTCGTTATGGTCACATTAGCAACCATCAAATATTAGCAAAACACTTTTTTTTTTTTTATTTCTAATTCTTATGCATATTTTGAAAATAACTGTTTCAAAATGATTAATTATGTAAATATAAATTTAATGTAGATTATTATGTGATTTTTGAAAGATTCTTAACAATATAGCAGTACTTATTATAACATAATATCTTATAGTTGACTTAGAAGATATTTCTCCAAATATTTACATTTGAAAATTGCACGGGAACAAGCATGTAATAAAGTAATAAGGGCATGTTATGTCAAATTGAATTATCAAACATGATTCCCATCACCTTTATGGTTTATGATGACAGGTCCATTCAATTTATAGTTGGTAAGGATAAAATTTGAATTAAGAATTACAATAAGCTTTTTAATGAAGTTTTGAAGGGTTCACAGCATAATATGTCTCTTCTAGAAGTCTTGAAGAAATTCCCATAGTACTCTTCACAAATACTTGACATTAAAGTATTCATAAAAAATAATCCATCATCGACAAAAAATTAATGGCACATATTTTATCAATAAATGAAAATTACCATATCAACAAAATAAAAATAATTTCTTCCTGGTGTTTCCCAAAAAAAAAAAGTTATCCGAGAAAAATATGCGCTCATATATTTCAACATCAAGAAAAATGAGATAAATAAATATTATATTGGCGTATAATCAACTTAGCAACTTGTAGGAATGCTAATTAAAATTTTAAGTTGTTAATTTTCAAAACAGGTGTTGCTTCACCAAGAAATATCCAATGAGTATGTGTCACTGTTATCAATGTGTTTGCTAGTATTCTTATTCTAAAAAGAAATTAAGGGAATCCTAGATATACATAATACTAAGGGTTTTCTATAATACAAATTGAATTCCGCATATTTCAACAAAATGCTCAACTATTCTCTTTGTGATGCATTTTCTTGGATGATCAACTCTTGCCAAAACAAAAGGATGGACATCAAATGGTTACCAAAAATATAGGGAGGATTTATGTAAAAGACAAAATCGAAACATACGGAATCACAAGATGATAGACATTATCTCTAGCTCTCTATAAATGGAGAGGAGCAAATAGAGGAGAGAAAAGAAACCGTTTTGAAGGTTCAACACAAGTAGCTTGCTTGACTTTTCTACACCAAGTCTATAGCACAAGAAGGGAATTTACTTTCACTTTCCATTGGACCATCAATGGCCCTGCACAGCTAAAAGAAGTACAGACATTTGATAATGCGTTGTTGAAATATAATATGCGGAAACAATGGGATCTTGCAATTTACATTAATGCGAAATCACCAGAGAAATAAATAAACGAAAAATAATAAAGACATCGAAATTTACGTGGTTCGGTCAGATATCGCACTGCATTCACAATGGGAGAAGCCCAAAGAACAAATAATACACTATAATCGGAAAAATCAAAATTTACAATCACTCATACTATTCGAATATTTTTAAATACTATATTTAACTCAAAACCCAAAATATTTATAATAAATAACTTATTTAGACATAAACTCACGACATACAATTATCACGCGTTCAAATTCGAAACAAAAACGCGTGTGGCTTTATGTAGCTTGAGGCGTGCGGCTTCTTCGTGCAGCTCCTTTTCTTTCGTAGGGTTTTTTTTTTTAAGCCGCTTCACGCACGCCAAAAAAGAAAATCGTGTGCCCAAAGGTCAAATATTTGACCTGGGCCCACCAGCACTCTTTTTTCGGCTCCACGTGCAGACTCCACCCTTTAATTTCCATCGGCGAAAAGGAAACTCAGGCGTGGAATATTGTGTGTGTACGCGGGCCCCACGAGGATAACTTTCGGCTTCTGCAGTAGAAAGAGAAAACCTTTTCTTCCTTTGCTCTCCTTTTTTTTTTTTTTTACTTTATTCTATTATTTTCTAATTTTATAAATGGTCAAGAGTCCAACAAAACTTTTTATTCAATTTAAAATTTACTTGAAAATTTTTATCAACAAATTCGATTTAACAAATCGTTATCCGAATTCGACTCGGCATTAATTTAACAAATATATTAATAAAAATGACAAACTATAAAAAGAACTTTTGTCAATGTAACTTTCGGCTTCTGCAGCAGGCGTGGAATATCGTGTGTGTGTTTGCCCAACTCACGAGGATAACTTTCGGCTTCTGCAGTAGAAAGAGAAAACCTTTTCTTCCCTTTTTTTTTTTTTTTTTTACTTTATTCTATTATTTTCTCTTTTATAAATGGTCAAGAGTCCAACAAAACTTTTTTATTCAATTTAAAATTTACTTGAAAATTTTTATCAACAAATTCGATTTAACAAATCGTTATCCGAATTCAGACTCGAGACATTAATTTAACAAATGTGTTAATAAAAATGACAAACTGTAAAAGAACTTTTGTCAATGTAATAGTGAAGAACATAAAGCGACACGACTATCACCAGAGAAAAATCCCTCAGAATGTGCTGAAGCATCTATTTGATGGCAAAGTGATGGGAGAGACGGTAGACTATCACCAAAAAAAAAAATTACAATTTTTTTCTTTTTCCCTTTTATTTTATTTTATTTATTTTTTTTTTACTTTTCTTTTTCTTTTTGTCCTGGCATGTGGCCTATTCGGGCAATGGCCAGCAAACCGCCACAAACTAGGGCCAACAAGGCAGAAGAGGGGTGGTTGGTGAGGGGAGGCCTAGCTGCCAGCTATTGCTGTAGACCAGTTGGTGGCCAAAAGAAAAAGAAAAAGAATAAAAAAATTTCAAAAATTATCGATATCGGCAAATTTGTCAAAATTAATTGAAATGACTAAATAGACATATCGTCAAGAGATTTAAGACTCAATTAGCATATCATTTCAGCTTAAAAAAAATTAGTTTAGTAAATTTTCAAAAGGTTTATGACTAAGTTGATATAATTAAACATTCATGACCGAATTGACTGACTATAATAGGAAATTGTCTCATAACCATGCTCATTGCGAAAAACCACAGAAATACCATATAAGGAAATTGTGAATGCTTCTCATGGTATTGCTTATTCCATGTTAGTTCAGTACATATATTCTTTCAACATTGTTGCTCTGAATTGAACTCTACATTCATTAACTGATTCTTATCAAAAGGTATTAGGTGCGATTAATTTTTCCATAAATTTGTTCAGCAGCAAATATACATGTATAGAGCTATCTATTTGACTAGACTTTATATGCTAAGTGCATTTATGTAATGTTCTCACTAGAAGTTAAAAGCATTGTCTGGATTTAAAAACCCAAAACTGAAAACCAATGTTCGTGATTTTCATTCAGGATTCGTTTGTTTCACGGAAAATGGGTCATTTCCGGAAAATGTTTTCCCAGAAGTCATTTTCTAGGAAAATGACAATATTTTTCTGGTGTTCGGCTAAAACCTAAAAATGTTTCGGAAAATATTTTCTACTCCCCAAATTAGCGAGCGTGAACGCTGCTCGAGGCCGCGATCGACGGCACGAGTTTGAGATTGATGAGCTTTGAGGTTCACCTTGGTCCAACAACTGGCAAAAAAGAAGATGGGAAACAAAGAAAGGAAAAAAAAAAAAAAGAAAAAAAGAAAAGAAAAAGGAAATTAAAAAAATCGAATTAAAAAGAAAAAGAAAATTAAAAAAATAATTCGAATAAAAAAAAAAAGAAAAGAATAAGAAGAAAGGGGGAAAGAAGTTATGATTTGTAGAGGTGTGAGATAAGAGAGATTAAGTGAGGAAAATGTTTTCCACTTTTCAAAAAGTGGAAAACATTTTCCTATACTTTTTAATACTTTTTTCTTTTCATTGGAAAACATTTTTCCAGGAATTCATTTTCCGTAAACGAACGAAAAAATTCGAAAAACGTTTTTCGGAAATTATTTTTCTCAAACGAACTAACCTGTCTGTGCCGAAACTTTTAGCGATCCTTTTTTTTTTTTCCTTCAAAACCTGAAAACAAGAAAGCGTTTTATATGTCGACTGTTTACCGAAAAGCATTGTAAAATTATGCACATTGACCTTTGCATGTTTTTAAAAATGTCAGGGACCCAAAAAAAAAAAAAAAAAAGAACTAAAAATGAAAAACAAAAATTCATTTCAGACATATTTTAAATCCGCGTACTTCCTTGTAAAACGATTTTACTGGGGCAATGCACTTTCAATCCGTCATTTCAACACTTACCATCTACTCCTCAAAGCCGATCGACATAAAATGAAGCTCACCAGCTGAAGGCAAAAGCCCGGAACCGGAAGACGATTCATCAACAGCAACCGAAGTTACAAGAAAATTAAAGGGGAAGATGACAGAGAAGTTCAGGAATTAGGGATCGAAATTGGTGGTGAGCAAGGTTTCTCACTCTCCTCTTATTACAGGAAAAAAAGATGCATACCTCAATACAATCGTAACCATTTATAACGAAAAAATCCTACTTGATAGTATTGATTATGCATAAGTTAGTGGATGTAACCATAAAATAATCCAAAAAGCACAAATACTAAAAATTTAGAGGACTAAAATTATACTCAACGCTTAAAAATAAAAATATAGAACTATGAAGTGAATCTTATTAATAAGTACTTTCGAGCCAACTATTATATACGAGAAAAAGACAATGACCGAGTTGAAAATGGGGACAAAGTTGGTGGTGATGATCGCGGCTGCAACGGCGACGGAGCAATGAAGGTGGTGATGGAGGAGTACAGGTCATAAATGGTGCCATGGTGGTAAAGTCACAACTCAACAACCCAAAAATGTAGCTAGCAATCAATGAAATTTGGCACTGAAATTTGCTTGTTGAGTTATTGTTTAGCACGCAAGTAATTTCGAAAATTCGTTTTGGGCAAATTGTAAGCCAGAGCCGAGTCTTGTAAAATCTTACAGTTTTACAATACTTTAAGCTAATAATCTCCCGTAACTTCGAAAATTCATTTCGGACAAATCGTAAGTTGGAACCGAATCTTGTAAAATTCTACAGCTTCACAATACTCTGAACTAATAATCCTCGTAACTTCTCAACTTAACAACTCCTAAATTGGACCCACCTGTTCAGAATTTCCAAGGCTCCAAAATTAGAACTCGATTTCGAAAATTTATCTTATTAGATGAATGGAGGGCGTGAACGTTCACCAAGCAAAGACTTGGCGAGCCCTCCGTGGCGTGTAGCACAAAAGCCCTCTTCCCCCTTTTTCCTTTCTTGTCCTTTCTCCTCCTTTTTTTTTTTTTCCTTCTTCCTTCTCTTTGATTTCCCTTTCTCCTTTTCACGCGTGCCCCCCTTTTTATCTGAGGTGGGACGTCCACTTTCTCCATTTGTTTTTTTTTTTTTTTGGTCGGTACTTTCTCCTTTTTTTTTGGTAAGGGTACTTTCTCCTTTTGTTGACTAGTTAAACTTTCTTTTGTTTTTTTTAATTTTACCCACACTTTGACCCGGTCAATATTATAATATCTACTGTAACTCTGCAAAAATAAATCCTATCTTCTCTGCCCTATCTGAGATAATTTTACTTATTTATCAAGACATAGAACTGAACGACACCATACGCACGTGTGCGCACTGCACTGTGCTTGCGGGCATTCCCGCCGAGTTCCTTTCTCGTTCATCTGCTCGGCGAAGGTTGGAATCGTGTGCTCAATTGCTCGTTCATCTGCTCGGCGAAGGTCGGAATCGTGTGCTCAATTGCATAGATGCCTTCTCCTTTCGCAGATGAAAAGGAATCCACTGCCATCAGTCATTTCGGAAACTCCAAAGTCACGATTCATTCGTGTATTCTAGGAGCGGATCTTCGGGACTCCCATGTTTCTCACGGGCGACCCTCGCTGCATTGCTTCGATCACCGCTTTCTCTCGTCCCGCCCGTGCTTTTCGTCTCGTTGCTCTTGTTCAGAGCGTGGGTGAGGAAACACCAAAATGGCCGGGCGTTTTCTTTCTTCTCTGATAAGCCCAAACGAATTGAAGCTTCAGCCTCACGCGTCAGTTTAGCTAATGGGCTATTGGACCTAATTAGAATCAAACGGCCAAATGGGCTTCGGGACAGAAGGCCGGACTGGGTTTTTTTTTTTTTTAATCTTTTCATTTATTTATTTATTATTGCTACTATTCTTTTTATATTTTGTATTTTTTTTGTTTATTTTTACCATTTTTATATTTTTGCAAAAAGGGCACTTGGAAGATTGACAAAATTCAGGTGTCAACACGTCTTTCTTTTGCCAAAAAAAAAAAAAACTTGAATACGAGAATATGAATTGTGATCATGTAGTAGTATCCCAAAACTGATGGTGGGTGATTAGGTTATACTTTTGATGTTTGAGACTTTACCTATATTCAAACTATTTTCACTAAAAGCCAAAATTGTTCGGTGATAAAATTTAAGAAACCCAATCAAAGCAACTTTGTCGTGATTTTTGTTTGATAAAGAATTTTGGATGACACGACGATATTTTTTGTCATATTGTTAATTTGGATATTCATTTTGAAAATTCCTTTGCAATTCTAGAACTTTTAATGTATTCATCCATGAATATAACTGTAACAGAAAGAGAAGCAGAAAAGGCAGCCCTCGCTCATCGTCCACCATCGCCTGCGTCACTTGCCATTAAAAAGAGGGTTATCTGCCCGTTGTCCGAGTCGTCGCCATCAAACGACCCTTGTACGAGTCACCCTCGAGGCTGTGCCATTGAAGTTGCAAAGCTAGAAGCGGAAGCATTGCAGACATTGAAGTCTGCAGAGGTAGACCTTGTCGAGGATGTGCGGCCTCCGCCGCCACTGTAGAGTCAATCGTCCACGGGATCTAAAATTTCGTCCGGCCAGGTCAAGCCAAGGCTGCAGGACTTTGGATTTTGCCCAAGGAGATTTTAGCTTGCAGCGATTCAATAATATTTCCCCACACATCATAATTTTTACGGACTTTAAAGGGTCAAATCTACTTATAAAGCATTCAAACGCACACGGTGAGTATCACATAGGGTGCATCATTATAATATTAAAAATCCAAAAGTTACTTTCCATCTTTGATTAGTCCAATAAGAAGACAAGCACTTGGCTAAAACTTATGATATGTCCACGACAGTAGACTCCAGCGAAATGACCCAGTGGCCACCCTTCTACCATGAAAAGGGGAGGTGGGGGGGTTCGAATTCCCACCTTCGGGGGTGGGGACGAATTAGTTTCAGAAGTGGGTTTCGATTCCCACGCTGCCCGCAAAGGAGGGCGACGTCCCAGAGTGAGAGTTAAAGTAGGAATAGAATATGACAAACCCAAAAAAAAAAAAAAACTCCAGTGAAAAGCTAAATTAGATTAACAAGAAATTAAGAAGAGATAATATAGTCTTCAATAATACTAGTTATACAAAGAGTATATCAACGGGGTGCATCAATTTAGTATATCATTTATGTGCACCTGTTAGGATAATCAACATTATTCCAAGGAAAGAGAAGAGATTGCGATGTTTCATATCATAGAAAATTGGATGCCGACAACAAAATTGTATCTTCATCTCGGCAAATTGTAGAGGAGTGATTGATCCTCCTCCCACGAAGTCATCTCTACATCTACTTTCGATAGCATCAATGCGGAGACCGCACCTAAAGCACGAATAGATCCATTTCTAATGCGATTGATCTATTCGTCTTTTTGTAGAATGACCACAGGATTTTGTAATGATCTTACTCTTTCCAATTTCATTGCCACTTCCTTCATTGTAGGCTTGTACCTTCCATGAGGTTTTAAGCATCTTTTCACCAAGTTAGACATTGTAATGATTTCTTCTCTCTTCCCATGGTCTAATAGCTCCTTATCAAGAACATCAAACAAGCTGTTATCTTCCATCGAAATGACAAAGAACATGGCTAGATTTCTACCCTCTTCCACCCTCCCTTGAGAAATTGGCTTTTCTCTGATTAGTAGCTCAACAAGGACAACCCCAAAACTATAGACATCACTCTTGTATCAAACAAGCTGTTCTCCTCCATCAAAATGACAAAGAACGTGGCTGGATTTCTACCCTCTTCCACCCTCCCTTGAGAAATTGGCTTTTCTCTTATTAGTAGCTCAACAAGGACAACCCCAAAACTATAGACATTGCTCTTGTCTGAAAATCGACTCGTTTAGCAGTACTCCAGGTCCAAGTATCCAAAGGTTCCTCTCACCATTGTGGTCAAGTGAGTTTGGTCGATGGTAATTGATTTGGAAGCTCCAAAATCTGCCAATTTGGCTCCATATGTTTCGTCCAAAAGTATATTTGACGACTTGATATCACAGTGATAAATTGGTGTGGCAGAAGCAAAGTGCAAATATGAAAGAGCCCTTGCAACATCATTGACAATCCTTAACCGCGTCTCCCATGAGATAGGAAATTCTTGGTTTGGATCATGGAGATATTGGCAGAGAGTTTCATTGGGGACAAATTTATAAACCAGCAAAGGGGCTTCACTCTCTAGACAAAATCTTAATAATTTAACCACATTTCTATGATTAATTTCATAGAGAATAATGACCTTATTGACAAACTGTTTAACATGTCCTACATTGACAACCTTAGATTTCTTGACCGCAATAATTGTTCCATCTATCAACATTCCCTTGTAAACAGTTCCTTGACCACCACAACCCAATATTCTGCTCTCGTTAAAATGGTCCATAGCCGTGTCTTAACTCCATTAAGGTGAATAGCTTGCCTTTCTTCGTGTGATTATCTTGAATATTAGGGAGGCGTTGTTGCAATACGAGTCCACCACTACGTAAAAAGAATTTTCGCTTGAGCTTTGCCTTTCGCCTCCTTCTGATGAATTTGTACAACCACCAAAAAAGGAAAAGAAATAGTATGTCTCCGACGCCCGTGCCCATACCTGTGTCAGAAAAAAGTCGATCGCGATTGCCTTAGGAACTTGGTAGAAAATATTCTGGGTTTTTCTTCACTCCTGGACTTACGTAACCAACTTCACCTTCATCGTCGACTAGCTCCACCAATTTGAACGAGTGCCTTCTGGATTTGAAGAGAAGGGAAAAAGAAAAAGAAAAGAAGAATTCGCTCAGCAAAATAATTCGAAAGACCCTTGAAAAATATGCAACAGTTATGGATGAGAAGATACAATCAAATTGTTATACGCATGGACTAGGAACACACAATTAAGTTAAAACCATTGTTGAATGCACAGGTTATGAAAGCACAAGTAAATTTAGCGGATACAATAAATTTTTTTGTGCAATATATAAACAATCACATTCCATGACCCGGAAAAAAACGGAGCAAGTAGTGAGGTACCTATTATGGCCATTATCTTGTTGTCAATGCAGTCATATGACCCTGGACGATTCGCACACCTCCCTCGGCAGTTGAGGTCCGGTCTTTCTTTGCACTCATCAACATTTGATTGATACGAAATGATGGATGGGATCAAAGAAAGAAGCAAAAAGAACAAGCAATTTCAATCTATATGATATTAGACTGAAGATTCAGCAATCAAAATTCTCTCTCGGATTCTCCTGTGTTGGCGATTTGTTAAAAGCCATCATCTAATTCGAACGACTTAATTATTCCAACTATACTCGTGGGCTTTTTGTTGGTTTCGAGCTCGCATAACGTCCTACCTGGCTTTGAATAAAGATGAAGGCTAAGATACAAAATAAAAGTGGACGTTCCAATTTCACCTTCGCATCCCTGGGGAAGAAAATAATTCCCTCTGTAGCCTTGATTTTATGAACAATACGTTAGGCTCGGAACCCCGGGCTTCGAGTACGTACGGCAGGAGGCGGAGTTGTCATTGCCGCCCCTATGCTTTTGGTCGCTCATCAGTTCATCCTCATAGTCGGTGATTGCCCATTCGAGCAACACCGGAACGTCTAGCGGTAAATTGTGCAAATCAGCTTTATACCACCAAGTTCTCTCTACCAAGAAGGCGTACCTGCATTCTGCATGCCTTGGCCCCATGGCTTCGCCATCAAGAGTTTTGAATTCCACGTTATATTCACTGATTTCGTCAGGGATCGAAGTCATACAGCATCCGATACCACTAGAACACTGGTCGAATCCGAGAGTCCTGTTTCTGCTACAGGAGGACTCGCATCCTACAACTGCCCAAGGGGTACTGGCGCCGGCCATCAAGGCTAAGCTGTCACAACCTCCAGCAACAAAATAGTTTTGACTCTCGGAGTACCTGAAAACGTTATTACTAGCTGTTGACACCTAAATTTTTGGGGTTAATTTTTGCTAAATAAAAAATAAAAAATAAAATAAAAAATAATCACATAGCATATAGTTTAGGAAAATTTTATTTTTGTTATATTCCGTTAAGATTTCTCACATATTTAGGTAATATACACTGGGAGATGCACTTTTGCACAAAAGGGGAATTTTTTGATGGAATATGCGAAAAAATATTTCAGCGATATATTTAGGGGTATCGTGCTCAAGCAAAATTAGAAATGAAATATACCCCAAGATACATTTTTTGGCTTATAAAAGGGGTCACATACGGTAAATTGGGGGTTTTTTCTTTTCCGTAAGGTGAAAAAGTACACAAAAACAAATAGTGAAAAAGTGAGGTAAGAGAGAGAAAAAAAAAAAAAAGAGGAAAACCCCCCGGCGACTGTTCATCTTCCTCGCGGGGAATGTCCGCTTGTGCCGTCCCGCTCTCCGCCGTAGCCGCAATCCCAGCCCGCGCCCCCGCCGTCATGAGCCCCGATGGTTCCCAATCTAGCTGTGACCGATGCCCCGGTCCTCCATCCGCGAGCCCGTGCCTAAAGCTCGGGCCGCCGACCGTCGCCGATCCGCTCCGCAGCGCACCCATCGCTCGCGCCGCCCGACGCCCGCTTCGCTCCGATCCGCCGCATCTGAAGTTTCCTCGACGTCATCGCTTCGGATCCGCTCATCTCTCGCCCAAACCGCTCGGCGCAGAATGCGACGCCGCTCGTCGGTCTTGTTGCGCCGCCTCGACGCAGCCTCCGCCTCCGCCCGCGCTCGAGGTCTCCTTGCCCGCTACCTCGTGCTTCGCCCGCGTTGCCTCGCCTTCGCCGTTTCCTGCCGCCCGAAGTCCCGACACCACCAGATCCGCTGTCCCGCTTGCCGTCGCGCCGCCGCTCCTAGCCCTCGCCGGAACCCTAGCCGGCGACCTAGCTCCCTCTCACCGGCCGGTCTCCATTTTTTTTTTTTTTTTTTGAAAAGAAAGAAAAACAAAAAAAAAAGAAAAAAGAGGAAAAGAAAAATTGGGTAAATTTTTCTTGCTCTTTTCTGTTATTTATTTATCTTTTATTTTTTTTTTAATTATTTTTGATGTTGCATATTATTTGCTATATTTAGTGTAATCATCATTTTAGTGTAAAATTGAGAGTTCATGTTATTAAATTGCTTGGGAATTAGTAATTGTTAGTCCAATTTTCGCACTCGAAATCCGACTCGCAATTACTTAAAAAAAATCGCTAATCCAATCTCCCGCCCGAGATCCGATTCGTGATTTATGTGAAATTGGCCAACCCGATCTCATGCGTGAGATATGGTTCGTCAATTTGGGTATCAATGTTGCTTGATTTGCTATGGTGTTATTTAAATTAGTTTTCTTAAAAAAAAATCAATCAAAAAAGATGTAGGTTAGAATTAGGGTTTGCATGTTTGGAATTGAAATTTTATTAAAAAAAAAATAAAATAAAAATCAATTGACTTAGGTTGTTAGTTTTAAATTGCATGTTTAATTACTAGGCGATTGTTCATTTCGAAAATTAAAAAAAAAAAGGAAAATTAGGGTTAGGTTTGCTTTTCTTATTTGCATGTTTAGGATAGAGATTTTATTTTGAATCATAAAAAAGAAAACGAAAAGAAAACATATTCATTTAGAATGTTAGTTTTTTATTATTTGATTTGCATGTTAAATTTTAATTTCGAAATTAATAAAAACAAAAAAAACCATCATGTATATATCATATAGGATTAGGGCATCTTTTGCACGTTATTGCATATTAGGGTAAGATTGCATATTTAATTTTACTTCCTAAATTAATTTTAAGTTTAGATGGATTTTTTTAGATAGATTGCATTCTAGGATTATTTGGGTTAAGACAATATTTTAGTTTAAATTAGGATTTAGTTTAACCTAATTCCTAATATAAATTGAATAGGATCTTAATCTAGCTAGATAATTTTCACATGTTGTTTTAATTCCGAATTTCATAAAAAAAATACAAAAAGCCTTAGGCTAAATTAGTTTCATTATTTAGGATAGAATGCATTCTTTTAGGAAAAATAAAAATATCATATGCACGTCATTAGGGTTAGATTCATTGAGATGCATGCCATTTAGTATTTTTACTAGGCCCATTTTATTAGAAATTACGTGTCGTTAGAATTAGGTCATTTAGTTAATGTTGCATCGCATATTGCATGATTTTCATCAATTAAGTGAAAAGAAAAAATGAAATTGCGTGTTAATTAGAAACCATATCTAGGGTTGTTGATGTGGATTTTAATTTAACATTGCAGATGCTTTCGTTGCTTTGAGGTAAGTTTGCGATTTATTTATTGTTTATTTGGGTGTTAAATTGGTGGATTGCGCACCCACATGATCACTTCACATGTTAGGGAAATAGATTTAAAATCAATCTAAGCTACCTGCAAAAAAACATTTTTGAAAATAAAAGAATGGTACTGAAAGGGCATTAGAGAAATCTAGTGTAACCAAGTCCCCGTACCCATAGTCTCTGGTTCATAGGAGTAAAGTAAAACTCTCATTATTTTACTTGGGTTTCTAATCGACCCACCAAAAAATAGATTAGTGGCGACTCCTAGATAAAATCCACTTGCATGTTAAAAACTTGAACCTAAGTCGCGAATTGGTATGGGCTTGGGAGAGGTCGAGTTAAGTCTAGGCTTAACAATTCATTAGCCAAACCCTAGGTGGTTCACACTCGAAAAATTGGTCGCGACAGCTTGGTGACTCCGCTGGGGACTTGAGTTAAAACACTTAGTGGACTTAGGCCAATTTTCTTTTTCTTTTGAAAATGTTTTTGTTTGGCAAGCGAGGATTCCAGTGCGTCCCTAACATTTAAGGTGTTAAATGTTTTTGCAGATTGTGAGGTATAAGGGGAAGTGTTTGCTAACCCTTGTTTTGTAGGGAGATGTAGGAATGAATGGTTTACTTGCACATATGAAGTGTTGCTTGCTATAAACTGTTGTGCATGCTTTGCATTTACACTACACTTTTGCATACACAACCTGCCGCTGGACCTGGGCCACATAGGATCATTTAGGATGGTGTTGAGATGGATACCACTCCGACCGCATGCTCGCGGTATGAGTCACCCATCTCAATCCCAAAGTTTCTTTCATGGTGTCAAGAGTACCCACCTCGGTCCACATGCCCGCGACCCGGGTCGGCTCTTTGACTAAGCCGGAGTCATGAGGACCCAACATAGTCCACAAGCCCGTGGCTAGTCTGATCATCCTTGTGGCTCCACATTGATAAGCCTTATAGATTAGAAATCGAGCTACTTACCATGCGCATGTCTATGTGATTGCCCATCATTGGTAAAGTAAGTTCTTTAAATTTTTGGCCTTTGCAATTTACTTACTTTATCGCATTATGTTGTTAGTCCATGGCATTAGGATTGTCCTGCGTCTTGATCAATATACAATGGGGACTTCGGACATTCGAATTATTCTCCCTCCGAAGGAAGAGCTTAACACTTGGTGGGACAAGTTAGATCAAGATGGCCGTCAGTTCATAGAGTCGCACATTGGTCGCCTACTTCCACTGCTGCGCATCAACATCCATGGCGGCCTCATCCAAGCACTCGCCCATTGTTGGTGCCCCAAGACCTCTACCTTTATCTTCGGCGGTAAGCATGAGCTCACTCCCACCTTGGAAGAATATAGCATTGCCATAGGGAAATCCTTGAAGGCTGAATTGATTAGTCCGCCTATCGGAATAAATCCTGTTATGGCTTTATCTGTTTTTCTTAGAATTAAGGAAGACGACATAAGAAAGGTTTTAAAGGCTCACCGTAATGCATGTCCTTTATCTTTTCTGAAAGAATGTTTTGAAAAAGGCACCTCATTTCAAATGCGTAGAGTTTTCCTTTTAGCTTTCTTTGGGTTTATAGTATTTCCTTACTGCAAGAATACTATTAACCCTTTGATTGCTCAATTAGTTAGACAAGTGTTGGAAGAAAAAAATTTTGTAAACACTATCCTGACTGAAACTTTTCTTTCTCTCACTCGATTCAAAGGAGGTGGTGATAAGACTCTCCATTCCTCTCCTGAACTTTTGCAAATTTGGTTCCTTTCTCATATAAAGGGTTTTGGTGGTCTAATGACTATACATGACATTAGTAATTCTAATAACCCTATTATGAGATTTGAGAACAACCAAAAACATGCACCGGATTATCATTATTCTAGGTGGCTAGCTTTCATGAAAAAACTAACTTCTAAGGGTTTCCTATGGCATGCTAAATGGTTCAAAGTTCGGGTGGCGAGACTCTCGTGTGGAGGTGTTGGCCTAATCCCCCTATTGGGATTCACTGGAGCATTGGAATACTATTCAACTAGAGTGACTCGTCAGTATCAAGTCGTGCAAGAGCTTCCCCCGGTGTTACAAGCGGATCCGCTCCAAGTTAGCTTCGTTGATGGAAGCCAAGGCCATGAAGATTCCATTCTCACTATCAAATCGATGTGGGATATGTGCCATCCACAAAAACTCAAATGGCCCAAAGAAGAATTGAAAGGCAAAGAAAGAAAGTAGTATGCCTCGACTAAGTACATCCAACAACACAAGATTCCTGAGGAGCTACTTCCGAAGATACCGGAGGCGTCGTTGAAGATCACCAACCGTGTTGAGAATAAACGCCTCAAAAGAGTTGCTGAAAAAGCTCAAGAGGAGAATAAACGATTGCGCTGAATGGTGTCCTGAGTGTATATTGATCAAGCCAGATGAAATGCTTGAATCAATTTTGCTATTTTCATGTTTAGATTAATGTTTAGGAAGTTGAGTCATTTACTTTCCTAGTTCACTTATTTAGGGCATTTCGACTTTCTATTCTGTTTAGTTTGTCAAAAGCTCTATTAATGAATAAAAGTTCTAGAACGTTGCCATGGATCAACGCATTCCACTTGAGATACTTACCTTCCTTCATTTCTTCATAAACTAGGTGATAACGGATCCTCCACGCTCGCCCATTATTACGCGATTAAGAGCTAGAATGGCTGACCAATCAGAAATGCGTGATCGTATGTCCGCTGTGGAGACTCAACTCCAACAAGTGCTCGCCTCTATACAGCTTGCGACGGATCAACTCAAATTCCTCCAAACAAATCCAACAACTGCACCTGCTCTTCTTGAAATAATTATCCCGAAGCAAACAAACAAAGTTCAAAAGATTGACGATGACATGCCCGGGTTGGACGATGACTCGGTCCTTGTTGGAAAGACCAAGCCTGACAACGTTCCAAAGACAGATCATGATGAATGCTTCACAAAGCTGGAGGAAAAATTGAAACAACTGCAAGAGTCGTAGAATTCACTCTCGTTCGACCTGCCTGTGTATGAGAAGGTCAACATGCCAAAGAAGTTCAAAATGCCGGATTTTGAGAAGTACGATGGTACTTCTTGCCCAAAAGCTCATTTGCAGATGTACCACATGTGTGTGGCCCAATATGTCAAGAACGAGCCTCTCATGATTCAATCGTTCCATGCGAGTTTGACTGGACCTGCATTGAACTGGTATGTCATGAAGAATGTGAACCTTCTCGACACCTGGAATGAAGTGATCGATGCATTTCTTAAGCAATACAAGTTCAACATGGATATTGCACCTTCCCGAGAGGATCTTGAGAGGATGGAGAAAAAGAGGAACGAGTCATTCAAAGAGTATGCCGTGAGATGGCGAAATCTGGCAGCTCAAATCACTCCCGAGCCTACTGACAAGGAGTTGATGAAGTTGTTTATCAAAACCCTCCCGTCTGAGTTCCGTAACCGGATGGCCAGCACGTATGTTGAAAACTTCAATCAGCTTATTTCCGTGGGAGAACAACTCGAGATGGGGATAAGGGAAGGATAGTTTATTGAGCCATCTAGTAAAAGATTCACTACCAAAAAGGAGAATAAAGCGGCTGTGGATGTGAATGTGGCTTATAGCCAAGAAAATGTCAAACGTGCCCCAACTATCCAAATGAATCAAGGGCAACAACGAACCACCGACCGTCAACCATTTGCCCAAGCAAATAATAGAAGGCAATTATCTCCTCTCCCTGGGTCTCCATCCCACGTGCTGACAATCCTCCGAAAGAAAGGTTTGCTTACTAGTGAACCAAAGCGTCCTAACCGTAAAAGCAATCGCAGTTATGACCCGACGAAGAAATGTGACTACCATAGCGGTGAACTGGGGCATTCAATTGATGAGTGTATCACCCTCAAGCACAAGATCCAAAACCTCTTAGGCACGAAAATCTTTTTCGTTTCAAAACGGCCGAATGTCGTAAGAATCCGCTACCCGAGCATGAGGGTACGGTGAATGCTATCCTGGAACCTGAAATTGGTCGAATCAAGGACTCGAAGGTGCACGTGGCAGATGCTTACAACGGACTAGTGAGTGCTGGATATTATCCAGGTCAAGAAAATGTTCCCCTATTGCTGATGAAGGAAAGAATTGCCCAAATGGTGGATGACAACATTATCGTATATGTCGACCGTAATCGCGTAGTTTCCACTATTTCCCACATCATCATCGATTGGGAGGAGGAGCAGCTGCGCTCGATGCGATAAGGAAGAAGTTGATCCTTCGCTCGCGGGTATGCCTCCGCTAGAAGATGCATCTGATGAGGAGATTGTGATCGAGATACCTCAATCATATGAGTATGTCAACAACAAAGTAGTGCCTTGGTCTTATGACTTAGATGTCGACCTTGTTACAAGGTCTGGTCGAACTTATGGTCAAGCCAGTGCTCAAACTGCAAAGCCAGTCACCGATGAAGAGGCTAAGGAATTTCTGGCTGTGATTAAAGCAAGTGAGTATAATGTGGTCGATCAATTATGAAAGATGCCTGCTCAGATCTCTTTGCTCGAGCTTCTCCAAACATCATATGTGCATCAAAAGTCACTAATGAAGGTGTTGAGTGAAATTCATGTGCAGAGACAGTTGAGGCGGACAAGTTGGAAGAATTTGTGGGATCGGTCATTCTCAAGGATTTGATTGCCTTTTTTGATGAAGAATTCGCTCTCGAAGGCCGGGGACATAACAAAGCATTATACATATCCGTTAAACATAAGTCTTCTCATGTGTCTCGAGTGCTCCTTGATAATGGGTCCGCTCTGAACATATGTCCATTAGCCACTCTGCACCGCCTCAAGGTAGACCCGTCAAGGATACATGCTGCGATGACCTCAGTACGAGCTTTTGATGGCACAAAGAATGAGGTACTCGGAGAAATCCATCTCGACGTACAGATAGGGCTAGTCGTCTTCAACATTCCCTTTCAAGTGTTGGACATCCCTACCACATTCAATTTCCTACTGGGTCGTCCCTGGATACACACTGCTGGAGCAGTGCCTTCAAGTCTACATCAAGCTGTGAAATTTGTGATCGAAAGGAAGCTGGTTACCGTGTATGGTGAGGAAGACCACCGAATCTATCATGAGACGGATATCCCCTATGTAGAGCCGGATTCTAAGCTCGAATCAAGTTACCACTCATTTGAGTTGGTATCCACCATACATGCTTCTCGAGGTTCATCACCGCCCATTCCTGAGTTTCAGATGCTGCCCTCATGGTAGGAAGAGTAATGGTCGGAAATGGTTTCGTTCCTAGCAATGGTCTTGGAAGGAATGGTCGAGGCATTCGAAGCCCCATTGAAGCCCCTCAGAGGTCCCGTTCTGCTGGTTTAGGGTACCATGGAAGAGGTGGAAGAAGTTCAAGAAGACAGACAAGGAAGGCAGAACCAGCCACTTGGTCAAGGGCGAGGGAGGCAAAACTCGTTACCCCCGAGCATTCATGAGACATTCCCCGGTCCTCCCATAATGATGCAGGATGAAGCAGATACCCTAGGGCAGCCTAGTGGCAAATTTGATTACCTGGTGAAGTATTCGGCCCCTCCCAGCTACTGCGTTGATCCTCGTGAGATAGTCCCAGATGGATGGGATAACATGGATAATCTAACACCCTCGGAGACAGAAAAGCCTGGAGATGCATTGGAAAGAATCACTAGTCTCTTCGATGATGTCTTCATAGGGACCATTGATGAAGGACCTCCGAAGGAGATGGGCTCTAGCCCACGAGAGTAACTCATTTACTGCTTTCTCACAATCCCCTGCGCGGGAATTTTTATCGCTTTATAGGGCTTGTTTTTGATTTCTTCTTTTTCGCTTTCTTTTTAGGGCTTGAAAATTGCATTTCCATTCAATAAATGTAATTGATTGATGAATATCAATAAAATTACAAGTTTTATTTTGAGGGCATGATGAGGTACACCAAACCAACCCGGTGATGATATCCAGCCGATAAAAGAAAAAGAAAATCCAAGGAGAATTCTGAGGCTTGGGCTTCATCATGCTTGCTCGTGTCAAAATATTTCGAAAAAAAATGTTTTTACCAAAGTTTTTCTTAACACAAAAAAAAAGGGGCAAATATAGATTACTCTGTTTGTCTTTCTAATTTATTCACTTCATGTTTCAGGAACAGTTTTCTGGCATACAAAGGCATTGAAATGGTCCAATCCAATACAACAAATGTTGATATAGATGATCTCGAGGACTTGATTGAAGATTCCATTGAGGTGCAGCGAAGCTAGGAACAACATGAAAAAGCCAAGGCTCTCACATCCGAGCAGACTGTCACTATTAATTTAAGCGACGCTCAAGAATCTAAAGAAGTTAAAATTGGGGCAAATCTCCCTAAAGATGAAGCCGAGCGCCTAATTCAACTACTGAAGGAATATCGGGATGTCTTTGCATGGACCTATGCTGACATGCCTGGTTTAGACCCATCGATTGTCGAGCATTGCTTGCCTACTAATCCGGACGTGCCACCTAAGAAGCAGAGACTGCGGAGAACTAAGCCCAAGCTCTCGAAGAAGATAGAGGAGGAGATGATGAAGCTTCTGAATGTGGGATTCAATGAAGTCTCACAATACCTTGAATGGGTGGCTAACATTGTGCCGGTAATGAAGAATGATGGTCGAGTTCGAGTTTGTGTTGACTATCGAGATCTGAACAAGGCGAGTCCAAAGGATGATTTCCCACTCCCTCACATTGATGTCCTCGTGGATAGTACCGCCGGGTTCGAACTATTCTCATTTATGGATGGATTTTCCAGATACAATCAAATAAGGATGAAAGAGGAAGGCAAGGAGAAGACTGCATTTATCACCCCGTGGGGGAACTTTCATTACAAGGTCATGCCCTTCGGACTCAAGAACGCAGGGGCAACTTACCAGCGAGCCATGGTAACACTATTCCATGATATGATGCATAAGGAGATTGAAATATATGTTGACGATATGATTGTAAAGACCCGACCTGGAAGAAGCCATATGGAAACCCTGAAGAAATTATTTGACCGACTTCGTGAATTCAAGCTTCGGCTAAATCCCGCTAAATGCGTGTTTGGGACAACATCCGGTAAATTACTTGGATTCATTGTAGCAAGAAGGGGATTGAGATCGACCCATCTAAGGCTAAGGCCATATGTGAGCTACAACCTCCATCAACGGTGAAAGAAGTTCGGAGTCTTTTGGGAAGACTAAATTACATAGCCCGGTTCATTTCTCAACTATTTGAAACTGTCAAGCCATTCTTCAAATTTCTAAAGAAGAATGCACGAATCAACTGGGATGACAAGTGTCGAGAGGCGTTCGACAAGTTGAAGCAGTACTTGATGAATCCACCAGTTCTTGTCCCACCATCACCAGGGCATCCCTTGATTCTCTACCTCACCATTCATAGTGAATCATTGGGTGCAATGTTGGCTCAGGAAAGTCCTGTTGATAAAAAAGAACGAGCCATTTACTATCTGAGTAAGAAGTTCACCATATCAGAGTTGAAGTATTCTAATGTTGAAAAGACTTGTGCCGCCTTGGTATGGATATTGCATAGATTGCGATAATACACATTGCATTACCAGACATTTCTCGTGACAGAGAACGATCCCATCAAGTACTTACTTGATCGGCCAGCTCTGATGGGTAAGTTGGCCAAATGGCAAATTTTGATTTCCGAATTTGATGTGCAATTCATGCCACAAAAGTCAGTTAAGGGTCGAGCGATCGCTAATCTATTGGCCGAGAATTCAGGCGTCTCTAACGACGATGACAATTTCCTTGATGACCGTGTCTTGAGTGTAAATGAAGACTCATGGAAGATGTTGTTCGATGGAGCTGTAAACTTGTCTGGTTCTCGGGTACCGGGGCGCCCGATATCCCTGCATGGACAACACTATCCGGTAGCTGCAAAATTGACATTCCCATGCACCAACAATGTGGCCGAGTATGAAGCTTGCATCCTCGGACTTCAAGCCGCAATTGAGATGGGTGTGGCCAAGTTAATGGTATTCGGAGATTCAGTACTAATCATACTATAGATTGTAGGTGAGTGGAAGACCAAGGATGCCAAATTGCTCCCATACCACTAGTATCTAGAAGGTCTCGTGAAGCAATTCAAAGAAATTTCGTTTGAATACTTACTAAGGTCTCACAATCAATTTGCTGATGCACTCGCAACTTTGTCATCTATGTTGCAAGCTGCTGACAGATTACAAGTCGAGCCATTGAAAATAGAAATTTTGCCGAAGTCGGCTTATTGTATGATCATAACTGAAGAACCTGATGGAAAACCATGGTATTACGATATCATGAACTACATTAAAAGGCAGGAATTTCCTGAAAAAAGCACTCCCGTTGATAGGAAGTACATCACAAAGATGGCCTCAAAATTCTTCATCAATGGCGAGAATCTCTACAAGAGATCCTATGATTCAATCTTGTTGCGATGTGTGGGGACAACAGAAGTTACTCAAATCATGCAAGAAGTGCACGAAGGGATATGTGGCCCTCATATGAATGGGCACATGATGGCTAAGAAGATTATGAGATTAGGTTACTACTGGCTCACATTAGAAAGTGACTGCATTAAGCATGTACGAAGTTGTCACCGCTATCAGATTCATGACGATAAGATAAATGTTCATCCAACTGAGTTGCACCAGTTTTCTGAGCCATGGCCTTTCTCGATGTGGGGGATTGATGTGATTGGCTCAATCAATCCTAAGGCTTCAAATGGACATCGATTCATTTTGGTGGCGATAGACTATTTCTCCAAATGGATCGAAGCTACATCCTTTGTGAATGTCACCGCCCGCAATGTTGTAAAGTTCATCAAACGTGACATAATTGCTCGCTATGGCGTCCCTGAAGCAATTGTCACTGACAATGGGACAAACTTGAACAATAAACTCGTTGACGAGTTGTTCAGCGAATTCAAGATCAAGCATTTGAATTCATCCCCTTACCGCCCTCAAATGAATGGAGCTATTGAAGCAGCTAATAAGAACATTAAGAAGATCTTGGCTAAGACAGCCGAGAATTATCGAGATTGGCATGACCGGTTACCTTTTGCACTAATAGCATACCGGACATCGATCCGCACTTCTACTGGGGCAACCCATTTTGCTTTGGTGTATGGCATGGAAGCAATTTTGCCCGTGGAGGTGGAGATTCCCTCTCTGAGAGTTTTATCCCAAGTGGACTTGTCTGAGGCTGAATGGATGCAGCAAAGACTTGAGTAGTTAAACTTGATAGATGAGAAAAGACTAAAAGCTCTTTGTCATGGCCAAACTTATCAGCAGAGAATTGCCAGGTCCTTCAACCGAAAGGTACGACCGAGACATTTTAAGATAAATGATCTTGTTCTGAGAAAGCTGTTGCCAATTTTTCCAGATCTTGGAGGCAAGTTTGCCCCGAATTATGGCGGCCCATATGTGGTGAAGAAGGTACTTCCTGGAGGTGCCCTAATTTTGGCAGAAATGGATGGTCGTGAGTTTTCCACTCCAGTTAATTCGGATGCTGTCAAAAAGTATTACCCATGATAGAATTTGCCATGTCATGAACTGCAAGTATTTCTATGATGAATAAAATGCCTCAATGAGTTGAATTGTTCAAATTTGTCATAAATCTTGCATTTTTCTTCCTTGATGAATTGTGTGAGATAAATTGAATGTGTCAAATGGAATACCTTGGAATGATGAAAGGCAAGCCTTATTCCATACACTTTTCATACACTAATCCCCAGTGAGTTGTGTGGAAAAATTCCATGCCCGCAAGAAAAATGGTGATCTCGCAAAGGGTATGCCATCCAAGGTGATGAGAGGCAATTTTTTCCTTTATCCGAAACACTACAGGTATACCCATCGTTTAGCTCTTTGAGCCCACACACATGAAGAGCTTTTAAATCATCATTGTCAAGGATCATCCCATATTGGGACAAAATTTGAAATGAATGATAGGAATTTTCTTACTAACACTTGCATCGATCTTCGAGTATTGCTTTCGCATTGTAACTCATACGATAGTTTAAAGTGCCATAGGATGATGAAGAGCAGTTATTTTTCTATCATATACACTTTTATCCATTGCATAGCCCACTTGAGCTTATGAATTCATTTCATATTAAACCCAATTGGTGATCATCCCCCACACTGGGGCAAGACAAAAATATCCAAGTGGCATGAACTAGAATGCTGACAAATGGAGACTTTGTTAAAAAAAAAAAAGTGCAAAATGAGGCACGAAAAAGCAGTATGCCTGGTAAAAGCAAGGCTAATGCCCAGAAAAGAAAAAAAATCAAACTCTTGATATAATGAGTCGTATCCCCAACAAGGCGGTACCAAAACTCAAATACTGTTGCAATCAATGGAGATTTGATGAGAAAAAAAATCTTCGACAGTAGAGAAGGAAAGTGGTGGAAATGTCAAGATGATCACCAACTTTGACCCTCTAAACACTTTTTAAGCCTAATAATCCTTTCATTTCACAGCCCATGAACCAAACCTACGTTACGTCCCTTATAAAGTCTCTTTAGATTAGGGCACTTGAATTAACGTAAGAGTTTACATGCTTGAAAGCATCGCTTGAAAAAGTGCGAGTAAGATAATTTCCGCCTCATTTTGTGTGTTTCTTGACTTGTAAATCCCAAGACATTTGCGAAATGTCATCTTTCAATAAGCTTCGACTCAAAGAGTCCCCTTTGTTAAGCCATTGACCAAGCCGACAGTACGGTCCCTGTTAAAGACCCCTCAGATTGGTGAGGTCGTACCACTTGCGAGATTGCTCAAACCCTTGTTTAGAATGACGATAGTGAGATAGAATGATTGTCACAATCCTGCATCAAAGGTCAGGATAAAATAGCCCCTTTTAAAGAGGATGAGTGAAAAGTCCTTTCAGACTGAAGAATCTCTCATTTGACACATCCATGACGCTCATACGTTTAGATTGGAATCATCATTCGAGATCATTCCTATTGAAATTAGGATGATGCGTGGTTGATAGAAATTATTACGCATGAACCTTACTTGAATTAATGCATGTCTGTGATTACAAATGCATGTTGTCTTTCCTATGATCATGTTTTGTAGGAGACATGTCCCCCAAGAAATAGAGATGTCACCAGGTAAGTATATCTCTATTCATACCTTAAATACTTGTCATTGCATAGGTATTCCCTTTTCGAATACACTGACACTCGATTGAGTTGTCCCCAAAGATTTTTCTCCAGATTGCAACGCTGGGCGACCAAAGAATGGTTCGGGTTCTAGCCAAGCAAAAACCTCTATTTAGGCGACCGTAGAATGGTACGGGTCCTAAACGACATTTATTACTCTAACAAGCGACTGTAGAATGGTACGGATCTTGAGAAAGCAGCTTCTTTCTATTATACTGGGCGACCGTAGAATGGTACGGGTCCTAAGAAAGTACCATCGTCACAAAGTCATGCTACTATTCTAAGCGACCGTAGAATGGTACGGGTCCTGGACAGGTAACACCCATTACCTCGAATTACTCTATCCTCCTCGAAGGTAAGTTATTCCAGGTAGGTTCATCTATCATTTGCATTAGTATTTCCATGCATCATATAAATTGCATTAAAAAATGGAATTCATGTTCCAACAAAAAATCATTCATCGCATGAGCATGACCAAAATTTAGGTTCAATTTATCTTTGAAGATAACCTTTGCGAGCTCACCTTCAAAGAGGGGTAGCTGTTGACACCTAAATTTTTGGGGTTAATTTTTGCTAAATAAAAAATAAAAATAAAAAATAAGAAATAATCACATAGCATATAGTTTAGGAAAGTTTTATTTTTGTTATATTCCGTTAAGATTTCTCACATATTTAGGTAATATACACTGGGAGATGCACTTTTGCACAAAAGGGGAATTTTCTTGATGGAATATGCGAAAAATATTTCAGTGATATATTTAGGGGTATCGTGCTCAAGCAAAATTAGAAATGAAATATACCCCCAAGATACATTTTTTTGGCTTATAAAAGGGGTCACGTATGGTAAATTGGGGGGTTTCTTTTCTATAAGGTGAAAAAGTACACAAAAACAAATAGTGAAAAAGTGAGGTAAGAGAGAGAAAACCAAAAAAAAAAAAAAGGAAACCCCGGGCGACTGTTCATCTTCCTCACGAGGGGTGTCCACCTACGCCGTCCCGCTCGCCACCGCAGCCGCAATCCCAGCCGCGCCTCCTGCCGTCACGACCCAACCCCGACGGTTCCCGATCTAGCCGCGACCGACGCTAGCTGGTCCTCCGTCCGCGAGCCCTGTGCCTGAAGCTCGAAGTCGCCGACCGTCGCTGATCTGCTCGGTGAGCAAGCACCTTGCTCGCCGCCGCCCGACGCCCTACTCCGCTCCGATCTGCCGCATCTGAGTTTCCCTGACGTCGTCACTCCGGATCCGCTCATCTCTGTCCAGATTTGCCTCACAGGAACGCGACGCCACCCGTCGGTCTCGTTGTGCCGCCCCGATGCAGCCTCCGCCTTCGCCCACGCTCGAGGTCTCTTTGCCCGCGACCTCGTGCTTTGCCCGCGTTGCCTCGCCTTCGCCGTTTCCTGCCGCTCGGAGTCCCGACGCCACCAGATCCGCCATCCCGCTCGCCATCGCGCCGCTCCCAACCCTTGCCGAAACCCTAGCTAGCGACCTAGCTCCCTCTCACCGACCGGTCTCCAATTTTTTTTTTTTTTTTGAAAAGAAAGAAAACAAAAAAAAAAAAAAAAGAGGAAAAGAAAAATTAGGTAAATTTTTCTTTCTCTTTTCTGTTATTTATTTATCTTTTATTGTTTTTTTTATTATTTTTGATGTTGCATATTATTTGCGATATTTAGTGTAATAATCCTTTTAGTGTAAAATTGAGAGTTCATGTTATGAAATTGCTTGGGAATTAGTAATTGTTAGTCGATTTTCGCGTCGAAATCCGACTCGCAATTACTTAAAAAAAAAATCGCTAATCCAATCTCCCGCCCGAGATCCATTCGTGATTTATGTGAAATTGGCCAACCCGATCTCATGCGTGAGATATGGTTCGTCAATTTAGGTATCAATGTTGCTTGATTTGCTGTGGTGTTATTTAAATTAGTTTTCTTAAAAAAAATCAATCAAAAAAGATGTAGGTTAGAATTAGGGTTTGCATGTTTGGAATTGAAATTTTATTTTAAATAAAAAATAAAAAAAATCAATTGACTTAAGTTGTTAGTTTTAAATTGCATGTTTAATTATTAGGCGATTGTTCATTTCGAAAATTAACAAAATAAAAGGAAAATTAGGGTTAGGTTTGCTTTTCTTATTTGCATGTTTAGGATAGAGATTTTATTTTGAACCATGAAAAAGAAAACAAAAAGAAAACATATTCATTTAGAATGTTAGTTTTTTATTATTTGATTTGCATGTTAAATTTTAATTTCGAAATTAATAAAAAAAAAAAAAACCATCATGTATATATCATATAGGATTAGGGCATCTTTTGCACGTTATTGCATATTAGGGTAAGATTGCATGTTTAATTTTACTTCCTAATTAATTTTTAGTTTAGATGGATTTTTTTAGATAGATTGCATTCTAGGATTATTTGGGTTAAGACAATATTTTAGTTTAAATTAGGATTTAGTTTAACCTAATTCCTAATATAAATTGAATAGGATCTTAATCTAGCTAGATAATTTTCACATGTTGTTTTAATTCCGAATTTCATAAAAAAAATACAAAAATGCCTTAGGCTAAATTAGTTTCATTATTTAGGATAGAATGCATTCTTTTAGGAAAAAAAAAGAAAAATATCATATGCACGTCATTAGGATTAGATTCATTGAGATGCATGCCATTTCGTATTTTTACTAGGCCCATTTAATTAGAAATTACGTGTCATTAGAATTAGGCCATTTAGTTAATGTTGCATCGCATATTGCATGATTTTCATCAATTAAGTGAAAAGAAAATGAAATTGCGTGTTAATTAGAAACCATATCTAGGGTTGTTGATGTGGATTTTAATTTAACATTGCAGATGCTTTCGTTGCTTTGAGGTAAGTTTGCGATTTATTTATTGTTTATCTGGGTGTTAAATTGGTGGATTGCGCACCTGCATGATCATTTCACATGTTAGGGAAATAGATTTAAAATCAATCTAAGCTGCCTGCAAAAAAACATTTTTGAAAATAAAAGAATGGTATTGAAAGGGCATTAGAGAAATCTAGTGTAACCAAAGTCCCGTACCCATACTTCCTGCAGTTCGTAGGAGTAAAGTAAAACTCCCATTATTTTACTTGGGTTTCTAATCGACTCACCAAAAAATAGATTAGTGGCGACTCCTAGATAAAATCCACTTGCATGTTAAAAACTTGAACCTAAGTCGCGAATTGGTATGGGTTTGGGAGAGGTCGAGTTAAGTCTAGGCTTAACAATCCATTAGCCAAATCCTAGGTGGTTCACACCCGAAAAATTGGTCGCGACACTAGCCCTTAAGTCCACCGGGGCGTCGTTTTGCTCGTCCGTCGAACAATTAAGATGCGAGTACGATATTGGCTGGCTAACCTTAATAAGGCCTGGGGATTCTGAACTACCTGGTAGCGAGACATCTAACACCACCATGCTCAAATTCTTAAGTACCGGACTGTTGGTTCCCTGGCAATCAATCTCGTACCTGGGATCCAAGAAGCAGCCGGGTCCGATTCCAAAGGGATACGGAATGTCTGTCAGATTGCCACATGCGTCCGGACAACCAGGCCAGGCCAAACTCTGAGGAGGCGATTCTGCTGCACCAGATGACCCAATCGCCTCGAAGAGAAGCACGACAATAAGGAAAGCCATCTTGGATGCCGGTTTCAGCGTCGCCAGGATCATCTTCTCCCAATTCATCCTCCGCAGTCTGTTGCTGGAAAAGAAGCTGATGAATCAAATTTGACGCACACCACTGCTATTGAATTGTTAAACACCTTTCCATGAAACCAATAAACTAATGCAAAGAGAGCAGGAAAACCCAGTAAACTATACTATGGTGGACTTGTCAGAAGCCAGATTTCCTTCTTCAACATTGGTAACTCCCACTTAAAAATGTTCAAGATTGGCGGCTCTGCATTCTGCGCGGGTCGCAGAATCGCAGAATTTATAAAACTTTTGCCTCATGCATTTTAAGTCTTTAATTGACTTAATCTATAATTTTATGAATCAAAGTCATCTCAATCGACCATTAATTATGTGGATTCTATCCTAAGATCCAAATAATAAACGATCCAACTAAACTTGCTTTACATGATCTATAAACCACATAATAATCTTTCATATTGGCCTACTTAGCTCTACTTGGAACTGCCACGTCACCCATAATAAATCGCCCCCTTAATTTTATCATAGTCCTTGCCACACCTGATCTCATCAAATAAGAATATGCAGAAGATAATTTAATTAATTTTTTGTGTATTACAATATAGTTATCTAAGGTAACGAGATATTAGATTATGAATTACAATCAATTACGATGAGTAATAAATATGTACAATCAGTGGAGATAGTGCACAATCTTAAGAGATATGGAAAATTGAAAGAAATATGGAAGATTTCCTAATTATCTCTACCACCGCCGGACCTTAATCCGCATGTCTCTCTCTTCGTGTTTTTTTTTTTTTACCTATTCTCTCTCCTCCCTTATGCAGTCCCGATCCCACTGTAGTTTTTCCACCATATTCTTGCTAAATATGGTGGCAGATTTACATCATATTATTCCATCAAACATACGTCAGGCATGATCATAGCCTATTTTACATGTAATTTGAGATGGGGCTCATGCCAACACGCGGATTTAGAGATTATAATGTGGATGAAATCATGGAAATGTCCCAATAACTTCATGTACCCCTTAATAATTTCGCCGAGAATGCCAAAACTCTGGTATTATTGAAAACCCCAGTGAAAAGCTACAGCAGACTCACTAGAACTCAAGAAGAGACAATATAGTCTTCAATGACGCTAGACATACAAAGATTATATCGAAAGGAAGAGTGAATTTAGTGTATTGTTTCTGGGCACTTATTAGTATAATCAACATTATTCTGCAACTCGAGTATAAAGGTAAATAAAGGGATCACAACATTTCATATCACAAGAAATTGGACAGAGACAACCTAATGCATCTTCATCTTGTTAGATTATACATATAATACTTTGATATGGAAATTCAAAGTACAAACAATGATCTTTTGATCTTCATGATTTTCACAAATAGATGAAGACATACATTTATCCATAGCGTTGCACTTGATGATGATCATTGTAGAAAACCCAAAGAACTCGAACCAAATGAATAAATCCGATTTCTCTCCCTTAACCCACTATTCTTGATGTATTCTATCGATGGAGGAGAGAATACCAAATTCCTTTCAGTTATTGTTGTTCATTTTTTTTGGGTGGAGAGAGGACCGAACTCTATTTGTACGTTCGTTGAAAATGTGCCTTCCATCAAAGCGCTATACCCTTTCAATTTGTTAGAGTCGTAACTCCTCGTAACCAATAATTATTTATTTTATACCATAACAATAATTATTAAACCATATAATAAATCATATCATGTGAGCCACAATAATTCTTATATTCTCCCACTTGGCTCATATGATATTCCTTTCATAGTTTAATAAAGACTGTAATGTGCACAATAACATTATGCTATATAATTTCATTAAATTGGCAATCACATAATAATCATAATTAAGTAAAGAAAACTAATGCGAGTCATAGCGGTTGTATGTCATTAATCGACATAGTCCCTTCTATGTACTACATCTATAGCACTTTACTTAACATGATTCATAAATGAGAAGTACAATAATAGTCCAACCATAATGTTTCTTTAGAAACTATCCTGTTTAACATTCATCTATTTCCATAATGTATACTAAATAGAAAACATGAAATATCAGAAACACGTAAGTGAGCTCAAAGTGTCAAATACATAAACTTAATACAATCATAATACAAACATTAATGACGTCCAATAATGCCCATCTTTTCAACATGCTCATTAAATGTTTTGGGCAGCAATCCTTTTGTTAAGGGATCTGCTATCATAAGATTGGTGCTAATGTGCTCAATTGACACTCTTCGTTTCTGAACTTCTTCTTTAACAGACAAGTATTTGATCTCCGTATACTTAGCACCCTTAGAATACTTTATCACAATAAATTTTCAGCGGCTTGGCAATACTGTCGACAATCACAAGCCCTAAAATAAAATTCCGCAGCCATAATCCATGAATAGTAGTCTCAAAACATGCCACAAATTCAGCTTCCATAGTGGATGTAGCAATAACTAACTACTTCACACGCTTCCATGAAATTGCCCATCCAGCCAGAAGAAACAAGTAACCAAATGTTGATTTTCTTGTATCGACACATCCGGCTAAGTCTGAATCTGAATATTCAATCACCTCGAGATGATCGTATCTTTTATAAGTGAGTATATGATTCTTCATTCCTTGCAAGTATCTAAGAACTTTCTTTGTAGCTTTCCAATGATCCATTCCAAGATTACTTTGATACCTACCCAGCATTCCGACAACAAAACTGATATTTGGTCTGGTGCAAGTTTGTGCATACATTAAACTCCCCACAACAGATGCATAAGGAATATTTTTCATTTGTTCTTATTCCAATTCACTTTTCGGACATTGCATAAGGCTAAATTTATCACCTTTCTGAATTGAAACTATTCTCGCTGAACATTTACTCATATTAAAGATCTCCAAAATTTTCTCAATGTAGGCTTTCTGAGACAATCCTAATAATCCTTGTGATCTATCACGGAATATTTCTATTCCTATCACATATGTTGCCTCTCCCATATCCTTCATTTCAAAATTCTTAGAGAGAAACTTCTTGGTTTCATGTAACAAACCAAGATCATTAGCAGCAAGCAAAATATCATCAACATACGAACTAGAAAAATAAACTTGCTCCCACTAATCTTCATATATATACACCGATCAACAGTGTTTTCCTTAAATCCAAATGAAGTTATGGTATCGTTGAACTTAAGATACCATTGTCGGGAAGCTTGTTTAGGTCCATATATTGATTTCTTTAATTTACATACCTTGTGTTCTTTTCCTTTAACTGAAAAGCCTTCGGGTTGGTCCATGTAAACCTCTTCTTCTAAATTTCCATTAAGAAAGGTGGTTTTTACATCCATTTGGTGTAACTTCAAGTCATAATGAGCTACTAAAGCCATAATGATTCAAAGTGAGTCTTTCTTAAAGACTGGTGAGAATGTCTCTTTATAGTTAATGCCTTTTTTTTGCGTAAAACCCTTTGCAACAAGTCTGGCTTTATGTCGTTCAATATTGCCTTTTGAGTCGCGCTTAGTCTTAAAGACCCATTTACACCCGACCTTCTTACATCCTTTAGGTAATTCAACAATATCCCAAACTTGATTTTAATGCGTGGATTTTAACTCTTCTTGTATGGCATTAAATCATTCATTAGAATCTTCACATTCCATGGCTTGGGAAAATGAATCTGGATCATTTCCAATTCCTAAGTCAATTTCTGACTCTTGTGGATAAACCATATAGTCATTAGGAATAGCCGACCTCTTTTCTCTTTGAGATCTTTTTAATGCTATTTCTTGTGACTCAGCTATTGGAGGTTCAATATTGACATCTTCATTATGGAGTGGTTGTTCATTAATTTGTTGTTCTTAATTATTGTTAGATTTGCTATAATATCAGGAACAACAACTTTAGAAACTTTGGATATAGGAACTTCTACCCTTACTTCTTGAATGCAAGCATCACGCACTCTTTCACTCCCACTGATGTCATCATTCTCAATGAATCTAGCATTTCCAGATTCAACAATTCTTGTACTATGATTAGGACAATAAAATTTATACCCTTTGGATTTTTCTGCATAACCAATAAAATAACCACTGGTCGTTCTTAAATCCAATTTCCTTTAATGTGGATTGTAAATTCTTACTTCTGCTTGACAACCCCAAACATGCAGGTGTCGTAAACTAGGTTAGACAATTAGTTAGAGCAGCGGGTGCTGTAGCGAAACTGATTGCAAAAGAGGGGAAATTGGCCACATTAAAATTACCTTATGGGGAGGTCCGTTTGATATCCAAAAACAGAAGTAATACGAAGTAAGGATCCTTTCAGGAAGTGATTGGTCTGCCCGGAAAATGGGGTTAAACTCCAGTTCTTCCACTTTCATTCGTTTTCTTCCCGTCCACAGTTCAAAGGGAGTCTTTGGAACTGCCTTACTAGGAACCATGTTTAATAAATACATAGAAGTCTTTAAAGCATACATCCACAAAGACAATGGTAAAGATGAATGACTCATCATACTCCTAACCATTTCCATTAAAGTACGATTACGCATTTCTGCTACAACATTTTGTTGTGGTGTACCTGGCATTGTGTATTGAACACAAATGCCATGTCTTTCAAGGAATTTAGCAAATGGACCTGGACATTGTCCCGATTCATTATACTTTCCATAATATTCACCGTCTCTATCTAATCTTACTATTTTCACCTTTTTATCTAATTGCCTCTCAACCTCTTTAATATACACTTCAAGTTCATTAATTGATTGAGACTTATTATGCAATAGATAAATGTAACAATAACGTGAAAAATCATCAATAAAGGTAATGAAGTAACTTCCCTTACCAAAAGATGGAACATCGAATGGACCACATATGTCAGTATGTATAATTTCAAGAAGCTCCGTGCTTCTTGTGGCACCTTTCTTAGTGTACTTTGTTTGTTTACCTTTAATACAATCAATATACACTCTAAGGTCAGTAAAATCCAAATTTGGAAGAATTTCATTCTTCACTAATCTTTGCATTCTTTCTTTGGATATATGACCCAAACGTTTATGCCACAAGTAAGTAGAATTTTCATTCACCAAACTTCGTTTAGTGCCAACATTATGATGCAAGGTCATTAATGTCTCAACAAAAGTATTATTAAGTCTAAATTTGTAGAGACCATTACATAAAGTTCCAGCTCTAATAAGAGTATCACTCTTAAATACACTGAAAGATTCAAAACCAAACTTACAATAAAATTCCGCCACATCAAGTCTTGGCAAAGAAACTAAATTGCGAGAAAATGTAAGTACATAAAGGGTTCGAAACAAATCCAAATAATGCCCAGTATCTAAGATCAAACGATAAGTGCCAATGCCTTCAATTGGAGCTTTGTTTCTATTCCCCGTAATCACATAACTTTCATTTGGCTTTATGGTTTGGATTGTAAGAAATCCCTGCATCGTATTTGACACATGAGTGGTGGCACCAGAATCAATCCACCAAGTATTATGAGGAACTTCAGTAAAGTTTGATTCAAAACATACTAAAGCACAAAGCTTACCTTTCTTTTCGAATCAAGCCTTACATTTCAGACAATCTTTCTTCAAGTGTCCAATTTTGTTGCAAAAATGACACTTAATAAGATTGTGTTCCTTCTTATGGATTTGAAAAACCTTTGAAGAGTCATTCAAAACGTGTAGTCCTTTCTTCTTGCTCCTTCCACCTTTCCTCTTGAAATTCTTTCGAACTTCTTGATAACTTGAGAGATGAACAGAATGAGCCTTTTGATTCTTTATCCTTGTTTCCTCTTGAACTAGCATATTGGCCAATTCATTTACATTCCACTTATCTTTTATAGTGTTGTAATTCATTTGAAATGGCCCATATTGCTCATGAGGCAAGGAGTTAAGTATAAATTATACTAAAAAGTACTCATCCACGTTCATCCCTAAAGTCCTTAACTTTGCTGCTAAATTCGTCATTTCAAGTATATGCTCATGCATGGTACGTGAACCATCATATTTCATGGTGATCAGTGTACTCATCAATGTACCAGAAAGTGACTTATCAGCAATTTGAGAACGTTCTTTCACAAATTTCATAAATTCCTTAGCATTGTCAATCTTGGGAAGAGAAATTTTTAAATTGTTTACAACTATCATTCACATGAATATTAAGCTCAGTCTGTTTGATCTTTCACAAGCTTTATAGAAAGACTTTTCATCATTGCTACTTTCATTAGTAATAGTAGCTGGTTTCTCAGCTTGAAGCACTAAATCAAGATCCAGGACACCTAAGTGAAACTGGACTTATTCATTCCAATCAGGAAAATTTATCCCATTGAATAAGGGAACAGACGAAGCATGCGAATGGAGTGAAACTGGTACAGATACTGCAAACTTATGCAAGAAAATGCTCATACATTAATGCCTTGAGAATATCACATAATCATATTCAAACTAAACAACACATGTACATCATAGTTCTCCTTTGGGCGATCCTATGATATACAAATATATATAAACCATAATAATGCTAATAACTTTTATTTGATAATTATAAATATATATTATTAAAATTTATTTGCTATCTTTGGATATACAAACAAATGTAACAAGTCATATTAATTATCAACCATAGCGTTCATGAATTATAAGAAAATAATTAACCTTTGGGTTAATCCATAAGTTCTTATAATAAATGAACTTCAATATACCCATAACACCAATAATGATATGCAACATATCAATTTCATATATAGCATCAATTAATCATGGGTAATTGAATAAAACAATTTACAATATCAAAAATTCAAAAGATTTCAAAATTTGGCCACTTTGGTAACTAACAAACCATTCATAATATGAATTTTTAATATTGTAAAATACAAATATTTACCAAATTGCACACAAGGACAAAAATGTAATCAAAGCATAAGGGCAGAATCGTAAAATCATAATTCCATAAGGGCAGAACCATAAATTTAATATCCAGGGGCAAAATGGTAAATAATCAGCAAGGGCAGAATTGTAAAAACATGAAAAGAGTGGGGTAAAATTGTAAAAAAGGAGTTGCGGGACGTCAGGCGCATGCCAAGCACACGCCTTCATCCGCTGCAGGCGCGTGCCCCGCATGCGCGCGTCCAACGCGCAGGCGCATGCGTTGCACGCACTCGGCATCTGGCGCGCGCGGCGGTTGAGCGCGCGTGAGAGCGCGTGGCGCGTGGGTTCCACACGCCTGCAATTGCAACGCGCGCGTGAGGCCCACGCGCCTTCTTCCTCGCGCCGTTTCCTTACGCGCCTTCTTCCTCGCGCCGTTTCCTTCTTTTTGTTTTTTTTTTTATCCAAATTGAACTTCACGCCATTGCCGACTTTTACTTTCTAATCACAAATTTGAAGATCGCAATCAATCGTCAATGCAGTCCAAAAGAAAAGGTACAAAATTTGCAAAGCCCCGATAAGACAGAGAAGGTTTCCTTTCCCAACAGTACCCCTCGAGAAGAAACCAAAATCCTGTTGTCCAACCGCGGACGACACCTTCATTTTCGTCCTTTTCTCCATAAAAACATTCAATTATTCAGATTTTCTTCAACAAAACCCTCAGAAAACATTTCAATAACAACAAATAGTACCAACAAGATCGTTCAACGAATCATCACACATAAATCATAATATTTTTATAAACGGAAAAATCATAAGACCATAAACCATGCTCTGATACCAACTGTTAGATTATACATATAATACTTTGATGCGGAAATTCAAAGTACAAACAATGATCTTTTGATCTTCAGGATTTTCACAAATAGATGAAGACATACCTTTATCCATAGCGTTGCACTTGATGATGATCGTTGTAGAAAACCCAAAGAACTCGAACCAAATGAAGAAATCCGATTTCTCTCCCTTAACCCACTATTCTTGATGTATTCTATTGATGGAGGAGAGAATACCAAATTCCTTTCAATTATTGTTGTTCATTTTTTTTGGGTGGAGAGAGGACTGGACTCTATTTGTACGTTCGTTGAAAATGTACCTTCCATCAAAGCGATATACCCTTTCAATTTATTAGAGCTGTAACTCCTCGTAACCAATAATTATTTATTTTATACCATAACAATAATTATTAAACCATATAATAAATCATATCATGTGGGCCACAATAATTCTTACACATCTTAGCATTAAGAGTGATTGATCCTCCTCCATTGAAGTCGGCCCCCCTTTTGCTTCCGGTCGCAGCAACGCGGGGATCACACCCAACGTAGGGATAGATCCAGTTCTTATGCGATTGATATCTTCATCATTTTGCTGGACGACTATGGGATTTCGTACTTATCGCACTTTCTCTAATTCCATCACCACTTCCTTCATTGTAAGCCTGTATCTTCCATTAAGGCGTAAGCATCTTTTCGCCAAGTCAAACACCACAATAATTTCTTCTCTTTGGCCATGGTCTAACACCTCCTTATTGACAACATTGAACAAGTAGTTCTCCTCCGTCGAAATGATGAAGTATGAGGCTAGATTTTTGCCCTCTTCTGCCCTCAATTGAGTAATTGGCCTTTCTCCGGTTAGTAGGTCGACAAGGACAACTCCGAAGCCATAGACATTGCTCTTGTCTGTAAATTGACTTGTTTGGTAGTACTCTGGGTCCAAGTATCCAAAGGTTCCTCGCACCATTGTGGTCAAGTGAGTTTGATTGATGGTAATTGACCCAAAAGCTCCAAAATCTGCCACGGATATTTTTATCCAAAAGTATATCCGATGACTTAATATCATGATGATAGATTGGTATGGGCCCAGCAAAGTGCAAATACGAAAGAGGCCCAACAACTTTTTTGGCAATTCTTAACCGCATCTCCCACAAGACAGGAAATTCTTTGTCTAGATCATGAAGATATTGGTAGAGAGTTCCATTGAGGACAAATTCATGTACCAAAAGAGGAACTTCATTATCGAGACAGAATCCTAACGACTTGACCATATTTCTATGATTGATCTCAGATAGAATAATGATGTTGTTAATAAACTATTCAACTTGTCTAACATCAACAACTGGATTTCTTGACCAGAATGATGTTCCGTCTATCAACATTTCCTTGTAGATAATTCCTTGACCACCCCGATCTAGTATCCGTCTCTCATTAAAATGGTACGCAGCCATGTCTAACTCTGTTGAGGCGAATCTTGCCTTTCTCCATGTGATTGTCTTTAATAGAAGGTAGAAATTATTGCAACAAAATTCCCTATTACGTTTGAAGAATTTTTTTCTTGAGGTTTGCCTCTCGCCTTGTCTTGATAAATTTGTACAATCACCAACAAAGCAAAAGCAACACTACGGCTCCGACGGCCGTGAACGTACCTGGGTAAAGAAAGAAAAAATGTCCACCGCAAGTGCTATAGGATTCTAACAGATAATATTCTGGGAGTTTTTGTTTACTCTTGGATTTACGTATCCAATTTCACCATCATCGTCAACAAATTAGCTCCCACCAATTTCAAAAGTGTCTCTTTGTTTTGAAGAGAGAGAGAAAAAAAAAAGTAGGATTCACTCGACAAAATAATTTGAGAGATCATCAAATATTATGCATTGTTTGTGGGTGAGAAACGAAGATACAATCTAATTGCTAAATGCATAGACTAGGAAAATACAATTAAGTTAAAAAAGGCTCAGTTGAATACATATTTTATGAAAGTACAATTAAATAGAGCAGAAATGGTTACATGTTTCGCCTTCATGTAGATGAAATTGGTGTATACATAGAAAGAAAAGGCAGTGACGTACCTATCATGGTGATGATCTTATTGTCTACGCAGTCATATATGACCCCAATCAATTCACACACTTCCCTCAGCAGTTCAGGTTTGGGTTTTCTTTGCCCTCATTGATATCTGGTCTATATTAAATGATGCATGGGATCAAAGAAATAACCATAAAAAACAAGCAGTTCTAATATGCGTGATATCAGGCTGAACATTAGTCTAATTCTCTCTTGAATCCTCCTATATTATTAATTCGTGAGCATCCATCTGAACAATTTAGTTATTCCAGCTATTGTTGCTGGCTTTTCATAGGTTTCGAGCTCGCATATCGTCCTACTGGGCTTTGGATAAAGAATAAAGCTAAAATACAGAACAAAAGTGGACGTTCTAATCTCACCTTGGCATCCCTGGGGAAGATAGTAATTCCCTCCATCGCCATCATTAAGACGAAATACAGATTCCATGAGTGCCTAAGAATGCCAAAACTATCGTTGTTGTATTTATATAAAAATAATGTTTATCATCATTTAATGTGATTTGACATATGGATGAATCACAAAACATTGACGACAAAATAATACTAGGTCTTCGTCAAGCCATTGAATTTCATATTGTACCGACTCATTATCATACAAAAGAATTTCCACTAATTTTCTGATTTCAAATTTTTTGTGGATCTAGCATCGATGTCTTAGAATTTTTAAAAAAATAAAATAAAAGAAGAAGAAGAAATTACCCCCGAAATCTTGCTTTAGTGCATTTAAGATATGGTCTTCTAACATTATTTCGGACTTACACGTTTTATTCAACTAGATATTCTTGCTAAAATAGTTAGCAAAAATAAGTTGTTGAATAGATATATTGATTTTCTCGTCTGTCATTTATGATTTAAATAGGACGTTTCATAAATCATAAAATGAGATTGACACGTATAGGATCATACTATAATAACTCTATTATGTAGGATCATGGGCATGACGGAGTAATAAAGAAATGGTAGTCCATCATAAGTTTGGGTATCCTCTTGCACAGAAGTCCACGTGAGGCGTCCACACTTTAATTTGTATCTTTTTTTTTTTTTTATACTCAGTTTCCATCTTTTTTTTATTCTTCTCTATTCAGTCTATTTTTATCGAATAATTTAAACCGGGAAGTAAGCAGAGTCCTCCTGTAATGCAATTAGACTTTTCTCATATCTTACATTGTACAAGTCCACGAAATCTTTCGAAGACAAGACTGCCTACCAAGTCATCTGATATGACGCTTGATAGATAATAATAATAATAAGACGATATGTTTCGGTAGATGATAGTTTGCGTGCCCGATAAATATAGGTATGATAAGAAGCGAACAAGATCACATATCTTTATCGTTCTAAATCACGTAGCAGCAAGCTTGAATTGATCGAGCCCTTACATGATCAATCGATTGATTTTGCTCGGGAGCGGAAGAATTGACATGTTGCACTCGTATTCGCTTTAACACCATCGCTACTTCCTTCATTGTAGGTCGATTCCTTCCACTCGAGTTCAAGCATCTCTTTGCCAAATCCGCAACTCCCATAATCTCTTCCTCTTAAGCTTGGCTTACCACTCTAGCATCGATGATGTCATAGGTGCTTTTCGTCCATTGACGTAATCAAATGCGCAGCTAAGCTTCAACCATCTTCCGCCCTCGTTGCTGAGATTGGCTTTTGCCCCATCAATAGCTCAACTAGGACTACTTCAAAGCTGTACACGTCACTCTTGTCCATGAATTGGCTCGTTTGAAAATACTCAAGGTCAAAGTACCCAATTGTTCCTTTGACCATTGTGGTCAAGTGAGTTTGATCAATGGCAACATATCTCGGGGTTCCAAAATCCGCTACTTTGGCCCTGTACTTATCATCCAAAAGGATATTTGAAGACTTGACATCTCGATGGTAAATGGGTATGGCCGCGGTGAAGTGCAAGTAGTGACAATCCTCAATCGCATTTCCCATGACATTCGAAATTTTTCAATTGGATTATTCAAATGTTGATAACGAGTTCCATTGGGAATAAATTCATACACAAACAGTGGGATCTCTATATCCAAACAACATCCCAACAATTTAACTATGTTAAGATGATTAATTTGTGAGAGAATCATAACCTCATTGACAAACTGTTTGACTTGACCTTCGTGTACAATTCTTGATCTTTTAACAGCAACGATTTTTCCATCTATTTGCCTTTCCTCGCAGACAGTTCCTTGGCCACCTTAACCGAGAATCCTGTTCTCATTCCTTAACTCTTTTGAAGTGAACAATCTGCATTCTGTCATGTGATTGCCTTCGTCATCAGACAGTTGGTGTTGAAATAAAAGACCATTTTGTTTGAAGAACTTCTTTTTGAGTTTGACTTCATGCCTGCTCTTCATGAATTTGTTTAACCGCCACAGCAATCCCAGAGAGACTACGGCTCCAAAACCACTGCCAAGCCCCTCATGAAAAAAGTTGCGTAACAATTGCTTAAGGGAAATCTCTCATTTGTTGGAGGTAACTAAGATCAACTCACGTGGTTTTCCTCTTAAATCTGAACAGTACGAAATCGATTCGATTGCACATAGCCTCTCGAAAGAAAAGGAAACAAAACAATTGCGAGTGAATTAAGAGAAATAGATGGGAACAGAAGCATAGTGACTTATCAGAACTTTTAGACCTATATCGACAAATGATCTAGAGCGTAACATTTACCTATTATGGCCCTCTTATGGTTGTTGCTGCCCTCGCAGACATATGAACCAGATAGGTTCACGCACTTCCCCTGGCAAATGGTGGCACTTGGGATTAAGCACTCATTTATATCTGCCAACAATCAAAAAGGTTACAAACAACAATCTTAGAACACTGTTAAATACAACCAACAGCCTTTCTGTAGTAGTATGCGCATAAGTAATCTATTCCTTGAATGTCGAGTGAGATGAACTAGGTGAAGTAGACTAACCTTGGACGAGAAAAGAAGGGCGTACATACAAGAGATAGAGATGTCAAGACAGCTTTGTCTCTCTGAAAATATGTGAGATTCTATAGGACCACTATCAATTATTCTAAAAACTTCAAGCTATTAGATGAATGTACGATTTGTTATTTAAATATTCTAACATAAATGACAAGAATTATCATGTGGCCTCACCATTGCATCCTCTGGCTATAGAGGTATTACCGGTGAAGCCAGGCCTACAGCGGCATTGCATGTAAGGCCTTGAGCTATCAAGAGCGGAGAAAGAGCTGTCGTTGTGGCTGCACCAGTAGTTGGACCCAGGAACTGAAATTGGCATTTTGACGAATGTTTCATTGGAGATGCCCCATTCGAGAGCCACGGGCACATGTGATGGTATGCGTCCTTTGGAGTTCATGTGTCTAGGAAAATCATACACCGATCGATCCACTAAGAAAGCGAACCTGCATTTGTGTGGATGGTTCATAGGATTATTTTTTAGTAATTCCAAAAAGCCTTCATATAAAGCACCAACAGGAGTTGGTGAGTAAACCCCCGATGGTACTAACATCTAATAATCACGTAATCCGAATGTACTAATCTCACTTATAATAAAAAATTTCGATATCATGACAGCTTATTATAACAAACATTTTCTTTCGGTGAGAAATCCCACCTTAGCCGATTTAATTCCAGATCAACTGAACATTTGACAAACCTTACGCCGGAGACATCAAGACCCAAATCAACACTCGAAGCAGGGTGGCTCAAGAGTGAGATTATTTTCTCCTCTGATGGTGTCAGAATTAAACTAGCATGATGCTCAAATCAGGAATACAAAACTTTCAAATCGTGATAGCGTTAATGTTACTTGTGCGATCGCATGGAGACCTGTCCATCACGCTTCATCCTGAAATCTACGCCGTATGCCTGGAGCCCATAGGGGATCGTGTTCCTGCAGCAGTTAATCCCATTCACGTAGTCGTAGTAGATGCCAGTCCCGTTGAGGCCGCATTTCGACCTGCAGCCGATGACCGCTGACTCCACGCTGAGGTTGACCATCATCACCAGGTTGTTGCATCCTCCGGACACGAACACGTTCTTTGTCTGCGAATACATAAACAGCGACGAGTTTGAACACCACTTGGAGTATCATCATGATCATCGTCCTGTTTTCGTTTTGATTTGCTGGTGGGCGTGATTGGCTCCAAATGGGTTTTCAGTTGGAAGCTGGGAGAAGAATTAGAGGATTTATCTTCCTATACATAAACACGGGATGCACGAATGAGAGCGCTTCCACTGTTTTTTTTTTTTTTTTGTCATAATACGGGTGATTACTTTCATTCATTAATACGTTAGGTACATGATAGAGGTAAACATACTTCCGAACATAAAATATCCTGAAGAGGTTGGGGATGGATAGACACCCAATTGAAACGAAGATTTTTGCTTCGGTGGGCTTTTGCTACCCAGTCGTTGCTACGTTTTCTTCCCTTAAACAATGGGCTGGCTTGGCTTGGCTAAATTGGTTTAAAATATATTTTCCTTCTCTTGATAATGTTCCTCATAGCCCATGAAGCTTCTTCACGGCCCAACATGCTTGCCACAACCACTGAATTGTCACTTTCACACACGTAATGTAGAGGTTTCTTCTGTACTTGCCTCACTTGCTCTCCTTGGATTTGTTAAAGAAATTGCAGACCTTTTACAAATGCTAGGGCTTTGGCTTCAAGGGTGAATTTGCTCTGGTGTCGGTCGCGAAGCCACCTTCTACCATTCTACCTGAGTTTCACATGATCCCAACTATGGAGCATGGTTTGTCGCTCCCTACCCACGAAGTGTCGACATTCAACTTTAGATTGTCGCTAGATAGAGGTTTCCACTTAATCCCTTCTCTTCTTGTTCTGGTTTTTGAGTTGCCGTTCTAAGGGTTCCACCGAAGATGGCTGTTGATTTGTGCTCTTGCTTCTTCTAGAATGGCTGGCGGGTTTGCTTGTTGGCCCCAGAACATGGCGTTATTTTGCGCCTTCCAAATGAGCCAAAGTGTGGCCGCTACTACCTCTGTTTCAGGTAAGTCGAGCTTGGCTTCAAAAATTTCCTGCAACCATTTGTCTGTTCTCGTGATATTTAGAGGGTTGTTGTTAGTCTTGAAAGTTGGATCTGACCATATTTGCGTTGTCCAACCGTAGATCAGAAGCATGTGTTCAATTGTCTCTAGATGTTTTAAGCAAAGTGGGCAAAGCGGGTCAAGTAACACACCTCTTTTGAAAAAGTTTTTCTCGTGTGGGGAGGACGTCTTGGCATATACATCATAGAAAGATTTGCACTTTAGGGGGAACTCGGAGATTCCATATTTTTGTCCATAATTGTTGAGGAGGCTGGTATGAGGTTGTTGCCTTGGATAGATCTAGCTTGTTAGACTTGGAATAATGATTGTTGTAGCCGCTTCTAACTGTGTAATCTTTGGTTTTGTTTGGTATTTCTTTGATGACATCCTCTGCAAACATATTTTGCAAAGTTAGTTCTTTCCATTCCCTTGTTCCTTCGTTAATAAGATTTGCTACTCTATATGGATCATCCCTATTTACGGGACCCCCGATCAGACCCGAAGTTAGCCATTTGTTCTCACAGATTTTTATGGACTTTCCATCTCTCACCAGCCACTTAAGCACGTTTGGAACTGGTTCTATTCTTAGGAACAAATTCTAATAAAAAATGATTCTTTTTTATTCTGTTCCTGGAAACAATTTCTGAGCAAAAGAACGCATTTGGTAACTGCACAAAATTTCTGATTCTGGAATAGAAAAAGAATAGAAATGCGTTTGGTAACTACATAAAGTTTCTATTCCAATTCTAAAATTTTATCAAATCATAGAAATTCTATTAATTAATTATATTTATACTAAGTAATAAACATATTAACTAATCAAAATTTTATTAAATAGTAAATAATAAACTATAGTATAAACTATAAACATAAATATTAAATAATAAACTAAAATACAAAATTAAATATGTATTCTATATATAGCAAAATTTCCATTCATACTTCAAATCGTTTTTAAATAATTTTCTTCTTCTTCTTCTTCTTCTTCTACTTCTTCTTCTTCTTGGTGAGGTCGCCGGCCCTTGGCGAGGCCATGCCTCGTCGGCCAAGCCTTGGCCGGGCGAGCGGCCTCACCTAGATCCGGCGAGGTCGAGCCCCGCCGTAGCCGGGCAAGCTCGCCTGGGCACCGGGCAAGCTCAGCCTCGCTAAAGTTGGGCAAGGTCGAGCCTCGCCCAGCCAAGCGAGGCTCGCCGATGGCTAGGAAGTGAGGCCCGCCTGGCCATCGGCGAGGCTCGGCCTCACCAGATCTAGCGAGGCCAAGCCTCACCAGCGGCTGGGCGAGCCTTCGGTGAGCTCGCTGACGGTTGGGCAAGGCGTTGACGAGCTCGCTAGGCCTCACCAGCGGACAACGGCGTTCGACGGGGGGTGGCGGCGGCAACAGACGGAAATGGTGGTGGCGGTGACACTTGAAGAACAAGAGAGGGAAAAAGAATAAAAGAAGAAAGAGAAGGAAAAATGAAAAAATTAGGTAGATTTGATTCTAGAATTATTCCTGGAAACAAAGAATCAACTTTTTTTTTTATTCTTTATTCTACTCCAAATCTATTTCCAGGAACAAAAATTTTACCAAACGCAATTCTATTCCAAAACTACTCCCGGGAACAAAAAATCAGAATTGGGTACTATTTGGATGGTTACCAAACAACCCTTTAACATCCGGTTCAATGGTTTCTCTTCCAACTAGGATGCTTTGCCAACCCTAGCACGGGCGATGTCCTTTTTTGGCTTTCCAAAAATCTCCATTTGGAAAATATATGCCTTAAAAAACCCGACTCCAAAGAGTTGAAGGATTTTGAGATAGCCTTCAAGCTTGTTTTCCTAACATAGTCTTATCAAAGATTTGCAAGTCTTTGAAACCTAGACCTCCTTCATCTTTCTTGGTTTTCATCACTTCCCATCTCTTCTAGTGCATTCCTTTTCTTGTATCACTTTGTTTCCACCAGAAAGAGGCTACTCTTTTTTCAATGGCATTACAAATAGAATTTAGTATCTTGAACATCGACATGGCATATTCAGGAATAGCTTGCACTATGCTTTTGATCAAGACTTCTTTACCTACTTTAGACAGGGTCTTTTCTTTCCAGCCCTCCATCTTCATGTTTACTCTTGCTAATATCCATGCAAATATATCTTTCTTTGACTGACCCCAATCAGATGTTATGCCAAAATATTTCCCTATCTTTCCTATGATCGAAACACGTAATTCTTGAGCCATATTCCTCTTCAAGTTGAGGGGACAGTGTTTGCTAAAAGCTACACCTGATTTGTTCAAATTGATGGCTTAACCCATTGCATAATAGTATTGGTTTAAGATATCCGCCAAACTTTGGCATTCCTTGACCGTTCCATCCATAAAAGATATAGCATCATCAACAAATAAAAGGTGTGACAATGTAAGGCAGTACCTATTAAGAGTGATTCCTCTAAGGCTTCCATCCACTATAGCTTTATGCAACATCCATGATGGAACAATTGCCATAATTATGAATAGTTAAGGGGATAATGGATCGCCTTGTCTGATTCCACGTGAGGGTTGAATATATTGCATGGGTTCTCCGTTTACTTTCACACTAAACAATATAGTCGAGACGCACTGCATGATTAAATCGACCCATCACTCACAAAAATCCATTTTCATCATACATGCTCTTAAGAAGTCCCATTCTACCCTGCCGTGCACCTTTTGCATGTCCAATTTAAGTATGGCTTGGAACTTCTTCTTTCTCTTCCTTACCCTCAATTGATGCAATACTTTCTGGACTATAAAGATGTTGTCTTGAATCCAACAACCCTGGACGAAGGCATTTTGTTCTATTGAAATCAATTCATGGAGCCATGGTTTTATCCTATTAGTCATCACTTTTGAAATTATTTTATAATTGAAGTTGCAAAGGCTTATAGCTCTGAATTGACTTATTTCTTCCGGGTTCTTAATCTTTGGAATAAGAGCAATATGGGTTTTGTTTAAAGCTGGATCGAGAATACCTGTATTGAAGAAAATCCGGACTAGCTGAAGTACATCCTCCCTGATTTCCTCCCTAAAATGCCGATAAAATTGCCCATTCAAGCTATCGGGTCCTAGGGCTTTAGATGCCCCTAGTTGAAAAACTGCTTCTTTGACTTCCCACATCGTAACATTTGCCATCAAGCTATCATTGATGTCGTCATTAATCGGGTTCAAGCATTGCTCTAAGATGGGTTGGAAGTTTCGAGGCCCTACCAAATTATAAAGGTTTCAGTAGAAGTCCCCTATGTGCTTTTCAAAGTGTTTGGTTCTCTAGACCAAGTTTCTTTATCAATCTTCTGCATAGTTATCGTAACCATTCAATGCGAGATCTCATCTCCCAATACATCTCCTCTTGCCTCCACAGTTTTTCCATTTGTGCCACTATTTTCTGAATTTTTGCTTTGCTAGTGTTTGCCCTCGAGCTGTTATTTATCGCCATTAATTTCCTTTTCGGCCCTTTAATTTGGTGTGCTACACTGGAAAACTTCCCTCGACTCCATAATGCAAGTTCATTTGACACTCCTTGGACTTTTTCTGAAAAGCTCATGGGTTGGAGTTGTTCCTCCCACCATGTCCTTTTGATAATCTCCCCACATTCATGTTCTTCAAGCCAGTAAGCCTCAAATTTAAATTCTTTCTTCCTCTTGTTCTGAAAAGGATGCAAATAGAGTATGAGTGGGCTATGATCGAGCCCACGGCGGGTAGTGTCACAACCTCTGCATTTGGAAAGGCTACCCTCCATTCCATCGTATATATCACTCTATCTAAGTTCTTCTTTACTAGAGCATCCCCTTCACTGTTGTTTGTCCACGTGAAGGCACATCTTTTACTCTCCATATCCATGAAAGAATAGTCGTTCTTGAATTCATGAAAAGCCAATATTCTATAGTGGTCAGCCTCTCTTTTGCCTACCTTCTCCCAGTTGTACAATATCTCATAAAAATCATCCATACATATCCATGGGAGTTGATTAGTTACCTAGATGCCACGTATTTGTTGCCAAAGCACTTCCACTGTTGACGGTGTCGATAACTTTTAAATTTTGGCTTACTCTATGTCATTCCCACAGCTGTAGTGATTGTTTCCTTGGTAAAATGTTGTGAAAAGTACCAAAAAAGTCCTAAATCTATTGCATTGGTACCAATTCAGTCCTAAACTTATTAATTTGACCAATTCAGTCCTAAACCTTTTAATATTGATACCAATTCAGTCCATCCGGCCAATTTTGGCTGGCCGACACGACGTGGACGCCGGCCGGTGGCCGATCGACGTGGCAATTTTTATAAATTTTTCGAATTTTTTATTAATTTTTTTTTTTTCTTTTCTTTTTCCTTTTTTTTTTTTTTTCGCTTCTTCTTCCCGGCCGTGGCCGGCGAGCTCGGTGAGGCTCGCCGCCACCGGGCGAGGGCCGCGGCCCTCGCCCGCCGCCGCCGAGGGTCGCGGCCCTCGCCGGCCTCTCCTGTGGCCGCCGGCGAGGTGGCTTCGCACGAACTGGGCGAGGCCGAGCGGCCTCGCTAGCCACCGGCAAGGGTCACGGCCCTCGCTCGGCCTCGCCCGGATCGGGCTAAGCCGCCCGCCCGCGGCCCTAGGCAAGGCCAAGCGAGGGCCGCGACCCTCGCCGTGGCTGGCAAGGGCCGCTCGGCCTCACCCAGGGCCGCAGGCGAGGCTGGCCTCACCCAGATTCGGGCAACCCCGCCTTGCTGGCGGCCTTGGGAGGCCGGGCGAGGGCCGCGACCCTCGCCGGCGGCAAGTGAGGGCTTCGCGGCCCTCGCCCGGTGGCCGGCAAGCCTCACCGAAGGCTCGCCGGCCACCGCAGGATGAAAAAGAAAAAAATGAAAAAGAAATAAAAAAATTAATTAAAAATTCAAAAAAATTCAAAAAATCATAAAAAAATCATAAAAATTGCCACATTAGCGTCCGGTCCACTGGCCGACGCCCACGTCATTGTCGGCAGGCCAAAATTGGCCGGATGGACTGAATTGGTACAAATATTAAAAGGTTTAGGACTGAATTAGTCCAATTGAAAAGTTTAGGACTGAATTGGTATCAATGCAATAGGTTTAGGACTTTTTTGGTACTTATCCCGTAAAATGTTTGTTTCGGATTGCTCAAGGATGTTTTCGAGGGGTCTTCTGAGTAACTGGCTCGTCGTCTGGTCGTTAATGGGAAGGAGCTCTTGTCCATAGTTATGAGGAATACTATACACTCTCATAATCTACAATTGTGTGAGTGTGTGGTTTTTATTTTTTATTTTTTATTTTTTGTCTTGACAAGTCTTGGCCATGTACATGTTGCGAACATGTGAGGTCTGTTTGTCGTGCCTCAGGGAGTGAAACCTCCGTGTCAAGAGTCTGTCGTACGTAAGTTCGTGTTTTCGATACGAAGTCTTATAAAATTGCAAATGCTATCATTTTATACTGACTCTCGCTGTGGACGGATCTGTTTCATCACAAAAAGACATAAGAATATCGTGAATCTCAGAGAATACGTTATAAACTAATCACTTATGAATTTCACTTTGCAATACGATGAATGACCTAATTTACGGCCGCATAAGGGGGCATAGAAGTTCACGGGTCTCTCCACACTTCTTGGTTAAATATGATGTCTATCTTATGCTTAGTTAAACATTTCTCGGGATTCACATGAGATCAAAAGGAACAAAAAGCTCAAAGCATCAGATCTCTAAGATATATAGTCGCCTAACACAAATTAAAGCTTGAACCAACATGTCTCTTCTTACCCAAAAAAAGAAAAAAAGACATGATGTCTCCGGTCAACATATGCTTTTTATAGATAGTCACTGGGATTTAAACCCAATTGTGCAGTGTTTCATCCCACACCTCTCAAACGTTCCTTTGTATGATCTGCAGGGTTCGACATATTTTTTAGGCTAACGCTATACTATGCCGAAGTTCTCGGGGGTGTTGCACAGCACATCAGCTCCGACCGTGCAAAATACGATGATGACTTCTTCTATAAAAATATGAACTATTTGTAAACACAAGTACGTGGAAAGAGAAAGATATTTTAAGATTTAAAATTTCCTTGGTAAGGTTGTTTATATAAATTGGAAGAGATCCAAGTAATCGAAATACAATGGCAATAAGCATGCCTATTAATTTACATGTTTATCCATCGATAATACAATGGAATCAATAATCTTGAAGACATATACACACTAACTAAATTTTGATTCCTCTTTTGTTGGAGCGTCCTCACCGCCACTCGCATTCATGCTCAAATTTGGGGGACATTGTTGAAAATCATCAAGTATAAATTGCAAAGGAAAAAATAGTCCAAAAAGTCCAAAACTTATTATAAGACGGCTAATTTAATCATAAACCTTTCAATTATATCAATTTAGTCATAAACCTATTGTATTACGACCGGTTCAATCCTAAATTTTCAATCAAGCAAATTTAATTTTGAGTCATTTGACGATTTGTTGATTTAGTCCTAAATCTTTTTAAGATTTGTTAGTGTAATCCTTCAACTAATTTTGGCTGGAAATCGTTCATGTGGTAGTCCAATCAATTCCAACCATCCTACGTGGCATGGCCAACGCTAATGTGAATAACTGTTATAATTTTTTAAAAAATTTCCCCTTTTTTTATTCCTTTTCCTTTTTTTTCTTCCCCTATTTCCCTTCAATAGTGACTGACCTTGAGCGAGGGCATGTGGGCCTCGTCGATGGCTAGCAACCAGAAAAGGGAAATAGGGGGAAAAAGAAGGAAACAAAGAGAATAAAATTGAGAAAGATTTTTTAAAAATTATAAAAATCATCTACATTAGCGCTGACCGTGCCACGTAGGACGGTCAATGGTGTAGACCCCACATGAGCGATTTCTAGCCCAAATTACCTAGAAAGACTACATTGGCAAATTGGTAAAATGTTTAAAACTAAATTAGCACAATTGAAAGTTTTAGATCTGAATCGCCCACCTTACGATAGATTTAGGACTTTTTTACAATTGTCCCCATTACAAATGCCCGGTTGTCAGGCTATTTTTAAAGCAGAAAAGAGAAATCAAGAAATAGGATCATCAACGGACATTTAAACGTAAAATCAAGTTTATCGGCTAAAGGCACGAACCTAGAAGTAGAAGACGAGGAAATGAGAGCAATGGGAGGTAGAAAATCTTAAAAGGGTAAGATGAGGAGGAAGTTTAGGAATTAGAAATTGAGCATGGTGGTGCGAACGGTTTCTCACTCTCCTTTGATTATGGGCAAAAAGGATGTATACCTCAGTACAATGTAAGCATTTAGTAGGAAAATTGTTACGTGTAGGGTAGATAATGCGTCAGTTAGTGGATGTAACCATAAATTATCCAAATCGTCAGAATACTAAACCTTGGAAATTTGATAATTTAACGAGTGTAAGATCGAAAGACAAAAAAATAATAAAAATAAAAGTACATCATTGAGCCATCTATCACCATTCGTATCAAAGTCCAAGGGTACTTGCGTCGGGCTTTAGGCTTTGCCCATGCAGATCTTGACTCAAAGTGATACGGTAAAATTTTAACAAACACCATAATTTTTATTCAAGGAAAGGTCAAAATTACCTTGTAAAGCGTTCAAATGCACCCCGACAAGTACAACTTAATCCAAAAGTCTCTTTGCATCTCAGGTACGTGCAACAAAAAACCAGCAGCCGGCTAAAACTTATGAGACATTCACAATAGTACAACCCGGTGAAAAGCTGATGCATAATAACAAGAAATCAAGAAGAGTATATGAAAGGGTGCGTGAATTTAGCATATCATTTCTGTGCCGCACTTTTTAGTATAATCGACACCATTCCATAACTCACGCATGGGGGCAAATAGAGAGACTGCCAGGTTTCATATCAATAGAAAATTGGACGAAAACAATTAGATGCATCTTCATCTCGGCAAATCATTTAACCACGAAGTCAGCCCTACATCGGCTTCTGATCGCATCATTGCGGAGACCGTACCACAGATAGATCCAGTCCTAATGCGATCCATCTCTTCCTCATCTTGCCGAACCATCACAGGATTTCGTAGTGATCGTACACGCTCCAATTCCATGGCCACTTCCTTCATTGTAGGCCTGTATCTTCCATTAGGGTTTAAGCATCTTTTCGCCAAGTTAGACACCGCAATGATTTCTTCTTTATCGCCATGGTCTAATACCTCCTTATCAAGAACATCGAACAAACGGTTCTCCTCCATTGAAATGATAAAGTATGTGGATAGATTTCGGCCCTCTTCCGCCCTTGATTGAGAAATTGCCTTTTCTCCGGTTAGTAGCTCGACAAGGACAACCCCAAAACTGTAGACATCGCTCTTGTCCGTAAATTGACTGGTTTGGTAGTACTCCGGGTCCAAGTATCCAAAGGTTCCTCGCACCATCGTGGTTAAGTGCGTGTGGTCAATGGCAATTGATTTGGAAGTTCCAAAATCTGCCACTTTGGCTTGAAATTTTTCGTCCAAGAGTATATTTGATGATTTAATATCACGATGATAAATTGGTATGGCTACAGCAAAGTGCAAATATGAAAGAGCCGCACCAACTTCACTAGCAATTCTTAACCGTGTTTCCCACGAGACGCGAAATTCCCTTTCCGGATTATGAAGATACTGGTAGAGAGTTCCATTGGGGACAAATTCATATACAAGAAGAGGGACTTCACTCTCTAGACAGAATCCTAACAGCTTGACCACATTTCTATGGTTGATTTTGGAGAGAATAACAACCTCATTGACAAATTGTTCAGCTTGTCGAGCGTCAACAACTTCGGATTTCTTAATTGCAACAATCGTTCCATCTAACAACATTCCCTTGTAAACAGTCCCTTGACCACCCCGACCCAATATGCGACTCTCGTTAAAATGGTCCGTAGCCGTATCTAACTCCGGTAAGGTGAGCAACTTACCTTTCTCCACACGATTGTCTTCAATGGAAGATAGGTGTTTTTGCACTAGAAGTCCGCCATTAAGTTTGAAGAATTTTAACTTGGTATTTGCCTCACACCTTCTTTTCAAGAATTTGTACAACCTCCAAAAAAGCAAAAGTAATAATATGGCTCCAACGCCTGTGCCCACACCTGCGTAGAAAAAAGTCAACCACAATCCTTTTAGGAAGCTAGTAGATAATATTCAGAGAGTTTTTCTTCACTCTTGGATTTAAGTAAAAAGCATGGTTGAATGCACAGATTATGAAAGTACAATTTAAATTGAGCAGAAATGGTAATATTCGTCATTCATGCCAATGAAATTGGTGTAAGCACAGACAATCACATTCCGTGACCGTGGGAAAAAAGAAACGGACAGTGACGTACCTATAATGGTGATGACCTTATTGTCTACGCAATCATATGACCCCGATCGATTCACACACTTCCCTCGGCAGTTGAGGTTTGGATATTCTTTGCACTCGTTGATATCTAATCAATATTAAATGATGAATGGGATCAAAGAAAGAAGCAAAACGAACAAACAGTTTCTATATAAATATAATATCAGACGAAACATTCAGCAGTCGAATTCTCCCGTATTTCTAATTCGTGAGCATCCATCAACAATTTAATTATTCCCGCTATATCCACGGCTTTATTTTGTAGGTTTCGAGCTCGCATATCGTCCTAGCAAGCTTGGAATATCGAATAAGGTTAAGATACAAAATAAAAGTGGACGTTCTATTCTCACCTTGGCATCCCTGGGAAAGAAAATAATTCCCTCTGTAGCCTTGATTGCAAGAACAATATATTAGACTACGCACCCCAGTCGTCGAGGATGCACGGCAGGTGGCGGAACTGTCATTGCCTCGCCCATTTTTTTGTTTGGTCAGCAGGGTATACTCATAGGAGGTGATCGCCCATTCGAGTATCACTGGAACGTCCGGCGGTAAACTGTTCAAATCAGTTTGATGCCACCATGTTTTCGCAACCAAGAAGGCATACCTGCATTCTACATCCTCTGGCGCTGTGGTTTCGCCATTAACAGTCTTGAACTCCACGTTATATTTGCTGATAACATCAGGGATGGAAGTCATACAGCAACCGGTACCACTAGAGCACTGGTCGAATCCAAGAGTCCCATTTCCGCCGCAGGAAGACTTGCATCCTACTACCGCTCTTGGGGTGTCCGTGCTGGCCATCATGGCCAGACTCTCACAACCTCCGGCGACAAAATAGTTATGAATCTGGGAGTACCTGAAAATGCCGTTACTGGCCCTTAAATCCACCGGGGCGTCGTTTTGCTGGTTGGCCGAACAATTAAGATGGGAGAACAATATGGGCTGGCTCACCTTAATGAGGCCTGGAGAGTCTAAACTACCCGGTAGCGAGATATCTAAAACCACCACACTCAAATTCTTAAGTACCGGAGTAGAGATGCCATAGGCTCGTTGGCAATCGATCTCGAACTGGGGACCCAAGAAGCAGCCAGGCCCAATTCCAAAAGGATACGGAATGCCAGTGAGATTGCCACATGTGTCCGGACATCCTGGCCAAGCCAGACTCCGAGGAGATGATTCCGCTACAGCTACAAAATCAAGCAAAAGAATCGCGAATGCCATCTGAGATGCCGTTTTCAGCATTGCCAGGAGCATCTTCTCCTGATTCATCTTCCGAAGTCTGCTCCTACAGTTTGATATTCCTAGAAAAGAAGGGCCTGGTGAATCAGATTTGATGCACGCCACCGCTATTTAACTGTCGAAAACCTCTGCATGAAACAAATAAACTCTGGCTTATTGTGGACTAGTCAGAAGCCAATTGAGGTTTGAGTTCAAGATTCGCATTTGCACGTGTTGCTGAATTAAGGAAATATCCAGGTACTTCTCTCTCTCTCTCTCTCTCTCTCTCTCTCCCGCTATTTAACTGTCGAAAACCTCTGCATGAAACAAATAAACTCTGGCTTATTGTGGACTAGTCAGAAGCCACTTGAGGTTTGAGTTCAAGATTCGCATTTGCACGTGTTGCATGAATATCCGTCTATTATTCATATGACTACTCCTTGCTAAGTATGGCGACAAATCGATGTCGTATTTTTCCCACTAAGATAAATTGATCTCATTTGTAGGAATAACGGTGGCCTCTCGACCACAATTATCTCGCACCAAGATAAGACAACAGGCTGCACAACTTAAGGGCACCATTGACTAAGAAAGGGAAAAAAAAAGCTAAATAGAGAAATAAATGATCCTTTTATTTCTAAACAAGAAAAGGAGGAAAGATACATAATCTGTCCATTTGTCCATTAGTAGATGACTTATTTAGAGTTATTAGAATTAGACCACAACAAAAAATTTCTTGTTAATTGTCTCTTTGTAGATGACTTATTTTTTTACTGAACTGGAATAGCAAATTTATATTCTGCTGTGTGAAAATCATGTTAGATATCATTTTTGCTGCAACAATAGGAAAAAAAAATTAAGGCGTGACCTGAAATCGATAAAGCAAAGAGAGAATAATAAAGAAGAAGCTGATGAATCAGATTTGATGCACGCCACCGCTATTTAACTGTCGAAAACTTCTCCATGAAACTAATAAACTCTGGTTTATGGTGGACTAGTCAGAAGCCACTTGAGGTTTGAGTTCAACATTCGCATTTGCACGTGTTGCTGAATTAAGGAAATATCCAGGTACTTCTCTCTCTCTCTCTCTCCCGCTATTTAAATGTCGAAAACCTCTGCATGAAACAAATAAACTCTGGCTTATTGTGGACTAGTCAGAAGCCACTTGAGGTTTGAGTTCAAGATTCGCATTTGCACGTGTTGCTGAATCAAAGAAAATATCCAGGTACCTCTCTCTCTCTCTCTCTCTCCCTGCCCCCCACCCGACGGAACTAGTCGACTTGAATCTGCTATTTGATCTTTGTCCGTCAATGCAATTATTGATGGAGTTTGCATGAATATCCATCTATTATTTGTATGACTATTCCTTGCTAAGTATGGCGACAAATCGATGTCGTTTTTTTCCAACTAAGACAAATCGATCTTGTTAATAGGAATGACGATGGCCTCTCAACTACAATTATCTGTCTCTCTCTCCCCACTCTAGCAGTTAGCACCCGATGAAACTAGTTGACTTGACTCTGTTACTCGATCTTTGTCCGTCAATGCAATTGTTGATGGAGTTCGCATGAATATCCATCTATTATTCATATGACTATTTCTGGCAAAGTATGGCGACAAATTTTTCCAACTAAGACAAGTCGATGTCATTAGTAGGAATGAAGAATATCCATCTATTATTCGTATGACTATTCCTTACTAAGTATGGCGACAAATCGATGTCGTATTTTTCCAATTAAGACAAATCGATGTCATTAGTAGGAATGACGGTGGCCTTTTGACTACAATTATCTCACACCAAGATAACGCAACAGGCTGCATAACTTAAGGCTGCCATTGACTAAGAAAGGGAAAAAAAAGTTAAATAGAGACATAAATGATCAGTCCATTACTAAACAAGAAAAGGAGGAAATATACTGAGATATCTAATCTGTCCATTTGTCCATTTGTAGATTACTTATTTAGAGTTATTTAGAATTAGACCAGATCAAAAAATTTCTTGTTAATTGTCCATTTGTAGATGACTTATTTTTTACTGAATTGAGATAGCAAATTTGTACTCTGCTGTGTGAAAATCATGTTAGAAATCATTTTTGCTGCAACAATAGGAAAAAAAAAAAATTAATTGTGACATGAAACCGATAAAGCAAAGAGAGAATAATAAGAAATACAATGATAGTCTAATGGTGCCATAAATACTGTAAACTAACGATGCATTTTGAGCCTTTAGCACCATTTTAAAAGCAACATGCTACCAGAGATTTGATTAATTAATAATTCAACTTCATTAGTAGAAGATTGCAGGCATTTTGTGGAAGAGAGGAATGAACAAATTTGTTTAATTCAATAATTAATGTTGATATAAAATATATTTCATATGACACAACTTAAAATCCGCCTAGCAAATTTGAAAGGCAAATTTTAACTCTCATACAAAAAATTAAGAGAATCCAGGGGGTGAGATTTAACAAAAAAATCCCACTCAAAATCCTATATTTCCCAAGGAAACTGCACCGGTGCAGTCATCTAACCTTTTGCTATTTGAAAAGTAAATTTGAGATAGGTCTTCACCCAATACGCGGATTTTGGAGATTCTAATACGGACAAAATCATGGGAATTTCCCATCAACTTCATCCCCCGAGATATTTGCTGCCGAGATGTGTCTAGAAAGTCATCCTTCCGAGAAGGAGACGGCGGTTTGGAATATGTTCTAGAAACCCAAACCTTATTACTTTTTTATTTCTCAAGCCACAGCCTCTCCCCTCTCATTTCTTACCCGCTCTCTCTCTACTCTCTAGTATTGAATAGAGAATATAATATGGCATTCTTAAATAAATAAATAAATAAAATATAAAGTAACATTTTAACATCATTCTTTTAAAATACTTCATTGTAATAGAAAAACCAATAGGGTCGGTTATAGAATATCCAAAGTAGATTTCAGGTTTAAAAAATTGGAATCAATCCTAGCATGTTCCAAGTTTCAAATTTAGAATTACCCATCCTAAAATTAATCCCTAAATCACTTTATATTGATCACTAGATATTACTTGTTCTTCACGAGATCACTGAATTTCAGGAGAAGTCTCCAAAAAAGTCCTAAACCTTTTGCTTTGTCTTAGAAAAGTCCTAAACCTTTTTGGTGCCCGATTCATCCTAAACCTTTTTATGTGGTGCCGATTCAGTCCCTAAACCTTTTTTTTTGGTGCCGATTCGGCCCCCTAAACCTTTTTATGTGGTGCCGATTCAGTCCTAAACCTTTTTATGTTGTGCCAATTCAGTCCTTTCCGGCTAATTTTGGCCGGATTTTGCTGACGCCGGCCGGCCGACGTGGCACGATCGGCGCCGACGTGGACAACTTTTAATAATATTTTAATATTTTTTATTTTTTTTTTTTTTATTTTTTATTTTTTTTTTTTTATTTTTTATTTTTATTTTTACTTTTTTTGTCTTTTTTCCTCCGGCCGGTCACCGAGGTCCGGCGACCGGCCAGAGCCGAAGGCCGGCGAGGGCGAGGGCGACCTCGCCGGCCACCTCGCGGGCAAGGCCGACCTCGCCGGCCATGGGCGAGGGCCTCGCCGCCCATGGCCGGCGAGGGCGAGCCTCGCCCATGGCCGGATCCGGCGAGGTCGAGCCTCGCCGGCCATGGGCGAGGCTCGCCTCGTCGATCCGGCGAGGGGGAGCTCGCCCATGGCCGGCGAGGCTCGACCTCGCCGAGATCCGGCCATGGGCGAGGCTTGCCCTCGCCGGCCATGGGCGAGCGAGGCCCTCGCCCATGGCCGGCGAGGTCGGCCTTGCCCGCGAGGTGGCCGGCGAGGTCGCCCGCCTCGCCGGGCCTCGGCTCGGCCGGTCGCCGGACCTCGGTGACCGGCCGGAGGAAAAAGACAAAAAAAAAGTAAAAATAAAAATAAAAATAAAAAAAAAAAATAAAAAAAATAAAAAATAAAAAATAAAAAATAAAAAAATTAAAATATTATTAAAAGTTGTCCACGCCGCCGATCAGGCCACGTCGCCGGCCGGGCGTCCAGCAAAAAATCCGGCCAAAATTGACCGGAAAGGACCGAATTGGCACAACATAAAAAGGTTTAGGACCGACCGGCACCACATAAAAAGGTTTAGGATCGAATCGGCACCAAAAAGGTTTAGGACTGAATCGGCACCACATAAAAAGGTTTAGGACTGAATCGGCACCAAAAAAAGGTTTATGACTTTTTTGGCACAAAGGCAAAAGGTTTAGGACTTTTTTGGCACTTCTCCCCGAATTTCATATTGCCCCAATTCAACTTTTGCTATCCCTCTATAGAATTTCAACTAATTTTATGATTTTAAAATATTTCATGGATGTGATTAAATTACACCACTACCTCAAGCATTAATGTGCAGAAAAATTGTCAAAAAAACAAAGAAGAAGAAGAAGAAGAAGAAACGACCCCGAACTTTTGCTTTAGAATTTGTAAGATTGGACTTCCAACATTAAGTCGAGCTCCCTTTATTCAATAAGATATATTTGATGCAATGGTTAGTAAAAGGTAACTTCTTCAATTGAATATATTGATTTTCTTCAATGGCCCATGCGTTTTATATATGAAATTGTCATAAATTCTAAAAAAAAAGAGCCACGCACATAGAACCCGCAATAGTAAAATTATTATGTATAATTGGGCACGTCATAGAGTGATAAAGAAATGGTAGCCCAGCGGAAGCTTGGCTACGCTTTTCACTTCTCAATTTTACATCTTTGTATTTCATTAAATTTCTCATGCTTTTTACTCGGTTTTCCATCTTCTTCTTTTTTTCTTTTTTTCTCTCTTTTTTTTTTTAATTTTATTCTATTCTATCCATGCATTATCTTTATGCCAATAATTCTTCTTCTTCTTTCTTTTGTATCCTCTCCGTTACAGAATTGTACTTTTTTTCCTTTTTAGTTTTTTTCTTCCTATCGATCATCACGAATACTTTTGTGTACCTACCTTCCAATTTGCCTTAATTTGTTCTTTAATTGTCCATTTTAAAAATATATTCAATGACTTCAAAATACAATTGAATCATGGATTTTTTTCCACATCAAATCATTTTTAGAATTTTAAATTTTAATCTACAATTTTTGCAGGCTTTACCTAATTATTTTCAGATGTTATGTTGAAATTCAAAAGTTTTACATGCAAGATAGCCGATGAACCCAAATTGCATTGAACTCATAATACATGGGGGAATATATATGTATATTTCCCCTAGAAATTTTCAGTAGAAACTTTCTCTTCTTAAAAATACATGAGATGATACATTGTTGCCACAAAGAAGATTTAGTGGATGTAATTACAAGTGAAATATTCAAATTTGACTGGCATTTTTTTTCATTGTCTCACACACATGTAGAATTCAATATCTATATCTCTGATGTCATGTGAGATTTTGTGAGACTATTATTAACTGTTCTAAAAGTTTAAGCTGTCAGATGAAGATATGGTTTATTTTTAAAATATTCTAACACGAGGGATTTCAGGATAAACCCCATTGGCTTCGAGATGTAATACAATAATCGCTCTTTTAAATTTGCCTGCTTCTTATTTGGCTCAACTCGACGTTAGCATGGCGATACCATTTTGATGATTGCCTTCGTGTGTTAAACGTCTATTTCTTGTCGGACGCCTTCACCGGTACTGGACCCGATGAATGAGGATGCAAACTACCACTGTGGACCCAACCCAACATATGATGATGCGAATACCAAGTGGACAACCACGGCGACGATGCAAAATGTATATCATGTCCCGATGGATGATGATGCGAGTACCGTGCGGAACCAACGGATAATGATGATGGTGAAAACTACCCACAGGGACCTTGTTGTAGAAGAATCTGTTGCACCGTTTAAGTTGCCGCTGTCTTCATTTCCACGAAGACCAAATTTCATTCGAATTGATGAGAATCTCACCAGCAAGATGCTATAGAAGAATACTTCGGGAGAATTACCAAAAAAGTCCTAAACCTATTGCAATTGTGCCAATTCAGTCCTAAACTTTTTTTTTTTGTCCAATTTAGTCCTAAACCTTTTATAATTGTGCCAATTCAGTCCATCCGGCCAAAATTGGCCGGCCGGCGCTGACGTGGACGTTGGCGGGGGACAGCCGGCCGGCGAGGTAATTTTTTAATATATTTTTTTTTTTTTTCGAATTTTTAAATATTTTTTTTAATTTTTAAAATTTTTAATTTTTTGGCCTTCTTCTCCTTCCTCCGGCCGGCCGGCGCCAGCCGGGGAGAGGTGAGGGCGCCGAGGTTAGCCTCGCCGGCCACTAGCGAGGCTCACCCCGCTGGCCACTGGCGAAGGCGAGCCTCGCCCAGCGACGGCGAGGCGGCCGTCGCCAGATCTTGCGAGGCTCGACCTCGCCATGGCCGGGCGAGGCCGAGCCTCGCCAGATCCGGCAACGGCGGCCTCGCGTGCCACCGGGCGAGGCCGAGCCTCGCTGGCCACTCGCGAGGGCAAGGCCCCCCGCGCTGCGTGGTGTAGTCGAGGAACCCGAGAGGAGCTCGATCTCATCCTTGTCGGTCCGAGGAGCTGGAATAGGGTTTTGGCGACGGTCACGGCCGGGGAGGGCCGCTTGAGCTCGGAGGGGGAGATCTTGCCGACGATCGAGGGGACAGGGGAGGCGGCGGAGGCGGCGATGGCGACGGCAGCCTCGCCGGCCACCGGGCGACGAGGCTCGCCTCCGCCGGTGGCCGGCGAGGCTGACCTCACCGCCCTCACCCTCGGCTTGGCGCCGGCTGGCCAGAGGAAGGAGAAGAAGGCCAAAAAAATTAAAAAATTAATTTTTTTAAAAAAATTAAAAAAATATTTAAAAATTCGAAAAAATATTAAAAAATTACCTCGCTGGCCGACCGTCCCCCGCTGGGCCCACGTCGGCCGCCGGCCGGTCAATTTTGACCATATGGACTGAATTGGCACAATTATAAAAGGTTTAGGACTAAATTGGACAAAAAAAAAAGGTTTAGGACTAAATTGGCACAATTGTAATAGGTTTAGGACTTTTTTGGTAATTCTCCCGTAATACTTCAGACCATGAAATAAGCAAAATCGTCCCGTAATGCAACTAAAGTGTTCCCAAATCCTTACATTGCACAAATACACGAAATATCTTGTCTGTAGAAAACTAGATTGCCTAACTAATCATCTGCATGGATAATAGTAAGATAATACTTTTTGGTAGATGATAGTTTGCGTGCATGCCAAACATATGTAAAATAACAGGTAATTGAGATCGTGTATCTTTATCGTTCTAAAACGTGCATGAGCAAGTTGGAACTCGGATGAAGTTGTCTGAGTTTCGGACCTCACTGGCATAGAGAAATCATAGATCTTTTACTCAGAAGTAAAGACACTTCTCATAAACGAGTACACAAGCTCTGATACCAATTGTTAGGACTAGAATTAGCACCTAGAGGGGGGTGAATAGGTGATTAAAGCGATTTTAACAATCAAATCCGAATATGAGATTAATGAATTAAAAACAGCAATCGCAGCAAATGAAGATTATGAAAGATAAAAGGATTAGGGAGAGAGAATCAAGACTCAGATTTATAGTGGTTCGGCTTATATCAAGCCTACGTCCACTCTCCCGCACGGACAGCCCCCTTCGGCTGGATTTCACTAAGAATCAAAAAGAGTGTTACGGTCTCACGCTCTTGAGTCCACAATGTAGAACTTCTACTACACTTCCTCAAGGTCTCACCACTCTATGATCACTCTTTTGATTACATGTATTGCTCGAAGAATAAGATCACAAACGAAATATGGAGGTTCAGACTTTGGAATTCTTCTATCCAAGACACTTCAACAACTCGAGCGTTCTCTCTTTATACGCTTCTTCATGCCTTCATTACCGTTGGCACCTTCCAAAGAAGTTCTTCCAATCAACCCGTTGGACAGAATCAATTTGGAGAGATCTCGAGCTCTTTAAGGTAAGTGTAGATAGCCCATCAACCGCTTCGCCCATACAATCAGAATCTTGGTTTCCATAAGTAGAACTTTCCAAATAAGTTGCGAATCTTAGAGAATCTATATCAATTCGGATACGAATGTAAGATCTTGTAGTGCTGAATCCAGTCGAAAGATATTCCTTAGCCATTGAGATAAAACTATATAGAATCGAATAGAAGTTCATTTATCTTGTCGGTCCCGGAAACCGTCCATGAGAGTAGACTTTGAAACTTGAGTCTTGTTAGCGTCGACTTTGATCGTCGATTTTGCCGCAGAGTCTCGCAAGTCTTGCACCCATCGAGAGAAATGTTTTGTCAACTTCAAAACTTCGAGGAGAAATTATCCAACAATCTCCCCCTTTTTGATGGTGACAAAACTTTCCCGCAGATTTGAATACTATTGCCCCGCAAAACAACTTCTAAGTTTGCAAAAATATCATTAGAATAAGAATAGTATAAGATGTCCGTACGCAGATGTCCCTTACAATGACTTACCTCGCACACGTATCCGCATCCACGTAAAACCTCATTAGTCGGCAGACTTTACTATCTATATCTAATTTTAACAGCTTAAGGTAATGCAGTAGTAAGCAAACATTCAAAAACTCAAGATAAAGTCAAAATATCAATCATAAACAAACCAATAAATCCAAAAAAAATAGAAATGAAAGTTTAAGGTTTGGGTTTGGGTTTGGAATGAGAATATAGTGAAAATCTGCCTGCAAAGTCTTCTCCCCCTTTTTGTCAGCATTAAAAAGTAAGAAAATCAATGAGCACGAGGAACGCGAACAAGTTGAAAGTCCTCCATAGACTTGACAGTTCCTTCCAGCTTCCTTAAGTCTTCTTGAAGTTCAGCAATAGCAGTGCCTTTTGCTGTGTCTTGAACCTTACTTTGAACATCTTTCAGCTGATCATGTAAGGAGATGAACATAGCATGATTCTCATTCTGGATAGTCTGAAAGTCACACCCCATAGCATATATTTGGCCTTTGAGCTCCAATATGATGTCAAGCAACCTTCGAAATCTCCTGAATTGTCGGCCCGTGTGCTTGCGTTAACTCGGGTCCGATGGTGGAGTCAAGCCGATGTGAATGTCAGCAGGAAGATCGATGTTTGGAGATGAAGCCTCTCCCTCAGGATTATGAGCAGCATAAACATCTTCTGCATCAGGTGGCGATCTGCTCACACTTGCACTTGTAAATGTCAGGAGAAGAGGAGTGCTTTCTCTTTGGATATCTCCCCCGTTTCCATGCCTTCGGAGGGGAGAAGAACTCTTCTTTCGAGGAGTCTCCTCGCTGACAAGATTGTGCCGATCCTCCTTTTCGCTGGAGAATCCGTCTTGGCTTGTGAGTCCGCTGGTTTATGCCGAGAGTCCGTCCCGGCCGACTCTTCCTCTTCATCTTTTCTTCCTCTTTCTCTTCTTCTTTCTCTTTTTCTTCCTCTTTCTCTTTCTCTTCTTCTTCCTCTTCTTCTTTCTTTTTCTCTTCTTCTTCTTTCTCTTCTTTCTCTTCTTCTTTCTCTGTCTCTTCTTCCTTTTGGAAGGATTCCCTTTCCTGGTTTCCTTTCTCAGTTTCTTCTGCAAACTGTTGTTCTGGAACAGCTGAAACAGGAGCAGAATGCTGAGAAACAAAAGCTGAGATGGGCATATCATCCTCATCATCTTCATCTTCCAAGATGATTGCCCGCCTCTTCTTGATATGACCAGCGACAGGTTCCTTTCCTTTCCTTTTTGCCGCAGAAGAGTCTGGTTTGATCTTCACAGGGGTTTTTTTCTTTGAACTGCTCTAGCTTCTTGCCGAGTTCCTTCGACGCATCTTTGTTATCATCCTCGCCTCCGATGACCATTCGACCAATAGTCTTCACGAGAGAATGTGGGGAGGCCGGATGTTCGATGTCCGAAAAGTCTTGTAATGAGAGCAAAGATAAGGGAGTTGTCCCTTGTCCTTTGCCATAGACCCGTACATGTGAAACATGATAGTGTGTGGCGAGAGAAATTTAGACCGATCTTGATTGCATACATCAACTTTGCCTCGGAGATGGATACATCTGTCTTTGATGTTGATTTTGGTCTAAGACAGCTTGATCACAATCTTGTGAAGCGTAATATTTGTTGCATTCATTCTCGAGTAGGATAGACGACCTTCAAAGCAATTCGGTCTCTTGCAAGCTCCATGGTTGCATGACTCACGCATAATGTAAATTGATTGGAAAGCACTTCTTTCCACACCAATTACATCTCGCGAGTGTCTCGTATCAACAACATATTCTCTATCTCGCACGCTAAATGAAAAGCTGTTCGCATCAAGGAAACCGAGATTAGAGTAGAAATATGCGGTTAATTCGTAATGAGCCACATCACATTCGGTGCAAAACTTGTGCGGTTGAAGTTTCTCAAACTCTCTCCGAGATTAATGCTCGCAAATCCAGAAAATCAAAGTCCACCGTTCGTGGATTTATCACCCTCGCTTCGCCAGTTTCTCATACATCTTCCCGTGTCCATCGATCAAACAGCTTCATCCTTCTTTCCTCGAAGGTTTGCAGCCACACCCATCCAAGGTTTAAAATGTAAATACATTTTCTCATCATCATCCTTTCCCTCGGTTGATTAAAACTACCAAACCTAGGGTCACGGGGAAAGTTTGCAAAAACTTTTGCTGCTGTTCCAGCAGGAACAACGCCTGATCTTTCCATCACGGTGAGAAAGTGCGTCTCATTTCTATAACCTTTTTCTTTCAGAAATTCATCGATGAAAGTCATTGCAGACCCACCTTCCTTCAATGCATAGTAAAGCCTATAAACAAAAGCAAAGGCTTGAGTGATCTTACCGGTTCAACATTTTCAAGCACTTCTTTCGCATGTTGAGGGTGACTATCATGAGGTCTAGTTGAGGAGGAGCGCTGTTGAGATCGTTGAGGAGACTGTTCTGTTGGAAAGTCGCTTTCTTCTGTGAGATCGAAGTGCGTAGGCCCCTCTCCAGAGCCCTGTGGTCCCCTGCTTGCAAGCCTTGATGATTTTCTTTGGTGAGACATTGTCGCTTTCTTGGAGAAACTTTCACACTTGTGTCGCAAGAAAGTTAAAAACTTGAGAAGTAGAAATCGAGGAGAGAAATTCCAGAGAGTGAAAACCTTTAGAACTAGGGTTTCTGGGTAAAGTTTAAAACGAAGAAGGAGAAGGAGTATAAAAGGTAATCGAATCGTGGTAACCGAATCGACGCAAAATAAATTCCTTTTTGAAAAATAACGCCTTAATAAATCGATAACCACCCTTTATAAAATAAACTGCCTTAATAAACATGATTATCTATAAATAAAGACAAACTTACCTTTTCGAGATAAAAGATTAAGTAAATGTACTTACGGTCGTGTCGATTGGTATTCTCGCCTATACCCTTTTGAGTCCGATACTCCGTCGACTTTAAGATTTCGAGTCCGAGCTTCAACATTCTTCAAGAGATACAATATTAAGTCTTGAGCGAATAGACTCAAATAAGCTTTTCTCAAGTGGCTTTATGAAGATGTCTCGCGTTGATTCTTCGAGTCAATGAATTGTATCAAGACTTCTTTGTTCGAACATGATCTCTTATAAAATGATGTTGAATCTCAATATGTTTGGCTCTTGAATGTAGGATAGGATTCTTTGTAAGATTGATTGCGCTAGTATTGTCACATTCGATCTCTCGTGCAAGAGTCTTCAATACCAAAGTCTCGTAGTTGTTGTTTTATCCAAAGTATTTGAGAACAAAGAACTTCCAAGTGCTACGTATTTCGCTTTCCTGTTGAAAGAGCCACGCATTACTTTGTTTTCTTGAAAACCAAGATACCACCCCGTTGTCAAGTAATTGACAAGTTCCGAGGTGCTTTTTCTTTCAACTCTACAACCTGCAAGATCTGCGCCTGAATAACCAAGAAGGGTAAAGTCTCCTTCTTTGGGATACCATAGACCAATCTTAGCAGTAGTTGCAACGTATTTAATGATACGTTTAGCAGCACTTAAATGTGATTCCTTAGGATCCGATTGAAACCTAGCACATATGCAAACACTAAATAATATGTCGGGTCTAGATGCGTAAGATAAAGAAGTGAACCAATGATACTCCCGTATAATTTTTGGTCGACTTTCTTCCCCGCTTCGTCTTTGTCTATCTTCAAAGAACTTGACATTGGTATGTCGGTCTTTTGCAATTCTCCAGACCGAACTTTTTAACAAGTTCTTTTTGCATATTTCTCTTGATGAATGAAGATTCCTTCTTTAAGTTGTTTCACTTGTAGACCAAGAAAGAAGGATAGTTCACCCATCATGCTCATCTCAAATTCATCCCGCATAGACTTAGAAAATTTCTTGTACAAAGTCTCATTAGATGATCCGAATATAATGTCCAACATAAATCCGAACGAGTAGAAAGCTTTTGCCTTCCTTTTTAATAAAAAGAGTAGTGTCTACCTTTCCTTTAGAGAAACCACTTTGAATTAAAAATTACTTAACCTTTTCATACCAAGCTCGAGGAGCTTGTTTTAATCCATATAAAGCTTTCTTCGCCCAACACCGAGTCTAGTTTCTTTGAGTCTTCAAATCCGTGAGGTTGTTCTACATAGACTTCTTCTTGAATAAATCCATTCAGAATGCGCTTTTGACGTCCATTTGAAATAACCTGAAATTCTTATAACATGCAAAAGCAAGTAGTAATCGATTGCTTCTAACCTTGCTACTAGAGCATAAGTCTCATCATAGTCTATCCCTTCTTCTTGCGTGTATCCTTTAGCCACGAGTCTTGCTTTGTTTCTTGTCACTTTGCCTTTTTCATCAACTTTGTTCCTGAAAACCCATTTAGTTCCAATAACAGATTTACCTTTTGGTTTAGGAGTTAATTCCCAAACATCGTTGATACTGAATTGTCTGAGCTCTTCTTGCATTGCTTCAATCCAGCTTTCATCAGCTAAGGCTTCTTCGATGTTTTTGGGTTCTATTTCGAAATAAGTGCAACCGCACTAGACTCTTCTCGCCTTTTGGCTCTTGTACGAATTCCCTCATTAATGTTCCCAATAATGAGTTCTTCGGGATGACTGGACTTGTGTTTCCAAGCATGGATGGTCCGATGGGTTGTTGATCATTTTCTTGAGTTGAATCTCCATCGACAACTTGTTGTACCGCATCGGGATTTTGACTGCTTTATGGGAGATAGATCTAGCAAAGAAACTGGAACAGATTCCCGATTCTTCGCCCAGTATTGGCTGAACTTGTGGAGAGTCTTGAAATTTGACGTTCATTGATTCTTCCACGCCCGAGTCTTCTTGTTGAATACTCTATAGGCTTTGCTCATAGTTGAGTAACCAAGAAAGAATCCTTCATCTGATTTTTCTTCAAACTTACCAACTCGATCATTTGCATTCTTGAGAATAAAGCATTTACAACCAAATACTTGAAAATAAGAAACAGTTGGTTTCTTTTCTTTAAAAATTTCATAAGGAGTTTTCTCAAGAATTGGTCTTAAAAATACTGTCAATAATATAACAAGCGGTTGAAAAAAGCTTCAGCCCAAAACCTTGAAGAAATATTACTTTCAATTAAAAGAGTTCTTGCCATTTCTTGTAAAGACCTATTCTTCCTTTCCACAACCCCATTACGTTCGGTGTGTATGGAGAGGAGAATTTGTGCCGAAGACCGAGAATCATCACGTAATTTAGTAAAGTCTTGATTTTCAAACTCACCTCCATGGTCTGTACGAATACTTGAGATAGTGTAACATTTCTCATTCTCGCACCTTCTTAGCAAACTTTGAAAAGAGAGAGAAAGTTTCGACTTACTTGAAAGAAAGTAGACCCAAGTAAATCGTGAATAATCATCCACTATTACTAGGCAGAACCTTTTTCCACCAATGCTTCGCGTTCTAGTAGGTCCAAATAAGTCCATATGCAGAAGCTGCAATACACGATTAGTAGAAACTTTACTTATTGGTTTGTAAGAGTTTCTAACCTGTTTACCCAAAGACGCATGGTGTGCATAGATCGACTTTGAATAATTGAGAATAGGCAATCCTCGAACAAGTTTCTTGGAGGAGATCTTGCTGATTTGCTTCATATTGATATGGCCAAGTTTTCTGTGCCATAGATTAGCTTCATCTTGTACTGATATCAAGCACTGTGATCTTTCATGATTTACATCCATAAGATAGATATTTCCATGTCTTCGTCCGGTAAAGGATTGAGTAGAGTCTTTACCGATTCCCGAGCACTTTCTTTCCCGGAAATTGATCTTGAATCAGATCGCACAACCGGCTTATGCTAAGCAAGTTGTAATTTAATCCTTCAACTAAGGAAACATTCTTGATTGACAGACTTCCAATCTTGACTGTTCCACGACCAATGATTCTTCCTTTGTTGTTACCTCCAAAGGAAACTTTTCCTCCGTCTTCTCGGTCAAGTGTTATAAAGCAACTTGAGTCTCCCGTCATATGTCTTGAGCAGCCACTATCTAGATACCATTTAATCTTCTTTTTTGATAGTGACCGCAATTAAAAAGAATTCAAGCTTTCTTTGGTACCCACATCATCTTGGGTCCAGAAGAGTTAGAGCAATAAACAGTCTTTTGCCCAATTCCTTTTAACAGGGTCTCCAAACCAAAGGACATTCTTTCTCAAAATGTTTTGAGCTTTGACACTTGGAACATTTTAAGGCATTTCGCCAACAGGTTTTACAAAGACTTTCTGAAAATGATTTTTATAAGCAATTTGGTTGGTCTTTGTTTGATTCTTTCCTTCACCTTTGGAAAATCAATTAGAGGAATAATTTCAGAAGTCATACCAAGACCTAACTTATCAAAGTAGGGTCTTTGTATCGAAAGAATCTTATCCAACTTTTCAGAACCATTTGAAAATCTCTTTGATATATTAGAAATATCATTTTTCAAAAGATTATTTTCTTTGGAAACAGAGTCCGAGTTTTCTTTCAAGACAAGAAAGTTGTTTTCTAACTTTTCAAACTTCTCTTTCCAAAGTTTTTCCTGTTGCTTCAATGTAGAATTTTCCTTTTTCAATTCGGAGATCCTCTTAAGAGAAGTTTTTAGACTAAGACAAAGTTCATCAATGTATTTCGAAACTTTGATAGGAATTCCGAGATTACTAACCTCGAGTTCACCTGTTCGAGTCCGTATCTCGAATCGTGGTCTCGAGTCTGAATCGATTTTGCCATTAAACAGATATTGGCATAGTCATCATCACTTTCTTCACATTCGGTATCACCAGGTCTCGCTTTGAGTGCCTTCCCGTATTTCTCGGTCTTTCCTTTTTCTTCTTTAACAGAGGACGTTTGGGTCCGATGTGTCCCTTTTTCTTGCATTCAAAGCAAGTCACTTCTTTGTTAGAGTCATCTTCCTCTCGTTGATTTGTTCTGAAACCTTTGTGAGCTTTGTTTCTTCCAGTTGAATTTTCTTCCTTTTCTCGTTCAACTTTTCGAATCTCTTTATCATAAGTGCCGCTCTTCATCATCTAGATCTTCTTCGTAATCGTAGCATCGAATAGTCATTAGACTTTAAGGCAATTGATTTCTTACCTTTTGAATCTTCCTCTTCGTTGGTTTGCTCTACTTCATAAGATTGAAGAGTCCCAACCAATTGTCTACAGAGAGTGGAGCAATCCTCTCGTGTCTCTCTTATTGAGGTTTTTATGTGATTCGGTCTTTAGAGAGTCCTCGTAGGAGTTTGTTGACCTTCATATGTCCCGAGATTGGATGTCCCCGATATTCAAGACCATTCACAATTTCAAGCAAAGCGACTAAACATGTCAGTTATTGATTCTCCCGATCTCATCTTAAAGACTTCATATTGTCCCAAAAGAATGTTGATCCTTGTCTCTTTCACTCGACGTTCCTTCATAGGTAATGTGAAGCCTATCCAGACTTCCTTTGCTGTATCACAAGAAGATATTCTGTTATACTCGTAGGGGATAAAGCACAATATAAGGAGTAAATGGCTTTAGCGCCAAGAGTCCTGTCTCTTGGTGATTTCTTCTTGAGTCATTAGAGTGGGATCGCAACTTCTTTTCCTCTCTCGCATCCCGATGCTTTGCAGCAGAATGATTCCTTTGTCTACCACTTCCCATTCCAAAGGATCTTTCGATCTTAGGAATGCTTTCATCTTGTTCTTCCATATGTCGTAGTCTTTTCCATCAAAGTATGGAGGTCTCGGGTATTGCTTTGACCTTCAACCAACCCCGTAGGTAACATACTAGCCATAGATCTTTTACTCGTAAGTAAAGACACTTCTCATAAACGAGTACACAAGCTCGATACCAATTGTTAGGACTAGAATTAGCACCTAGAGGGGGGTGAATAGGTGATTAAAGCGATTTTAACAATCAAATCCGAATATGAGATTAATGAATTAAAAACAGCAATCGCAGCAAATGAAGATTATGAAAGATAAAAGGATTAGGGAGAGAGAATCAAGACTCCAGATTTATAGTGGTTCGGCTTATATCAAGCCTACGTCCACTCTCCCGCACGGGACAACCCTTCGGGCTGGATTTCACTAAGAATCAAAAAGAGTGTTACATAGCCTCACGCTCTTGAGTCCACAATGTAGAACTTCTACTACACTTCCTCAAGGTCTCACCACTCTATGATCACTCTTTTGATTACATGTATTGCTCAAGAATAAGATCACAAACGAAATATGGAGGTTCGACTTTGGAATTCTTCTATCCAAAGCACACTTCAACAACTCGAGCGTCTCTCTTTATACGCTTCTTCATGCCTTCATTACCGTTGGCACCTTCCAAAGAAGTTCTTCCAATCAACCCGTTGGACAGAATCATTTGGAGAGATCTCGAGCTCTTTAAGGTAAGTGTAGATAGCCCATCAACTCGCTCGCCCATACAATCAGAATTTTAACATGATTCGCAAAATTGTTGTTTGGTCTGCAGAAGATACATCAAGATACATCTACTAGTAGTGGTCCTTTGCACCGCAACTTCTACGCAGCAACCTTCATTGATTGTTTCAACCGGACCATTGAAAAGACAAAGCTAATCGCTTACAAACCAAGAAATTTTATCACATGAACAATGGAATTTGCATATCTGGGATGGAGTCAAGTCAATTCTAAGATCAACTCTCTTCAACAGAAAATACTCTTCTATTTCGCTGGGTTGGAACACTAAACTCTTCCAATTCCAAGCAAAATCAAAATGTCATGATGAAGTCTCCAAACTTTATAACGGGTAATCTTCGCCAGACAACAGCCTAGGGAGCAGAAGATCAGTTGCAAGCGATCGGAGACAATGTAGATTCAATGACGCACGACGTATCAACAAGAAAATTTGCTTTACCCTGACAATCTGCAAGGTACGCATTCCCGACGTAACCTGGCCTGCAACAACACCTGTACAATCTCGGCATCGATTCGCCATAATACTCGCAACCGCGAAACCATACGAATCCCTTCCGCTCAATCCGATCCCACTCACCATCTCTTTCGAATCCCCCACTCCAGCACTCCAGGCACGAACTCCATCTCTCTCGGCATCCTCAAATCCTTCGAGTCGTTAAACGCTAACCATTCCTTATCCGCCAGGAAAGCGAGCCTGCACTTCTCTCCGACGGCGACAGCGTCGGCGACGCTGATCCGCTTGAACTTCACACCCAACGCCCGGAGCCCGGACGGGATCGAGGTCGTGCAGTAGCCGACGCCGGAGTAGTCGCTGAAGTTCCCGAGGCGGCCTCCGCCGTCACGGCGAGGTTGTTGCATCCGACAGCGGCGAAGAAGTTGACGGGCTGGAGCGCAAGCTCACGTTAGGAGGAGAAGGCCTGGCGCCATCCCATTGGTGGCGGACGACCGGGAGGTGGGCTTTGACCGTGCCGTCGTGGAGGCCGGAGGTGGTCTCCAGGGCGGCGGTGGGGTCGACGGAGTAGTGGGCCGGGATGGAAATGTTGAGGACCTGCAAGCGGAGGCTCCGGAGGACCAGGATGGCGGCGCTCCGGCCGCGGACAATCGCGTACCCTGTGTCGAGGAAGCATCGGCCAGGATGGGCCGGGCCGGGCCAAGCCCAAAGGGGAAGGGTAGGCCCGGTAGGGACATGTTCCCGCGCTTGGGCTCATACCCGGGCTTTTGCGGTTCGAAATGTGGGCGAGAGAAACAAACAAACGATGATGGCGGGAGTTCATCGATGGGGCATGTTTATTTTGTGTTCCTATGGAGATAACGGTTGGTGTCAATGGTTGTGTTTACATATGAATTTTGGGAGGTTGATCAGACAGTTCAAACAATAAGGATTTTGTACTGTCAACAAGTATGTCACGAATAATTCATCAAAAATCTTCTAATCTTGGCATATATGCCCTACATCGGACTGAGTTGAGATCAATCAATTCGATTCGATTCATGAGAGTTGATTTTATATGTCATCTCATGAAAAGATAAAAACTACATTTTTAGAAAGCTCAAGCCAAAGAAAGTCCCCTTGTGAATGGGGACATTGATTGACCGAGACCCAATTGAGGTATCATTGATTGACATCTTTTGAGGACTGGTAGGTCGATAGTTTAATGTTAGAGACTTGAAGAATTATTGTCAATAGCCATAGTCAAGCCAGCTTAGAAAAGGGTGCCCAGAAACAAAGTTCCGAGCACTTGCATTCGTGTACGACAACACACAGAGAATATTTCTAAAACAACTTATTAGGAGTATTCTGGTAAGGGGGCTATTTTCTTGATATAATAGTAAAGCCCAGTGAAGTGTTAAAGCAAACTAATAAGAAATTAAGAGGAGATAATACCGTCATAACATTATTCAAAAAGTCTTAAATTTATTTTACTTTTATTAATTCAGTCCTAAATATTTTCATATTTTGCTAATTGAGTCCATTTAGCCGTTCTCACGACCTAAGTAGCATCGACACTGACACGCGACATGCGACACGACACGACACGACACGACACGACACGCCGACACGTCATTTCTCAAAAAACAGAAAATTCCGACACGTTATGACACGTTGTATATTTATATATGCATAATAAATTATCATTTTTGTGATTATTTCAATCAAATTAATTTTAATCAAATTCATAAATAAATAAATAATTAAAAAAGCCTTGAATGAATATACACTAAAAATATTAATCCGCCATATATTAATATTGTTCATCGTTTCTATTTGACAAATTCAACTCTCTTTCAATAATTCATAAAACTTGGAGAAAAAACAAGCAATCTATATTCTGGACTCGCATGTTAGATATGTTGGAAGAGGGAAAAAAAAAACTTAAGAAAAGAATTGTGTATCACGGGAAATGGGAATCAGAAGAAAAAATAATACTAGATTTTTCTTCTTTCTCCATTTATTATTTTTATTATTGTGTTTTATTTTTCACACACACACACACACACACACACACACACTAGGGGTGTGCAAAATACCGGAACCGCCCGGACCGCCCTTAACCGGACCGAACAGCCCGGAACCAGCGGTTCTTGAGGAAAACACACACACACACACACCGAACCTTTTTAATATTAAAAAAAATATTACTAAAAGAAACACGTCTCTCGGCTCCTAATCCTATCGCCATTTCGCTGTGTTTACTTCTCTCGCCGTCCGCATCTCCACGTACTTAAACTTTGATGTCACGTAGTCATTCTATGTTGAAAACCATCGGTTCCATGGATCCACCCAGAATCGGACTGACCGACGGTCCATATATTGACCTCTTATTTATTGAATTTTTAAAATTGACCTTAATATCGGAATCACGTGTCGAGAACTTGTATGTCAGAATTCGACTTGAGTGTTGGAAAGTGTCGAAAAAGTTGACCAGGTGTTGGATTTTCAACACGTGTTGACCGAGTGTCGAAGAGTATCGGAGAGTGTCCGAGAGTGTCGGACACGTGTCAAAGTGTTTGACACGACATGAAGACTCTTGGAAAGTGTCGGTGCTTCATAGCTCACGGTCTTGCCACATAAAACGGTCAGCGTTCACGTTAGTGATTTACAATCAAAATTGGCCAGAGAAACTCAACTTGTAAAACGTGAAAAGGTTTAAGACTTGATTCGCAAAATTAATAAGTTTATGATCGAATTAGTAAAAGTGTAATAAATTTAGGACTTTTTAGACAATTTTCGCAATCATCACTTATACAAGACATACAAAGAGTAAATCAAAAGGGTTCATGAATCTAGTATATTGTTTCTGGGCACTTCTTAGCATAATTAACATTGTTTTGCAACTCAGGTGCAAAGGCAAATAAAGAGATTGCAATATCTCATATTACAGAAATTTGGACAAAGACAACCAAATGCATCTTCATCTCGGCAATAAGAGTGATTGATCCTCCTCCATTGAAGTCAGCTCCACTTCTACTCCCGATCGCATCAACATGGGAATTGCACCCGAAGCATGGATAGATCCAGTTCTAATGCGATCGATCTCTTCTTCATTTTGCCGAAAGTCCGTGGGATTCCGTTGTGATTGTACTTGCTCCAATTCCATCGCCACTTCCTTCATTGTAGGCCTGTACCTTCCATTAGGGTTTAAGCATCTTTTCGCCAAATTAGACACCGCAATAATTTCTTCTTGTTCGCCATGGTCTAATACCTCCTTATCAAGAACATCAAACAAGCGGTTCTCCTCCATTGAAATGACAAAGTACGAGGCTAAATTTCTGTCCTCTTCTGCCCTCAATTGAGAAATTGGCTTTTCTCCGGTTAGTAGCTCAGCAAGGACTACCCCGAAACTATAGACATCACTTTTGTCTGTAAATTGACTTGTTTGGTAGTACTCGGGGTCCAAGTATCCGAAGGTTCCTCGCACCATTGTGGTCAAGTGTGTTTGGTCGATTGAAAGGGATTTGGAAGCTCCAAAATCCGCCACTTTGGCTTGATATTTTTCGTCCAAAAGTATATTTGATGACTTAATGTCTCTATGATAAATCGGTATGGCTGCAGCAAAGTGCAAATATGAAAGTGCCCCAGCAACTTCGTTGGCAATTCTTAATCGTATTTCCCACAAGAAGGGAAATTCCTCATCTGGATCATGGAGATAGTGATAGAGAGTTCCATTGGGAACAAATTCATATACCAAAAGAGGGACTTCACTCTCTAAACATAAACCTAGTAGCTTGACCACATTTCTGTGATTGATTTGAGAGAGAATAACCACCTCATTGACGAATTGTTCGACTTGCCCTACATCAACAGATTTGGATTTCTTGACTGCAATGATCATTCCGTCTAATAACATTCCCTTATAAACAGTTCCTTGACCACCCCGACCTAGTATTCGGTTCTCATTAAAATGGTCCGTAGCCATGTCTATCTCCATTGAGGTGAATAACTTGCCTTTGTCCACATGACTGTCTTCAATAGAAGATAGTTGTTGTTGCAATAGAAGTCCGCCGTTACGTTTGAAAAATTGTTGTTTGAGCTTTGCCACTCGCCTTCTTACGATGTATTTGTACAACCCCAAGAAAGCAAAGGTAATGCTATAGCTCCGATACCCGTGCTCACCCCTGTTTCAAAAAAGTCAACGGGAATTGTGCTAATAAATAATGTTGTGAAAGTTTTTATACTCTTTGCTTCTCAGTAACCAATTTCACCTTATCGTCAACAAATTAGCTTCCACTAATTTGAACAAGTGCCTCCTTGCTTGGAAGAGAGAGAGACAAAAAGGAGGATTCGCTCAACAAAATAATTCGAAAAATACTTTGCATCATTGATGGGTGAGAAAACTAAAATATAATCAAATTGTTAAATGCATAGATTAGGAAAACACGATTAAGTAAAAAGAATTGTTCAAAGCACGGATTATAATTGTACAATTAAATGGTAATTTTTTCCTGGATCCATGCATATGAAATTGGTGTATATATAGAAAAAAAAAAAAAAAGGAGCAGGCAGTGTACCTATCATGGTGATGATCTTATAGTCTATGCAGGTGTATGACCCCGGTCGATTCACACACTTCCCTCGGCAATTGATGTACGGATCTTCTTTGCACTCATCGACATCTAATCAAATATTAAATGATGCATGGGATCAAAAATAGAAGCAAAAAGGACAAGCAGTTCAATATATATAGCAGACTGAACATTTAGCAGTCAAATTCTTCCTTGGATCCTCCTTTATTACTAATTTGTGAGCATCCATCATCCGATTTGAAAAATATAATTATTCAAATTATGTTCAAGGGTTTTTTGTAGGTTAAGAGCTTGCATGTCAACCAACCTGGCTTTGGATACAGATGAAGGCTAAGATTTAAAATAAAAGTGGACGTTCTAATCTCACCTTGGCATCCCTCAGGAAGATAATAATTCCCTTTGTAGCCTTCATTGCAAGAACAATATACTGTCATAGGCGACAAGTCCCAAAAGCAGCCGCCGGAGCTTCCTGTGTGGTTTCTATTACTCAGCAGCTCAAAATCATCGGAGTTGATCCCCCATTCGAGCACCACCGGAACAGCCGAGGGTAGTAAACTGTAGAAATCTGTGTTAAACCACCATGCTTCCTCGACCAAGAAGGCGTAACTGCATCCTGCACCCCCTGTCGCTATGGCTCTGCCATTGAGAGTCTGGAATTCTACACTGTAGCTGGTGATTTGATTGGGGATCGAAGTAAAGCAGCAAGTGGAACCATTAAAGCACCGTGATGATTCGGATTTGCTGGAACAATTGCATCCTACGACTGCCTCGGTGCTGACCATTAAGGCTAGGCTGTCACAACCTTTGGCAACAAAATAATTTCGATGCCGGGAGTAAAAGAAAGTGCCGTTGTTGTGCACTAAGTCCACCGGGGGCTCGTTTTGCTGATTGGCCGTACAATGAGGATGGGAGTAGAATATCGGCTGGCTGACCTTAATGAGGCCTGGGGACAGTGGGGAGTATGAACTATCTGGTAGCGAGATGTCTAGCACCACCGCGCTCAGATTCTTAAGTACTGGAGTATAGATGCCGCGGGTTTGCTGGCAATCGATCTCGTACTGGGGAGCCAAGAAGCAATTGGGTCCGATTCCAAAAGGAAACGGAATGTGAGTCAGATTGCCACATGTGTCCGGACAGCCCGGCAAGGCCAGACTTTGAGGAGATGATTCTGCTGCAGCAGCAAAAGCAAGCACAAGAATAACGAAAGGCATCTTGGATGCCGGTTTCAGCATCGTTAGGATCATTATCTTCCGATTCATCCTTGACAGTCTGCTCCTACCGTTTGCTTTTGCTCTCTGGTTGATGCCTCTCAGTCTGGGGTCTCTCTATTACCGATCGACTTGACTCTGCCATTTTATTTTTTGCTATTAGTCTCTCTCTCTCTCTCTCTCTCTCTCTCTCTCTCTGTGATTGATGTCTCTCTCAGTTTAGGGTCTCCCTATTCCCGATTGACTTGCTATTTGATTTTTTTCTCCTTAGTATCTCTCTCTCTCTCTCTGATTGATGCCCCTCAATCCGGGTTCCCCTATTACTGATTGACTTGACTCTGCCATTTGATTTTTTTTTTTTCTCCTTAGTGCCTCTCTGTCTCTCGGTCCGGGTTCCCCTATTACTGATTGACTTGATTCTGCCATTTGATTTTTTCCCCTTAATGCAACCATTGGTGGAGTTTGTATCCATTTCTCTTTATGCATTTCTTCTTGGAAAAATTTCAAAAAAGGACTCCAAATATTGTGATATCCCGAAATTTGACCCTATATTTGAAATATATGAAATAATTATTTTGTTGATGCGCTTATAGTTACTTGATTCTGAACTAATCACTCACGAGTTAATTGATTTATTGGGCGAGGCCGTAAAGGGTTAGAATGTGAAAACTAGAGAATTCAATCAGGAATAAACCGTTCGCTCGACCATAAGGATTGACAATGGTCAATACTACGCTGTATAAATCAATTAGCGAACGGATATAAATCGATTCGATGAAGTGCGTAGTTGGTTCGCGGGTGATTCCGCATGATTACGATATTCACGTTGAACGATAATAAATCGATTTTCTATTGATATTATATTCAGGGTATGTAATTGAACCCTCGCAATTACATGACAATCGAGAGTTGTCCGTGATTTGAAGATGCACAAACGTGGATAAAAAATTATCAACCACGGGTTAACTGTGCGAGAACCCCTAAAAATCACCCGATAGATTAGGTCGTACTAAAGTTGCGTTCAATTGATTTTTAATCATGAAATTTAATTCGATTTCGGGTATCGAATTTTCGAGGGTTTTCATATTTAATTATTGGACATCATCTCATCGTCCGTCGAATTATCGACGAGTCCGAAATTTTGAAAAAGAAATTATTGGATGAAAAATCGGAGATTGGAAGGAAAAAAAAAAGAAAGAGAAAAGAAGAAAATAATAATAACAATATTATTATTATTATTTATTCTCTCTCTTTCTCCTCTCCTCACCTCCTCCTCCTTCTCCGAAATTCCTCTCCCTCCCTTTCCTTCTCTCTCTTCTCCCTCACGTTTTCTTTTCCCCCTCCTTACCATGAATTTTCCTCCCCCTCTTTTCTTCTCTCTCCTACTTTTTCTTCCCCCTCACTTACGCCAACCCCTTCTGCTACAATTTCCCCCAACTTCCTCTCATTTTTTTTTTATTGTTTCTCTCTCCTCTTTCCCCTTTCCTCCTCACGACAACCTCGACACATTCCGACACATTAAATATTAAATAAATATTTTTATTTTTAATTAATTTGATTCAAATTCATAAATAAATCAAGAGTTTACAATGAATTTATACTAATAATATTAATAAATCTTACACTTTTTTTTATTTCATTATCTCAAATTTACATTTATTTTTCGAAATCCCCCTCCCCAAAATTTACTTTTATTTTTTAATCTCATTTACTTATTTTTCTGATTAAAAAAATTCCCAATTAGAGTCCATCCCACTCTTTTCTTTTCCTTATCCATTTCCCCCACCCAAATTTATTTTTTTTCCTTTCCCTCCCACGATCTCCATTTCCCCCGTCCTTTCCCCCATTTGTCCGTCACTTTCCCTCCCCCAAAATAGGTACCCATAGACTCTCATTTTTTTTAGTTACTTTTGAGTTTTCAGAAACCCTAGCTCCTTTTCTCCTTCTCCTCGCCGCTCGCGACCCTCCCTCTTCTCCTCCTCCCTCCTTACCGCTCGGACTACGTGTCGGAAAATCCGACATGCGTTGACCGCGTGTCCGACCGTGTCCAAGCGTGTCGACGTGTCCAACACGCTCCGACACGTGTCGGACACGACACGGAAGCGCGGACAACGTGTCCGTGCTTCATAGACGACAACCCCTCCCTTCTTATTTTCTTTCTCTCTTCCTTCTCTCTTTCTCTTCTTGATGCGTGATGGGGACGAGTGATTCTAGAATGGAAATTTTTTTCTTTTGGGATTTTCCGGATTAAGTGTATGGAGTAGTGTATATGGGAATAAACGAAGGGTAATAAGAAAAGATTGAACGATCTCCTTCTAAGGTGTAAAGGCCACGCCATCAAATGAGGATGAAGATCGAAATCTACAAAGTTCACCACCAAGGCTTAAAGCTTCCACCAGCCAAGGATAAATAACTTCGGGATAGGAGAAGCTCACCACCAAGGCCTAAAGATTCAACCAGCTAAAGATAAAGGGTTTCTTAGCTCACCACCAATGAGTGATCTACGCTCCAAGAATAAAGAGACCGAAAAGGAGTTATCCACTCTCTGAAGATGTTCACTCAAGTAAAGGAAATCTCACAATTTTCATTCATCAAATTTGTATGTCTTTACATTGGATAATTTTGTCCTGTTTATAAAAGGATTTTAGACTTAGGAAATATAAAAAACAGACTTTAATGACCTAGGAACTTAGACTTTTGACTCTTGAAAACTACATAGCAATAAAAACACCTAGGAACTTAGAAAATGCATTTATTAGCATGGGAACTTGCATTCTTGAACCTTCAAAATTCGTAATCCTCCCTTGATCATAAAATAATCCTCGTGAAACTTCATCAATTGGTCATGCAAAACGTCTAAAATGACCTCTCATCAATAGTTATCGACATACCACAAAGTATCGATAAGTAATTAACATTATTCATTCAAAATGATCCATCGAAGCACATGATGCCCAATTTCTTTCTTGACTTGGATAAGCATCGATGGTTCTGAGTTGGTCGATGGAGCTACGTGGGATGCTCCCGCATCACTTCTCCCCCTCACGCATTCTCCCTTTCTGCCGTAGCACCCCCATCTTCTTCCCCTCCATTTCTTTGCTTTCATTTTCTCTAACTTCATCATCTTCTCCCTTTTCTTCTTTCCTTGTTCATCACGCCCCATCTCTACCACCATCATCATCCACTCATCTCACCACCATCCTCCATTTCCACCACCACCACACCACCATCATCCTCACCATTGCACACCGTCCGCCCAAGCCGAGCGCCCTTGGCCTTGAGCTCAACTTCGACAAACCGTTGCCGTTTGAGCGCGAGCGTCAAGTTCTTGACACCGTCGCACCGCCGTCGCCATGAGCTCGCCGTCGTCAAAAACCCGTGAGTTAACTTCCTAATCGTGGATTAGGGTGTTAATTACGTGTAGGGGGTGGTTAGTTAATATTAATGACGATTAGTATTTACAAATTTTAGGTTAGCCTTAATTGCGATTAAGGATGGTTTAAATTAAATTTAAGTGCGATTAGTTTAAATAATTATGATTAGATTAATTAAACGTGGTTAGATTAATTAATTGGGTTTAGTTTAATTAATCGTGCTTTATTTAATTAATCGTAATTTATTTATTTAATTAATCGTAATTATTTTTAATTAATTATAGTTAGGCTAATTAATTGAGTTTAGTTTAATTAATCAGAATTACCCTAATTAATCGTAATTAGCTTAATTAATCGCGATTAGTGTTAATTAATGACGGATTAGCCATTACGTAAAATTTTGTGCTTATTTTACTAGATGAATTTGCACTTGATTTTGATCGTTTGAGCATGTAATGCCATGATGTTTGATTGCTCATATCATATATTTTAAATGCTATTTTTCAAAGATGGTTTATTGGTAAGAAAATAGCAAACTATGAGGTGTCGTGTTTGGACGCCGTCTTTTACGTGATAAAAGGGACAGTGATGTTTTAAAATAAAAGTATGCAAAGTTTGGTGGGTTGATTTTAAATACATGACCACATGCGATTATTTTACCGGAATTTTAAATGTAAAGATTTTCCAAAGTTTGTTATTTAAGCATGAACTCTTTTACACTAGGCTAATTGATGGAAGATAAAAATTGACTTGAGTGTTGATGTGCTTGTGTGGTCATTTAATTGAACCCGTCACCCAATAGTACCCAACGGGAGTTTGGGGACGATGCCCAATTTTTATCGAATGCCCGGTGGGGGTCCGGATGCTGAGTCGCGGTTGAGGCCGGATCGATGCTCCTTTATGGAATGCCATCTAGGCAGGGGTTCTGGACGATGCCATGCCCGATGGGGCAGGGACGATGCCCGATCATGTCGGAAGACCGCCAACTCGTGAGTTGGCCATGGCCCGAGGGGTCGTAATAATCGGAACACGTGTTAATGGTTGTGATGCATTGCGCTTGATTATGGGGTAAAACTGTTAGGCATGATATGGGACGTGCCAAAACGAGTTTTACCTTATAATTAGAACCCGTGTGGATTCTTGGTGCATGAGAGTTATGTGTTCTGATTATTGACTGTGCTTGTTGTATTTATAATGTCATATGTGACATACTAATATGCAGGGGTGTGCTAGGGCGAGGTAAGATTGTATGTCATTGCATGTTTAGGCTGCCTCCGAGACGAATTTGCGTCCTAATCGAGGTTTAGGCTGTTGACTTGCTAAGATTTATCTCACCCCGTCGTGGGTTAAACTTTTTTAGGGCCGTAGCATGGAGATCTGGTAGAGGATGTGGTGGGCGCGAGATGCGACACTTTTGGTTGGCCTTGCTGTTAGTGAAGTTTAGGTTAACCCTAACCCCTGAAGGTTTTTGAGAGGGTCGATAGGAAGTGGCCGTAGAAAGGCTTGTAATTGTTAAACTATAACAGTGGACAAATAAATATGTTGTTTTTTGGCAATATTTGTTGTGTTTTACTATCCCCGTTGTTTCTTTATTTACTGGGTGTTTATTTTAATTGATTCCGCATGCATTTAATTGAAAGATAAAAGGAATGGGTCGGCGATGCGTCCTAGATCATTGCAATTTAATCAACCGCCAAGGGATGTTCGCGCGCTCGGAGCTCGGGGCGTGACATCGAATATCCTCATTTTCTCAAATAAAAATTTGAAGTGGATCATGTTTCAAATAAATGCCTAAAGTTGTCATAATTATTTCAAATAATGGTCTAAAATGGCAATATTTGTTTCAAATAAAAGTCTTACCTCACTAGTCATCGACCCGCTTAATTTTCTGATCAATTAAGGGCATTTTCGTCTCTTTTTTCTTTTTTTTCTTTTCCAACATTAGTTAGCTGCCGCCGGCAAAAGTTGGTGAGGGCTCTACGACCCTCGTTGGTAGCAAGCGAGGGCTTGAAGACCATCGTTGGAAGTGGGCGAAGGCTGTCGAGCCTTTGCTAGTCGCAAGTAAGGGCTTGCAAGCCGACCCTTGTCTAGATTTGGCGAGGGTGGCCTCGCCCGCGGCCAGCAAAGGTTGTTAAGCCCTCCCCGGACCTTATTAATGGCCAACAACTGCAAGGGGCAGCCTCCCCTAGGGCGAGGGTCGCCTCACTCAAGGTGAGGCCATCCCTCGCCGGATCAAGAGAGGGCAACCCTCACCCAATCCTTTGCAGGCATCGTCGATGACTGGCTGGCCACCAAAGAAGAAGGAAGAAGAACTAGAGAAAAAGAAAGAAAAAAGGAAAAATGACGAAAATGTCTTTGATCGTTGGAAAGTCAAGCCTTTATTCAAAACAAATATAACCATTTGCCTTATTCAAACAAAGATCCACTTCAGACTCTTATTTGAGAAAGTGATGGTACTTTAGGTGTTTATTTGAAACAAGATCCACTTTGAGCCCTTATTTAAGAAAATGAGGGCACTTGAAGTCTTTTTTTGAATTTTTTCTTTTCTGTCCTTTTTACTATAGAATTGAACTTTTCCTTCTTATATCATTCTTTTGTTGATCATTACTCATTAGGAATTTTTCGCATGCTTTGCCTAATTATTTTATATGTTAAATGTTATATTAATATTAGAATTTTAACATGGAGTATCAGCCAATAAACCAAAACCAAATTGAGACATAAGGGTGCATATATATTGTTTTTTTCCCCAAATTTTAAAGCCTTTCAAAAAATCTTCTTAAAAAATAAAGATGATACATTTTTGCCTCAGAAAAATATTAGTGGATGTAATTAAAAGACGAAAAAATCAAATTTGACTGGCACTTTTGTCATTGTATCACCTAACTGGGATTTGTAAAACTCTTTATAATAGTTCTCAACATTTTTTTTCCCTTAAAAAGGGCAATCAGAAAATATATTATGCAATTCATGCGATCACCTAAAAAATTATCGATATCTCTGTGAAAGTAAAACCATGAAGACAAAGTTTATTACAGTGGGTAAAACTCGCAGGGAATTGAGCAACGTCGCATGTGCAAGCTTTATCCATTAGTTTGCTTTTCAACGGTCACATTAGCAAATATCAAATCTTGGCAAATATCATTTCTAATATTTACACATATTTTGAAATTAACTGTTTAAAAATGATTATTTATGCATATATATTTTATTGAGGATTATTATGCGATTTTGAAAGATTTTTAATAATGTAGGGATACCTATTATAACATTCTTATATTTGACCTAGGAGATATTTCTTCAAATATTTACATTTGAAAATTGCACATGAACAAGCACGTGATAAAATACTAAGGGCATGTACTTTTAAATTGAAATATCAAAGATAATTTCCATCACTTTTGTAGTTCATGATGATACTTCTAATTCCAATCAATTTATGGTTGGCAAGGATAAACTTCGAACTAAGAGTTGCAATGAATTTTTTTAATGAACTTTTGAAGGGGTCTCAACATAGTTTATCTCTTCTACAAGTCTTGAAGAAATTCTCATAATGAAATATTCTTCACAAATATCCAGCATCAACAAAAGATAAATATCTTTGGTTGATAATGACGATAGGAGCGACCAAAAGTCACCACGAGCATGCCTTTGGAGGCGTTCTGACGACCGTTTCTCACGCTTTCGCGGGTCTTCTAACTACCAGTTCCCTCTTCTAGCGACCGTTCTTATTAATATCTTCTGCGAATCGTCGATTCTACTCATTCCTCCCAACCAAATAATGGCGCCCCTGGAAAGTCTCTTTCCAGTTTACCAAAGTCGCGATCAGAAGATGAAGGACTGCGGCCTCTACTTCTCAAGATATATCTTTAAATAGTGAGAAAATAAGCGACGAGGTTTGTTAGCTTTGCTTCGTAATATGTAGTGGTCGCTGTAATTTATTGCGATGCTCGACGACCGGCATGGTCTGGCAACGAGTGTTGCGAAGCTCGTGAAAATCAGTGCAACTTCATGTAATAGCTCGAGAGATTGGAGGCAAATGCACTTCATCAATATCAGTACGGAGATGCCCCAAAAAGAGATTCCACTACGAAGATGCCGTCAAAAATTTGTTGCTGTCTGAAGAATGAAAAGCTTTTGCTCTCGATTGATGCTTTGGCGTTTCTTTATGTCTCTGTCCTTCAGTTCAACCTTTCTGAGAATAGTTTTTCAGAGCTTTCTGCCAGTTGGAGGACCTGGTGAGTTATCTTTAACAAAAGTGTGGTCCACAAAGGCTCATATGTGTACAGCTTTTATTCTCTCTAATATCCCCTCAAATTCAAGGTGCATAAAAGATATCAACTTAATTTTGAATACAAATCTAAACCGTGTCAAGCGGCCGAGACACGGCCTCTGGTGGTTGTTTGTGGCGAAACTTCCATATCTAGCTGGTGTGACGACAGCGACTCTAGTGGTAGTGTCGGACTCCGTAAACGAGCAGTGAAAAAGTCAAGACTTGAAGGGGTAACAGCAAGAGGCCAATGCAGCTAGTTTGGGAAAGAGTTATTGAGTGACTACCAATACAGCTGGTGTCGTAGCATCAAGCGAACTAGACGTCTAGCTTGTGAAAATAGTTACTGAGTGACACGTCCTATGAGGCTGGCGTCGAAAGAAAGCCACCGCCATGAAAAAGCCTCGATTGGGCAACACGGCGATGTGGTTGGTGTCTGAATATGACCATTGTGGAATAAACTCAACTAGATACTTCCTCATATGAGACTTGTGCATACTGAGTAAACACTATTGAGCGGTGCAGATGGATTTATTTGGGTGTACACCGAGGTGCACGAATGTGCTTTTGGTACAATTTGGTTGTCGGGAACGGTGGTTCTCATACCAAGAAAACTTATAAATAGGCTTGATACATAATCCGAAGAACAAAATATGATGTTAGTCGGCTACAACGCACTTCCATCGTTGTATATGACAAACCCATGATTATTGAGTTTCTTAACAATTTTGCTCCAACGCAAATAAATACTAGGATTACTTTTCTCCAAAATGTCTTCTTCTTTTTTCTTTTTTTTTCAGCATGTAAATGAACTCAATTCAATTAGTTAATCTTGTGTAAGTGCAGATTGGTAACATCAGTTATCTTCATGATATCTAGCACGACATTAAAAAAAAATCAAAGAAAAATCATTCCAATTTGACTAACAATTTTTTAATCATCCAGCTCTTTATAAATTGTCCCAAAGTCCTTGCCACACAAAATTTGGTAGAATAGTAATACATTGGTAACAAAGAGAATGTTATTTCCACATTGTTTTTCGAAAACGTTTTTGAAAAGTGTAAATAGCCGTCCTACATTAATGCTAAACACCAATTATTTTGTGGATAATAAATGTGAACAATAGAGAAGGACCTGGGTGTACATGTGCTCGTCGACGAAAACCCGCATAAACAGATAACCTACATCCGTTAGCTGATTCTTATCAAAAGGTGTCGGGTGAGATTGATTTTTCCATAAATTATCTTAGCAGCAAATATATATGTATGGGGCTATAGATTCAGTCTGTCTCGAAGCTTCTAAATACATTTCTATTTGCCTTCAAAATCCGAAAACAAAGAAGTATTTTATATGTTCAAAGTTATTGAACAGTATTATGTGATTAACGCTAGAAACATTATTGATCGAATCTTACTCCGGATAAACATTAGCTCATCCTCACAAAAATAGGGTATGAAAAGAAACAGTGACAAGTGATGAAATTTGTGGAAAAACAAAAGTAGGGTGCACTGTAAAGTAGGATTTCATGGAAAAAAAGTCGCATTTTAATGAGCCACAATTGACTGCACCTATGAAAGCAAAACCAAGGAAGGAAATCACAAACCTTGTAAATCGTGCAAATATCAATGCACAAAGAAAGAAGAAATCTTGCGAGAAAGCAGAATCGCCGTGGCTCCTCGCCGAAGATGGTGCTTGAATTCGTGGGATTAGAGCTACCGAGAAAAAGACGTGTTTTATGTGAGAGGAGTCGTGCGTGTGAGAGAAGGAGAAGGAAAAGGAGAGCATAGGGGTTTTTTAATAATAGATCGACAAGAGAAATCCTATCTGGATCTATCCCACCCCTCCCCCTGGGATATTTTTTTATCCGGGCTATATCTTCTCTATATCCGACCTTATCCTATCTTAAATGGCTATTTCCAAACATGGGATATGATAAAACATATCCTATCCAAGTTTTTATCCAGTCGACCAAACACAGCCTCTCAGTTTAGGGTCTCCCTATTCTCGATTGACTTGACTCTGCTATTTGATTTTTTTTCTCCTTTGTGCCTCTCTCTCTCTCTCTCTCTCTCTCTCCCCAATTGATGCCCCTCAGTCTGGGTTCCCCTATTACTGATTGACTTGACTCTCCTATTACTGATTGACTTGACTCTGCCATTTGATTTTTTTTCCCCTTAATGCAACCATTGGTGGAGTTTGTATCCATTTCTCTTTATGCATTTTTTCTTGGAAAAATTTCAAAAAAGAACTCTAAATGTCCTCATCTTCTAAAAAAAAGACTCAAAATGGATCATGTTTTAAACAAAAGCCTAATATTGCCATAATTATTTCAAATAAAGGTCTGAAATGACAATGTTTGTTTCAAATAAAAGTCTTACCTCGCAGGTCACCGACCGGCTAAATTTTCTGATCGATTAAGGGCATTTTTGTCTCTTTTCTTCTTTTTTCTTTTCCAACATCAGTTAGCGGCCGTTGGCAAAAATTGGCAAGGGTTCCGCGACCCTCGTTGGCAGCAAGCGAGGGCTTGATGACCATCATCAGAAGCGGGCGAGGGCTGTCAAACCCTCCCTAGCTGCAAGCAAGGGCTTGTGGCCGACCCTTGTTAGATCTGACGAGGGTAACCTCGCTCGCGACCAGTGAGGGCCAACCTCGCTAACAGCTATAAGGGGCAACCTCCCCCAGGGTGAGGGTCGCCTCGCTCAGGTGAGGCCATCTCTCGCCAGATCGAGAGAGGGTAACCATCACCCAGTCCTCCTCTATGGGCATCACCGATGATTGGCCAGCCCACCGAAGAAAAAGGAAGAAGAACTAAAAAAGAAAAAAAAAGGAAAAATGACGAAAATATCCTTGATCGCCGAAAGTCAAGCCCTTATTCAAAATAAACATAACCACTTCGCGCCCTTATTTGAAACAAGATCCACTTCAAGCTCTTATTTAAGAAAGTGATGGCACTTCAGGTTTTTTTAGTTGAAGCAAGGTCCACTTTGGGCCTTTGTTTAAGAAAATGATGGCACTTGAAGTCATTTTTCGGAATTTTCTCTCTCCTTTTCTTTTCTATACATTTTACTATAGAATTGAACTTTTCCTTCTTATATCATTCTTTTACTATTGATCATTACTCATTAGGAATTTTTCGCGTGCTTTGCCTAATTATTTTCAAATGTTAAATGTTATATTAATATTAGAATTTTAACATGGAGTATCAGCCATTGAACCAAAACCATATTGATCTCATGATACATAAGGGCGCATATATATTGTTTTTCCCAAATTTTAAAGCCTTTCAACAAATCTTCTTAAAAATAAAAATGATACATTTTTGCCTCAGAAAAATATTAGTGGATGTAATTAAAAGACGAAAAAATCAAATTTGACGGGCACTTTTGTCATTGTATCACATAACGGGATTTGTAAAACTCTATATAATAGTTCTCAACATTTTTTCCATAAAAAAGGCAATCAGAAAATATATTATGCAATTCATGTGATCACCTAAAAAATTATCTTCTTTTTTTTTTTTTTTGTGAAAGGTAATTAATATATTGAAAAGGAACGAGTGAACAAACGAAAGGAAAAGAAGAAAAAGAAAAGAACACGGCATCAGAACCCATCCTCAAAACAACAGATCATAACGAGAGGAGGAATGCCGAAAAACCACAGATGTGGCAGCCCACTACCAACTAAGAAAGGCAAGCACGGCATGAACAACCGGCAACATAAACAAAACGCCTACAAGTAGGGACCATCCTCCAAATTCAATGAAAATAGCTGCACCAGCTGCACCAGCACCAGCTGTACCAATTGCACCAACCGCCTTAAACAAAACCGCAAAAAAAAAAAAAAAAAAAAAAACCTGGGTGGGTAATTAACGCTCCTCGAAAAGATGATCGGGTCAATGCCCCATCTTAGCTACAACCTTCTATTCCTGAAGTTATCTTCAACATTCTTAACAGTGATCGCCTTATCTCTTACCACCTTAAAGAGATGATTCTTCATAGCCGGGACAGAAAGAGCTTGTTTTCGGAATAGTATATTGTTCCTGTTGCTCCAAATAATATGACACAGTGCTCCAAAGGAGAAGCGGGCAATGCACTTATAAAACTTCTTTCCCATAAGCATGGTGATGGCCCAACGGGAGATTATCCTCCCATGCCCTGTTATGCCAAGGCAAATTGCATTTGGTCGCCCAGAAGAAGGCAACCCCGACTGTGACCCGACACCCAAAAAACAAATGGTCAATAGAATTCGGTACCTCGTTGCAGAAGGCACAAGCACCACTATCTATTCTACCATGTGACAATAAAAGTGTAATAAAGGGTAAGTAGCCTACGTTTAGCTATAAGCCAAAGGTTTACTTTATACCGTGGTGTAATTTCATTGTTCTAGATGAACATATGCCAAAAAACCTAAGTCCTCTTCCGCCTGAAGGATTCCCAAGCTGTCGCAACAGTGAAGTGTCCGGACGAATTCTCCCTCTAGCCAAAACAATCTGAATTTTGAGAGAGGCTCGGGAGGGGATGATCCCCAGACTCAAGCAACAACTTAAAAGGTTGCCCAACATTAGAGAAGAGATCAACCATTGTTGCTTGCCTAGAAAGCCCTGAACTGTATATGAATGAGTCCGGAAAAATTAAGTTGAAAGGGCCCCTAGGGTGCCAGTTATCAAACCATAAGGAGGTAAAGAGGCCGTTTCCAATTCTCCAATAGAAGGCATTGCGTACCTCGCTTCTGAGGGATAGGATTTTTTTCCAAGCCCAAGAATAGTAGGAGGGTTTCTTTGCAACCCAAAAATTCCTTGATTTTAAGAATGTGGAATGGATCCACTTGCACCACAAAGCCTCCTTATCTGAAAATAGGAGCCGCAGTTATGCTTCAAAGCATAGTGGCCTTGTTGCAATCCTTGAGCCTCCGAATGCCAAGGCCTCCTTCCTCTTTTGGTAAGCACACTTCGCTCTAGGCAACCTTGGCATCCCCTTTCCCTAGTTCCGGGCCTT